>OY728153.1:31250000-32500000 GCA_963277665.1 Viscum album
AAGGCCTCTAGGTTGTAGTGAGGGATGTTGAGAGAGTATTTGGGCAGAGTTTGGCCGAACCAAAAGGCTTTGAAGGTGTGAAGAAATGAGAAGGAAGAGTTCCCTTTTATAAGAGGGGTGAGGGGCACCTTTGGAAAAGCTAGAAATATTAATTTATAATAAATTCATATTCACTTTCCAATGGCTCCAAAGTTGACTATTCAAAGGCTAAGGTGGGGATATGTCTAAAACCACTCAACCAATAGAATTTAGACAGGTTTGGGTACTTATATTAACCTTATCTTTAAGTATTAACTCTAAGTTAATTAGTTTCACTTTTACAATGTCTCTTTGTATTTTTATATAATATGGTTAATAAACATACTATATACATCCAAGCGACCCCCAAGTGGTACATTAATGATGAACCTATCCTGATATAAGTCTCTTGGCCGAACCTTAGATTTTTAGGAATTTAATATCAATTAATAATATAATATTTGTTTTAAGAACTCTTTTATGTCAATTTTGACACTATTCAATAGTTGATTTTTGTGAAACTCATAACAGATTGATTACTTCGAACAAAGTCAATTACATCAATCCTAATATATCATAATATCCTATAAAATTAGTTTAATTCATTAAAAGTTTCATATTATATTTTTTTGGATATTTATAATATTAATTATTTTAATTTTTCACTATTATAGTAATTACAGCATCATCATTGTGTCATAAATAAAATACATTATTTAATGTCTAAAAATTATAAATAAAATATCATTATGTAGGAAATTATTTTATCTTTCTAATGAATATTTATAATCTAAAATCAAACTTATATAACCCTATGTAACAATTGTTTTTCTAAAAGATATATGCTTGTGTCATTTTTGTATTCATTTTGACTTAATTAAAATAAAGTGTCATTATCACTTACAAGTGGATCCATGGGGTCCCAAAATCGACCCAAAGATGCCCATGGTCGACCATGTATCAAACAATAGGGTTAAGACACGTTTTAGGATAATTTAGTATTATTATAATATTATTTTTTAACCCTTATTTACCGGATTTACCCTTAACCATGGTAAATAAAATATTTACCGCAGTAATTATTCAAAATGTCTAAAAATAAAAGATACCTATTTACACAATTTGAACATCCTGATTCCAAATATGGAATCCATTTTCCTAAATTCTAAACACAGAAGTGGCAGAAATTAATTTCAAATTAATTCCCGCTGTCAAAACAAAAAGCGTGTTTTAAGAGATAATAACTATCAAAAGATTGACACTTGTTTATGTTTGGTTTAATTGTAAAATTTTGTTCAATGACCAACATTATATTAAATGGTAAAAATATATTCTAAATATACTTTAAAACTACTAAAATTCATAATTTATCACTATTAATTATTTTGATTAAAAAAGTTGTTTTTAATTAAAATTTAGTAATTTTAACTATTCATCAAAATATGAAAGTTATCCGAAAAGTACCAAAATTTCACCTTAGGCTAAATTAGATATTCCGAATCCAAAAATGAAGTCCATTTTGAAATATAAAATATATATAATTTTAAAAAGTAGGTATTACTATTCATAACGGCTAGTTTGATTGGTTGTTAGAACTCGGTGTTGCGTACAACACACGCTATCGCATTATTCAAAGAGAAGAGTACCGTAGAAGCTTGGGGTGTTACATTCTCCCCTCCTTCAAATAATTTCGTCCTTGAAATTTTTGGAATACTTATCACATGAAAAGACTCGGGTGGTTCTTCATTATAAGTTCCTCGGGTTCCCACGTTGCCTCTTCCATCTTATGGTTTCTCCACAAAACTTTTACCAGACGCGTCGTCCGGTTTCTCAGTACTTGTTCTCTCGTATCAAGAATCCTGATGGGCTCTTCGCAATAGGAAAGATCAGGTTCCAGTTCTAATTCCTCATAGGTGAGTACATGCGTTGGATAAGGCATGTATTTCCTCAACAGATATACGTGGAACACATCGTGAACTTTGGAGAGACTTGGCGGCATTGCCAATCGGTAAGCTACAACCTCAATTCGTTCTAGAATTTCGAAAGGTCCGATGTACCTGGGACTCAATTTACCTTTCTTACCAAAACGTATGACTCCCTTCCATGGAGATACCTTCAGGAAAACATGATCACTGACTTGAAATTCCAAATCCTTCCTTCGATTATCGGCATAGCTCTTCTGCCTACTTTGAGCTGCTTTGATGTGATTTTGGATTACTTTCACCTTTTACACCGTTTCCTCCACCAGTTCTGGGCCTACAAGTTTTCTTTCACCAACGTCATCCCAACAGGTTGGTGTACGACATCTCTTTCCGTATAATGCTTCATATGGTGCCATCTGAATGCTCGAATGGTAGCTATTGTTATAGGAAAATTCTACCAGTGGTAAATATTGATCCCACATACCCTGAAAGTCAAGTGAGCAAGACCTCAACATGTCTTATAAGGTCTGAATAGTCCGTTCTGATTGTCCGTCTGTCTGAGGGTGGTAAGCAGTACTCAAATGAAGTTTAGTATCTAGGGATTTCTGAAGACTTTTCCAAAATCTTGAAGTAAAACGGGGATCACGATCAGAAACAATCGATAAGGGAACCCCATGAAGTCTCACAACTTCATTAATATATAGTCTTGCTAGACGTTCCAGGGGTAGATCTTCTCTTATAGCAAGAAAATGTGCTGACTTGGTAAGACGATCAACAATAACCCCAATTGCATCGTTCCTTCTAGGAGTCTTTGGTAGCCCCATGACAAAGTCCATCGTAATATTGTCCCATTTCCACTCCGGTATGGGAAGAGGTTGCATGACTCCTCCAGGCTGTTGCCTTCCAGCTTTGACTTGTTGACAAACCATACATCTTGACACAAAATCAGCAATCTCCCTCTTCATGTTGTCCCACCAAAAATGTTCCTTCAAATATCTATACATTTTGGTTCTCCCAGGGTGTATAGAGAAATTGGAACTATGAGCATCATCCAGCAATTCCCTTTTTAGATCAGCTATATCGGGAACACAAAGTCTCTTCCCGAATTTCAAAATTCCATCTTCATACACAAAGTCTCTCATTCTCCCATCATTCACAGCTTTAATCTTCTTTTGGAATTCTTCCTCATCGGTCTGAGAACTCTTAATACTTTGTAGTAAAGATGGTTTGGCAACCATTTGAAAAAGCATTGATGTTTCACCTTCCCTGGTTATTCCCATGTCCATCTTCACTAGATCCATGAAAATTGGATCCCTTTCAATTCTCATCATGTTCAAAACTCCATGGTCTTTTCTACTCAAAGCATCTGCTACTTTGTTTTCTTTCCCCGGGTGGTAGTGTATCGTGCAATCATAATCCTTGAGTAATTCAAGCCATCTCCTTTGCCTCATGTTGAGTTCTTTTTGTGAGAAAATATACTTCAAACTCTTGTGATCAGTATAAATCTCACATTTTTCACCATAGAGGTAGTGCCTCCATATCTTCAAAGCAAAGATTACATCTGCTAACTCGAGATCATGAGTAGGATAGTTTTGTTCATGAATTTTCAACTGTCGTGATGCATAGGCAATAACTCTATCATTATGCATAAGGACACAACCAAGTCCTTTCTTTGATGCATCACTATAAATAACGAACCCATCATTCCCCGATGGTAGAGTCAATATAGGAGAATTGACTAATCTTCTCTTAAGTTCTTCAAAACATTCTTCACACTCTTTTGTCCAAACAAATTTAACCCCTTTACATGTGAGCTTCGTTAATGGGTTAGCCAATCGGGCAAAATTCTGGATGAAACGTCGATAATAACCTTCCAAACCAATAAAACTGCGTACCTCGGTTATACTCGTAGGTGCTGGCCATTCTTGGATTGCCTTGGTCTTAGAAGGATCAACAGAGATTCCATCTTTAGAGACAATATGGCCAAGAAAAGAAATCTCCTGAAGCCAGAATTCACAATTGCTAAACTTCCCATATAATTCATACCTCCTCAGAGTCTTCAAGATAATGCGCAAGTGATTTTCATGATCTTCGTAGATTTTGGAGTATACCAAGATATCATCAATAAATACCACCACAAATTCATCGAGATACTCCTTGAAAACTCTATTCATCAGATCCATGAATACAGAGGGTGCATTAGTCAATCCAAACGGCATTACAGTAAACTCGTAATGCCCGTACCTGGTTCGAAATGCTGTCTTCGAAATGTCTTCCTTCTTCACACACAAATGATGGTATCCAGATCGAAGGTCAATCTTTGAAAAGTATTGAGCTCCATGCAGTTGGTCAAATAAATCATCAATACGAGGTAGGGGATACTTGTTCTTTATCGTTATAGCATTGATCTCCCAGTAGTCGATACATAACCTCATAGATCCATCTTTCTTTTTAACAAAAAGAACAGGGGCTCCCCATGGAGAAACACTAGGGTGAATAAATACCTTATTACTCAATTCCTCTAGTTGTTTCTTTAGTTCGACTAACTCTACAGTGGCCATTCTATAAGGGGTCTTCGATATAGGCCTTGATCCAGGAATCAAATCAATGGAAAACTCAACTTCTCGTTCTGGAGGATGTCCTGGTAAATCTTCCGGAAATACATCTACAAATTCTTTCAAAACAGGTACATCCTCTATTTGAACATTCTTTTCCTCACCGACAGTTATTTCATTCTCTTACTCCCCAATAATTGAATTAAGTTGAGCTACAGGGGGTGGATCTAAATAAGAATTAGGTGGTGGAAATTCTGCTCTAAAAATAAGGTGTTCCTTATCATTATCATCAAGAATCGTAACCTCTTTCTTCTTAAAATAAATCTTCGCATCATAGTCCGAAAGCCAGTCCATACCGAGGATTATATCAAACTCAATCATAGGTATGACGATGAGATAAGCAGATAAAGAAAATTTATGTGCTCTAATGGGGACTGATTCACAAAACTTTGTTGCAACGATACTTCCCTTAGGAGTTTTAACTGACAACTCCCTTATTAAATCAAATTGGAAATATCTAATTTTCTTAGCAAACTGGGAAGATATGAAACAATGCGATGATCCAGAATCAAATAATGCATTTGCTAAACTTGAGGAAACCATTAAATTACCTGCCACCACGTCTTTCAGAGCTTCTACCTCAGCAGTAGTGATAGCATAAGCCTGGCCTTGATCCCTTGGCCTTTTCTGAGGTAAGTTCTCCTGACGCTTAGGAAATGCATTTGCATAATGCCCCATCTCCCTGCAATTGTAGCACTGAACGTTGGTAGCTTCCTTCTTCTCCTTGCAATCATGAGCTTGGTGGCCTTTTTCACCACACTTGTAACAGACTCCCATTCCCTTCAAGCAAGTACCAGGATGTTTCTTCTCGCATTTACCACAAGATGGATATTCAACCTTTCCCTTCTTCCCCTTATTTCCATTCCCAGATTGATCAGCAGGTCTCTTCTTCTCTTACTTTGCTTTAAAGTCATAAGACTTAGAGAATTCCTTTTTGGTCTTGATAGCACATGAGACAGTGTCTTCGTACGATGAAAAGGATTGTGAGACTAATGCTCGATGGAGAAATGGTTTTAACCCATCAAAGAAACGATCAATCTTACTTCTTGGGTTGCGAATATAATCTCTAGCATACCTCGCTAACCTTGTAAAGTTAGCCTCATACTTTGTGACATTATCATCCTCCTTTTGTCTCAGACTCAGAAATTGCCTTTCCATATCTGCTCGATGGTCGCGAGGAAAGTATTTTTCTAAAAACAGACCATTGAACTCCCTCCATTCCATATTTGATTCTTCATCATCTTCCATCATGTTTTGAATCAATGACCACCATTGATCAGTATCTCCAGTGAGGCGGTAAACTGCCATGATAACCTTTTCCCTTTCATTACTCCCCAAAGCCTGAAATATTTTCTCTAGGGAAAATATCCATTGCTTAGCTACTAAGGGATTTGTACTCCCATTGAAAGTTGGTGGTTGTTGCCTCATGAATCGATCTAACATTGATCCTCCACGCTGCGGATCAGGGTACTCCATACGGGTAAGGTTATTATTCATAACCTGAGTAAGTTGTCCCAGTATGGTGCTTAGCTAATCGGCACCAGTTGCATCACCAGCCCCACTATAATTATCTTTAGCAGGAGGGCAATCCCTACATGGAGTGCGTGCCTTGATACGGTTTCCATTTCTTCCACTAGGCGCCATTTCTAAACAATGGCATAAACTAGATCAGTTTATGAATCAAAATACATAATCCCATACTTATAAAACACTTAACATAAATTGAACTATTTATGGATATAATCCATAAAAATGTCTCCTTTGAGGATGTATATACTCATAAACCCTTCATAATGGTTTGTAAAGAAAATGAGAAATATCCTAAGCATATCCCCCGGGAGTGTCGTAACCAAGAGTGCAGCAAGGCCCGTTGTCGTGCACCAGTTCCCGTTCGAGTCTAGCTCAAAGCGGTGTTTTCGGCTTTTACCCCTAGGTACATCTGTGTCAGAGCCGCCTCTACCTGCTCGTATCCAGACAGGGATGTATTGCTCGGAAAACTCACAAAATCTCTACAATACCAAAATTCTCGGAAGTTCTTTTATACTAATCCTCAAAGTTCATCTTAGGTCTACGTGCTCTAATCAGAGTTTATCTAAATCTAGCTTCCAAGGTTTGTACTAAACTTCCTCTGATACCAACTGTAATGCCCCGACCCCAGTTACCCAGAGTCGGTGCATTATTACATAACATTGGCATGATCACAAGAAAGATCAAATCTCAAAAGACCGATTGGTTTAGTAGCCTTGGAAACACTAGATATATTCATAAGTTTTACATTACATCATAAAATGAAAAACTAATACAACAAGATAATGTTTCCACAATCCACACTATTAACCCCTCATAAAATCCCTGCAGGTCATTCATAACTTACTTCTTCACATCCTGGGAAAAATAAAACATAGAAAAGGGGTGAGGTCAAATGCCCAGTAAGGATAACAATATAGCGGAAACTTTCATAAATAAGAATAAACATTTAAGGCAATGAATTACTAAAACAAAAGCCTTTTAAACTTGAACTTCAACATAAAATGGCAAAGGTAAAAATGAAATAATTCCATTTAGTTACTCACATGGATATTCTACTAATCGAATAATCACATGCAAAAATCAATAACCACATTCATAATGTAGGAATGCATAATACCAGACTATCATAACCACATAGCCAAGGCCTCGTGCCAAGACTACAAATAAGATTTTGTCAAGGCCTTGTGCCAAGACACTAGTTTGTCTCATGAGACCTACCGATGCATCGAGGAGCTATAGCGGGCTCCACCCGTCACATATTATGTCCAATGCATTCCCATATGAAAAGGCTTAAATATAACATAAACATTCGTATTAAAACTAGCATATGAAATGTCAATACTTTCACCATAAACTATGAATGGTATAAAAATAGCACATCCATAGTCAAACATATCACAAAACCTTCAATACAATACAGAAGTTTTGTATCATAATAAATCAACTTCAAATAATCTTAAAATCCATCAAAGGATGTTGACATAGATGAAATCAAAATTATTTTTAAAGAAATATCTCCTTTTATTTTGAAATCATTTAAGATCCATTTAAAATAAAACATTTTCATTGAAAATAATCTTATAAGCTTGTAAGGGAAGCTTTGAAGATTTTATAACGGCGGAAAATAGCCGCACCCGCCGTATAAGTAAAAAAAACATTCTTACCTTAATTCTGTCGAAAAGGTTAAAAGGGACCTTTTTTTGAAAACGACGGAAAGATTCCTTTATAAACCACTTATAAAAGTCAAAAAGGGTATAAATGACTTTAAATCATATTATAGTAAATAGTAAAAATGTTTTGAAATACATTTTTAAGAAACATGGATGTGGATGATAAAGAGATCCCAGTAGATTATTACATATAAACAACCTCAGATAATGAAGAGATTGTGAAATAACCCTTACCTTGTACTTTTCCTTGGTTGGGGTAGGTTAACCTCCTCTATAATGGTGAAATAATTGTTATTACATTATACAAGAATCATATACATTAATATGATATCATATATGATCTTTTAATATTGATTTGATAATAATATCTTAATATTATCATTATATCGGGTGTTAACTTACTTGTTTTCTTTTATATGTTTTGTTACGTAAGACATGTTTGTAAAGGATATGTTGTATATTATTCATATCCAGAATGATATCAAGTCCTTAAACATCATTTTTAAATCATCAAATGATAATTATACTTGAATGGATACGATGGAGAATGAATCTCATCGCGTTCGTGGAGACGGTAGTTCGTACGTACGCACGAGCGACAATATCATTCTTTTGATATTAAAATAATATATAAATGGATGGTATATCATATATACAGAATCATTAACATGTTATATTTATTATTTACATGAGTTACACATCATTATTATACCCATCCAAATAATAATATATTGAATAACAATTACACCACGACGTGGAGACGGTAAGCTGTACGTACGCACGTATGGCGACATGTTATTCAAAGGGTGGATAGAATACTGAATATGGTTGTACCATATTTATAATAACATCACATTATATGTAAGAAACTGGAGTTATTATTTTAGAATGGTAAGAACAAAGAAAGAGGAATTGGAAGAAGAAAGGAACTTAGAAAAGGGTGGTGAAATCATTATCTCTTCTTCGGGTTCTTCCTTTTGATTTGATCAAAAGGGCTCCTTAGGTTGGCTTTCTGATCAAAATAAGGCCTCTAGGTTGTAGTGAGGGATGTTGGGAGAGTATTTGGGCAGAGTTTGGCCGAACCAAAAGGCTTTGAAGGTGTGAAGAAATGAGAAGGAGGAGTGCCCTTTTATAAGAGGGGTGAGGGGCACCTTTGGAAAAGCTAGAAATATTAATTTATAATAAATTCATATTCGGTTTCCAATGGCTCCAAAGTTGACTATTCAAAGTCTAAGGTGGGGATAGGTCGAAAACCACTCAACTAATATAATTTATATAGGTTTGGGTACTTATATTAACCTTATCTTTAAGTATTAACTCTAAGTTAATTAGTTTCACTTTTACAATGTCTCTTTGTATTTTTATATAATATGGTTAATAAACTTACTATATACATCCAAGCGACCCCCAAGTGGTCCATTAATGATGAACCTATCCTGATATAAGTCTCTTTGCCGAACCTTAGATTTTTAGGAATTTAATATCAATTAATAATATAATATTTTTTTTAAGAACTCTTTTATGTCAATTTTGACACTATTCAATAGTTGATTTTTGTGAAACTCATAACAGATTGATTACTTTGAACAAAGTCAATTAAATCAATCCTAATATATCATATTATCCTAGAAAATTATTTTAATTCATTAAAAGTTTCATATTATATTTTTTTGGGTATTTATAATATCAATTATTTTAATTTTTCACTATTATAGTAATTACTGCATCATCATTGTGTCATAAATAAAATAACTTATTTAATGTCTAAAAATTATAAATAAAATATCATTATGTAGGAAATCTTTTTATATTTCTAATTAATATTTATAATCTAAAATCCAACTTATATAACCCTATGTAACAATTGTTTTTCTAAAAGATATATGTTTGTGTCATTTTTGTATTCATTTTGACTTAATTAAAATAAAGTGTCATTATCACTTACAAGTGGATCCATGGGGTCCCAAAATCGACCCAAAGATGCCCATGGTCGACCATGTATCAACCAATAGGGTTAAGACACGTTTTAGGGTAATTTAGTATTATTATAATATTATTTTTTTAACCCTTATTTACCGGATTTACCCTTAACCATGGTAAATAAAATATTTACCGCAGTAATTATTCAAAATGTCTAAAAATAAAAGTTACCTATTTACACAATTTGAACATCCTGATTCCAAATATGGAATCAATTTTCCTAAATTCTAAACACAGAAGTGGCAGAAATTAATTTAAAATTAATTCCCGCTGTCAAAACAAAAAGCGTGTTTTAAGAGATAATAACTATCAAAAGATTGACACTTGTTTATGTTTGGTTTAATTGTAAAATTATGTCCAATGACCAACATTATATTAAATGGTAAAAATATATTCTAAATATACTTTAAAACTACTAAAATTCATAATTTATCACTATTAATTATTTTGATTAAAAAAGTTGTTTTTAATTAAAATTTAGTAATTTTCACTATTCATCAAAATATGAAAGTTATCCGAAAAGTACCAAAATTTCATCTTACGCTAAATTAGATATTCCGAATCCAAAAATGAAGTCCATTTTGAAATATAAAATATATTTAATTTTAAAAAGTAGGTATTACTATTCATAACGGCTAGTTTGATTGGTTGTTAGAACTCGGGGTTGCGTACAACACACGCTATCACATTATTCAAAGAGAAGCATACCGTAGAAGCTTGGGGTGTTACAATAATGTTTTCCATGTTTCATATATGAAAAGATGTTTGAATGATACATTGCATGTTATCTACTAGGGTGAGTTGGACTTTGATGATGGGGATAATTTTATAGAATTATTAGTGGAGATAGAGGATCGAACTGACCAAGTACTTCATGGATGGTCAATTTCTCTAGTGCGAGTTTGGTGGCAGCATGAGAACCTCCATAAGAGCACATGGGAGAGAGAGGATAAGATTCAAGTTCAGTGCCCTCATTTGTTTGATTTTCCTTTTTTTGGATTTTGGGGACGTAAGTCCCTACGGTGGGGAGAATGTAATTTCCCGTAATTTCTCTATAATTTTTTTAATCATATAGAATCATTTTCAGACCGAAAAATCTGACGGCGCGTGATTTCGAGTCCCGGATTCCCCATAATGATCCATCGAAAAATATTAAGTTGAAAATAGTGTGCATGGTTGGTTTTCCTAAAAACGTGAAATAACTCTTAAATGAGTGAGCAGATCAGAAATATGAGGGCTCTGTTGCATTCAAGATAACAGGTTTACCCTAGGCATGACTTATGTTTAGTCAGCAGAGACCTCCGGTGAGAATACCTGAAAATGGTATAACTTTAAATAAGATAATTAAATAATGTTTTTTTTATTTTTCAAATTCATATAAATCATGAATGGTTACTTGGATTAAAAAAATGACATCACCACTGAGCTCGTGAGAGTATTCTTTTTTTAGGCTAATACAAACATTGGCTGGCATGGGCCAACTATGGTTGTTAGTTTTTAGCCATAAATAAATTAATTATGTAACAATTATGTTATTGCTAAAATCTATAACTTCTAAATGGTAACTCGGATTGAAAATCCAAGAGTACTTTTGAGTTCATTGGGATGTGTTTTCCTTTGGCAGAGCCTAACCTCAATCGGCATGGGTAAAGGGTGACTGTTAATATATTTCTGAATGTTTTCCCGGGTACATTTAGTTAATGCACGGGCGGTGTTTTGTATCTTTTGACTCATTGCTCAAATAAAAAATATGAAAGCACCATTAAATCCACAATATTGGGATTCAATTAAAATATGCTTCACTTCGACCGTAGTTTTTCAGGAGAATAAGTTAGTTTTTAGACATTTTTAAAGAATAATAAAATAAAAATTTTATTGTTATTTTATCTTAATATTCTCCAATGGATGAGTGGTGTTGGTAAGACCAATGACACGTCAAGACATTAAATGGTTTGACTCCACTTTATTCTTGTAACTGTACCATTGGAATTAGGAAGGTTCCTATTAAATGAACCCCAATATTTCCATGAAATTTACTCATCCTCCCACTCTTTTATTTATATGGAGCACGGGGTAGTGTGTTATCATGACCTCACCAAGCAACGAATGTTTGGAAAAGTACCACGACGCCAAAAACTTGGAGGACGGGACTCATTCCAGCGAGTGATGATGAACACTATCGAACCACAAACTGATGACAACAATTAAGGAGTTCTATTGATCATCATTAGTGAACACCTCTTCCAAGTATGGGGGTTTATTTTGAATATGTCTTTATTTTATTAAATCCTCTCCTACCGGCTATCACCTTAATACGGAGGGCGCTGGCCAAATGAATAGTTCCCATACCCATCACCACTTCTTTCATTATATTAACTTCATAGAACAATTTTAAACTTGATGGAAACATGAAATAGTGACGGTAATAGCGTAGGAGAGCTGTAGGCATAGACGGAACCATGATTGGAAAACGAAGCACTTCTAGTGAACAGTGGAAGAAACTGATGGGGCGCCATGTCGGTGGTGACCAGCTGTGGCAAGAGTTGACCCTCGGAAACTGGCAGCGGGTGGTGGAAGGTGGCGTGTGATGGCCAAGCGTGGCCCACCAGAGCCTGCCGTACGGGACAACGGTAGCGCCCGCAGGCGCCGTTGGTGGAAGCGGTCGTGGCTAACAAGCAGCAGCAGGAGGCTGCATTGTGGCTCACACCGTGCCGCATTGGTGACACCAGGTCGACCAAATGGATGACCGGTAATTATAGTGGGGCAATGTCCCATCGGCTGGAGAATGGCACCACAAGTGTGGGTACAATGGGACGAAACAGTCCTCCTCCAGGTGGACTGAGCCAGCGTGGGCCGGACTCACCCAGCTAGCCAGACCCACCAGCGGGACGGGCCGGACCCACGCCCCGGTGGGCTAGTACGGGTGGGCTGGGCCCCACTTGGCAGGCCAGGTCAACTGCGGCTCAGTCCCACGAACTGAACTGGGCCGACACTGATGAGCCAGAGCTAGTGAACATGGCCGACCCTTAACAAGTCGAATCTGAGTGGGGTCAGGTAGACCCGGGGACCCGTTACATTAGGACGATCTGACAATGTCAGACCAGGCCTAGACCCAACCGGTCCCCGAATAAAGAAACACCCGTAACTGATGAACATGGTGTCTTTTCAACTCATTGTTCATGGTGTTGGGATCCCTTTTGGGAAGTGGTACCTTTGACATATTCTGGTGGGCCCGACCGAGCCGAGGCGGACCGAGGTGCAATCAAACCCCCCTCATGTAAAGGGATGTATCTAAATAACCGGGTGTCTAATTGATGTGTCGTATGTGGAATAAGGACCATAGTGTCAAGGCAACACTTTTGAAATACACAACATGAGTTTTTTCACAGTTTGACGTGCGACTAGGGTTAGATCAGACTTGAATGAAACCAGGCACCTTTTACAAAAGTGCCCATATCGTACAAAATGGGTGTTCGATTTACATAACATCTATCAAGTTGGGACCCCTATGACGGGGTTTTCCCATTGATATGATTCTTCATGGGACTTAGTGTTTGTTGAAATATGACTGATGCCTTGAGAGCAGTTTCTCCCAAACACAAGCATACTATGTGTGGGAATCCAGTTGATGGATGAGACATGAAGAAAGACAAGAGATATTTTGTGGATCAACACCTAGTGATTCGTTGTAAATTAACACCAAATATTCTTTGTGAATTAGTACCAAACAATTCTATGTGAATCAGCATCGAGTGATTCTGTGTGAATCAGCACCCAACGATTCTGTGTTATTCAACACCAAGCTATTTTGTGTGAATCAGCACCTAGAGATTCTGTGTGAATCATCTTGTATCAATTCTATGTGAATCATCACCAATTGATTTTGTGTGAATCTACACATAGTGATTTTGGGTGAATCAGCTTGTTGAAATGTTGTGTGAATCACCACCGAGTGATCCTGTGTGGATCAACACCTATTGATCTTGTGTGGGTCTTACGGAGGTTAGTACATATCGATCATTTGTGTGCCAGATGTAGCACCTCTTGATAGAATAAGATAATATAAATTTACAACTAATCGTTTGTACTAGTGTACTCAGTTATACCAGGTTTGAGCTCTGTTTATTGCTTTGTGCTTTGTGATTGAGATCATGCTTGTGGTTTTCCTTTATAGAATTATTAGAGACCTTCTGGGGTCTTGGGGTCTCTTCTGAGTATTGTTATACTCACCCCTGCATGGGCTTCACGTGCACATTGTTGTGTCTTGTGCAGACGATGGGTAGCATTGACTGAGACTCAGGGATCTAGGACTTGACGGTGGACAATGAAGACGGTTTATGTGGATATCTTTGGAGATGAGTTGTACCTACCCTTTTGATAGGATCCTCTAGGGATGATCACATGAGCTATTTTCTATTTTTAGTTGTAGTTGTATGTTTTCATTTGGGATTTTATTCTGGTAACCCTTTAATTCCAGTACACACTTTTACAACTGCAGCTTTACTTTGTTGTTGCATCTTGTTGTGTTATTGGAAAATGTGTCTGTACAGGTTTAAAGGCAATGCCTTCCCGTTTTAGGGATAAAACTTTCTAGTGCTAGTCCCCAACCCTTGGCCAATGGAAGGAAGCCTTGGGGTAGTCATGGAATGGGACCCTATGGATGGGTCTTGACATATTGTGTGGTATTTTGGGGGATGAAAACGTTTTTGAAGAAGAAATTATATTTTTCTCAAGAATTAATCTCATACGTTTTATCAAAAAAAATTCCTTCTAAGATGACATTCTATATGTGGGGTAAAGCATTATGGCCCATTTTTACTATGATTTTATTTTGTTTATGATGGAATTTTATTTATGAAATCTATTTTTATATGGATTATGATAGAATGATGATTAAGAAACTTATCTTATTCCTTGGGTTATTCTAACATGAATGATTTATGGTTTTATGGCACACATAAGTATGGTGTTAATTATGTGATGGATGGGACCAATATCTCCCTCCAATGAATTTGGTAATGTTTTATATGTCATGAGATAGACATGACTGGAATGGAAACTAAATCTAGTTCAGTAATATAAGGATGAGACGAAAATTAAATCAGGTTCAGTAATACATGGTTGGAATGAGGAGTGAACTCAATTCTATAATGGTCTTTCTTTACTATGATGGTCATGGAAATGAGCCTTGGATAATATGGAAATTATTTTATATGATTATATTTTTTCCACAATTCCATGAATTATGACAATGGTATTTAATTATGATATATGTTTCCTTATGATTTATGTTTTATGAACTTCCATGATTTATTTAATGACTCAATATTATTATATTCAGAATTTACGTTCACATTTTCACATTCTTATGTTTATGTTTTTCTTGATGTTCTTAATGTTTACCCTTACTGAGTGTTTGATATCACCCATTTTGTGTTTCCTTTTCCCTAGGATAAAAAGAAACGTCTTAGGTAGGAAAAATAAAGGGGATGATCCTTATGGGAGATGTTGAAGATCATTCACCAAGTAAGAAGAATGTGATACATGTTTTCAAAATACACTAATAATATATAGTCTTTTGGAATATATTTGTTTAATGTACTATGTATTTCAAAAAAGTGATGTAATATCCATATATTTCAAGCTTGTTTCTTTAGATTGTGTACTATGACAAAGGTTTAGTTAACCTTTGGGAACTAGGATCTGAAACTTTTTGGCAGATCCCTATAGATATTTATAAGGATATGTCTTCGGATATCCTTAAGGGTAAGTATATCTATAGTTTAAAGGCCTATAATTATGGTAACAGTCATGAATAATCTAGGATTAAACCTAACATGTTAGATATTGAATGTAATCCCCCTTAGTTATGTTATTTTCCTAGCATGTTTTTTTCCTCTCACAATATACTTTTTGGATTTTAAATAATGTATGGAACCTGAAGGAACCATTTTAATGATCAATGCAATGGGAAATGAAGTTATTGTCCTCCTAAAAAACCAAATTTTATGGGAGATGGAATGAAAAATCTTATCGCTACACATACACAAGCTACAATTCATTTTGGAACTCCAAATGAGACAACAAGGGAATAAATTTCTTTTGATTCCTTTATGAGTAAAGTCCCGTCTACTTTTAGTTGGTAATATGATTTAATATTTTCTAAAAATTAGTCCAAGAGCATTGAAATGATATTTCCATGATTCAACATTCAGAACCTGAAAATGTTATTTTGGATATTTATCATTTAGAAGGAGAATCTGACCAGTGGTGGACTCTAATCAAGAATAATGGGTAGCAAGATGAAACTGAATCCATAGAATGGGAGGAGATCAAGAAATTATTTCTAAATATGTAGTTTCCCTATATTATTTGAACAAATACGGAAAAAGAGTTCCATGAGATTAATTAAAAGTACGAATAATCTTTTGGTACATAAGAGGAAAATATTATAAGATTTGAAAGGTATGCCTCTGGATTTATCATCAATCCTGAATCTAATGTTGATCGATTCATTAGTGGCTTAAAAACAAGTTTATAAGGGTATTATCTACAATAGAATTTTGTAGATATGAAGAGATTCTACATTTTTCTATCAAGGTAGAAATTAATGTTGGTTTCATATATCAATTTATTGGTTTTGAAAAGAAACAAAAGATGCAGTTCGAGGGAAAATCACAAAACAATGGTTAAATGAAGATGATTGTTTTCTTATGCCCATTGTGTGGAAATAAGAAAGGTGAAGATTTCATTAAAGGTTGTATAAAATTGAATATGAATGTAAAAGAAGGTCATTAGGATGTTGATTACCGATGTATTGTGAAAAAGGTTGCTAATGATGTGAATTCAGAAAAGGATACAGAGAATGTACCACCCACACTTCAATGATACAAGTGCAAGGAAATAGGTAATTGTTCTAACCAATGCTCTAATCCCTGGTTATCAATGATGATCAGCACAAACAACCACTTAAGTCCAAATACAAAGGTAAATCACATGCGATCACCATTGGTGATGTTGAGTATGAAAATGAAGTGGAGGAATGATTCAGTGTTTATGTAATGGGATTCCAAAATAATGTTGTAGAATCTCTTTTATAGTATTATGGAATATTTAAATATATATTTATTGGTCCATTTTGGTTTTCCATAAGAGTATGGTACCGGTAATCATGAAAACTGATTGATTTTTTTTTGGAAAACACATGATATGTCCATAATGATGGGATAAGAAGATAATGAGATGTTTGAAAGTATTAATGACCTCCAGACTGATATAAGGACAAACTGATATCATGGTTTGGGTATATAGAATTTTTGGGAATTTTGGTATGCTGAAAGAGTTACTTTTTGATAACATGCAAGTATTCACTATGGTTATATGGCAATTCATGTTAACTCCATGTTTCAAGAGAGTGCATGACTAAGGCATTCACATGTTTTGAATGTGACAACCAATAACTACATTATGAGATATGGGAGATAAAGTTTAAGATGATTTAGTTCACCTCTAACTAATTTTTTCAATGTTAATATTTTAGAAGGATTGTTAGGTTAAAAATTTTTGGAATTTTAAATTCAAACTTTGGATCACATATGTTATAATAAAGTCTAATGACACCATAGGCAGACTTATTCATATTAGATAACTTATTCTAATGACCACTAGAATGACCTATCATTCTATTTATGGAATGCATGATATGATAAAGATTTAGTAAGGGAAAAATAAACTTTATTTCATTGAATATGATATCAATTGGATATTGTTAAAGCCACAACCAACAGAGAGATTGTACTAAAATCAAGTAAGTATTTCCCTCATGTTTTTCAAGATTAGGAGAGGATCTTGAAAAAAAATTTATCCTAGTACCATCTTATCTGATGAATCAGCTGGTCCCTTTCCTAATCATAGATTTATGGCTTTGTAATGTTAATTTTTTTTAAATAAGTTATATATCACCCACCATAAAAATATGATAGTCAGATTTCTCTTCCATATCTATGATTTCACTTATAAACTATGTTATCCTATAGAGAAACCCAGTGATGAGTTACTTTTGTTCATATTTTTCTTTCTAACATTTCATTTTTGAAACAAAGTTTATGTATTCCTTTTTATGATGTGGGTTTCTATAAAAGAAAATTTCATGTAATAATCCATTTATAACCCATATGAATAACAAGGGTGAAAATAATTTTGAGGTGTGGTAGAATTTAACACATAGATATATTAAAGAGACAGTTCTTTTGATGTCTTATGTTGTACGTTACAATAAGATAAGCATTCCCTATACACAACACTAGCTTAGCTTTTTGTATATGAAACTCTATTCTTGGTTTGAGTTTCACAAAATTTCAAGTTCTTTTGATATAATTCATTTCACAAAATATTGAGTATAGTTGATCAAATAAATATAATAACCTCATCATTATAATGGCGGGTATATATAGTATTAAAATTCTTCTAAAAAACAACTTAAATGATAATAAGTGACTCTATAAAATTATAAAATCACTTTTTATGAATTATATTATTGAAAATTCTATGTAATATACATATTCTAATGTTTAAACTTCACCTTATATGTTTTATAGAGATGATATAAGAACATATTCATTTTTTGGGATAAAGAAGTATTTTTCAAACAAATGAGGTTTTGCCTCCTTATGATGGTGCACCCACATTATATAGAGGTTTTTTTAATTTTTATAATAATTAATATGAAAAAATAAACTTATTATTTTGATAAGAAATATAAAATTTTTCTTTGGTTCACATTTTGTTATTTTTCTGATAAGTTTCATTTTTTTGTTGAATAAAAAAAGTACTATTTTTTATTGAAAACATTATTATCTTCTAAAGTCATTACATAGTAAAATTATGGTTTGGATTAGTTTTAAATTTTAAATATTTCATTTTTACCCAATTATGGTTTTTGAAAATGATTTTATAAATAAATTTATTATAAAAACATTTTCTATTTAGAATGGTGGATTTTGGAAAATACATTTTTCCTGACATTTTAACGGTATTATTTGAAATTTATTTCTCCTTTTTCATTGTTTTGAATTTTTAAAAATGATAAAAAATTTTGATTCCAGAGGTCAAAATTTAGTAAGTATGTCCCTTTTATTTTTGAACTGTATGTATATTAACAGTGGTATTTTTTGTTACCACAGTAAAAGGTAAATTATGTTATTTAGGTTAAGAAAAAATATACTTACTGTAAAATGAGAAAAAAATGAAAAAAAATTATATTTGAATTTAATTATATCCTTAATACTTAAATATCTAAATAAATCATTTAATTAATAATTTTTCCTGAAAATGTCTTATATAATATTTAAAAAATAGAAAGGAAAAAATTGTCAATTTGTTTGTCTTCAATATCTATTATGTGGCCACATATGGATAAATGGGTGGTATCAGCAAATTAAAATGTTATTTTTTAAATTAATCAACATATTTCCCCAATATAAATTTAGTTTTGATGTTTTGGAGAAATTTAGTAAATATTATTTTATTTATAATATTTTATTTGATGAAAATATAAAGATGTCACATTCATGTTTTAAATAATATATCATCTTTAAAATAATGTTTCCTAGACGATAAATTCAACAATAAATACAAATTTTAATGTTAAAATATTTTTCTTTATAATGGTAATTTATTTTTAATTTTTATGAAATAAACATTTACCTTATAGTTTTTTATATTGATGATGAAGAAATTATTTAATTGATGATAAATAAATAAAATAATTTTCATTAAAATAATAACCATCAAAAGATACGAAAAGTTGATGAAATATTATTTTATGAGAATATATAGAAAATAATAATTCAATGTTCCTGTTATAGACTATCCAGAGCCTTATAGTATATATTATGACACTTATATTATTTTATTTAATGTGATGTTAGACTTATCAAATTCATATTTTAATAAGTAAAAAAATTTTCATGATTGATTTTTCAAAATATATATTCAACTAAAAGCTTTATAATTAATTCCATTATATTTATCATCATCATAGTATTTCAGTTTTAATTTTTCCTCTACATATAACTATATTATATAATTACACAATACTGATGTATTGATTATTTTATTAATGAAAATATCAAATTAATGTTACTAAAAATATTAAATTAAATATAATTTAAGAGAATTAATATATCCATTTAATTATATATAAAACCTATACTCAGTAGGGAAATAATAATAATATATTTGGTTCGAGGATAAAATATTATCATGTTATTTTTAAAACTCTTGGAATTAAATAGTGTAAAAACTGACTCTATTGTTGTTTTGTCAAAACAGTGTTTTATTAAATTATTTAAAATCATAAAATATTTTGTAAAAATATATATTATTTATTATATGTTCTTAAATGATCCAAATTATTTATTTAGGATTTCATTTATGTTTATTAAGAAAATATTTAACCCTTTTAATATTGAAATAATTGTTACACTTTTTAAAATAAAATAAAATAACTAAGTGTTAAATTAAAATGATAAGACATAAAATGACAAACAAATTGTCAAAAATTAATTTTTTGATGATATTACATCTTTACCTCATATCATATTTGACTCTATGACATTTTTGAGGTTTTTGGATGTGTATTTATTTTATTATAATTTAATATTTTTACAGATTGTAAATGTGTCTGTCACCTCAATTATAAAAGGGGATAGTCTTCATCACAATTTAAATTCACATTGTTCTTTCAATATCGGCCATCCTCTAACCATTTACATTATAAACTTCATTAGTCACATTATAGATGTTATTGCCTTCTCAAAATACCAACTCTGGTGCCTTTTGAAGGATAATTAGAGGGAGCTCGTTGAATAAGAGGTAATATCCTCTACCAATTCTATTAAATTATTTATTATTATCCATATTCTTCTTGAGTTTTTCCATAATAAATTAATGAATATTTTATCACTATTATAATAAGATGATATTAATATTATTTAATAACCATATTCCGCCTTCTATTTGTCCAACAGAAAATGAAATCACCGTGGGTGAGTTTGTCTGACAAATCATCTCAACACTTTGGGGTAATATGTTTTCCCCACCACTTCATTTATATGGGTAAAATGAAGAAAATAAAAAAAAATATATGATTATTACAAAAATAATTTTATTATATTACTATATATATACCATAAACTTCAATACCATTTCATTATTAAAGGAATGATATCAGTGCTCATGCGCATGTACGAACTACCATCTCTACAATGAAATAGGATTCATTATACATGATATCCATTAATGAATGATTATATAAATGTAAATAATTAATAAATATGATATGTATTATGTTAATATAATTTTTTAATGTCATAAATATTACATAATAATGATAATCAGAACTTATTCTGCAAAACATACATAAGAAAATGAAGCAGTTTTAAACGAATAAGTAGTACTATTGAAATATTTTTACCAAAGATATGATAATATGATCGTATATGATATCAAAATAATGATTATGATTCATGAATAAGTTAATGATTTAATTTAAATAATTATACTTGAGGTATGGATACATACAAAAGATATCAGACAAAAGGTAAGGGATAATTTTGCAATCTCATTATTTTCTGAGATTGTTTATTCCTAAGTATTTATTAGGTTATATTTATCATGCACATCCATGAATCCAAAATATGTATTAAAAAGTTTTTTTTATATCCTTACACAAGTGTTTAATGTATATTTTACCAATTGGTGAATTTTTGTTAATTGGTATGAAATGAATCTATTTTCATTTTCTATGCAAGGTACTTTTTGAGTTTTCCAACAAAAGTATGAGAAGATTGTTTTTTAACTTATACAACACAAACATATTTTTACGCTTTCATGACACCTTATTTTGATGAAAATTACTTTTAATTATTTAAATTTTATTTTCAATTATTTTATTTTATATTAAAATTTCATGAAATTTTGAAAAAAGTAACTATTTTTCAAGAATAAGGGATATTTTCCTCAATAATTAATTTCAATTGTTTTATAAAAATCATTTTCCATATAAGATGACAATATCTAAATTGGGTAATGTTTATATCCTCACTATTACTATGATTTTAATGTGTTTATAATGGAATTAAATTAATAAAATCCATTTTTATATGGATTATGATGGAATGATGTTTAAGAAACCCATTTTATTCCTTATGTTATTCTATAATGAATTATTAATGTTTTTTGGTACACATATGTATGGTTTTAATTATGTGACTAGTTGGACCTATATATCTATGAAATGTATTGGATAAATATTGATACCTCATGAGATATACATGACTATAATTACATGTAAATATGGTTCCATAATATTGAGTTGAAATGAAAATTAAATCTAGTTCAGTAATACAGGGCTGGAATGAAGAGTGAACATGGTTCAACGATGGACATTATCCACGACGATTGTCTTGGAAATGATACCTAAGTAATATGGAAATGATTTTCTATAACTATGGTTTTACAAAAATTCCATGTTTCATGTATATTATATTCTATTAGGATTCATGTTCCTTTATGATTTATGTCTTATAAACAACCATGATTTTTTTCGTGACTTAAGATTCTTATATTCAAAATGTACATTATTTTTTACATTCTTGTGTTTTTTTGTTTGATGTTCTCCATGTTTACCCTAACTGATTATTTAAGATCCCCAGTTTTATGTTTTCTTTTCCCCAGGATATAAAGAATGGTTTTAGGTAGGAAAACTAAATGGGAGAACTTTATGGGAGATGGTGAAGATCTTTCACCAAGTTAGAAGAATGTGTTCCAAGCTTCCAAAGTCACTAAAATAATGCGATATTTTGGAATATATTTTTGTAATGTATTATGTTTGTCTCAAAATTGATGTAATTTCTATGTACATCAAGCTTGGGTCGTTAGACATTTGGTTTGGAGAGATAGTGACTCCCAGACATTTAGAAGATGATGTTCCAAAATATGTGGCTAAATCCTATGATTTGTCTAGTTAATTAAAAAATTGGGAATTTTTAATTTTTGACTTGAAGGATTTTAAATAAATTACACACATTTCCTCCCCCATGGCACACAACTCTCTCCCCTTGGCTTGGGAAATTTCTCTATGGGTTTATGATGGATATCAAGCCTCTCATTGTGATTTCAATAAATGTATGGTTGATATATTCATGGTTATTATTCTAATTCCCCTCTTATACTCTATTATATCTATTTATATAGAATGGGGAAACCCTAGATTTATTATCATCCAAGGATTGATTTAATGATAGTGGTTGTTTTTGGATTGGGTGTGTGAGGATCCAACTTTCTTGATTTAAGTGGATGTTATCAAAGGTGACATGCTTTGAGTAAGTTGTGAGGTAGGTGCCTATATTTAATGCAATTTTCCAAGGATATGTTTTATCCATGTTTGATGTGATTCATGATTTATATTGGAAACATGATGCTTAATGTTGGTTTTCTAAAGGGGTTGGATTTAATGCAACCTAAGTGTTTGATAAAAAAAGGATAAAAGACTATTAATACTTAAAAATGGTATTTTGGAAGTGTCTTAACGATTTATTTCATGGTTTTGAATACTTTACATGCTTTTGGAAGAAGTAGTATATGGATTTTTTTTAAAATGGATTACATGATGATAATTTTTTTGATTAAAATTTATTTTACTATAGGATTTTAAAAAGGGTTATTCCATGAGGGAGAAAGTATATTTTAAATGGTTATGTTATTCCATGTTGAAAGATATTGTTTTTAAATGGGTGAGTTGGTTTATTAAATATTATTTTGAAATGGATTTTTTGTGTTGTCACTTATGATTATTTGTGTTTTTGGAATTATGATACACATGGGATACATTGTGTGTGTGTATGGTGCCTTAAAAATTTGGAAATTAATAAATGTTGAAAACTAGAGAGAATATGTTACCTAAGGGATCCTGATGGCCTTTTGGTTAGAAGAATGAGAAAGCTTCCAAATTTTGTTCAAGGGTCCATGGGATAATTTAGGAGAAACATTAAGAATTTTTCCAAATGTAGTCCAATAGATAATGCGGTTCTTTGATGAGGAAGGATGAGAGAACTTCCAAATGTTTTCTTAGAGGATAAAGAAGATCCTGGGTGTTGGGACATGGGAATGTCGTCAGATAATTTAAATTTTTTATATAAGTCTAATATTCAAGAAAAATATATTATAGACTAAACAACACTAGGAACAAATGGTTAGATTCCATAGTCCACATTACTTATGCCAGGTTGATTGTATATACATTAAGTATGATGATAGTTCCACATGGGATTATATTATTCTCTATTAGCATACCCAAATTATTATTATTTTTCATATAATGATTTTATGACCATTGATTTATGTAAGAACAAATTTTTTACATAAAATTATGTATAACATGTTTATGCTATAACCATTTTCCATTACATGTTTATATAGTGATAATATTTCTTATTCATATGAATATTCCATGTTTAGATGAATTGAGAATGATTTACCATATAGTGTTGTTCCCATATTTGATCCATGTTGATATTTTTTTTGGAAATTCATATTGTATATAATGATGTTAAAATATGGTATTATTTTTAGAAAAATAAAATGGATTTATGTATTATTGCTTTCATGTGACCGAATTTTAAAAAGTGATCTTGGTTTTTGAAAAATATATTTTTATTGATACTTATTGGGTTTCATAGTTATAAAATAATAATAAAGTTTCATGGTGGTATCCTAATAAGTTTTGTGTCTCAAACCTTATATATGACTTTGGGTGTTTGTAAACTCTAGTTTGAAAGACATAGGTAAATTCGAGGAAAAATACATTAGGTAGGATTTCTTGATTACCATCATCCTATTTTCTATAATGTAGGATATGTGTTTTATGTGTTGTATATCATGAGGATAAGTATTTGGGTTTTATTTGGTAGGGACATTATAGTGCATTCCTTGTGGTCTTTTTTATCTATTTTGAGCATATGTATATTATGAATTTAAATACAATGTTTATGTCTTGTATATGGAATATTATATTTTTCGATACGACATTGTTTAAGATATCTATCTTTTATTAATTTCAATACATACTTTTGATTATATATACTAGTGAAAAATATGTAGCTATGTTGGTGTATAAATTTAGTCTATAGATGGGTCATGCCAGTTTAAAAGGTGCGAGATTTTTCCAACAAGGTTTATTGTAATGCCTTAGTGCTTGTTTTCAGCCTGTACTGATTAGGAACACACCTCATGTATATTCCAGGATGGTTTAAGTGTTTGATCAATGGAAGACCATTGTTAGTTCCCTAAAAAATGGAATCAGAGGCATGCCCATTTTTATTTGGGGTGTCTCTAGGTATTCTTGAGATAAGGATCGTCTTCAAGACCTAGGTGGAGTGTGAGGGCAAGGCCCTGAACAACACGTCATTTCACTAAACCTCAATATTAAATGGGTGTATCATGCATGAGTCATGATTTTTAGTTTGTATTTTTATGTTTTTCATGGATTTGATCGGTAGATATGGTTCTTTGATCCCCATTGAGTGTATCAACAATTTTGTGTTTTTGTTTCAGTTTTGTAGGAAAAAATAGTAAACTGAATGGGGTTATATAGTTGGAGCGAACTATCTGGTAAAGCATATGTACATTTTATAAAATGGTTTAATAACCATGGAATCACCTATTTCATAGTTGTGAAAAATTTTTCTATCCTCTTTGGAAAATAATGCACAATTCAATTTTTCATCTGTAATTATTATTTTACATCCCATACATCCTTTAATGATTCCAATGGTGTTTTCCATTTGAGTTATATCCTATAGGGGAGTTTTATTGTGGTTTTAGAGAAATTGATGAGGTTGGATGTCATATTATTTGAGATGTATGCTGATGTACTTAGTTTAATCCCTTGGAAACCATTTGTTGAAAAAGTATAAATAACTTCCAAAATGCACTACTACAAAAACGGGAAATAACAGCGCTAAAATCGGGCTTTAACAGCGCTAGAAAAGCGCTGTAAAGCTCAGCGCTGATAAAGGAGGGGTCCTTTAACAGCGCTTTTTTTAGCGCTGTTAAATGTCACCTTTAACAGCGCTAAAAACGCGCTGTTAAATGTCACCTTTAATGGCGCTAAAAAAGCGCTGTTAAAGGATACCTTTAATGGCGCTAAAAAAGCGCTGTTATATGTTTCCTTTAACAGCGCTTTTTTAGCGCTGTTAAATATCTCCTTTAACAGCGCTTTTTTAGCGCTGTTAAAGGCGACATTTAACAGCGCTAAAAAAGCGCTGTTAAATCCCTGCCTGCTGCTAATAAAAAACCTGCACTATTACAGCCAGCCGAGCAGACCTGCACAAAAACCAGTATATCAACCACAGACCTGCACAAAAACCAGTATATCAACCACAAGCATGTCATCAACCGATCACAACCCAACCAAACAGTGTTCTTACCATGAGTTAGATACCATCTACCCAGAAAGCAAAACTACCTCATTACATAGTATCACAAAATATTCCTACACAACTCAGAAGATAAATACTAGAACATTCCACTATGCATTGTTTCTCCTTGGATTGCCACTTGGTTTTGACAAATCGTGCAGAGCCCGTGCTCCTTGAATCATTCTGCAATACATAAAAAGGATATCCTAACTCTCCCAACCATCACCCTTAGTAATTATGTATATTAATACAAAAAAGGTAACATATCATAAATTGGGGTACTGTAATGAGACATCAAGATTAACATTCTATATATAGGATCAATGTCTGGTAGGATTGGTTGCGTTGATACATGACTCTACCTGGACCTCAAAAATAGATATATGATCTCACTCCAGGACTTTCAGAGAGACTCCAACTATGTCTAGGACGTCCTGCTGAAGCGATCGTACTACCGTAAGTCGGAAAAGATACCAAAACCATCCTAGGAAGGATCATGGGAGCCAACCCTAATGAAATATGTCCTTGATATAGTGTTCAAAGAGATCAATCATGGTACATAAAATTATGTGTCATTTAAAGGGTCACATGCCTTGTCGCTTTACCCTGGGTAACTCCAATGTTCAGCTGCCTGTGTGAATATACATGTCATATCAATAGGAAATTACATGGCATGTTAAAAAACATATACGTGTTACCCTTTGATCTTGTGTCCTCTTATGCACCCTTGCCCTATGTTAGTACATGACGTCGATCTCGTGTGATTCTTCCTGTGTATCTGTACAAGGGATAAACTGCGTAGCTGGCTCATTAAAGACGTGTAGTGGGATATATTCCATGTAGGAAAGCCATGTAATCCACCCCAGGTTTGACTCGTACACGTCACATATGACCCATGGATCATTGTACTAAAGTGTTAACACAATCCTAAGGCGTTTGGTCGGTTTCCCGTATGTCAGTTGTTGATTTCACTTAAAAATAAATCCATTTTGAACAAAATAGAGGCACTTTGAGTGGTGTCGGCCACACCGGGCCTCGGATTGAGTCGGGGTTGACTCTTACACGTCAAATTTGACCCATGGATCATTGTCCTTAAGTTTCAACAGAATCCAAATGCGTTTGGTCGGTTTGCCGCATGTCAGTTGTTGATTTCACTTAAAAATAAGTCCATTTTGAACAAAAGAGAGGCACTGTGAGTGGTGTCGGCCACACCGTGCCTCAGATTGATGCGGTGTTGAATCGTACACGTCACACATGAGTCATTGATTGTTGTGAAAAAGTATCAACGCAATCAGAAGCCGTTAGATCGGTTTGGCGTATGTACGTAAAATATTGTCCATTTTAAACTAAATACATACACTTGGAGTGATACCGGTCACACCGCGCCTCTGATTGAGGCGGGGTTGAATCTTACACGTCACATTTGACCCATGGATAGTTGTCCTTAAGTTTCAATAGAATCCCAATGTGTTTGGTCGGTTTGCCGTATGTCAGTTGTTGATTTCACTTAAAATTAAGTCCATTTTTAACAAAACAGTGACACTGTGAGTGGTGTCGGCCACACCGGGCCTCGGATTGATGCGGTGTTGAATCGTACACGTCACACATGAGTCATTGATCATTGTGAAAAAGTATCAATGCAATCAGAAGCCGTTAGATCAGTTTGGCGTATGTACATAAAATATTGTCCATTTTAAACTAAATACATACACTTGGAGTGATACCGGTCACACCGCGTCTCGGATTGAGGCGGGGTTGAGTCGTACACGTCACATATAACCCATGAATCGTTGTCCTAAAGTGTCAACACAATCCGAAGGCGTTTGGTCGGTTTCCCGTATGTCAGTTGTTGATTTCTCACTTAAAAATAAGTCCATTTTGAACAAAACAGAGGCACTTGGAGTTGTGTCAGCCACAACAGGCCTCAGATTGAGGCGGGGTTGACTCGTACACGTCACATTTGAAGGTGAGTATGCATACACGATAGTTGACCTTCTTAGAGAAGGGTTTATGGAAGAGTATAAAAGACATGAAGCAATGAAGATCATTAGAGTGTTGGAGCAAATGTGGTTGCTACAAACAATGTGGAAATCGGCTTGTGCAAAGCGACCTAAGTTACAACTTGCAAGTATTCTACTCTATTTTTTTCTGGAAGGTTTCAGTTTAAATGCATTTTGGAATGATCATTGCTAGCCATGGTCTTTTAGGTTTTTTTGACAGCCGAGGGGAAAGGGTGGGGTCTGAAGACATTGTAGGATATGTCGAAGGGTGATTTTGTGTGTGAATATGTTGGAGAAATGTTAACTCCCGCAGTTCTGAAAAGAGTCACTATTTGAAAGAAAGTCACAAGTTTAGATACATCTCAAGATGGTCAGTTTAAAGACATTTTGAGGGACACTACTAAAGACATGCTCAGATATGCACTCATCCCCCACTTTTAGATCGTTGTCTACTACAATGATCTTCCAAACAAGATATGCATTAGAACGCTCATGATACATAGAGAAATTCACTGGCCACCTTCGAGAATGATCTGAAGCACAAACCATGACAGCATTATGTTTTTAACTTCAGCACCTCAATTGAGAATGTGACACCTTTCAGGACTTGGCGCCATTGTATGTCGTTTCGTCCACTGAATGGGTCTATCCTTTTATTTAATTTTTTTAACTTCAGTCAAATATTCTAGAAAGATGTCGCGGCAGATCCTTCACCATTTTGTTTTGCTGAACATCTCATTACATTGTTAAAAAAAAGCAGGGTGTCTTGCATGGGCAATACGTTCGTGTATTGAAGATGATGCACTCCCATTTTAATGGACTAGGTTTACTCCCTAATCTCATACATAACATCTCATGAGAAAATAGATTTAACCAATGAATTGGAGTCCTATCTGGGTACAACCATCATACGATTTTCATGATTATGTGTTCCACAATAATTAAATCAATCATTAGGCTTAAACAAAATAATTAACCATGTGGGTTCGAATAAATGGGAGTGCATCATCTTCAATACAAGAACGTATTGCCCATGCAAGACACCCTGCTTTTTTTTAACAATGTAATGAGATGTTCAGCAAAACAAAATGGTGAAGGATCTGCCGCGACATCTTTCTAGAATATTTGACTGAAGTTAAAAAAATTAAATAAAAGGATAGACCCATTCAGTGGACGAAACGACATACAATGGCGCCAAGTCCTGAAAGGTGTCACATTCTCAATTGAGGTGCTGAAGTTAAAAACATAATGCTGTCATGGTTTGTGCTTCAGATCATTCTCGAAGGTGGCCAGTGAATTTCTCTATGTATCATGAGTCATTGATTGTTGTGAAAAAGTATCAATGCAATCAGAAGCCGTTAGATCGGTTTGGCGTATGTACGTAAAATATTGTCCATTTTAAACTAAATACATACACTTGGAGTGATACCGGTCACACCGCGCCTCTGATTGAGGCGGGGTTGAATCTTACACGTCACATTTGACCCATGGATAGTTGTCCTTAAGTTTCAATAGAATCCCAATGTGTTTGGTCGGTTTGCCGTATGTCAGTTGTTGATTTCACTTAAAATTAAGTCCATTTTTAACAAAACAGTGACACTGTGAGTGGTGTCGGCCACACCGGGCCTCGGATTGATGCGGTGTTGAATCGTACACGTCACACAGGAGTCATTGATCATTGTGAAAAAGTATCAATGCAATCAGAAGCCGTTAGATCAGTTTGGCGTATGTACGTAAAATATTGTCCATTTTAAACTAAATACATACACTTGGAGTGATACCAGTCACACACAAAATCACCCTTCGACATATCCTACAATGTCTTCAGACCCCACCCTTTCCCCTCGGCTGTCAAAATCACCCTTCGACTATCTGGTTATGATTTTTGACAGCCGAGGGGAAAGGGTGGGGTCTCAATCCGAGGCGCGGTGTGACCGGTATCACTCCAAGTGTATGTATTTAGTTTAAAATGGACAATATTTTACGTACATATGCCAAATCGATCTAACGGCTTCTGATTGCGTTGATACTTTTTCACAATGATCAATGACTCATGTGTGACGTGTACGATTCAACACCGCATCAATCCGAGGCCCGGTGTGGCCGACACCACTCACAGTGTCACTGTTTTGTTAAAAATGGACTTAATTTTAAGTGAAATCAACAACTGACCATCTCGAGATGTATCTAAATTTGTGACTTTCTTTTAAATAGTGACTCTTTTCAGAACTGCGTGATATGAAGGTATTTTGGAGATTTTACTGGTTCATGCATGATATGAAGGTATTTTGGAGATTTTACTGGTTTTTTTGTCCAAAGGCCAAAGAAATGTGGTCCATCATTCTTGCATGTTACTCGTACACGTCACCAAGGACCCGTGGATCCTTCTCCTAAAGGATGAAGGCAATCCGGATGCGTCTGGTCAGATTTACGTAGGTCAGTTGTTGTTTCCAATTAAAGTGGTGTCCATTTTAAACAAGAGAGCGACCCTTTGGGTGGTAGCGGTCACACCGTGCCTCGGATTGAGGCGGGGTTGACTCGTACACGTCACCAAGGACCCGTGGATCCTTCTCCTAAAGGATGAAGGCAATCCAGATGCGTCTGGTCAGATTTCCGTAGGTCAGTTGTTGTTTTCAATTAAAGTGGTGTCCATTTTAAACAAGAGAGCGACCATTTTAGTGGTTCAACATTCTTGCATGTTGCTGGTGCATATCATCTGTTAAAATGGAAAAATGACTCATTGGAGAAAGAATGTTTTATTTAATAACAATTACAATTTTGCTACGAACATTTACATACAACAATATTTTATCTTTTGATCCCCTTAACCCCTCTCAAAAATGACCACCAATTGTACATGTCCCCAAGTCAGATCATCATTGTATTTGTGTACAATCTGTCATCAGGTATGCGGCCCACTCGTTTCTGAACACATCTATATCGTCTTGTGAGTATGAGGCTTTTCGGCAGTCATAGTAGTACTGCAAAATAAAAAAATAAAGAATTAATAAATAACTTAAACGAACTAGTAATTGTTTTTGAAAATACCTCTTTAGGGATGCTAGTTTGCTGATGAAAAACGATCTCTTTCATAAATTTACAAACATAATAACCGCAATCATTATCGTTTGTTTGTTTTGGACACTGCAAAAAAATTGATCATTAGGAGAATAAATAACTTGTGTTGAGGTGTGTTTGGATAGTGAAATTTTATTATATATACCCTGATATTTGTCCAGACGTAGTACTTGCTCGGCTCCTTATGCTTAGCCCCTGTCCTCATACCATGATTTAGACGATATTGGTACACCGCCCTATCATAACAGAATCCTCAGTAAAAGATAATATATATTATATAAATTGATGTTTAGACCTAAAACGTAAGATGTAGTGTCTTACAGATTCACAAACTCCATCATGTATGGTCGGTTTGATGGATATCCTAACTTTGAATCCAGAAAGTAAATCTTCGGAGTATCCAAGTTCACCGCAATTAGCAACCAATGTTGCCTAAAAACACAAAAAGGAATAAGTAATAAAAAAAGTGAAAATATAATTGATATGCTTTAATCGTAGAGTATTACCCCTGCATGGTTGGTATTAGGAAAAGTCTGTCATCTGTAATCTTGCGTTCAAATGTTTTCAGCAAGTCCTTCACTATTGCATCCCTTTTTGATGACTCTATTTTTGTTTGGTGTGTTGATGTGATATGAGGACTAACCAGTCCAAATCTTGGCTCATGGGAAAATCCCTTCAACTGTTTTTCATAAATGCGTCTGTCAACAATATAAAATGCATTTAGTCATAATTTGCACATTAGATCAGCTTTTAGAAAATCAATTCATGGAAACATACCTCATATATACATTTACAACAGTGACGCCTAACCAACCGTTTTCAAGGATTTCATTTACATTTTCAGCAGCAACGAAATCTTGACTTTCCTCTCCGTATATATTATCTTCGAAAATCACTATATGACTATTACCATCTTTTAGCTTCGTATCCACATGAGTCTTCAATGCTAGTAAATGTGGAAAGAGAACAGGTGGTGTTATTGTGCTTTCAGAGGCTCCTTGGGATCGATTGGTCGATCCTTTAGATGGTTTCGAGCCGATGTTAGTCACCCCCTTTCCTTTCTCCGTCTATAACAACAATCATTGATTCAGACACTCTTTTCATTAATTGTTAAGGGTTTAGCTTGAAAATAAAAGGAAATAAATACCTCTTTGTCTGCATGTACTCTTACAAGTTCTGCCGGCCATGCAATGAATGTCCCAATAGCCTTTTCAACCGTATGAATATCATCGTCATCAAGTGGAATAGGTAGCATTGCATTTGGCTCATGAGCTACAGTAATCGTCACTTTCAGATGATCTTTTGAAAGTGGTCTATTATGCAGTGTGGCATCTGGGATATTGAACACTGTAGCCCTCGCTACAAGGTGATAGGTGGGTGTTGACAGATATAAATCACAATCATTATCACCCTGTAGAAGATCAGTACAGATAAATTATCAGTGTTTGTCTGATTCATATTTAATGGGAACCGTTATTAGAATATTGATTACCACGGCTAAGACATTTTTTTTAGGTGAATGGCTCGCCTCAAAGCTGGTGGGGGGTGGGGCAGGATGTTCATGCGGTGGTTCTTCCTGAGTTGTGTCCTCCCTTTGCTTCCCACCCATAAAAGTTGCTAGCAACTCTCCCTGCCATTGCAATTTTTCTTCAAGGGTTGCTATTTTTTCGCTCATTTGTTCCAATTTTTTCTCTGTATCATCTATTTTTTTCTTCTTCTCAAAATATACTCGGGGTGTCACCCCAAACCCTGCACCTCTGACACGACCGTATTTTTCCGGCTGCTTCAAAGCCGTCGATAATAGGTCTGTATCAGCTACAGGAGTAGCTGATTCCTGTGACTGTCAGATATAGGAAAAAAACTAATTATTTTTATGTAATAGCAATTTTAAACAAATCTTTTTATCATCGTGTCATACTTACACATATTTCCCACACTTTTTGTGTGTTCTCATCTATTAACTTCCCTTCTTTGTTCACACGTGCCTCCTTCCATAGCACATGACGTGGGATAGAAGTGCATTTGGTTTTAGATTCATCAATCTACATATAAACATAGAAAGATAATTATGATGTTGTTTATTGGCACCTAACAATATTACTGTAAATTTACAATACGTACCATTTTCTTTTCTAATGAAGCGTACCCCATCCTTGCTTTACGATAGGGGTATGTTGGATTTGATGCACGTTCCTTATTTTCAGTACAGAGTTTCTGTTTCATAAATGAAATATTGACAATCAAAGTGATGAATACAGGTATCCTCAAACAGCGTATTATCACTCACAATGTACCTGAAACTTCTCATCCCCACGACGGCCAATAAATGCATCCCATGCTTCTTGGGATATCAGGTGCGCATAGACAATGGGTGGGTGCGGGTTTATTTTACCTTTAGAATCTTTCAGGTGACATCTTGTTAAAATAGTACGAAAACCTCGATGAATCTTTCCTGCAAGCCTTAGTACATAATCCTTGTGTGAGTCGTCTACTATAAATGTACTCTGCAAGAGATTGAGAAGAGTAAGACACTGTTTCATCATTTTATTTGCTAGTTAATTAAAAAAATAAATTCATAATGTTACCGTAATTTCTTCCCAGATCACAGCCTTCAACCCGGACACAACATGGTGCCATGAATCTACGTCAATCGGCACGCGTTGCCGAGTGACAACTCCAATGTAACTGCTAAACATAGCCTTGTTGGGATTCACATGTTGGCCTCGTGCATTCCATCCGACTTCAAATTTGATGCCTTTGCTTTTCGCCTTAAGAATTTTGGCTAACACTGTCAAACTACGACGCACCTGTGATTTCTGCGACTTCGGTCCTTCATTCCCGACCATTTCATCGATATCAACATCATCTATATGTTCATCTACTATGATATCAACGGCATGTGCTGATGGTTGTTGGACCTCAACACTAAGAGAAGGAGCCGCAACAGCAAGAGCAGCAGCAGGAGCAGCAGTAGGAGCAGCAGGAGCAGCAGCAGGAGCCGCATCAGGAGCACCAGGAGCCACAGCAGGAGGAGGAGTATGAGTCACAGCAGTAGGAGCAGCAGGAGCCGCATCAGGAGCAACAGTATCAGCAGAATGAGCTGCAGGAGCAGCAGGAGCAGCAGCAGCCGCAGCAGCAGCTGCTTGAGAGACTTGTTCAGTCTCAAGGTTAGGAGCACCAGAATGTGCAGAAGTCATTATCTGCAAAAGTGGTTGAACAGTTCATTCAAATTACATAAATTCTGTAATGATAAGATAATAACATGAGATAACAAGATCTATATTACAAACAAAATATAACCTGTTTACTGAACTCTCTTTCTTTTTTTCAAAGGTTGAAGAGATTTGACACCTCTATCGACAATCCAAATCCCTTCATTGTGGTCTCCTCTAACATACAAAACATCATCTGCATTGGGACCGCTCTGAATTGATTGTGACGTACCACTAAAAGGATCGTCCTCAACTGAATTTTCATCGGAACCCTCAATAGTTTTGGACGATAACAGAACAATCGACCACTTTCGGTTTGCGGGATCTGGAACATAAAAAACTTGTACCGCTTGTGATGCCATTATAAACTGTTCGTCTTTGTACCCTTCTTTACTAAAATCAACTTTCACAAATCCCCATTCATCTATTTTAACACCACTATTGTTATCAATCCATTTGCATTGAAAAATCGGCAATTGAAATGTCGTATAATCCAACTCCCATATTAGTTTGATAATGCCAAAGTATGACATATTTGCATAAATTGGATTTATATCCTTACTACCAGAAACATGCATCGCTTCAGCCACTAGTGTAACTCCACTATTTTGCATGGTACTCTCTTCATCATGTTCATCCGTATAGAATGTATAACCATTAATTACATACCCACTGTAAGATAATACATACACACTTGGTCCAGCGGCTAGCCATCGAAGTCGTTCTGAAATTGAATTCGGATTTTCATCCAACTGCTTAAAAATATGGTCCTGAAACCATCCTATAAACTGGTGATTATGTGTATCTGCTAACCATTTTTCAGCCCTCGATGGATTCAACTGCCTAAGAATTTCTTTGTGAGTTTCAATATATGGAGCAACCTCCCAACTGTTATGCAAAACATAAAGATGAGCCTGCTCCCGATCTGTAATACTGATTGTTACAACTTCTCTTCCAGAAATTCCCTCACCCTCAATGCGTCCAGTGTGACGAGATTTCGGGAGACCAATGCTTTCCACATCAGATAGGTATTCAATACAAAATTCAATGGCTTCCTCAACAATATATCGCTCCACTATACAACCCTCTGGCCGACTTCGATTTTTGACATATCCTTTCAAAATCTTCATATACCGTTCAACAGGATACATCCATCTATAGTGCACAGGACCACAAAGTCGAATCTCTCTCACCAAGTGAATCATCAAATGAACCATCATATCAAAGAATGTTGGCGGGAAGAACATTTCTAATTCACATAATATGATGACAATTTCTTTTTCCATAGCTGGAAATTTCCCCGGGTCTAAAACTTTGCTACATATAGCTTTGAAAAAGAAACAAAGTTTGGTTAACGTATGACGAACATTCTTGGGTAAAATGCAACGTAAAGCTATAGGAATTAGATCTTGCATCAAAACATGGCAATCATGTGATTTCAAACCTTTTAACTTCAAATCATTCATTGACACAATGTTCTTGATATTTGATGAGTACCCCTCTGGAACCTTTACATCATTAAAGAAGTTGCAAAACTGATATCTCTCTGCCCTAGAAAGAGTATAAGCAGCAGGAGGAAGAAACATTCGATTTTCACCTTTCACGGGAGCCAACTCTTCTCGTATTCCCATGTCAACCATGTCCAACCTTGCCTTAATTCCATCTTTTGTTTTGCCAGGGGCATTTAGCAACGTTCCAATAACACTATCACATACATTTTTTTCCACATGCATCACATCAAGAAAATGTCTGACGTACAAACAATTCCAGTATGGTAATTCAAAAAAAACTGATCTCTTTTTCCAACCGATTTTCGTAAGGTTTTTCGAAAATGGTTTACCAAAAACAGTGTTCATATCTTTTACTTTCTCAAACAGCTGATCACCTGTTAGTGGAGACGGTGTTGTGCGTTTTTCTGAACTTCCATTGAATGATGTCGTCCAAGATCGGTACTTATGCCGACGAGGTAGAAATCTACGATGTCCTAGAAACACAGATTTCGATGAATGTTTCAACCTAATTGATTCTGTATCTTCTTCGCACACGGGACACCCTTGAGTTCCTTTAATGCTATAGCCTGACAAATTTCCATAAGCAGGGAAATCATTTATTGTCCCATACAACATCGCTCTCAACGTGAAGTATTCACTTTTATAAGCATCATACAACATTACACCTGAGTCCCACAATAACTTCAAATCCTCGATCAAAGGAGTCAGATAAACATCAATATCGTTACCTGGTTGTTTTGGTCCTGATATAAGCATAGATAACATGATGAATTTTCGCTTCATGCATAACCAGGGTGGCAAGTTATAATTTAGCAACATAACAGGCCATGTACTATGAGTGCTGCTTTGAAAACCAAAAGGATTCACTCCATCTGTAGATAACGCAAGACGAAGGTTTCTCGGCTCTTTTCCAAATTCAGGATACTCATGATCAATTTTCTTCCATTGAGGAGAGTCGGCCGGATGACGTAATAACCCATCTTTATTTCTTTTATCTGCATGCCACGACAATTGTCTTGCAGTTTCTTTACTTCCATATAAACGCCTAAACCTTGGAATGATTGGAAAGTACCATACAACTTTCGTAGGATTGGATTTATCTTTCTTGTATCGAGAAGCACCACACTTTGGGCATTCTGTAAGTGATTTGTTCTCCTTTCGAAACAATATACAGTCTTTCGGGCAGGCATGTATTCTTTCAGAAATCATTCCCATCGAGCGTAGCATTCGTCTAGCTTCATACGTCCGGCTTGGGAGCTCATTATCTTCCGGAAGCATGTCATTCAAGAGAGCAAGTAGTTCCGTAAAACTGACATCACTCCATCCATTGCCTGCTTTCAATTTATACAACTTCAGTACAGCTGACAATGTTGTATACTTAGTGCAAGCAGCATACAATGGCGTCTTTGCACAACTCTTTAACTTCTCAAACAATTTTGGGCAATCACGGGGTTCATCTTGAATTGTCTTTGTCATTTCCTCAATACGATCTTCATCATCATTGACATCTGTAATCACATCCTCCATACGGTCTTCTTCATTATCTATATTTGTATTCATATCTGACGATCCATAAAACGCAGTTTTATCCCAGCCAGTAGCTACATTCGCTTTTTCTCCGTGTTTATTCCAACATTTATAACTCCGATCTATTCCGTGACATATCAAATGTTCTTCCAACTCCTCTGGAGTAAGTAGTCTAGAATAACAACAACGTAAACACGGACAAAGGATTTGAGAAGGATCCTTTGTGTGATCCTTTGCAAACTTGATGAACTCTTTCACTCCGTTCTCGTACTCTATTGTTAAACGATTAGAATCCATCCAATCTTTATTCATCTTCATCCTATTTGAATCTCAAATATTAGTATTTATGGTTCAAGTACACAAAAGAAGACTTCCAAATACAGTAGAAGGGAACCACTTCCTTGGAAGGAGATCAAGTAGTCTAACCTATAATCAAGATTCATAAAAAAGAATATTAGATTCACTAAAAAGATGATTATCTATCACTTTATTAGGAGAAAAAGATACGTATGCACCTAATGTGACATCAAACATGGTTTTACACACTTTGGGATAAACATGTGTTCATGTTCAGAAACGATTATAAATAATAGGATACCCCCTTAATTTAGTATCTCAACTTTTATAGAAAATATGAGGCTTTGAATCGCGTAGAATTGCATTCAATAGGAGTTTGTAAAGAGAGTTGCGTGCATGGTAAAAAGTTGCGTGCATGGACTTATTCTTATCGATTCGAGAATCCATGGTGTCATAGTCTACACCTTTCTCCACCTTCATGTCCAGCGCATGTCAAATTATCTTAGACTGATTTTCCATTAAGTTACTCAGGATTTTCAAGGAATCAGTCCCCACAATATGACACTAAAAAGTTCTACCATAGTTCTAATTGCATGATTCTAAAATGCATGATTTCAAGTACTATAGTTGGTTTGATTCTATAGTAATGCCTAAGTCATTATGTTCTAGTCCAGACACCCCAAAAACTAAACATTCCCCCTCCCTTTGTGTGGGTTAGACCCATGCATGTAGTTTTAACTTAAAATATCTATGTACAGCTTGATTCTTTCCATCACAAGAAACATGGTGATACATAAACATCATATTTAGGGTCTATTCATGAGACATAAATTTCCCCATTGTCACTATGTCGGAGCCAAAAAGGTCTCTTCCTTTCAAAAACCATACACTATGCACAAAAAGGTCTTAATCCTCATATCCTTCCATGGCCATCGGAAATGAGCGGTCATCGTCCTAAGGTCACCTTTATTTGACTAATCACAATATGCACTGGTGGATCTGCATATGTTTCCCACTAAAAAGGCATGTCAACCAAAGACAATTTCGTCCTCAATAATGGATTTTACTACCATCAAACACCCTATGACATTTAAGTACCATATCAATCCTTGGATTCATGAACCCCTGGGTTAAAATTTACATCTACCACCCCCCCCCCCCCCTCATGCATGATTATGGTAGAACATTCTTGGTTATACTATAGTGAAAAGGGTGAATCATTTCCCCTCCTTATCAGAACAAAATGGAAACCTGCACAAAGGTCCTGGTTTTAGGACATTAAACTACACCATGCCTCAACTCTCCATTACATAAGACAAATTCTAGTAGGTTTTATACATTCCATAACAACTTGAAGGGATTCCATGAATGTTTGAAACAAATAAATAAAACTAGAATAGAATTCATACCCTTAGTTGGTCGAGGGCGTTGCGGGTTGCGGAAGGCGGCCGCGGAGGGCGACCGAGGGCGGCCGAGTGAGGCGGAGGGCGACGGAGGCGGTGGAGAGCGGCCGAGGGCGGCCGAGGGCGGCAGAGAACGGCGGCCGAGGGCGTTGCGGGCAGCCGAGGGCGGCAGGCGGTGGAGGTCGGCCGAGGGTGTTGCGGGCGGCGGAGGACGGCGACTGTACCGAGGGCGGCAAGCTCCGGCGAAGCGAACACAGCAGCGGTATTCGGGAGAAGAGTAGCAGGGTTACGGTTCCGCGAGAGCTTTAGCTGCGATAAAACGAGGGCACTGTGCGACCGACTTTATAAAAAAGTCGACTAAGGTTTTATCAGCGCTAAAAAAGCGCTGATAAAGGCTACCTTTATCAGCGCTAAAATTATAGCGCTGATAAAATCTAGCTTTATCAGCGCTTTTCTAGCGCTGATAATATTATGATTTATCAGCGCTAGAAAAGCGCTGATAAAGATTCCCCGTATCAGCGCTACAATTATAGCGCTGATAACGGGTCTCTTTATCAGCGCTTTTTTAGCGCTGATAAAGATAATTTTTATCAGCGCTTTTTGAGCACTGATAGAGGTGTTCTGTATCAGCGCTTTTTTAGCGCTTATATAGGAAACCTTTATCAGCGCTCAAAAAGCGCTGATAAAGACCAACTGTATCAGCGCTAATATTTTAGCGCTGATACAGATCATATTTATCAGCGCTTTTCTAGCGCTGATAAATATTTATATTATCAGCGCTAAGAAAGCGCTGATAAAAATTAGCTTTTTCAGCGCTGTAATATTAGCGCTGATATAGGGTATCCTTTATCAGCGTTTTTGCTTAGCGCTGTTATAAGGGCGCGCTTCCCTTGCCCGTTTTTGTAGTAGTGATGGAAGAGTGATGTTCTATGAGGTGTTTGGTTTTGAAAATAATTTTTGTTGGGTTGAAAATATATTTTATTTCATGGTTAAAGGGAATGTTTTTTTTCAGCGAAACTGAGTTAAAGAAATCCTTTTGGGTGAAAAATAATTTAATTCAAATTATTTAATTTTGAGTAGGGTTTTAATTTTAATGTGGATATTTTATGACTTAAATTCTAAAAGTTTCTTACATGAGATGGTTTATTTCGAAAAATAATTTTTAATTTTTTTATATGGAAAAGTGGATTTATTCTCAATAGATTTTCTGGTCTATTTCGAGGGACCAAAAATTTTCAAAAAATTTCTCGTTTTCAAATAAAATATATTTTAATTTTGAAAAGAGTGTGTGATTTCATTTTAGTGGGTCCATGATTTGGGTTACTGGAAAATGGTTGAGTTTCTAAATAATATTTTTTAAAATATTTTTTTAAAAAGTTATTTTTAAATGGGTTGTTGAACTCGTTTCCTTGAGCGTGGGACCACATGTTTTTCTTGATGTGCATGAGAAGTTAGGATCCTATCTCTGGTGGGTTTATGAGTTTCTCCCATAAAACACTTCACATAAGATAGGATATTATTTCGAGGAGTTATCAATTATTTATTCTATCCATTTTTTGGATGTTACACTTTCCATCCTTGATTCCTCCTAAACTTCAGATAAATTTTGGGGATCCGTTGTGTGTTTTTAGGATATTTATTCTTGTGGGAAATGACTTCTAACCTAGGTATCCATGAACTAGGGTTGAATTTTGATACCTTTTTTTTCTGTTTTAATGCCTTCCGGTGCTTGGTATTTTTAAAATTCCCAATTGTCATGTTTAACCCTAAAGTGAGGGGTTATTTGGGATTTGAATCTGTGAAAGTGTAATTTTCCATTTTCACATGGAGAAAATGTTTTTCACTTGAATTTTCAACTTGGAAAGAAATTATCAATTATTATTAAGTGTATAATATTGGTTCATTGTTGAATATGGAATTTTATGTGGTATTTAACCTAATTTTTGACATGAAAGGTAATTGGAAGTATATTTTTTAAATTCAGATAGGTATTTCTTGGTGATTCAAGAAGTGATTTTAATTTTCATTTTATTGAAAAGTTATAGAAATATTATTTGAAAATGGTTAGGATGTTTTAAAATTATTTGAACTCGGTTAGGTGATGTTTTGAATTTAAAATTTGGTTCTATAATCCCATTAATATTTTTTAATAAAAATGTATTGGTTCATGAAATTTTTCATGCAATGGTTTCGTAGAATGTTTTCTGAATATTTTTTTCAATTAGATTTCAAGAACAAGATTTTAAAGAATAATATTGAGTGGGACTTCAACTTTTGATAAACAGTTTGGTTTTCTATTCCTTTTCTTAAAATCTTGTTATGAATTTTAGTTAATTTCCTAAATGAAGTTGGTGATTATGGGACCCTTTTTAGTCTTAAAAGTTTTCCAATAGTTCTTTAATATCTTTTATATATATATTTGTGTATTTTAGTGGTTATTAATTTTCTATGTATTTTTTTGTTATTTGTTTATAGTTCATTTGTTATACATGTCCTTTTAGGTGTACTCTTTTGAATTACATGCCATGTTTTCTCTTATTATGTACGTGGCGTTTCAATTCACTTTTGAATTATTATACATTAATGATTTGGAACATAGTTTTGAGAAGCTAGGTGATGTTATTTGAAATGTGTTTTTATTTTTTATGTATTTTTTAACAAAAATCCCTATATAATTTTTTTCAATAGGTTAGTTAAAGGTTTGGACTCTACCCATATTTCATTTTGAATATGGGGATTTATTTTATAAATTTTTTTAAGGAATTAAATAGTGGGTTTAAAATGAGTTTTTTCATTTAAGAAAAATAGAAATGGATTTTGTGTAATTCTTTTGAATGACTCGGCTTTTGATTCCTTATAGTTTTAGTCCTTACCATCTGCATTGTATGGGTGCCTTTGTGATGTTGAACAAGGGTGTATACCTGGTTATTTTGGTTTCTTTCCTCGGTATGTTGTGTTGAATTATTTTTTATTAACCATTTTAAGGTCATATAATTATGGATGTGTGGTGGAATTTATTTTTTTCATTCATAGGTAACTAGGATAGACATTTCCTTCATCCTATCGAACACATAGTAGTGATAGAGTTATGGTGTTCTTCACGAGGTAGTTTTTTGAGTTGAGGTCCTAAGTAATCCAAAGAGTAGAGTGACCTAATTCAGGATCTCATGTAATTTATTTTTCTAGAATCACTATGTTATGTGTGTTAGGGTTTTTGATTGTTCGACCTTATGGTTGATGAGTTTCATGAAGTTGGTTTTCCTTTAAGTAAGTGAGAATTGGTTACTTAGTGTTTCTTAAGTGTCATTGGAACATTTTGGAAATTATTTCTTATAGTGCAGGTCTTCATTTGAGTTGTTTAATTTCATTACACTGTATAATATATTTTTAAATGGTGGGGAGAAATATACTTTCTCTCTTCTAGCTTTTTGTTCTTATATTGGTGAGTGTGGTTTCGTTATTCCTGGATATTTCCAAGGGTTATGTGGGTTTGATGTTTAGTTTACAGGAATATTTAATGTTTGGTAATTCCTTCCTATAGACCACTCTAATGGTTTCCTTTCCAACTGACCTCCGCCCCTAGTTTTTGAGTTTTGGTTCATTAATTTTTATTATTTGTTGAAGACTTTATGGGTTAGAAGGTGGCATGGATGGATGGTTTTTTAGATTTCTGGGGAATTATAATTTCAATGTTGGATTTTTATTTTCCTATTTTTTATTCTTGGAGTTTCCAGTTTTCAAGGGTTATAAATGAATGATTTTTGGAACCTAATCCCTCAAAAACTATGGGTATAAAATATTTCTAATTGTGTGTCTAACATTGTAAGGGGGATAGATAGGGGTTCTATTTTCTATGGAATGTGAATAATTTTACAAACCATGAAAAATTCCAGATTAACCTTGGAACTTTGGGTTTGTGGTGGTACTAAATCCCATATATTTGACTCGTAATTTTCGTTACTGTGAGCCAAAACCTTGTGAATTTTCTAGGTCATTAATTTTTTTGGAATTTCCTATTCTTTCCTATAGAATTTTATGTCCATCAATATCAATAATTCTCTATTTTTAATGGATTCCTATTCCCTATTATTGGGATCTTCCTCTGGTTTATAGTAAATCTTATTCCCCTTAGGGCGATTTCATTCCATTTATTCTTGATTTCTCTAGGGGGTTTCTTCCTCTTCCTCTTTTCTACCCTATCTCTCCCATTTATATGGAAGGAGGAAAACCAACCTTTCTTTTTGGACAATCCTAGGGTTAATATTGGTGGTTTTGGTATTCCAATTTTATAATTAGCTATATGAGGACCCATCTTGCATGATTCATGTGGTTTTCAGTAAATATGAAATGTTTTGATTATGTTTCAAGGTAGGTGTCTCTATTTAAGTTATTTTTCCATGGATAGACTTTGATTCTTATATTCCATTGGTTTTTGATTATAAAATTACCATTAATTTTTTTATGAATGATAATTTATCCATATTGTATGTTATACATGATTTATAATGGAAACATGATTTTTAAAGTGGGTTCTATAATGGGGTTCTTTTTAATGCACCCCAAATCTTTGATAAAAAAGATCAAATTGGTTTAATGATTTCAAATGGGGTCTAGAAGGTTTAAAAAAAATATCTTGTTGTTTTGAATGGTTTATATGTTTTTTGGAATACGTGGATTAGGCAATTATCTTTAAAACATCTCATGTGATGATCACTTGTTATGGATTTAAATGTATTTTAATGTTTTCTCTAAAAATGGGTTTTTTGATGAGTAGGTCATTATATATTAAATAAGTGTGTTTTACCAAAGGGAAGGTTTTTTTTAAAATCAGTATGTTGTCTAATTAAAGAATATTTTTAAATGGATTTTTGTGTGTTGGAAATTAAGGTCATATTCTTTTTGGCATTATGTAGTACGTAGGAGACCGTGGGTGCATGTATGGTGACTTAGGTAATTTTACCTCAGTATAAGATAAGGAATGGCTAGGTTTTGTTGACAAAGGGACCACGAATGAATTTGATGGGTTGATTGAATGAGAAACTAAATTTTTTTTCTGGGCAGTGTGGGAGCCTTTGATGAGGAAGACCAAGTGAGGTTCCCAATATTATTCGAGGGACAGTGAGAGTCTTTGAGGAGGAGGACCAAGTGAGATTCCAAATATTGTCTGAGATACAAAGACTGATTTTCGGAGTTGGGCCTATAGATTTCCATGAGATCATCCACACATGTTATATAATTCTAGATGGCTAGAAAAATTTATTTCAGACATTATCACATTATGTCATTATTGATTGGTCCCACAGTTTAAATTACTTATTCCTAGTTGAAATGATATGCTTAATTCATGATATTATTTCCAAGTATTATTTTTATATTCTTCATGAACTTTTTTACTCTATTATTATGATTTTTATGATGATTCTATTCTGAAGAATTTATATTAGAAACCTCTTTGTTAAAATTTATGTATCCTATGTCAAATTTTATTCTATTTTTCCATTACTGCTTTATGTAAGAATATTTCTATCTCTTCAAAATATTATTACATATTTGGGGGTGTTTAGAATGATTTACCATATGGAATTATTTCTTTATTTGAGACATGTTTAGAAGTGTTTTAGGCCTCTATTTTGTATACCATGGTATAAAAAAATGGGTTGTTCTGATAAAAACCAAATGGTTTTGTAAAGGATTATTTTTATGTAATATTATTTTTAAAAGTGATTTTCTTAAAATAAAATTTTTAAGATGAATTTTTATTTTCATGGTTGTAAAATCATTTTATAGTTTCATTTTGTTATCATATTGGGATTCCCCTCACTCCCTATATAAACATTAGGGTGTATGCGTATTCTATTTTATAGGACATATGTAAAGTCAACGGAACCTACTTGACGTAGATAATGTTGATTACTGTAATATAGTGTTTTCATATTGGAGAAGATATGGTCTCATGGTTTTTATCTCATCATGATATTATTTTGATTTTTTGTTTGCTTGTGATACTATTTATTTACCCTTGGGGCCTATTTTCATTGTTTTCAGTTTACATGTATTATGAATATAGATATCATGTTAATGTGTTATATATATACTGTTATATTTTTCAATGTGAAAGAGTTTATAATATCCCTTTTTAATCAATCTTGTGCATACCAACATATTTATTAATTTGTACTAACTCGGATTCTATATTGGTGGGTTCATTCATGTTCATAGACCAGTCATGTCATTTTACTAATGTTGAAAATGTTTAAATAAGTTTTATAGTGATTCCTTGGTGCTACTCACTATCCCATGGTGATCAACAACATGTGTTGGGTATGTACCATGGCAGTTTGGGTGTACTATAAATGAATGGCTAATATTGGTTTCCTGCAACTGTTTTACATCATCATTTTCATATAGGATTTTCATATTCTTGAAATGGATTCACAGATGTTGATCAAGATCTATAAGGTCATAAATGGTTATCCTACACCTCATGGTGGTTCTTGGATGTGAGATCAAGATCATATAGTTGTGGAACTGGTGTTCTTTGATGGCCATTTGAGGGCTTACAATGATATTTGAGCATGGAAACAATGAAGGATGCGTCTAAGGTGTAATTTTTTTCCAACCCATGCATGCGATCTACATGCCCCTTGGTTCTCTTATGTGTAGACTTGATCCTTTTTCTTACTGGTCCCTAAACTTGTCTAGGATCACGGGGATACCAATTGTCCATATTGATGGCCACATGTTTCTAGTAATGTAAATATTACATTTTCAAATTTCATAAAAATTGAAAATTTATTATCTTAAGTAAAATAAACATTAGAATTAACCATTTTATTTCATTTTTTAAAAATTATTACCTAAACTTAAAATTCACATAAATGATTAAATCATTGAAATAACTGGGTAAAAATAATGAAATTTATTATTTTTATTTAAAAATTTCAAGTAAATATTATATATATTGAATACCCCCACACTTTAACTTTGTTTATCCTCATGCATTGAATCTCATCGATAAATTAAAGAGGATCACTATGTTGCCAATATTAAAATTTATTTGAGTCAATGTAAAATTAATATCAATGGGGTGATGAAATATTAAAGGTATATATAAATTATTAATTTATCAACACACTTTTTGAGGGAAAATATAATTCCACTCATTTTAATTTCGTCAATTGGAATTGTGATGGATCATCTCCCTCCTTTCATATATGATTCTCAATTTTTTGTTATTATGCCTTCCATGTCATCATCTACCTCTATTATAATTTTAGTTACGACATCACCCATGGTAGTATTTAAAACTAATATTATGATATTACCGTCAATATATATACCTTTATATAAGAAAATAAATGACATACATTATCCACTTTGTAAATAATAAATCACATGAAATCCTATGAACTTTTCAATTATTTTTCTAATGACTATGAGGATTTATGTAGGTTAGTAATGATGTTTAAAAAATTTAGGCTAAAAGTGTGGGATTATCACCAAATCATAATATATGATATAATCAGTAAAGTGAAATTTAAATCTCCACCCCCCAAAAAGTGATGACATTATCTTCCCAAACACAATGTAAGACTATTGACAATGTAGTCATATTATAATATGTCCACCCTCTAGAAATTTCTCAACATTTTTATTATTTAATTTTTTTACTAATTTTTAATATATTTATTTATTTTTAAAATCCTTTCTTATAATTAATCTCATATCTACGAAATAACCCCATATGAAAAAATCATTAGTATGGTAGGGTTTATTTTTGATTCTCCTAAGTCACAACACATTTTTTTAAATTTTTTATTTCAATAGGGGTAACAATAAATATATTAAATGAGCATAAACCTTTATGAATACCAGACATGGCACTAAAAAAACTTGTTCATTACAATGTTTTTCATCACTTCTATCATGTATTCCCTCAACCCATACTTAAAATTTGAATTTTATTGAAAATTCATATAGAAGGGCATGAATTGGAAATAATATCTTGCAAAATGGATCATTCCTAGTAAGTTTATTCCTAGATTCTATGGCATAAACAATGATTAAGGTAAAAGGTCATATCAAAGCTAAGAGATATATCAATAAAAATTCATCAATTAAATTAAATATGACATTTTACATGCATAGCTTTGAAAATTTCAATTAATGTTCAACCATGTGTCATGACACAAGATCTCTAAATAAATAAGGTCAAGTTAGAGAAGAAAAAATTAGTTATAGAAATCCTATATGGAATGAGATATATAAAATATATAATCATTCAAATAATTCAATAACAATAATAAATCAATCCAGTTGGATTTCATAAATTCAAATCCTGAAGAATGGTATGGAAATTCTATTTTTATAAATATAAAGATTCCCTTAAGTCATGATTCATCAAACTAATACTATGCTTTCCTCTAATATTTCAATACAACTTACTACTCATTCAATATATTATCTTATAATTCTAAAACATGGAATCATAAAAATTAAATAGAAAACTAGTTCTCGTGAATCAGCTAAGAAAACAATAAATTCTATCTGTGAAACTCAAAATCTATTTTAAAGCACATTTTTTAAAAAATATAGAGAGGTTAAATAATATATTATGAAAGATTTCAATCCTTTTGAAATGAATCCATAATCCTCTCCCTAATTTCTTACCTAAGTGATGGGATTATTTTTTCCATTATCATCATGGATATAAAAAATAGTATCTGTTCTTAATTGGTAAGGACCATGTCAAAGTTGGATAAAAACGAATTATGGGGTTTCAGATACATCCTAATGTATTCCTAAAAATAATTTATATGAATTAAATTGAAATATGATTCCAAGAAATCACAAAAAATAAATTAAATGTAATCCTTGGTTTAGTTTCTTAAGTGGGTCCCTGGGTTTGATTTCCTCCTGAATGACTATACAATCTATTATCCAAAATCAGACTGTGAGTGGTGTTTATTTGATTTTATCCACCCAAACATATTCCTTACAACATTCATTCCATATTTTTTTTTTATGGGCTCCACGGATAATGTACACCAAATCCATTCATTTAGAAAGGAGACACAAAGTGTATAATGGGCGCATGATAACGAATGGTTCCACCCTCTTTTAGATTTCTTCTACCACAACCTCTTATTAATTGCCTACTGTCTACTCATGGTATTTTTCATCCATTTAATATTTAAAGGTAAGTTCTAATGTAATTTTATTTTTATAAAATTAATACATATATAATCAATATCCAATTATTACACTTTTAAGTATGAAGCATGTATCTCTATTTACTTAGGTACATCTTCTTGGATCTCATCATATATTCCCTCCAATAACTATTCAATATGTTTTGGAGCTTCATTTGTACCTCATCATGTACATATTGTTGTTTATTATCATACTCCATGGTAAAAAAATAGTTTGAAAAATCTAAATAGTGAGGGGTGATACTCAATTTTGTTTCAATAAAATCTGATGAGAATGCATTAAACATAAAATTATCTCTAAGAGTTGGTTCATATTCAGTTTATTCTTCTATGGAATGTTCATGTTGGTGTTGAATTGTACTATATAGAGGTTGGTAGTTAGGTTCCACTATAATCTCTTAAAATTCCACCACTCAGGTGGTTTCTTATTTTTCAATGTCTTAGGAAAGTTAAATGTGTAAGATTTATTTTATTTTAAAATAGGGAGTTAATTTCCATGTATCGTTTCGAAATTTTATTCATGAATTCTCCCATATTTATTTTTTTCTTTGATGACTGTATTAGTTGGAATGTATTGTTCCGAAACATCATATATTAAATGATTGGGACGGTCTAATAATAACTCTTTTAATAAGTCCTTCCCATCATTGTCAGGTTCATTAACATAAAAAATGGGTGGAGATATGTTTTTCACCACTTGTTTAGGTTTATATTGAGCCTCCTCATCAAATTGTACATCCCCCTAATCATTTAGACTTTGATAATATGATTTGAATTTATTAATAATGTCCATCAATTATTGATGAAAGAAACATATATCATGGTAATTCAGAATGTGATTTTCAAAAATAGTAAGGACATCAATGCTTTATAAGTGGCCCTCAAAATCATTGTAAACAATTTAGCTCTCACCTATGAGTAATCAATCTATGAGAAATAATAATAGTTCTAAAACATAATGGGAATATATTTCAAAGATATTTTTTAGAATATAATGAATGTATATACAAAATATTATTTAAAAAACTAGAATGATAAACTTTTTGGATCCCTAGTAACAACATCAATTGTTTACATTTCTATCGTAGGGTGGTACAGAAGGTACTATATTTTTCATATTGCACAAAAGTGGCTGGTCAGAATCATCTCATGTGATAAACATCATAATCAACTATACACTATTCCTAATTAAATTGTTCTCTTATTGGGATTTTCTATTATTTTATGAATGAAATGAAAAATGATAACTAAGAATGTGAATATAAAACTAGGCCTAACAAGGAGATGTAATGCAAAAAAATGAGTTATGTAAAAGAAAAATGGAAATTCTCACAAGAGACTGATCTATAGAGAACCTTCATCATGCTTTTTTAAATATTCGTAGCATAGAAACTCCATTTTACGTGGGAACACATTATCCAACCACTATTTTCTTTGTAAAGTGAACTTTGCAATCACCAGGTACACATCAGATCCATGTTCTCAATCAATAGTGCATGATTTTAGAAAAGGAAGTTAATATTTGGATAAAAACATTGAGGATTTCACCCACCACAGATCATATTTAGATTAAACAATAAACCATGGACTCTAGTTCAACACCAGTTTACTCAATTGTGATATTTTTTAGGCCAGTTAATCATCATCATGAGTATGAATGATCAAATTCTATAAGGGGTAGAGGTACGTAGAAAAATATATAGAGGGAGATAATGGATGAAATTTTTTTAAAACATGAATATAAGTTACATCAATAAATTTAAACTAAACTACAACACAAAATAAAATAGTTGAAACCCCATCCAAATTTTCAGGGAAGTCACCAAAACTCTTTTACTATCAAGACCTCTAAATTTATATGAATTAGAATCCTAATTTTTAAAAAATTTGAATCTGTTAAATATATATTTGAATTCCAAAAATTTTATTGTTATTGAATTAATTTAATGTTTCCTCTTTTAATTCCACATAATGATCTCATTTTAATAACCATCAAATAGAGATATCATGACATTTTCCTACCCTTAATTTTGGTATATTAATCTTTTTCTATATCCCCTTCCCATCTTTGAAAATCCATTTTGTGTAAGACCCTCCAATCAATGGTGGAATAAAATTAGAGATGACCCAAAAATAATTGCTCTTGTTCATGGGAGTGGGTGTCTCATCCTAACTATATATCTATTCATAAATCATAGTAATCATCACTTCCACTATAAAAATCATCTTTATATTCCATGTTGAGTGAATAACTATTTAATTATTCTTTATATTCATGCATCCACATGGACCAAAATACGATTACTATAGTGAAACTTACATGTTTCTCCTCTCAACTCAATTATCCCTGAAATAGGGCTTCATTAGTTAATATTTTTTTCACTAACTTTAAAACATCAATATTTGGTGCCATTGAAGCATGAACATTTAGGTTTGTATTTAAATCATATTCATAGATGTAGGATATTAGTATCAGCTAATATATCATTGATAATGGAGACATTAAATTCTCATGGTTCTTCAATCAATGGAATAATAATCATATTTTGAGGAGCATGACAATGGATAATGGTAGTGTAGTTATAGGTCATTATTTTATGTGGAAGTTATATGACTTAGTGATAGAAAATAGTGGTTTGAAGGGGCAGTAATGGATAGAGGCATCAATTAAAAAAGTGTCAAGCTAGTGGTATGAGTTAGAGGTAGAATACTATGTTAGGAGGATTAGTATCACAACTGATAAATAATGGCATAATCATCATGTGGTAGATGGAAATGATAAGAGGAATCATAGTAGTGGCTGAATGACTGTAGCATGTGTCAGTAACACAAGAAATTATAATGAGGAGGAAAGAGATTGTGGTAGTAGGAATTAGAGGTATTCATTTCAGATTTCTATTGATATCTATGGAATTTACATTCTTTTGTAGTTCCCTTTGATGGTGTGGTCAATATGGTGCATTGCATATTATAGGGCTGTTTTATTCATAATTTTCACATACAATCTTCATTTTATAGAAATGGATTCCCATATGTAATCTTGGAATTAGAATGTAATAAATGGTGTTTTTAGAACATATAGTTGTTCATGGATGTGAGATCAATTTCATATAGATGTAGAAATGGAGTTCTCTGATATCTAGGTGTGGCAGTCTAGTGATGTTCGATCATGGTAGTGATGAAGGATGTGTCTAAAGCAGGGATGAGAAATGATGATATGGGACATCATCTTTTATGTTAATTATGCAAAGTACTCGACATAAATGATTCCCAAATCTGAACAAGGTAGTAGAGGCGGAGTGCTATTTCTTTCTCAATGTTTCTCCTCAAACTCAAAATCCAGCTATGTGGATGGGCACTCACATACTCTTATAGACATCACTTGGGAGTATAAAATCCTTTATAATCACATCAGGCTTTGGCCCAAACAATGTCCACCCTCCATAAGTATATTGGTTCTTTGGATCACTAATGTGTGCCTTATTCTTGGTGTTCACTGGATATAGCTTTGCTTGTAGGCCTCTTCTATCAATATATTTGAGGCCACATTTAAAAAAAAGTAAACATCCCCTTTTCCAAATATCATAACAATATGAAGATTGAATGTAAAAAAACATGAACATTATAATTCAATTTTTTACATCCATTTTAAAAAATTGTAGTTGAACTATAAAATTACAATAAATTATTAAATAAATGAAATAATTAATTAATACATATAGAAATTATATATTAAAAAAAATTGAAAATTTTTATAAATCACAAATCCACACGGGTACTTCAATCTCTCCCTTTGAATTTGTTGTCACTAAACATTTCATTACACTGTGAATGTATTTTAAACTCTATTAATAACAATATTTTGAAAAGATAGAAAAATTTTATCCCCTTAATGTAAGGGACACATTAGTGCACATATTTCTCTCTCCCCATTATCTATAAATAACATATTTTCTCATGCGATCTTCCACTATCTTTAGAGAGGGGAGGCAAAACTTATTTAATAGTGGTGCGACTTAGGTAAGTCTTATCTATGTAAAATTGAGATGACCTAATGTAAAAAGTAAGAGTAAGTTTACCAAAGCGCTATATCTATAAATTCACATTTCTTAATGTGTCACCAAATCTAAAACCCATCTCTTTATATCTATTTATACAGATTTACAATAATGTGTATGAACATACACTCAACTTTAAAAAATGTTTCGAAATTATTCTAGGGAATGTAATTTGGAATCCTATTTTTTAGAAAATAAATCCCTGTAAATTATTAGATTAACCACAAATAATAATAGAGATAGGGGAGTTAGAATCATACCTAAAACATCATCATTTTTTAGGGATGTCCATATTTCCATATCTATTTAATAACAATTAATATTTGGAAGCCTCATTTTATTTTTCGGCTTCCTCTCATGAGATTATCTTCATAATTAATCACTATTGTAGTTTTATTGTAGAAATAATATCTAAGAAGTTATGATACCCATATAAACATAATTATAATTTGAAAATTAATAACAACAAAATTTTTCATCCAACAAGATGGATATCTTTATTATAGCATCACATTCAATTCACCCTTCAATCCACAATCACAATGTTGTTGGAATAAGGTGAGTCTTCCAATACTCATCAGATGTATCATTTTGGATGAGTTATCATTCTCAACTAGTGTCATTTTTCATTGAAGGTATACAATTTCTTTTATTTTTCATGCTTGGTAAAAAAAATTTATTTCAAAACAGATCCACCTTCGATTATCATGGATTTCTATACTTCTTTCCCAGCATGAATTTTATTCTTTCCTTTAGCACATAAGGCACATTAACTCAATTCATCATTTTCCATATCCATTTATACTCCAATGTATTTTGACATATTATGATGAATATAGTAATATCATGCCCCAATGGAATATTTTATGTGGACTTTGTCTTTATAGTAAAATATTTAGAACATCATTCCATTAGGTCTTTCCCCTTATCATTTATCGACTCTTTTTACCTAATAGAAATGTTATACATTTTTGGATATACATCATAAATTATTAAACCACCCACACAAAACTCGTCTAACATTTGAGTTTATATTTTTAGGAACCTTTTTAACCTCATCATCTATTATGTCTTCCACATTTCAAATATTATTGTTCATCCCTTTGATTAACTTCCTCTTGGTTTCTAGATTTCCACTTATATTATTGATTTTCTTTGATTTTTTTGTTATAAAGTCCATTATGTGGCCTCTTCAAACATAGTATAAGAATATTATTCTAGTAGTCGTGATATCATTCCCATAATAATTAATCATTGACTTCTTGGGATTGGTTGTTTTAGATTTCTTCACTTTTTCACTCAATGAAAAATTTCTTGTATTTTTATTTTTCCTTTACATCTATAATTATGATAAATTATTCACAATAGTATTGTTTTTTTTTGTTGGTAAAAAGATTCTATAATTCTTTATATGTATGGATAATAATTTTTAAATAACGAAAAAAAATTCCAAATTAATAAAATCTATTCTTAGAAGGCTATATTTTCATTTTCTATTAGTTTTTTCTAGTATATTTCATTAAATTTTTTTTCTTTTCTCCCCATATATGTGTTACCTTTTTTTCTTTCATGAGATGATATATTATTATAAAAATAAATAAAAATGTGACTAAATGTAAAACAACAAAAAAATATCCAATTTTTCTCTTTATTTTGTATATATGTGACACTATTCAAACATTAAAACATTCAGTTTTTGGGTTAGAACACCATGTTTTTTTATCCTTCAGGGTGGTTGATATATTTAATTAATATTATCACCTCCAACCTTAAAATATTGGTCGGTTTAACAGTATTATTTCTTTTAAATATGTATATTACTTAACATTTTCCAAACATTTTTGAAGGGGTAAGATGATGCCACGTGTAGGAGGAGGAACGAAAAAGGGAAGTCTTCACATGAATCCCAGGCTGAGGAATATGTCAATCCGAGGGTATTGGTGGGGACTATATAAACTGTGCACTCGGACCATATTTTGAAGGAAAGTGCTACTTCTGGACAACCTTTTGAGTCTCATGAAGTGCCGAAATCGTGCTTGATCCGGGATACATGTGTGTTGGAAGGGCCTGTGATGGTAGCTGGGATGCCCAGTGATGTTGTCCCTGGTCATAATGTTGGACATGATGCTCATGTGGTGCAATACACACCTCATTCAAGAGAAGGTGTCATTATTTCCAATGTGGATGGGCCTGTGATGGATGCTGGGGTGCCCGGTGTTGTGACTGTTGCACATGATGTTTCTGTGGAGCAAGGCACAGCTGAGTTTGTTGAGGCTGTCACATTTCTGTCATCTCATGTTGGTGATGGTGGTGGGAATGCTAAGACCTTTGCTGCCTCTTATCTGAGGGTAATTTCATTCAGACTTTTCATCCAAAGCTTCCAAGAGGAAACCACAAATGTGTAGTGACCCTTCTCACCTGAAAGAACATAATATGTTCACACCCTTGAATGGTACATTCTGGTCTGACGATGTTTATGAACATCAACCCTTTGAACCAGTTTCTGCCACTCCTGATAGTGCAGTAGACACTCTTGTGGCTAGAACACCTATGAAAGTTGTGCAAGTTGTGACTACTAAATTCTATTTGGGTTTCTCACTTTTTGGTTATCTAATGGTTGAATGAAAAAGAAATAAGGAATGCAGTGTGTGTAAATTGAAGGGGCATGATGATGTCACATGTTGGAGGAGGAATGGAGTGGAGAAGTCTTCACATGACTCCCAGGCTGCGGAATCTATCAATCCAAGGGTGATGGTGGGGAATACCTCAACTGTGCACTCAGACTAGATTTTGAAGGAAGGGGATGCTTCTAGAAAACCTTTTTAGCCTCATGAAGGGTAGGAATTGGGCTCGATCTGGGATACAGGTGTGGTGGAAGGGCCTATGATGGTAGTTGGGATGCCCAGTGATGTTGTCCCTTGTGAGAATGTTCCACAAGATGCTCCTGTGGTGCAAGTCACACCTCATTCAGGAGAAGGTGTCGTGATTTCCAATGTGGATGGACCTGCGATGGAAGATGGGGTTCCCAGTGTTGCGGCTATTGCACTAGATGTTTCTGTAGATCAAGGCATACCTTCGTTTTTTGAGGCTATCACATTTCTGTCATCTCTTGTTGGAGATAGTGGTGGGAATGCTGAGGCCTTTGTTGCCTTTGATCCAAGGGGTGGAATTTCATTCAGAATTTTCCATCCAAATATGCCAAGAGGAATCCATAAATGTGTAGTGACCCTTCTCACCTGAAAGAGCATAAAAAGTTCACATCCTTGAATGGTATATTCTAGTCTGATGATGTTGATGAACATCAACCCTTTGATCCATTTTCTACCACTCCTAGTAGTGAAGCAGACCCTCTTGTGGGTAGAACACCTGTGCAAGTTGTGACTCCTATCACAGGGGTTGCCACTGCTCAAGTGCCTCAATAAGCTGGGCTCACTGTGGAAGTTGTAGCTAGATCACATAGACATGTCGAACCATCCAGCATAGGGGCTGCAACCTCTGTCTAGGCCCCTCATATCAGCAAACCTGGTGCTGATCCTAACCCGTAGTGGTCCAGGGAAGAAGGGAAAGGGGAGGAAAGGGAAAGGCAGAATGCCTTTGGTGATACAGGGTGGCCCCCAAACAAGGGGAAAGACCCATCCTCAATGAAGGTAATCTTCTGGAATTGTCAAGGGCTAGGGAACTCCCAAATAGCAAGAGCCCTTAGACATTACATTTTGGCCCATAAGCCAATTCTGGGTGGAATTTCTAAATGAATGTTGCTCTTTAACAATTGGAAATGTTTTAAATGGGATTCTATGGGGTAAAATATTGTAACACATGACATGCATGAAATTGGGATGGATTATCTGTGGGTATTTCAGCATGAGTCCAACTGTATTAACTCCTTCTTGGACAAGTCTCATAGTATTATACTATCTTTCAGTGTTGATGATTATGTTTTTTCAGTCTCATTTTTGTATGCATCCAATTATTATATCAGCAGAAGGGAACTATGGGAGGAGCTCAATGTGACCTCTCGGTGAATGGATCATCAGTGGCTTTCTATGGGAGATTTTAACACAGTGTTGGAGGCCTGAGGAAAAAATTGGCGGGAATTTCAATAGGATTGCTACTTCTGATTTTCTCATCTGCATTGATCAGTATAATTTTGTTCATGTACCGATCGTGGGAGCTATGTTTATATGGAGTAGATACACCTGGAGTGGGAGGAAATCTAGAAAACTTGATAGACGTTTTGTTCAGATGGGTGATCAGGATGCTTCTAATTAGATTTATGGATTTACACTCCCTAAACATCACTCGGATCAAAACACAATTGTGGTGGACATTAGCACACATTTTGCAAGGTCAGGTCCTCTTCCTTTTCGATTTAATAATGGGTGGATCATGGAGTCTGAATGCAGGGAAATGGTGGTATAAGCTTGGAGGACTAAACCAATTGGGATTTCTCTTTAGAGGTTTGCTACGAAATTGAAATATCTCAAGGCTAGTCTTAAGGAATGGAGAAGAAAGACTTTTTCTAAAATTGATTTTGATATCGAGGCTGCTGAGGAGGAGCTCTCATGTGCTTAAAACCACAACCAGCATCAGGATAGCCCTTCTTGAGAGGAAATCCTGGCCCATAACAAACTGGATGATCTTTTTACACTCAAGGAGAGATTTATTAGAAATCAACTAAATTTTAGATGGTTAAGAGATGGAGATAAGAACTCCATGTTTTTCAATAGGCTGCATCAGGGGAAACGAGCATGAACAAGGGAGAAAGAAATCATCATTAATGGTCATTTATTTACTTCTGAAAATGAGAATGTTGTGGAGATTGTGGAGCACTTCAAGGGATTTTATTTTGATGATGGACAGGTTAATACACATAGAATGGTAGGGAAAATAAACTCATGCATTAGGGATTATGAAAACTAGTTTCTTGTCGCCCCCCTCTCAAGGAGGAAATTCGAACAACTCTTTTATCATTAAATATTGAGAGTGATCCTGGCCCATATGGGTTCACTAATAATTTTTTTGTGTCTTACTGGGATGTCGTGCAGGATGATCTTACCCTTGAAATCAAGGATTTTTTACTCATCATTACTTTCCCTATGGGATGAACTCCTTCTTTATTGCTCTACTACCTAAGAAAGGCAATTATCTTGACATAAAGAACTTTAGGCTAGTGGATCTGGGATATACCATCCCTAAGCTGATTAGTAAGATCCTTATGAACAGGCTAGGTCTTGTGGGTGGTGAGATGATTACTGAAAATCAATTTGGTTTTTTTCATAGAAGGAATACTCCGAAGTGCCTTTTCACTACCTCGGAAAGTGTCAATCTCATGATAAAGAAGGTGAAAGAATGAAATTTCACATTGGAAATTGATATCTCAAAAACCTTTGACACACTTAAATGGATCATTCTTTTGGAGGTCCTTAAAATATATGGTTTCCCCAATGAATTTATCAAATTGATCATCACCATCCCTCATTCATCAAGGATGTCCATTCTGATTAATGGTACACCTAGGGGGTTTTTTCCCATGTACCTACAATATCAAACAAAAGACCAGAAAGTGGGTCCTGTGTACCAGAGGTGTGCGACAAGGGGACCCACTTTCTGGTATTTTGTTTTCTATTGCTGAGGACTATCTTAGCAGATGTATTAATGACCTTTCACACATGGGTATGTATAATAGAATTCAGGATTGTATGAATGACTTTGCTCCATCTCATTTGTTGTACGCTGATGTAATTTTGCTATTTTGGAAAGCCTCTATGAAAACTATTTCCTATATTAGGCCCTTTTTCATCATTATGAGGATGTTTCTAGTCATGCGATAAGCTGGGAAAAATCCTTCCTTTTTTTTGGCAATGGTGTCCTGATTGGGAAGCAGAACAAGGTAATTAGGGTCCTTGGGGTTAAAAAGGGGTCTTTTCCCTTTCAATACCTTGGTGTTCCATTATTTTGGGGAAAGGTAAAGAGGAAATATTTGGAAGGGATTTATTCTGGTATTCTTAATCAACTTACCAACTGGAATGGGAAGGCTATGTCCATGGATGAAAGGGTATGTCTTTTAAATATAGTGATAACATCTAATTTTTTTACTCCTTCTCTCTTTATCGGTGGCCCAAGGGACTTATCAAGGAATTAAAAGTCTGATCTGTAACTTTATCTAGATAGGTTCAATTCATGAGCGCAATCTCATCCCTGTCGCTTGGAAGGAGTGTGTGAAGCCTGTTGAATTTGGGGGTCTTGGGGTCAAGGATCTTAGGCATTTTAATGATGGGCTCATTGGGAAGTTCACTTGGGGTCTAATCTCTAAAGATACTTCTGGTGATTTTTTAGTTAACCATTTCAAAGGTAGGTTAATTAATGGATATAAGTACTACCTTGTATCATTTGTATGGGCTGCTCTCAGATCTTACTTATGCAGATCATGAATGACCAAAAGTGGTTGGTTTTTCATGACTCTAACCTCAATTGTTGGAACATGAAGTGGCTGGATCGGCCGCTTCAGGATAGTATAGACATTCCCTCTGGTGCTGGGCATTTCTCCATTGCTGAATTTTTATCATATAATCATCTTTTTGACATCATGATACCCCCTCAGCTAGAGCTGGATATTTAATATTATGTTTTTATGGATTGTGACACACTGGTGTGGAAGCATAATATGAATGGTCAATTTAATAGTAGGGATCACTATCAGTTGTCATGTGGGGGATCTTGTAGTACACATGCATGTATCAATAAATACAAGTCCTCATTCATTCATCCCTCTTGCTTCTTGATTACATGAATAATTTGGAAGAACTATCTTCCCACTCATGACCAGCTCAAGAGGACTGGTTCTATGTTTGCATCAGCATGATACTTATGTATGAGAGCTGAAGAAGATTCCCAACACCTATTTTTTTACTGTTCATATTCCAATCAGCTATGGGACTATGTTGGAATTCTTTTCAGGCTACAATTGCATTGGCTCCCGATGCTAGATCTTCTTGCAAGGATGTCTGGTTTCTACTACAGTGAACATGTCCACAATTTTCTCCTAGTGGCTTCTACGGCTGTGATTGCAGCAATCTAGGCTACTCGAAATGCTGCAACCTTTGAGGATAGGAAGGTTCCCATCCGGGCTGGAATGATGGAAATCCATGAGGAGTATTTCACTGCCTCGAAGGTCCAATCTATTGTGATGCATAACAGTGTTTCAGACATACTGGTTATGTGGTTACTTGGTGTTTCTGGGCAGCCTCTGAAGCCGAAGATGACCAGGTACATTTTATGGATTCCTCCAATCAGTCCATGGCTCAAAGTAAATGTGAATGCAGCTGCTTCCGGTGCACACGACACATCGGGGTGCGGTGGTGTTTTTCGTACGTACTATGGCTTTGTGAACAGGTGTTTCTATCAATTCACCAGCATTGGGGTTTCTTTTGAAGCTGAGCTATAGGAAATTGTTCACGGAATGAGGTGTCATGTTTTATATAATGGAACATGCTATGGATTGAATCAGATTCCCAACTTCCGGTTCAATCCTTACAAACAAGAATGCGGAATTTGCCTTGGAGGATACATCCAAAGTGTATTGAATGTCTCAATCAAGTTAGTCACATCAACTTGATTGTCTCGCATGCATTTTGAGATGTCAATCAGGTGGCAGATGCATTGAACAAGAAGCCAATCAAGGCGATGGATATGGTATGGTTGATTACGGTCCCTAATTACTGATTTTCACTAGGGGAGGAAGATATGCATGGTTCATTATACTCTCGTCCTTGTAATACTCCCTTTGTTACCTGACTCTCTTTTTCATTTGTTTAATAAAATTTTCATGGGACCTGTTTGGACCAGATCCTCGAAATTCTTTGTATGAGAGAATTTTTTAATATGAACATTCATAAAATAAATTACAACCTCCTAGTAGAGTTTATCAGACAAATAACTTTATCAATCCCATTATAGCCTGAACTACCAATTACACTTTAGATACCTTTATCTAGTAGTGGTTCTTCTTTATTTCCTTAGATTTTTCATCATCTTCTTGGAATATTTTTTAAATATATTCTATAGTATTTGGAGGGACCTAAAATTATGTAATAAAAAGAGTGTAAATTGTTACATCTAACTAATCATACACTTAAATAACCTCTTAAAATCCACAATTCATCAACTCAAAGAAAAAATACATGTAAAAGTAAACTTACATCTAACCAGAGGTAACAATTCTATGATACGACTAAAAATACCAGATTATATCAGTGTAAATACATGGGGGGTTAATTGTTTGATCCCTATTTTATACTAAATTGAAATTACTTTTAGAATAATTTACCCCATATAATTTTAACACTATTTATTTTCAGTGCATAAGGATCTAATTTAGTTTATCCAAGTAATCATCAACCACATGCGTGTAAGAACAATAAAAAAAATACACATGGTATTTTTATATGTTTAGGCTCAAATAAATAAACCTTTATTTGATTTTTTATTCACCATAATCATGGATTCTCCACCTAATTTTTGTTTGATAGAAATAGTTGATAGATACTACCCATAAAAAACATCCCACTATCTCTAAAGTTTTCTTATTCCCATGGGACTTCAATTTCTAGCATCACATTAGACATCTCAATAGCTTCTCAATGTAGTAATATATCTGAACAATAATCTCCCTATATTCCCTAATTCAAACATCTTTTGTGAGTACACATCGAATATATATTTGCGTGAGTGAGAGAGAGAGAGAGAGAGAATGTTTTTATTATTAAATCTATCATGATAATTGATCACTGGGTATATATACGTTTTTCTGCATTAAGAAGATGGATCTCATTATTATCAACAAATGGCCTTTGAATATGTGAAATTATTTAATATTTATGAATGAAACTCGGTATTTGTTCTTGATTGACTTTTTTTATCTTGAAAAGATAATCTCACATATCTTTCTCACTAAATAAGAACTCAGGTAATCATTTCTGATTGATTTGATCATCAAACATTGAAGAGCGTGACACATATATTATAAAATTGAACAACAATGTCAGTCCCCAATAAAATATTCTTCATATTATTCTTAAAACATGCATTATAATGGCTATAATTTTATTCCTCAAAAATATTTTATTTAATACCCACATGATCATCACATTAAAACCGAATCAACTTTATGTTATTCTTCTATTTTAGATGACATTGATTTACTTCATGAATTTATAATCATGTCTCTCTCACTTACTTTCCTATCTCAATTTTTTTATATGTAATTCACTAGTATTTTGACCTTTTGTTTTTATAACATAGAATGTATACATTCAATTAGTTTGACATGATCTCTAATCTCTTTTATTATCCTTTTTCATACATTGTTGTTACTATGATCTAAATATTCTTTATGTATCCTTAAATGTTATCTCTTAGAAATTTCCATGAGTTTCCATAATGATTGGTCATTAAAATCAATCTCATTTATCTCAAGCAAATATTGTCCTCCATATTATTATTTATGCATAACTAATATTCTAATACATCTATAATACGAACATCTCATTTTCTTTTTCTCATTTTCTGAAAATATATTCCCTAAATCCCCAATAATTTGACTTTAATACATGTGTACAAGAAACATGAAATTGAATGAAATGGTATATAGAATAAATTTTATTGTGATAGAACTCAATCATCTTCTGACATTGAGGTCTCGTCAAAACAGTCACTATAAATTTACTATAATGTGGTCCTTACTACTGTAATTCAAAAAATTTAATTTTCATGATAGACGACAAGTTCACTTCAATGAAATGCTCTAGAAAACCATTTTTTTGATAAATTATTATCCCACCATGGTTTATAAAATGAAATGTTCTTCCACATCCCAATGTTTTTATATTGGATGACTCAAATGAGACTCTCTATATCTCATCCGGAAGAAATTTGAATTAATAACTCCCTACTATAGCTATAGAAAATATACTATGAGATGGTCTTATTTATTTTATATATCCAAATGGAGTGTTCTAAATTTATTGAACATGGAACATATTGGACTCCAACATCTTCCTTTAGTAGAACTATCATATAAATAGCTTGAATCATAATTTTCTTTGAGTGATTATGATGTTTAATTCATTTACCGCAACACAATAAATTTTTTCAAACTATAATATTTACTCATATTCTAAAATATAAAAATCTCAAATATCAGCCTGCTAAATTTTAGAAAATTCACTATGTATTGACTTCCATGCAGACTAGACCCATATGCTTATGATTATTTCAAAACATAAAAAATGATATCTATAATGGGGAAAATGATTTATAAAAATACTGATCCTTCTATAGATAATGGTTATGAATAGAACCTTCAGATCTATATAGTAAATATTATAGCTATTAAACAATAAAAAATAATTATATTGATATGAAATAATCATTGTAAAAATTGATGATGAGGATTATACACTATTCTGATTCTCCCAGATGATGGAAACACAAGACTTGAATTATGATTACTTAAGGACTTGATCCTTGAGATGACACTTTTTTAAAATTCCAAGAATTTTAAAATTTTCATCTATAAAATCAAATATATATAATTATTTAATATCAATTTATGTCTACTTTAATTAAGCTTTGGTTTTCTATAATATCATAAAAAATGGGAATGCCTAAATCCTTGATACACTCTTTAGCATCAATCCTAATCACGTAGAATCATATTTCATCTATATAGAGTGTTTTTAAGAACTTCTCTCCACTTATATCATTATCATAATTTTAGCATATATCCATGTGATGTTTAACCTTGATTTTATATGTTTATAATAGTAGAATACTAGGATTTTTTATCCAACATAACAATCATCTTTTCTTATATAGTTCACATGTATTCAATCTACACAATATTTTATGGCATTATAGATAATACTAGAATAACTTCATTATGTACCTTACTATTTTTATCATGTGGAATGGTTTGAAAAATCACATAATTTAATAGTTTTCTACTTAATGGTATCTTGGTATACCATTATGAGGAACAAAAACCGTTTCAGTATCCGAAAAAGTACAAGTAGATCCTATTTTTGACTTATAATTCATGGGTACCATATTTTTATCATAGGGGAGGATACATCAATCCAACATTCATGTTATCCAATTGTTTAATTTCCTCGAAAAAATATATAGTAAAAATTTAATAAAAACACCACACAAAAGTGTACCTCATCCTATTTTCTTATGGTTTCTAAATAACCACTTAAAAATAGAACGTTCTCCTAAATCATTCTTGAACAATTGTTTAGTGCATGAAACTTATTTAACAGCTTCAGTGGCCAATGATAATTATTAGGTCTTGTAGTTTTTATTACCTTCTATAGACCATTAATGATATAATCATTCCTCATGTACTTTAATTAATAGTAATTACATTTTTTTTCCTTATGAAAACTTTTTAGTTTTAATCACTCAATTATGGTATTTGAAATAGAAGAATATAAAGTTCTCACCTTATTTTTATGAACACAACTCACTTATTAGTCTTCCTACTCATATTATGTTTATTTAATGACATGTGAATTTATTTAATAATAAACCCCATATTTAAAATATTGAAACTCATTGAATAACGATGGTAGAATATCTTCTCATTGATATTTTGGAGATATTTCCCCATTTTAATTCTCATTATAATATCAATAAAACCACATTAAAAATCCTAATAAAATGTCTTCTAAACCCCAAATAATATCAAGAAAACTTTTACTTTAGAGATATCTATAAAATACATAACATTAAACATCATTTGAATTTCCCATCCACATATTATTAGATAAATACCATTTTGGTATGGAAGAGTGAATTGTGGTAGGAAATTATTATTTTCTGAATAATGATCCACTTTGATAATCATAATGTTTTATTCCTTAAATCTCATTGAATATCATCATTTTATTTAACGTTAATTAACCAATATGTTAGTTTTTTATTTATTTTGAAACTCATCACTTTATTTTAATATTTTTTATTTCATATTGATCCCTTTATTTGTACTCTATAATGTCTCAAAAGAAATATTACAGAGTTTGTTGGTTGATCTTACCATTTTTCATGGGGTTTTGTGAAATTTATAATTTTTCATATGGTTGGTTAGACCTTATGACAAACTGAATTTTCAAAAAAAAATTATACCCATAAAAGCCTTAGTATACCATAGAATGTCAAATTATTAGGTTTAAATAACCTATTATGGTCTGTGTACTCTATGTAGTCTCAACATAGAGTTCATAAATTTAGAAAAATCTCATATGCCTTCTCTGTTTGTACCCTATGGAGTCTTTTATATCCGATGATGGTTGAACTCTACACAGTTTGTAGGGTTCATGATTTTTTATTTTTTCATCACATTAGCAAAAAAATATTTATAAATCTTATTGAAATAATGTTTATTGTTAAAAATAATTGAGTTAATTCTCAATGAATCCAAAAAAACTCAAATCATACCCCAAATTTTCTCCATTATCCAATATAGTAGTAGTTTCCATAATTTTCTATCAATAAATATTTTATTGATAACTTTCGTAATATTTTATTCTTGAACCATCATTATTCAGTTTCACATTTATTTTCCATACACCAAACTGTATAAAAAAATTTAGATAGTAAAAAATAATTAGTCATATATAGACACCATTTTCATAAAGATCAACTCAAGAACTCATTATATATTAAGGCTAATATCCATTTAGATATTCTAAAATAATCATAGACTTTACTTTAGATTACTCTGATATCTTTCTCCTCAAATCAACTTATTATTATTCCAACACATAATTGAGAACTATTATATTATAATAAAATCCTTACTTATAAAACAAAAATAAAATTCAAACTTTTTAACATCATCATCACTCGTTGAATTTTTTTTAATTTGATTAAAAAATTAAGTAAATTTTTGTGTTTATTTCTTATCCCAATTATTTATAATAAATAAAAATAGAACTGTAAGGGATGTACTCACATTGAATATTTAATATTATTAAACGGTCCTCCAAATATCCTTTTCTCCCCCATTTAGTTCATAATTCTATCCTGATCCACATAATGATAGAAGGAAGGAACCTCATAAACGTTATCACAGAGCCTTTAATTAAACTACTCTAGGTAAACATTAGGTAACTCGATATATCAAAAAAGAGAAAATACTAATATTTTTCAATGAATATTAGAAGGTATGACACCCTAATATTTTATATTTATTTCATTCTAAATAATTCATGAATTATTTATTTCATTCTTTCCATACAACCACAAGTATACATGAACAGTATTATAAAAAACCTTTATAACCGAGTTGCTGTATTATTGGGCATGAATAAGATTTAACAAATTATGTAATATATATATATATATATATATATTAATTTTTCCTAAATTTAAATTGTTTTATTAATTGATATTAAATATAGATTAAATTTTTAATTAAATAATTTAATGATTAAAATTAATTTTTTTTTGATGAAATCTGTTTATCTATATAAGGTTTTTTTCTAAAAAAGTATATTGATCACTATTAAATTATATATTTTAAATAAATATTATGATAATTAATATTAATAAATTATTAATAATTCATATATTAGTTATCTAGTGGTTATAATGAAATATAAAATAATTTAATGGAAAAAGAAAGTTATTTTTTAGAAAATTGTTTTTATATGTGAAATAGGTTTTCATTTTAAAAAATTAAATAAATATTTATTTTCTAAATGTTTTATATGAAATTTTTTATTGTATAATATTTAAAATATTAAAACATTAATCTTTTAATTTTACTAGCCATGTAATGAATATAAATTTAGCTTTTTTTCTTTAAAATGCATTTTTTTAAAAATAGTTATTCATTGTTTTTTATATGTTTATTTTAGAAATAAATTCTACCACTTAAAGAAATTTAATTTTATAAAATGGATATAATATTTTAAATTATAATATCTGAATTTCATAATCAGTACACTTTTTCCCCTAATTAATAGTAAAAACTCAATAAAAAATTGTTATGATGGTTACAGTTAAAACATCTTTACCTAGGGTTAAACAAAGATAAAAGTTGAATTTATCAATTAATGATTCCTAATTAATATTTGATAAAGATATTTAGACCATATATTATCCTAAAATTTAATACATTTTATTATTATTAATCATTATTCTTGATTAATACATTAATTATATGTAAATCATTAAGTAATTCCAATTGTGTCGTATCCCTCAATTTTAAAAGGTTGCATCATACCCACCCTTAGTTAAAAATACATAACCTTTTTTATTTACAAATACCTTCCGAAATCCATTTATAATATCCTTAAGAACACATTAGATGTCTTTGTTTGATCATAATACCATCCTTTCAAGGAATACGGCGCAAGCCAGATGAAGTTTCTCCACAAAAATGCAGAACTCTTCATCATGTATTTTAATTATATTTCTTATTTCTTACTTCTGTAAAATGATTATATCCATCATAAAATTTTTATTCTATTATCATAAAAATATTAATATGTTGTTATAAATATTTACCATCAATTATAAACATCATTTCTATCATATGGCTAATGAATGTATCACTTATGTGTATTTGTGGACTACAACTTCCACATTATGATATGAGTCTTTTTCCATCTACTCCATATATGGTTGTTCATAATGTTGTAATTAATAAATATATGTTAAATTTATTATATTATTATAATTCTTTAATTATAAAACATTATTGATCATTCATTCCTTCTTTTCATTATAAATGAAAATCACATTCTTTTGTCTGTATGGATTACCGTCTCAATGAATGGTTTACTTCATTTTAATATCTCTACCTATTATGAGAAATAATATATATATATATATTTAATATATAAGATAATTATATGAAATTTAAAATTCAATATATGATGGAAACATGAGGAATGTACAAGGACCAAAAATTCTAAACCGAAACATTCTGAAAAAATGAATCAGTTAACATCTAAAAGTGATAATTTAATAAAGAATTATTAATAAACATCTGTAGAAATATAATATTTGTATCATATATGATATTATAATAATTTTTATGGTTATTTTATTGTTTATTTATTTATTTATATATGATGTTAGAGTGCTTATGATAAAATTCAGGCTTTAGGTAAGGGTTTTATGTTACAATATCATTTATATCATGATTTTTTATGCTTAAATTATTGATGGTAATGTTATATGATATATCTATCCAAAATATCTTTAATTTTATCTCCCTATATATATATTTTTGGATATTTCATGTTTTAATTTAATTTTAGTCTCCCTAAGTACATAAAATTCAGAAAATATATTTTATGGAAAATAGTATTTGTTTTTCTCTTCATTCGGGTATCCTTTTCTTCCATATACACATTTTCATTAAATTGTTTTTGTAGTATTTTTATTATTATATTTGGATTTTTTTAACCATATATTACTTTATATAAAATAATGTAAAAGTAATCTTTTTTTTCATTTTCTTAATTAGGTACTTATTACCAAAATGATGAATATAATCATTGTTTTAATATACAATGAATGAATAAAATTTCCTAAAATCAATAAAGTTCAATTATTTTAAGGTTAAATTAATATATATGCATATTTATTTTAAATATCAAATTTTCCGTAATATTTTTTGTTATTTTTATATTTAAATTATTTATTAATATGAAAATTGGGTATTCTTCAAGAAATGATCCAATGATCCTTTGGTGTCATTTTTCATATATAATAATATTCATTGATGTTACTTATTATTCTATTGATAAATGATTCTATTATATCATACTTATTATCTATCTATAAGGGTTTTGGTTATGATGAAGATATTTTAATGAAACATGCTTTTGTTTTTTATATTTTATATTATGATGGAAAGATAAATTTTTTCCTGATCATTTGGCATAAATATAAATGAATTATGATTATTTGATGGGTGAGTCTGTTATAACCCAAAGATGAATTTGGTAGACAATAGTTTTTATTAGAATAATGTGTCCATGGTAGAGTTTTTTAATCCAAAAAATATTGTACATCAGATGTTATTCCAATCCCAATAGGTGGGTATATGAGTGTTTATCCCAAGAATAAAACGGGTAAATAGGTGGATTTCTCAAGCCAAAAACATGATTAATGTCTTTGTGGGAAGTAAGGACATATGATTTTTATGATTATGATTATTAAACACTTTATTGAAATATTTTATGATAAGATATTATTAAAATCTTATTCTCCACTGGATCACTTTATTTAACTCTATTATGATTCATGTTGTATCAACTTCCAAGATTTATTCCCAGAGTAATTATTATTATATATGAATTTATGGCCATATTTTTTCAAATTATATGCTCATGTTAGCATATAATTATTCTCATGTTATGTTTTAATTGTCATTGATATCTCACATGCATACCATTACTGAGCATCTCGGATAACCCTTAATTATGTTTCCTTTTCCCAAACATATGATGAAATGTTTTAAGTGTGATTTATCTATGAGGTATGACAGTTGAAAAGAAAATATTTGGAAATGATATATATTTTTTTTGTATAGGTTGTTTATATATCCTAGTTTCCAAATACACAAATACTTTATGGTTCAGGAATGGATCACAATGATATGTGATCAATATTTATATAATAAGATGTAATATTTATGTATGAAATGTTTGGGTCACCTCATACGAAACATGAATATAATACAGTTATCAATTCTTTTTATGGGCCATATTAAAAGTTTAATTAATAAATAACATGGTGTACCTCTTTTTTATTACATAATGTTTTTATTACATGAAAAAAGGATCATTTAATGTTAAATTTCCTGGAATTAGGAACATAATACATTAGAACAAAAAAAATTCTTCTAATAAAATTAAAATTATTCTACTTGGGTTCACCCAAAGTTACTTTTACTACATATAATGTCCTATAGAAATACATCAAAGTAAAGGGATGAGCATGAATCAGATTAAATGAATAATCATGGGAGAAATTTTTAATGTGATCATGAGGCATTTCAATAAGAACATGAGGTATAATAATAAAACATGATAAAGGGATCATGATGAATATCAAAATAAAAATAATGTCAATCATAACATGGAAATTTGGCTACAACATAAAAATGATTCATTCCAAATCATATCAACATGGTTTATCAACAAGGTTTAAAAACTAAAAAGTTATAAGATTATCCACCAAGGTATCATAAAAAATGTTATATATAGAGATTCAATAACTTAAAATTTTCTTTGGGTATCTTTTATGGAGAAACAATAATACTTCTTGATCCTTGTCAACCAAATTGATCATAATAAATCATTTTATTAATATCCCGAGGATAATAAATTACAAGTTACATATAAAATCATCGAGTATGTATGTTCAGAAAGACATGACTATTTCATATTATTTGACCAATGAAACGGAAATGTGGGTTTCATATATATAAATAGAAAAAACAGTAAATTCTGTTTACATCTAAGTGAATAACAATAAAGTAGTAGTGTTTTGAGCATTCATGATATAATAATTTCTCATGAAAAAGTGAGATATTCAAGGAAAACATTTTGCAACATGATTAATATAAAACATGGTTTAATTAAAATGAAAATGTGGGTAAATTAAGCTATATCATTGATAAAATGAATTTTTTTCATTAATTGGGCAATATAAATTGTTTGAAAACCATGTTTTTTAACAATTTGAAACACATACAGTAATGTAGGGGACCTGAATGGAGATGAGCAGTGGAGGATTACATTAACATGATGATTTTATCCTAAAATATTAGGACAAAACCATGGGGGATTAGGGAATCATTGGAGGGAATATTTGGGGAAAACATTACTATAAATTCTTAGAGGATGGATTTAAAGTGAATAAGAGGGGGAGAATGGGTGGGTATTTGTAGACAAAGTGGAGTAAGAGTTTAATAATTTTCAAATATTTATATTAGACATATGGGTTGTGGAATATGGAAAACAATTGGATTACCCTGGGTTTCTACTCAGGTTTTTAGAAATTGGAGTCCCTAATTATGATACTGTAGTACATTATACCCGAAAACTATTTTTTAACACTTCATTGGAATTGGAAAAAAAAAATTTCCACGAAATATTGTTTTTGAAATCAAATTTTTCATTTTACACTATGGTATTTGACTTATAGATTCTGAACATGAGTAAAACAAAATAATATACATAATATTAATAAAACAATTTAGGCGATAGATTGTGGTTAATTAAGTTTTACATCATTTTGATATAAATATGAGGTTATAAGACAAAACAAAAACCTAAAACAGTATTTTTACTATTCATTGAAAAATAATGTATTTTAAAAAATTATTAAAATTTCACCCTAAGTCAATTTCAACATGATGATTTAAAATATCATATTTATATAATGAAGATAATTCTACGAATATATTAATTTTAAATTTTAAATATACACATCCTAATTTATTAAAAAATTTCATTTTTTATGACACAATCAAATTTCTATCACTTATGAACATTTATAAAGATATTATAATGTTATTTTATTATTTAAATTGAATTAATTGTGTTTAAAAGAAACTGATATAAATGTTATTTAGAATAATTTAGTTTATTATAAAATTATATATATATTATGAAAATGCAATTATGTTTTATTTGTGTCAAAAAATAAATATTCAAAATTTGTCTTACTAAAACATTTATTTTATGAAACAATTATTCTAAAAATGGGATTAATGGATTAATGGTTACATTTATAACAATTAAATTAAACATTATGAAATTATTTCCGAGACACGTAACCCTTTATTAAGCTCACATATTCCCTAAGGGTAAGGTGTGAAATGGTGATAGTTTCAGGGGGTGGATCGATAAACATTGACCGAGTGGTAATATAAACTACCTTGAACTTGTCACATAGTTGATTTAATTTGTTCCTCACTTGTTGAATCTCAGATTAGGCTGGTTAAAGGGTGAATCCTAGGGCCACTACTTCCCTCCCATGTTCTGTCAAATGGGCTTCAAATGGAACGACTGTATAGGTTGATTCCATAGTTTCTTTTTATAAATAATTTGTCCTTTGTAATTACTATTTATAAACACTAATATAATTTTAAAATTATAACCAAATGGTACAATTACCAGGTATCAAATTATCTTTCAGTTATATTGACCAATGATCATATTTCACCAACATTCAAATAATTGTTGAATCAAAATGGTTATATTTTCCTTTATAACTTATACATTCTTCACCCTTCATCAAAATTAAATACTTCATTCCAAAAGGTTATTACAATTACATTGATAATTTCAATTATATTATTAATGTTTATTTTTTCCATTCACCGTTTAAAGGTAGATTTTAGTCATATTTTAAAGGTTTGAACCTAAAGAGTAAACCATTGCATGGTTGATATTCATTTGTTTATATATTTATCAAGTATTCTTAGATATAGTAATTGGTATCACTACTTCACATATAATATTTCATTGGTAAAAATATATTTATGTACTTTTAATATTAACCAAAATTTAAAAATAAATTATGAGAAAAAATCCTTTTTTTATTCTTCGAAGAAATTTCCAGGGTGTTACATTCTTCCCTCCTTATGAAATTTCATCCCCAAATTTTCAACTCATTCTCTCGATTGAGAAAAGGGGAGGGTACATTTACCTAATTTTCTCCCCAAGATCCTATAATTATCATTCACATTTATTATTCATTCAAAATTATTTTACATGGAATGTTGTCTCATATGATATAACATTGTCTGTACGGTCCAAGATCTTCATAAGCCACTCCTCAAAATGGAGGTCATGTTTTAGTTTTAAAACCTCTATATTTAGTACATGTGAGGGGTATAGTATGTATATACTCATGGGAAATATTAAGAATATAAAATGAACATGAGACACACTTGTTGGAAGTGCAAGATGATAGGCAACTTCTCCTATACGATCAGGGATTATTAAATGAGAATTCCCCCTTGGGCTAAGATTCCATTTCTTTCCAAATCACATTACTTCATTACATGGTTATATCTAAAGAAAAACTCTATCTCCATCAAGAAACTTCGATAACCATTTATGGTCTTTAATATTTCTCTTCTTTCGAATCTGAGTTGTTTTCATATATTTTTGGATGACATGATCTTTTTCTATCATTTCTTGTATAATAGTTGGCCCATGTATCCTTCTCTTCCCATAATGATCCTAACATGAAGGTTTTCATCATCTATTATCATATAAAGAATCATGTGGTTCAATTTTAATACTCACGTGGAAGTGGTTGTTGTCTTATAACTCAACTAATGCGAGGTGTTGATCACATGGGTATTTAGATTCCATTGATCATGTTCTCAATGTTTCCTTAATTTTATAAATTTTTATTTCAGATTATCCATCAGTTTGGGGCTGATTGGTAGTATAGAAATTCAATTTAGTTATTTTATCATGGTAATGAATTTTACATAATTTATATGTGAACCTTGGATCATAATCATAAATTATTTAAAGTGGTGCCTAATGAAACCTCTTCATTTCATTTACGTATATATTATCATGGTGATATTTTCCAACTTCTATGTTCGTATGGGTAGTGGTTGAAATACCAATTTAGAATATTTTCTCTCCCCCTTCACATGTTGATAAACGGATAGCCTTAATGTGTAGTTAGAGATCTAAAATTTCATATTATCCCCACAATAATTATCACAATGTTCCCTATACATTTTAGTGATTCTTAGATGTATAGATATTTTTGAGTAGTGAGTATCATCTAACAAATCCTTCTTTATCTTCATGATTGATGGGACAATTATCATTGTAAATTTTTTTAGTGAACCTTCCTGATCAATATTTCAATTATTAATCTTCTTATTCATCATATCTTATATGTTATTTTTTATCAATGTATAATCATATATTGACCCATATTTTATTACATTACTATTACTTCATTTGAAAGATAAAAAATTAACAATGCTACAAAATAAGGATCGAATGTTTTTGTGTCCTTGGAAAATAACGACAAAAAATAACATTTACATTGTAAAACATAACCATAATTCAATCCCTTATTCTATAAATTCATAGTGGCTCTCATGAACTCCTTAGTTTAAGTCATCCCATGGGGATATAAATTAAAAAATTGGAGAGTTAAAATCCCTGTAAGAGGACAGAAAAAACATGATCAATACAACATAGGGTGTGCATAATCATCATCATCATAACATTATCAGAGTATAATCATAATTATTATGAAATCAGGGATTGTATAAGGGAATGTAATGTGGAAATTAATATAAATAAAACATATTTTCTTAGTGGTTAAATACATCACAAATTTGTGAAAAATCTAGCATCATGTTCATATATACCATATCTGCATAATAATAATATCATCATTGTAAAAATATAGAATCATGTTCACTCATATTTATCCTTATCTCATGGGAGAAATCACATTACCTAATTAATAGGAGTGTTATATAATTCCAGGTTCACCCGTTACATAATAACATTTACATAATCATGCATGCCACATAGAATGTATAACAATAATTTCCATAAAATAACCCACGGAATTGAAATGGGTTTTTTGAAAATTTAATAATTCATACATTAATGATTAAAAATTATGGATACCAAAACAAAAATAGAATAATATACATGGTATAATAATCGTCAATATTGAGTGAAGAATAAACAACCTCAAGAGAAGTTAAAGATTTGTTTTTTAAAAAGAAGTATTCTTTTTGAAAATTAATTACATTTGTCAAAAAATAATATAAGAATAATGTATAATTCAGAAAAGAAATTGTGACAATAAATTTTATTTGAGAGATATTACAAGAACATCCACACTCAAAATTGGAATGAAAGAGGAATAACCCAAATAAATGAAATTGGGTTCGAGAATCCCCTAAATTATGTATGAATTATTTCATCAAATTAATATACTAGATAAAAAATTTATATTAATTAATTAATAAATAATTAACATATTAAACATGTTTTTGATTTATTATAATTAAAATAAGTTCATTTATTTCCATTATGATGAGTTATATAGTTCATTTCTGTTGTTCTGAGAGTGTTTGTTTCTTAGTTTCCATGATCGGTTCACTTTTATACTGGAATAGAAGTTCAAGTAAGATGATAATTATTATGCAGAATTGATATTATATGTTATTAGTGAGCTTAAAGAAATAAATTTTTTCTTAAATATTATTTTGTTTCCAGACAAGAGAGAAATTAATTACATAAAATTTTAATGATAATTGTTTACATTAATTTTGGTGGGTTTCAATCACAAAAAACTTGTTAGTATTATTATTTAATATTATGTATATATATGTATATAAGTTACAAAACATAAAAAAGTTATTAAAATATAGTTCACAATCTGTCTCAACCATTATAATGGTTTTATGACTAGGCATAAAGGTGGTAAAGGAAAAGGAAAACTTTTCATCTTTGAATGGGATAAATCAACACCTCACATACGATATAGTCATATTTATAATAAAAGGGAGAGGAGAATAGGTTTGATGATATATTATTCCAGAAAAAAATAAAATTACATTATATATATTTGATAATTGATTTATCATGATACTTGGATAAGAGGAGGTGAGTATAGAATAATAAAATTTAATATCTTGAAAAAAAATAAAAAGAAAACTATAGAGGAATTTACCTCTTGAACTTATTCTCCTTAAGAAGACCATTATAGAAATTTGATTTGGTGTTTTTTAGACCGAAGTATCATATACCTGTTGTACAGTTTTTTGAATATTATTTTACATAAATTTTACAAGATTTAAGAGTTGGAAGTTTTGAGGGGAAGAGGTGGTGAATAGTGTATTTATAGGGGTCGAAAGAGATGTTTTTTCGTTATATTATTCATTAATTTTTTATATTTATAGGTGAAGAATATCAACTGTTTGAACCTTATCACTAATTATGTTAAATAATAAAGGATATTTTGATATTTTGGGTTTATACCATCCATTAATCATCTACGACTAAATAATTCATCTATTTGTTAAATACCATAAATTACTGTATTTCACTCTTCACAAAAATAAATTATTTTAGAAAAATTAAAAAAATTCAACCTATATTTTTGTTGACTTATAGAATTAAAAAAAGAACTCCATTTTAAGAAAACAATTTTATAAATTTGTGAATTATACCAGGAAAGCGTAGCCAGAGGTAGAACCCCTGATCATTCAGTAAAATAAAAGAAAAAAATAGGAAACAAGCATTGAAGACCCAAAACAGTCACTGAAAATCCTGAAAATCACATACCTCATAACCTCCATGATAAATAGACTCTTCCTCAGTCGCTGTTTCCCACACCGAACTCTCATTATGCTTCAGAACCGTAGCATACTTCCTCCTCAGGTTCAACAGCTCCAACTCAAGAAACTCATTTGGAGATTGCATACTTCTAACAGTAGATCTGGTAGGCATTGGCTTTGTCAAATGGGAGTAATCCTTCCTCATCCTTCCTCTCAGAGAGGCAATCAACCCGTCCGGGATCACCAGTATCACCTTGTTCCCCACTTGGATAATATCACTGTATGATGGCCTAATTGTGTCCCCATGATTCTCCATATCACTGTCATCAAGATCCCCCCATTTCCCAGGGTACTGCATCTCTTGATACTTCAATAACTGGTTTTGATGAAGCTGTCCATTCATATCAATCATGGCCAAACAGTGAGGTTGATCCACCATTGTATGTTCAGCATCAATCCCACATTTACACTTTACTTCGTCCTCCATTAGCTCATTCTGTATGCTGCCACTACACCATAAAGGAGGCATCTCATCCCCAGTTATCGTGCCTAACTATTGAAAATGATTCCCCATGGATACAGTGATCATCACACCACTGGAAGCATTACTTGGACCACTACAACTGCCAACAAGATCTATAATTCTGTTATCCTTACATCCAGTAGACTTCATAATCTCCACATCAGGAGAATACACCTACATGTGATCCATTTCATTAATCGAAATAGACCCCTTCTTACCCTCACACAACACTACTGCTACTCCCCTTCCCCTGATCATTCGCACCAGCATCAGACCGACTGATTTGAACATGGATATCCCTCTACAGCACAACAGAGGCCTCGGTCGCATGCTGAAGGTCTACAGTCATGTGTTCATCCGAAGGTCATGCCACACCACCACCATCAGCACCCTTGGAATCAGATTCCTTCAGGTCAGTCCCCCTATACAGATCATGCCTGATCCTTGTGAACATAGTAGACACCAACAGGTTTGGAGGAGAACCCATGGATGTGTCAACATACAATGTTCCCTAAGGACCCATATTGCTTGTCGTAGCATCAACCACAACATATCTCCTATTCTCTGTGAATTAGCTTGGTTCCGATGGCCTTATGCTCTATATTCCAGCATGACATCTCGAACAGGAAAGGCCCAATCTCTTGCATCTTGGGAAATAATCATCCTAGGATTCGTAGTTAACAGATTTCTTCCATCGAAATTCCTCCCCAACTGAGATCCAAACCCATTCCACAGGTGATCTAGAAATATCCACCTCAACACAGCACCGAGAATTAATTGGTTGACTCAGGTTAGACATACGCACATCAAAGCATAAGAAACGACCTATCATGTTCCCAAGCATACAAAAAATCATTGGATTTTGAAAGGGTAGAGGAAAATTAGGGAGACTTACCCATATCAGAATAGAAGTAGGGTCCCGGTTCATGCAGCAGTCAATCATCCACTGAAATAGAAAAAATTTACAACCGTTGCAGCGTTGAGTAGCACTGGACAAAGCACAAACCAGGTCTTCAACGGAGGCAAATTGGATCATTAAATGATGATTATCAAGGAGACCGACCACTGCTCGATCCCGGAAGTCCCATTTGGCAATAGCAAACCGATCAAAGTCATCAACAGACGTCCTTCACGAGTTTAAACACGACACCAGGGTCAGATCAAGGTGCTTCATCGCTTTAGATAACTCTAACACTGAGATCGGAAGATGAGGATGTCCAAGATAAAGATCATGAATCTTCATATTTAATGTGATCGACGGAAAATCTGGAAGATAGTTAGGGTTAGTAAAATACACAAAGGGAATCCCGGACTTCAACGGTAGCAGAACCGGATCATCCCCCCCCCCTCCCGCCACCGGGAAGGGGGGGGACTCATCATTCAGCATGCACTAGGATTCCCGCATTGCGAGCTCCGATCAGAGAGAGAACATCATATGAATCTCTATCACCATAAATTTTAGAATTATAATATTTAAATAAAATCATCATTTAATCAAAAAATTACATTTTAAAAATTATAAATTATCTTATGAGTCATTCAAAATATTCTTAAGGTATCATAAAATTATATTATATTCATAAGACAAAAAATAATGATTTATTGAAAAAAAATTTAAATAATTTTTTATGTATAATTATATTAATTATAAAATTTTAAATAAACAATTATGTTTTATAAAAAATCCAACACTTAATTTATCAATTTTATAACATTTATTTACTTATACTATGATATAATAATGTCATATTTTCAATTATAAGATGCCTAAATTTTATTTATACTCACATAGGTGAGGTTACTCTTATATTGGCTAGAATATTATTCTTAATGGAAATATTACTATTCCAAATGTAATTTTACTATTCCATTGGTATAGGTTCATTAATTTCTATTTTTATCTCTTATTAGATTCTTTATTTATGAGAAAAATGTTTTAATAGGGATCCTTATTCTATGTATGTGTTTCCTGTTATATGAAATAATTATTCTAGGGGAAGAAATTCTATTAATAAAAGTATGGGTTGTTAAATTCTACCCCCTTTTGAAATTCCTCCCCTGAAATATTTTTTATAGAACAAAGTGAGGGTATTTACCTTCCAGTTATTCCTTTAGTTCATATGTTTCATCCTAATACATATGGTTCCTCCATAGGAAATTAAAAAGGTGAGTATTCTTGTGGCATATAACATCATCTCAACTGTACAAGATAAATAGTGGCTACTCCTCGTAAGAGAGATAATTTTCCAACTATACCACCAATGGACTCAATACTTGTGACAGATCTGAATGAACTTCTTCAATAGGGATACATAGAATACATAATTTTCTTGATATAAGATAGGTCTATGTGCTAGTCAATAGGCCACATTTCCTTCTTAATCAAGAATCTTGAAGGGGCCGATGTACCTAGGACTCATCTTTCCTTTCTTCCTAAATCTCATTATCCTCTTCAATCTAGATATGTTAAAGAATACCATGTCACTAAACTAAAACTCTAGATCCCATTGATGAATATATATATAGATCTTCTATCAAATTTGGGCTACCTTAATGTGTTTCTGAATTATTTTCACATTTTTTAACATTTTATTGACCATTTCCAGTCCTAGTATCTTATGTTCAGCCACTTCATCCTAACAATCCTTTTTCTTCATCTTTCACATGAAGGTCCTCATAAGGATCCATTTGGATTATCAACTGAAAATTTCAATTGTAATAGAACTCAACCACATGAAGATGTTGGTATTATACTTCTTTAATGTCCATAGAACATGCTCTCAACATGCCATTAATTTTCTGAATAGACTTCTGTAATCAGCCATCAGTTTTGGGATGATATGTTGCACTAATGTTTATCTCAGTGTTTAGATATTGTTATATACTTTTCCAAAACATGGAGTTGAATATCGAGTCCCGATCGGAAAAAATCAATATTTGTAATCCATTAATCCTTACCCACATCTAGGATGTATATCATTTCATGATGATCCAATGCGATGTCCTCTTTAATTATGATAAGGCGATCTATTATTTTATATGATCCATAACAAGCCATATAGTATTATTTCCTCTAGATGTATTTGGATGTCTAGTGATAAAGTCCATAAATATTTTTTCTAATTTCTATATTGGTATGGGTAATTTTTGCATCATACCCAAATAATTATTTATTTATTCTTCAGATACTGATATACTATGAATTTTGATGTATATTCATTAATATCTTTCTTCATATTGTCCCATCAGAAGTTCTCTTAGAGATCTTAATACATATTTATGATCCTTTAGTTGATAGAGGTGCTTGATCTATATACATGATTCATAATATCTTTCTTTATCTCTATATTTTATGGTATATATATTCATGACCCTCTTAAAAATACATTATCAACTTTGAACTCTGCTGATTTCCCCTTTTTTATAGCCTCCACCTGCTTATGAATTTCCACATCATTTCGTTGAGAACTCTTTATTTTATCCATGAGGGATGGTTGAGAAACTAGTTTATAAAATATTGAAGATATTCCATCCTTAATGATTTCCATGTACATAATTTTCAAATCTATGAATATTTAATCCTTCTCAATTATCATTATTGATAATATTGTAGGATCCTTTCTACTAAGAGCATTTTACACTGTATATTCTTTTCTGAGATGTAGTAGAAGGAGCAGTCAAAATCCTTGATGAGTGTTAACCTTATTTCTGGTGAAAAGTAATCTCCTTCAATGTGAAGTTATATTTTATGTTCTTTTGATTAGTAAATATTTCACACTTCTCCTCACAGAGATAATGCTGTGAAATTTTCACCACGAAGATCACATCTGCCAACTCCATTCCATGTGTGGGATAGTTTTTATCAATAATTTCCAACAACCCTAAGATGTTTTCTAACAGTTTATCATTATTCATTAGGACACGAGATAATCCCTTCTTTGAATCATCTCTCTATACAATAAATAGTTCCACAGCTGTCGAAAGTGTTAGTACCGGTACATCGATAAGCGTCTTTTTTAACTCTTTGAAGTTGTCTTCAAATTCATAGGTCCAGAAAACTATTCTCCCTTCCAAGTCATCTTGAATAATGGGATTAAAAATCATGATAAGTTATTCAAAAATCACCGGTAATACATAGTGAGTCCAAAGAAACTACGGATCGTTATTATAGATGATGGCGTCAGCCACTCTTTAATTTACTTTATCTTAGAAGGGTCCATGGATATTCCTTTACTCATGATAAAATTCCCCAAGAAAGATATTTCACTATCTAGAACTCACATTAACTATAATTTTCATAATTATTACCCCTTTTAAAATCCTTTAGCATATTATTAACATTTATATAAGTTTACCCCTTTCTCTTGGATAATATTATAATATCATCTATAAAGACTACCATAGATTTTTCAGGTTAATATATAAAGACTCTATTAATTAAGTCCATGAATGTCGTTGAAGCATTAGTGAGTCTGAAAGGAATCACTATGAACTAATAGTATCCACGTATGGGGATACTTTTTCGTTATTGATATTTTATTTACTTCATTGTATTCAATTCAGAGGTTCATTTATTCATCCTTTTTATTGATGAAGAGGACTGAAACACCACCATGGTGAAGCACTCTGGTGTATAAAACCCTTGTCTAGATTATCTTGAAACTGATTCTTGGGTTCCTCCAACTCAATGGTGGCCATTATATAGGTTTTATTTGATATAGGTAGAGATCCATGAATAATATACATTGAAAACAAAGCCTCTAAATCAGTAGGAATATGAATCAATTTTTTATGGAACACAACAGTGTAGTCACTCACAGTGGGAATCTCTTTGATAAGGATTCTCTCCTTTCTCTCAATCATTAGGATAGATATACTTTCTCAAAAGTAAATACTACCCACAATTGATATGACTTTTCTAAAGGATATTCATACTCATCCTTACAATTAAAAATAATTGGAGGATTCCCTGAGATGTGAAGAGTGATCTACCATTCCAAATAATTGTTGTAGGATTTGTATAATGATATCTAATCCATGCCTAATATAGCATCAAACTCTACCAAAGGAAGAAAGAATAGATTTTACAGTCAAAATAGATTAACTAGGTACGAGTTATATACATTATATTGAATAATTTCCCCATTTTATGTTCTCAGATATATCTATACCTCCATATTTGGGGCTGGTGTTTGAATTATTATACTAAAACTAAAAAATATGAATGAATGCATATAACCAGATTCAAATTGTATGTTCACTATTCATGAATGAAACAAAAGTGTACTTATCACCACATCATTGTCTAGATGCACCTCTATCATACTAATGGAATATTCCTACATTTATCCTCTTCCTTTGGTAGGTGCTAAGAGTGATTACCCTTGAGTAATTGAGGTTTAGTTCACTTGATTGCATAGCTACCTTTATCTATAAAAATGAAGCATTGACCCATATGTGGTACTATCCTTTAATCCACTACATTTTCTATATTTCTCATGTCCCTTGATATTCATGAGCCCGGTGGCCTTCTCTCCTACACATGAATCATTTCAACACCCCTTGGTGGTAATTCTCATGATGCTTCTCTCATCATTTTTTGACATGTGGGTTGTTGGGTTTTCTTTCCACCGTTGTCATTAGGCCATCCATATTGAAACTCAATCATTCATTTATTATCTCCAAATCCAGAGCACAGTTCTCCAAACTCAATCATCACTTTGAAATCATGCCATGAAACTTATTTATACCTTGAAAATTCTCTAATTACAGGAGCCTTTCAATGGCGTGTTTTTAAACCCCAAAAGAATCAATCAATTTCTCTATCATTGTTGACAATAAATCATAAAGTGTACCTTGAAATCCATTTGAGATAATATTTTTATGTCCAGACAGATTCACCTTCAATTTTTATTATCTCTATAAATTCTTTCTTTACTTTCATCCAAATAGTTTGTGGTAAATACTTATTAAAAAATAATTTCTTAAAGTCATCCTATTCCATCTCATCAATTTCATTATTCTGTTTCATGTTCTTAATCAATGACTACCATTGGTCTACCTCTCCTTATATCTGATAAATGGATAGAGTCACCTTCTCCATCTCTGAATAGAGTAACATAGAAAATATGATCTATATTGATTTGAACCACAATTACTAGAAAAATGTATTAGAATATCCACTAAATGTAGGTATTCATTGCCACATAAAGGACTAGAAATCCAGTTTCTCACTATTAGGTGAAGGATGATGTTCCATATTATTCAGGTTATTTTTCATAGTTTGAGACAACTGGGTAAGCATCTCTGTGAACATGTTAACTCCACCTCCCTAGGGTTTAGGGATATCATTTGGGAAATCTCTACATTGTCCCTCGCTTGGGTTTCTATCCTACATTCTCCTAGATCCCACCATTTTCGAAAATATAAATGTTTTGAATGAAATAAAATCTATAATTTAGGATTAAATAACTTATTAATGTATAAAATTAACTGTATAGACATATCTTGTGGGATCCCAATGATTATCAGTTTTATAAAAAATGATTCATGGGTGATTACAAACACTTTGTCTCATAATAAGGGGTTTTATGAATGTTTATTAATCCTAATTACCAAATTAATAAACTATTCTTTGATACCAACTATACCAACCCTTCATTTCTAACATTAGTACTACATCATTATAAAGATAAAAATGTAATAGTGTTACAAAACAAGGATCACAAGCCTCTCTGTCTTGGGAAATTTAGGAACAAACATAAAATTTATATAAGAAAAAATATACATAATTTAATTCATTATTATCTAGCTTATTAGTATCCCTCATGTACTCCTTATTATAAGTAGTCACTTGAGGATATACATCAAAAAAAGGTGAGCTAAATTCCCATTTAGAGGAGAGATAAGAATATGAATCAACAAAAAATGGGGTGAGCATAATCATCATCATAATAACATATTCATAGTATCATCATAATAATAAAGAGAGGATTCATTAGATAACGTAATGAAATGTTGAAATTCAAAAAAATGAAACATCATGCCTTAGTGGTGAAATCCCACACATAGTTGGGAACAAAACAAGAATCATTTTCACTCATAGCATTTGTGAATAATCATAACATCATCATTGTGAAAAAGTATAAGATCATGTTCATGAATATTTCACCTTATATTGTGAGATATATCACATTACCCAGTGCATTATAGGGAAATAAATTTTTTTGTTCACCAATCACATCATAACATTTACATATTCATTCATGCCACATAGAACATATGACACTCTATTCAATACAATAACCCATGAAAATGAAATTTGTTTTGTTAGAATTTTATAAATAATAAATTCATGAGTAAACATTGTATTTTCCAAAATAAATAAGGAATATCATAATTGGTATATGAATCATCAATATTGACTCAAGAAGAAACAATCTCATGAGATTTAGAAGATGTTTTTTCTAAAAAGAAGAGATATTTTTGAAAAATCATTGAATTTGTCACAAAATAATATTGCAAGAATATATATCCCATAAAAGAAAAGTTAAGAACAACTAAATTTTACTTTTTTTAATATTACAAGAAAAACCACACTAAAATGTTTCATGAAAGATGAATAACCCAAGTAATGGAAATTGGGTTTGAGAATCTCATTACCTTTTGTTTGAATGATTTCATCACTATAATATCAAGGATAATCAAATTAGATTAATTTATTTTTAAATATAAATCCTCCTATACATATATAATACTGATTATAATTTTATTATGTTCATTTATGGCCGTTATGATGAGCCATAGAGTTCAATTATATCATTCTGAGAGTGTTCGTTTCTTGGTTTTCATGATCGGTTCACTTATATAGAAGTATATAAGTTCATGAAAGATTAGAATAATTAGTCATAATTGAAATGATATGTTATTATTGAACATAAATAACATTCATGGGTCATATATATTATTTTTTCCATATATGAGAATGATTCATTAGAAAAAATGTTATTAATAAACATTTAGATTAATTTTGGCGGATTTGGATCACAATAAACTCGTATTGTTCTATTATTTAATATTATGTATATATGTTATTTATAGAATATAAAAAATGATATAAGAAATTTAAAAATAATTTTTCCACCATTATAATTGTTTATAATCATCCTTGAAGGCAGTAAATAAAAATGAAAACCTTTCGTCCTCGATGGGGATAAATCAACACCCCACAAACGATGTTTTAATTTTTATAATAAAATGGTGAGGAGAAAATGTTTTATGATATTTCATTCCATTAAAATAATAAAATTATATTATATATATGATGATCTATTTATAATTTAACCTGGATAGGGTGATGTGGGGATAGAATAAGAAAGTAAAATAACTTGAAATGAAACTAAACGAAAACCGAATAAGATTTTATCTCTTGAACATGTTCTCCTTGAGAAACTCCTTAGGTAAATTCCATTTGAACATTTTTGAGAACAAATAATCCTATAAAAGGGAGAGGTAATTGAGAATATTATTGGATAGAAATTGGATAACCTTCAAGGATTTGAATTTGTAAGGGGAATATGTTTTGAGGGGTGGTATTTATACGGTGGAGAGGGGTATTTTTATATTATTTCATTCATTGTTTTATTATTTTGGCTTAAGACAATCAATATTTTGAACTATATAAATAAATATATTAAATAATTAAGGAGAGTAAGATATTATGGTCTAATATCAATGATTCATCATCATTGACTAAATAAATAATGTATTTGTTCAATACTATAAATTATCACATTTCATTATTCACCAAAAAATCTATTATTTTAGAAAAATAAAATAACATAACATTAACAATTTTCCTGTGAGTATAATTCCAAAAATGAACTCCATTTATGAAAATAATTTTCTAAATAGTAGAAATTTATTTTTTTAATTAAAATCATTATTTATTCGAAAAATATCAATTTTAAAATTATAACTCATTTTACGACACATTGAAAAAATAGTTAAGGTCTCATTAAATTATATTTTAAAAATATGATAAAAATATTATATTATGAATATATTTTAAGAAAATAAATTTTCTTTTAAATCATTATATTAATTATAAAATGTTAGATAATCATTAATGTTTTGAAAAATTATAATAGTTAATGTATCATTTTTAAAACATTTATTTATTTATACTATTATATAATTATATCATATTTTCATTTGTAAGAAGCATAATTATATTTATACTCTAAGGGATGGGGTTACAAATCTATTAGCTAGATTAGTATTCCTAATATTCATATTTCTATTGCAAAGGTCATGTTACAATTCTATTGGTATAGGTTCTTTAATTTCTATGAATGTCACTTATCTCATTTTTCTTTTATGAGAATAATGTTTATATTAGTATCATTATTCTATGTATGTATTTTAAAATTTATTTGATAATTATATGAAGGGAAATAATTATACTGATAAAAGTTTCGGTTGTTACACATCTCTTTGAGATCTTTTTATCTTCTCTAGTAATGGTGGTTTAAAAATAATTTGGGATAGGATTGACAAGGTCCCATCCCTTATGAATCTCATTTATATCCTTAATTAGTATTTGATAAATATATCTTATTGATTCCTTTTCATTTATAGCAAAACATGGCCTTTCATAATTACTGCATTAGTGACGTTAATTTATCTTTTGGGTAGATAATGAATTAAAAAGTCATAGTTTATTAGCATCTCCAACCATTTAATTTGTCTCATGTTCAATTTTTATTACACAAATATATACTTTAAACTTTTGTGGTCAGTGCATATATAAAATTTCACTCATTAGAGATACTTCCTCCATATCTTCATAGAAAAAATACTTGTAGCTAACACCAAGTCATAAGTATGATAATTCTTCCCACGAGGCTTCAACTCATGGGATTCATAAGTTATCAACTCATCATTTTTCACGAGGACACTCCCATTACCTTTCAAATATTCATCACTATAGATAAAAAATAATTCTCTAATAGAGTTTGGATATTTATAGTAACCAATATCTTATTTACTTCTTGTAAACTTTCCTCACACTCCTCTTTCCATATGAAAATAGATCCTTTCCGAGTTAACATAATTAGTGGATTAGAAGGATATGGAATGTTTTTTCACAAACCTCCTATAATATGCTACTAATCCAAGGAAACTATGAATCTCACTTACTATTATAAGATTAGGATACTCCTATACAACCTCTTTCTTGGAAGGGCCAAAAAAATATTGATTTATTTGTTACAATGTTCCCAACGAATGAAACTTATTGTAACCGTAATTCAAATTTACTGAATTTTAAAAACTAATTATCCTCCCTCGGTGTTTTCAATATGAACCATAGATAATCCTCATGATACTTGTAGAATTTAGAATATTTCATAATTTGGTCAATAAGAACTATGACGAATTTATCAAATACGTCCTTAAAGATGCTATGCATCAAATCCATAAATATTCCAATAGTATTTATCGAAAATGGGAATAATGAAAAACTTGTGATTATCACATCTTGTTTTGAAAACATTCTTTGTAATTTCATCTTTTTTCGCCCTCAATTGATGATAACCAGATCAAAGGACAGTCTTAGTGGAAAATATATCCCCATGAATCTGGTCAAATAGATCATCAATCCTTTAGATATAGTATTCTTTCTTCACTATGACCCCATATAGTTTTATATAATTAGTGCATGAACACATAGATCCATCCTTCTTCTATACGAAGAGAATAGTTTCTCTTTAAATAGGCACACATGTCTGGATAAATCCATTCTCTAAAAGTTCTTTGAATTGTTTACTTAATTCCACTAAGTTCACATTTTCCATTCTATATGGGGTCTTCAATATTTTCCTAGAGTCAGGTATGAGTTCATTAGAGAACTATTCCTCTATTTATAGGGGATTTATAGGTAATTCTTCAAGAAATACATCAATGTATTCCTGAATTATGGGGAAATTTTATATATTTATACTTTTATTCACTTATCGTTGTTCACAAATAAAATCCATATATAAGGTTTCAGGAGATGTTTCTAGTGAAATATTAGGGAGAGATATCTCTCTTTTGAATATATATATATATATATTCCATTTGAGACTATTAAAATTTATTTTCTTCAATAGTTAATATTAGCACTATACATTAAGATACATTCACTCCCAAGTATAGTGTTTAATTCCACAATGGGAATTTGAACAAAATTGGTGATGATATTTGCTAATGTTATTACTAGAGATTCATTACATTGTTGATGCTAGGATAATTCCTCAAGGAATATTTAATTGAAACTCTACTTCTTGAATATTTTGTATTGTTTCTATATTCTTTTCAAACATGGATGAAATATGAGAATTTATAGAAACCAAATCTGACATATTAATTTCAACCTATAGCGAACTGACCCTTTATAGTATAGAAAAATTATCTGCTACTAATTACATTACCATTATTATAAGGAATCAAGACCCAAAAGTCCAAACAGTTTAGTAGTATTGGTTAACTGGATATAAAAATGAGATATCTATTACAAATGAATAAACTAATTAAAACAGAATATTTTTATTTTAAAGAACTTCAAGGATAAGTTTAATCCATCTACAAAATCCCTACATATCTTCCATAGTATGCTTCTTAGATTCATGGGGTGAAAAAAATAAGGGTGAGATAAAATTCTCAATAAGGGTAAATTATAGTAGAAAAAATAATGAATCTAAGAGAATAGTCAATTTGGAAAGTAGAATAATTGAACATAGAAGACATGTAATAAAAAAACTAAGTAGAAGATCATAAATAATCTAGAATGGTGATAAATAGAAACAAATTCAATTAAAATAATTCAATAAGGAAATACAAATATAGAAAGGTATGAAACTAAAACACATTCCATATATATAATTGAAAATTAAATGTATCCACTTATATGTCCACTCAAAATATCATGGATGAATAACAATGAATCAAAATGAAAGAAATTCTTAATTATTGGATTTCATGTCCCGGGAACATGAAAACATATTCTATCAAGATCCATCCTCCAGATAGTTTAAATTATGGATAGAAACCCATTTATTTTTTACATTTTATTTGTCTTGTAAGAACCAGTTGTTGTATCATTGATCTATATAAACCCTAAGCTCTACCCATCATTTCATTTCTTAAGCGATATTCATATCATGTAATGAATTTAACTAATAGAAAATATGCCTTAAAAATATCAGTATTGAATAATGAATATATATTTATGAATGATTTCACAAATAATAAGGCAACTGTAAAATTAGAGACTGTATATAAAGAGATATAATGTTTGGGTAGTAGTAATATCCATGATAAATGAAATAAATAATTTATTGGAAATTCAATTTTTCATGAATCATAGGAGATTGAACATTTCAAGGGGACTGACAAATGAATCAAAAATGTGAATGTGAAAACTATCCATGGTAAAAAATCAAAACCATCTAGATGAAGATATAGGATGGTATCAATACAACATATCCCATTCAGATTAAAAATAAGGGTTGTTCCATTGATGAATAGAAATAATATAAGATGATCTTTTAAAAAATTATTGAAGAATGTATCCAATTATTATGTAAACCCTTTTCAAAAACCATTCCTTTGAAAATATCTTTTGAAAATAGTTTCCTTAAAAATAAAATTTTAAACATGAAAAGGATGCTTCAAAAAAAGAAAAAATGGGTAAATCCATTCAAGCCATATGAGGTATGAATAACATTCCTTTTTCATGGTTAAAGGTAAGAAAATTTACCTGTTCAGAATGAAACAAAAAGATTCAATGGAAAAAGTAAAAAAAGATAAAAATTTCTTTACCAAATCATTTTAAAAATATTTATCAAAAAATATTAACAAAACATGGGTTCGAGAAGAAAATAGTTTATTCGACTCAAGAGAGAAATAATATTGGGTTTTCTTAATAATATTTTATATAACATTTTGTGTTCCAAAGAGTGGGAAAATGGTAATAATTATTGGAAATGGTGATTATTAACTAGATAATAATGAAAGGGTATTTTGTACAATTGTTATATAATTTCCTCGGATAGAAATTCTATTGAAGGATCATTATTATTTGTATTGATGAAAATAATCATTAAGCATCCCAAAGTGTCCCATACCACTTTGAAACATTTTAAATAATAATCCTCATGAAGTAATAATATTCACTGAATGTTTTAAATACCTTTAAGTTAAAATAATTCATTATTTAATATATCGAAATGTTTAGTTGATGTAGAATACCAAATAAGTAAATGGTTAATATGAAATTTATCTCATGGATGTAAAAAGTGAGATGCGAATACCTTACCTTGTGTTTCATTTTGGGTGAACATCGTTTAACTTCCTGTATAATAAACTTATGTCAGCCTTTTAATTTCTTGAGAATATTTTTAATGTTTATCATTACTTTTGTTTCAATTACTACTATATTGTATACGACTACTTAAATAATTAAATTTATATTAGGTGTTTTGACAAAATTCGGTTTATGTGTGAAAGAAAAATTTAGTAAGTAAAATATGGTAAAAGAAGCAATTACTAACATCTTTAGAATAATAATTATGAAATAATTATAGTATTTATATATCAATTATACTTTTAAAACCAATCATTAGATATGGTTATTAAAAATGAATCAACTTTATAATCATGGAGACGGTAGGTTATACACACGCTTGATTAACGTTCCCATTTTTCAATGATCATTATGAAAAGAACATAAATAACACCATATATTTTAAAAATTATAATTATATATTAAATTAAATATTATTTAATAATACATACTAATATATTTAATTGTTATGATGAAAAAGGAATCACATCATGTTGGGGAGGTTGTAGTCTTCGTTTCCAAGAATAATGTTATCACTTTTTATGTGTGTGAAAGGGTAATAAAGAAAATGACATATATATATTTCTAGAAATGTAATTATTTTCTGAATATTATATTTTTTTATGTGTTATATTTTTAATTATAAAAATCATTTATACATTTTGTATATTATGTGAATGAATCATATCTCTTTGAGGGGGCGGTAGTCCAAACATCCTAAAACAATGTTATTGTATTAATGTAAAATGAAAATTATTAAATGTTTTTATAATTATTGAATTAATGAAGTATAAATAAAAAAAATATATCTTATATATAATGTAAAAACATTGTTTACATCATAATGGGCACCACGATAGGTGGTATGGGAAAAATGAACAATCATCATTTCATGAGGCATTAGTTTTCCGTACAAAGAAATGGTAGGTTTGTTACCAATTTGATGGAAGTGTCTGTCTGTTTTGGTAAAAAAACATAACATAAAAAAAATCCTATTTTTTTGAGGATACATTTGTTGTTACAAAGTTATCAAATAAGATTATTACATGGAGGGATAATGGAAATTATACTAAAGTATTGAGAAAATAAATTACATCTTAATCGGGTTACTTCTTTTGGTTTATACCAGAAGGATTCAGTGGAAGGATCTATTCGAAAATGGGGTATTCAAGGTCAAGGGGATGGATTTTTTGAATCTATTTGGTCATATCTTAGCCTTAAATATGTGGTTTTATAGGTGTGAGGAATGGGGAGATTTTGTGGCATTTTATAAGGTAGCAAATGTACCCACTAGGAATTATTTTGAACAAGTTGGGTGTACAAATGTTCTTACCTAAGAAAAGTCATAAAAAACAAACCAAAAAACAATATTTCAAGGTTAAGGGTAGAGTTATTTACAAAAAATGTGGTTTTTAAAGGTTTTTAGGTCAATTGGGCCCTTACATTAAATATTTAGTCCTTTATTAAGTTTAATTTTGCAGTAATAATTATAAATAATTTTCATCACTTTGAAAAATAATTTTGGTCATATTAAATATCTTTCTTATAGAAAATAATAATTTATTATGGTTCCAAATATAGATTCCATTTTTCCAAATTCCAATAACAGAATTGGAAAAATTATCTTAAAATTCATCACACATGTTGGATGACAATGTGGGTATTTAGAGTAAAAAAATTCGAAAGATTGCTATGTTTTTATAGTCAATTTCAAAGTGAACCTGATTTCAATGGACTATATCTTATTAATTAATAAAAATATAATCTAATTGAACATTAAAACCAATATAAAAAATAATTTTACTTTATAAAACCAATATGACAGAAATCATTTTCTAACAAAAATTAAGTATTTTTAACACTTCATTAAAAATTGATATGTTTTAGAAAATATAAAATATTACATAAAACAAAATTCATATGTTTCTCATTCAAATTAGATTTATTATAACATATTAAATCATTTGTTGTGTCAAAATTGATATTTAAAATGTGTAATCCCTTGAAAAGCACTAAAATTGCCTTTAAAAAATAGAGTGTTTTATGTGTAAAATATAGTTTGTTCTTATCTTTTGCATATAAAAAATAATGGATTAATATAAAAAATATTTGGTTGATTATATTAAATATTTATTTAATTGAACTCATTAACTACTAGTAATTAGTTATATTTATCAGAACAAAATTCCTTTCGATGCATAAAAATAATTACATTTTTTATATCCAATTGGTTATTATTTTCATTTTTCATTAATTAGTATCCAATTAATTCATTTATTATTTACATAGATCATAAATTTTCTTAACGTAGTTAAAATTAATAATATCCAATAGCAAAAAGGAATGGTTGTATCATATTATATGAAATAATTGTATTTTAATAATACATTATTATTTGATGAAACATTGTCTTAAGTGTAATAGAAGTTATCAAGGAACGCCACTCTTGCATATAATTCAAGCTATAAAAGAAGGTTTCTCTTGCATGTAATGGAAGCTGACATGTTGTTGTATGAATTGAATTATATATATAATCTTTTTTAAATAAAAAATGTATAATGATGTATCCAGATATTATATTTTCTTATGAGTTTGTTTTTTGCGTGTTATTCATGCTATCAAATGCAGGGTTCTTGCATTATAATTTTAGGGTGTTACATTCTCCCCACCTTAGTTATATTTCATCTTTGAATTTTAAACTCAATCATGGTTATTTTTTTTTATGTTTCATATATTTAAGTCCCACATTGTGAGAAGGGTTTTTAAAACATCCTCCTAAAAAGACATAATGTGAAGTAAAAAGTTCACATGGAATACCAGGTAACTATGTCTCTATGTAGAATAATATTATTGGAAATTAGAGATACATACTTGGAGGGAAACCAAGAAAAAAATGAGGAGTGAATGAAGTTACTAATAACAAAAAATTTATTAATTAATAGAAATTTGCTGGCCTCAAACCCATAAATATATGATGACTTAGAAGAACACTGATTATACAAAAATTATGGTATTAGGAAATCATTTTATTTTTAAGTCATTTTCTTAATGTTGGGTAATTCTTTTACTAAATAGTAATATAAGGAAATATTCTTACATGATAGGTTTAAAATTCAAATGAACAATCCTATATTTTTGTTATTCTTTGATAAAATTTTATTTCAACCCTTTACTATAACAAATTAATTAAAAATAACGTTTTATAAGCTTGAAGCACTAAATGAAACTTCTAAAGGATCATAAGGCCTATATTTGAGTGAAAATTTAAATTATTTGTCTTAGACTATCCTCCAAAACCAATATTCTCAATATAGTAATCTCCAATCCCCACAAGTGATACTACAATTTCATCATTATCATATATTAGTAAATTTTATAAGTAAAAATGATCAAAAATTAACTACAACATTGCATAGGTCAGTGGTTGGTGTTAAAAACCTGTCGTCCTTTGGTTATGGGGTCAAGACCTATTCCCTTATCGGACATGATTGGTTGTAACCCAGTATTCAAGTTTTCATTTTCTATAACCATATTAACATGATGTCCAAAATTACTATAATGGACATCCTTAAAATTATGATAATCACTAAATAACCTATTAAAAATTGTTTTGAATACATCTTAAATACATTAATACACCATCTATATTATATTAATATATGTACATAATTGGTCTAATGATTATCCATAATTTCATTTATAGGATTTCTAAATCATAAAACCTTATATTCAATCTAAAACACATTAGTTTTAACTTAGGTAATTCATTTTCATTATCCATTTAAATTCATCATAAGGGTTTGTAAAGAAAAGGTGGATTATCCTATGCATATCCACCTAGAGTGTCAAACCAAGTGTGTCACACCCCCACTATATTGTTTAATTATTCTAATTATTTTTAATTATTATTTTGAGTTTGGAAACTTTTTCACTATTTCATAGTCAGCCCAAACAAATGGGAGAGACTGTGAGGTGCCAGCACGGTTTCCCAAGTGGTTTGGGTTGTGGTGCATGACATGTACATGGTTTATTAAGTCGTGCGACGAGCGTGCGACTTAGAGCTATAAGCAGGCAGTGCCGGGTTGTATGCTTCGAAAGAAGATTTCTGGAAGACTGTATGGAACTCCAGTGTTAAGATTAAATAGATAAATAAATTGAATGATAAATAAAATAAAATAAAGTTAAATTAAATAAAAGAGAATTATGCATATCCACCTGTCATGTACCAAAGTATAGAGTGTTATTCTATACATATCCTCAAATTCTACCATAGGGCTATGTTCTCAAAGTTATGTTTTCTTAAATATAATACCCAAGGTTGCAACTGAAATTTTTATGATACCAACTATAGTGATGCAAACCAAGATATCCTAAAGATTTTGTGTGCTACTAATTACATTGGAAAGATTATAAGGAATCAAGCCTTGATGGACTGATATATTTAGTATTATTCGTAAAACAGATACATAAATGAGGCTTGTATTACAAATCAATACACAAATTACAACACAATTTTTACATTTAAACAACTTCAATGATAAATATAATATATCTAGTATATCTCTTCATATATATTGTAGTATGATTCATCGACTCCTAGGGAATGAAAAATAATAAGGGTAAGCTCAAATGCTTAGTAAGGGTAAATTATAGTATAATAAATAAATAATTAATTTTAATAATCAATTTGGAAAGGTAAATAATAAAACACACATTAAATGTAATCAATAAACTAAATGTAAGTGAAAAAAAAATATGGAAATGTAATAACAGGAAACACAAGCCATCCAAATAACTAGATAAATGTAAATAAATATGGAATTATATAAAAATGAAACACATGATATCTATATAAATTAAATTGAAATATATCCATATATACATCAACACAAATTATCATGGAAGAAAAATAATGAATAAATATGAAGGAAATGATTAATTATTTTATTTGATGTCTTAGGAACATGAAAATGTGCAAAGATCCATCCTCCAAACAGTTTAACAAATGGACAGAAACCCATGTAATTTGTGAAACTTATTTTTCTCATGGGAACAAGTTGCTGCATTGTGGAGCTATATAATGTTTGGGCTCTACCTTTCATTTCATATCCAAATCATTCTCCATATTATGTAATTGATTTAATTAATAAACAATATTTTTTATCAAATATCTGTATTGATTAAAGAATACATATTTATCAATATTTCATCAAATGATCAGACAACTATAATAGTAAACTCAATATCTAATGAGGTATATGGTTTAGGGAATATTAATATCCATAATTAATGAATGAAAAAATAGGGGAAATTAAATTATCAATGATCATAGGAGACTGAATAATTCATGTGGGCTAAAAAATGAATAAATCAAGTGAATGTGAATATGATTCTTTTCCAAATAAATCAAAAACTATCTAGAGGAAGAAATAGGATGGTATTAAAACAACATATCCCAACTAGATTAAAAATAATGTTTATTGGCGCTGATGAATAGAAACTCCATAATAGGATATTTTAAAAATAACCTCGAGGAAAATATCCTTTTATTATGGAAATCCATCTAAAAAACATTTTCTTTAAAATAACATTAAAAAATATTTTCATTAAAAGGTTACATTTTAATCAAGAAACGGAAGCATCAAAAAAATGATGGTGAGTAATTACAAAAATGTCCTATTAGGAAAAAAGACATTTATTTTGCATAGTTAAAGGTTTGAAATATTCCTTGTTTAGAAAGATACAAGAAGATTCCTTTTTAAATAAAAAAATGGAAAAATGTGTTTACAAAATAATTTTAAAAACAATTATGAAAACATTTTAATAAAACATGGCTTTTAAAAGAAAGTAGTTTGTACTAATAATGTAAAAAATAATGTAGGGTTTTCTTAATAACATTTTCAAAAAAAACTGAGTGCCAAAGAGTGAGAAGAATGGTACTAATTCTTGAAATGATAATGAATAACCATAGAATAATCACATTTGTTATTGAACAATGGTTATATAATTTCCTTGAATGTAAATCCTATTGAAATATCATTAGTATTAGTCTTTAGGAAAAGAAGCAGTAAACAACCCAAAGTGACCCATACCACTTTAATAAAATATTAAATCATAAGCCTCATAAAGGAATAATATTGAATGACAGTTTTATAAAACGTAACGATAAAATAATTCATGAAATAATATATCAAAATTGGTAGTAGACACAACATACCAAATAATTAAATGGTGGGCATGAAAATTATCTCACAGATATAAAAAGTGTGATGAAAATCCCTTAGCTTATATTTTCTTTTAGGTGAACATCCTATAAAATAATATATAATAAACTTATTTTTATTTTCTAATTTCATGAGAATATTTATTCGTTACTTTTATTTATCTTATAACTATATTTTATACAACTATATAATCAATTATGTTTACATCGGATGTTTGGACCCAATTTGGTTTATGTGTCAAAATCAACTTTAGTAGTTCAAATATGGTCAATGGGGTCATTTGATAATGTATATAGAAAAATAATAATGAAATAATTATAATATTTATATATTAATTTTACCTATAAAACAAATACTTAAATATGGTTATGAAAAATGAATTAACGTTACAATCACAGAGATGGTACGTTTTACGTACGAATGGGTAACATTACCATTTTTTAATAATGACCATAGAAAGAAGGTTTGTACCACCATATATTTAAAGGATAATAATTTTATAATAAATACCATTTTATTTAATCATAAAAACTTTTATAATAATTCATGGGGGAATAAAGTAATCACATAATGTCGAGGAGCCGGTATTCCAAACGTCCTTGAATAACGTTATAACATTTTAAGTGTGTGAAAGGTTAATAAATAAAATTATATATATATATATATATATTTGTGTATATGTATATATTTACTGAAAGGTAAATAGGTAATTAATATCATATATATTTTTTGTATGTCTCATATTTTTAATTATAACCATCATTTATACAATCCATGTATCATGTAAATGAACCACATCGCTTTGAGGGGGTGGTAGTTAACAATTCCTCAAATGATGTTATCATATAACCGTAAAATGGAAATTACTATATATATGTGTTATAAAAACATTAATTAAGTATAAAAAAATAATAAATATCGTATATATCATATATAAATAGATTTTTATTCATAATGGCCACCATGATATGTGTTGGGGGAAAAGTGAACAATCATTATTTCATGACGCAGTTCGTACATTGAAACAATATGTTCGTAACCCATTAGATGGAAGTGTTTGTAAGTGTAAGTCATAATATTAAAAAATTACATCCTAGTTTATTGATTATAATGGGGTTTTTATACTTTTACATAATAATAATATTATAGTGAGTGTATAATGGAAATGAAACTAAAAGCATTAGAAAATATATTAACTCTTAATCGGGTAACATTTTTTGTTTATACCAAAAGGTTTTGCTGGAAGGATTTATGAAAAAATGAAGGTTTCAAGGTTGAGTGGGGGATTTTGGGAAGCTATTTGGGTAGTTAATAGCTGATCATAAGTGGTTTGATAGGTGTGAGTAATGGGTATAGGTTGTAGCCTTTTATATGGTAGGAAAAGGACACACATGAAAGTTTCGGAAACAAGTTAGGTGTACACTTGTTATTACCTAAATTAAGTCATAAAAAACCAACAAAACCTAATAATGAAAGGTAAATGTCCATGATATAGACATAAAATGGGTGTTTAAAAATATTATAGATCAATTGGCCATAAATATAAGGTTTAGTATTTTATTAAACAATGTTTTTTCCGTAATAAACGTAATTTACTTTTATCACTTTCACTAAACATTGTAGTCGAAAAAAATTTATAAATATTCATTATAATAAATTATTCTTATTCAAAAATGAATAATGTTTTTTAAATCCCAATTATATAAGTGAAAAAAGTTAATTTAAGATTGATCTCGTTGGCAAGATTACAATGCGGGGTTTTTAAAGTTAATACATCTAAAAGATTGTTTTGTTTTTTTAGTCAATTTCAATGTGAAATTGATTCGAATTACCAATATATAAGTAATTTTTAAAAATATTATTTAATTGAACTGTAAGAATAATATTAAAAAAATAAAACATACAAATAAAATAAAACAAAAAGTAGTTTTGAACTAAAATTCAGTATTTTTAATAATTCATTAAAAATTGAAATATTTCTGAAAGTATAAAAAATTCACCCTGTCCTAAAAATTATATTTAGATTTAAAATAATAGGTTTTTTAAAAATATTTAATAAAATAATGTTTTAAAATTCAGATATAAAATGGATTCTCCATTAAATGGCGCTATAACTAACCTTATAAAAATATAGTTCTTTTTTTTTAAAATTCAGTATTTTCTTATCTTATGCATTTCAAACATAATGGATGAATATAAAAAATATATTGTCTAATATATTACATATGTATTTAATTAAAAACATTAACTAATAGAAATTCATTATTTTTATTATGGTAAAACTCTTTTAGAAGCATAAAAACAATAATATTTCTTTTTATATCCAATTGGTTCTTTTTTTCTCACTAACTTGTAGCTAGTGAATTAATTAAATATTTATATACACCATAAATTTTCATAAGTTATTTAATACTATTTATGAACTATATCTTAATGTCTTGGTTATATGATATTATATTAGAAAATAATATTTAGAAAATACATTGTTATTTGGTGAAACCCATTCTTGCATGTAACACAAACTATTGAGGAATGTCTCTCTTGTGTGCAATAAATGCTATCGAGGAAGGTATCCCTTACATATAATGAATGGTAACTAATTGTTTCATGATTTTAAGTATATAGATTCAATATTTAGTAGTAAATATATTATAAATTATCCAAATATTATATCCCCTTACATGATTGGTGTCACGTGCGATGAATGCTATTGAATGCGTGGTTCTTACATTAGAATTTTGTGGAGTTACGCTAACTTTGAGGGAAAAATTAGTACACACACCACCACATATTTTGGAGTCTCTACTTTATCTTTTTTGATTGAAAATTCTCAATATTCCTCTCTTGTCCAATTATATTATTAATTGTGTATTTCCTCCACTATCTTATGAATTATATATTAACTTGAAAATTTCCCAAATTGTCCACACAAGAAGCATTGAACTTCATGTTGGGATTGCACAATATTCACATTTTTATTCATATTGATAAGTTGATTCATCACCTCAATATGAGAGTTCTAAGATATATAGCAATATCTTCTACACATTTATCACATTATACTCCCATGTTACTAGTTCTCGAAATACTTCTTCCCACATTTTTTCCACATGAGTTTTGGAACTTGTTTTCTTCTTATTTTATGATCAAAATTCCTCCTTGAGTTTGGAAACACTATTCTATTCTTATAATTTTACTCCTGTCCATTACAACACTCCACACTATCACCGCATAAATTTCATAGTGTTGATTTTCTAAATTCCTCAGCATATGGTGGTGCATTCCACTGAAGAGTCTAAAAACCATTAGCTTATGATCCATAACATAGCTAGAGGAGTATCGAGAAATTCTTTTAATCTTAATTATGTAGCTACAAACTGATTAATTTTCCTTCTTCTTAAAGTCCATGAATTCGTTAACCATTTTTTCACATCGAACGGGGGAAATATTTGTGAAAAAATATTCCCCTAAACTCTTCCCACTCCATAACATCAATCTACCCTCTTGGATTCATGTTTTAATAAGTTTCCACCACATATAAACTAATCCAACTAAGAAGTATAAATCCATGGTAACTGTCTCTGTCTATTTACAACATATTATATAGAATATAATTTCTATAAAGGTAATTCACTGTTCATAAATCAATAGATTGTTAAAACCACTAAAAGATGGTTGTCATTAAGGAATGATGGAATCGTCAAAATGTTGTTCTCTTCAAGGTGAGTTTGGTCACTCTATGAGATTAATGTTATTATTCATTACTCAAGATAGTCGATTCATCATCCTCATAATGTTTTCCATTCCATCTAACATCGAGTTAGGATGGACATTAGTGCATCAGCCATTTCACTCATAATTTACAAAGTTCTCCAAATTTTCAACCATTTTTATCAAATAAGAAAACCTTGTGGAGGAACATGTTACTTTTATTATTCATATAATTATAAATTGATTATATATATTTAAACATAATTCTTATATCAATTATTCTTAAATCTCCTATAACAATAATTATTTTTTCTATATATCATTCATAGTGTTTTAATTAATGCTTTTGATTAAATTAGCATATTCCAAGGGCTTGTAAAACCATGTTTTTAGTAAAGCCTATTTTCATAAACCATCTCCTAATTTAGCCTATCTCAATATGGTGTTCCTAGGGTTCTTACCCTCAAGTATATATGTTACATAGCCCCATCCTCTTGTAATAACAGATAGGGATTTTATTTTTTAAAAACCACTCACTTAATACTTCACCAAAATTATAGTTTCTATTCCTATATTTAGTTTTATCCCTATGGTTCTTACTAAAGTGTTAAATTCGTATTTTTTAAAATAATTAAACTATTATATAATTCCAACTATGTAATTACACTTTTGTATTTCATAATATTTTCATTACATGGAAAAAACCAAATATATTCTAAACTTTAGTTTCTTGGAAATGAGGAACATAATACAAGAAGAAAAATACAAAATTTATTCATAACAACTTGAAATTATTTTTCATGGGTTAACCCCAAGTTACTAATTTTGTATCTAATACACTAAGTACATACATCAAAGGAAAGGGGTGAGCATGAATCACATGAAGGAAATAAGCAATTAGTACTTTTAGTAATTGATCATGAGGTATTTAAATAAGAATACAACTCATAACAATATCGAATGATCATGAGAGAATACGAAATATAATAAAAAATGAACATGATTCATAACATGAAAATTTGGATTAAACATAAAAATGATAAATTCATAAGTATATCACCATGTTTTATCACCAATTTCTTATAAAAAAAATTATAGAATTTTACTCACCAATGATTAATAAAACATGTAATATATGGAGATTTAATTCATTACCTAGTTAATTATAGTTCTAAAAATGTAGACCCTTCTTATAACCTAATTCAAGTGAGATATATTGATCATAATAAATCATTTCATCAATAACCTAAGGTGAATAAATTGCAGGATACATATAAAAGTGTTGTGTAAATAAGTGCATTAATAATTGACTATAACTGCATTTTAAAACCATAGAATGTGAATTGTGGTTTTTTATACATAAATCCCATGATCAATTAATTTTATTTACATCTACTTGAATACTTATGGAAAAGGTGTTGTTTGGGTATTCATGATATGGGAATTTATCATGAAAAGAGTGAAATTCAAAATATGAATTTGGAAATATGTCTGGTATATAATGTGGTTGAATATAAAAAATTTAGGGGAAATGAAAGTATCCCAATGATAAAATACTGTTTTTTCATTGATGGGGAAATAAAAATTGGATTAAAATAAAATATTTTTAAAATTTGAAATTATACCACAAAGAAGGTCAGTTGATTGGAAAAAATAATTAGAGGATTAATATATGATGAAGAGTCACTCATGATAAATCACGATATATCATTGGGTGATTAAGGACACAATGGGATATTCTTTGGGAGTATGAATGGTCAGAACATCAGGGTTAATGTATTTTGAATTAAGAGGATGTTCGAACTAGTTGGATATTTATAACTAAAGAGGATAGATTTATTAGTAATTTCCATATATTGTTCTTGAAATATAGGTTGTGGAAAAAAATTCATTTTCATTCAATGCTTTTCACATGGTTTTGGAAATTCAACTCATATATTAGAATACTATAATCCATTAGAACCGAAATCTATTTTTCATACTTCTTTGGACATGAAAAATTAAATTTTACACAGAATAAATTTAAAAAAATCACATTTTCCTTATTACAACTGCCTAAGCCTTATGGGTATGGTGTGGGATGGTGTTAGTTTCATGGGGTGTCTTAGATAACACTGACTGAGAGGAAATATCCATTAACTCTCACTTCTATTGTTGGATATTTTATTCAGTAATTATTTGATGAAACTTGGATTGGTATTCGTCAAGGGTAAACCCTAGTGATGTTACCTCCCTCCCATGTTTTGAAAAATGTGCTTTAAACTACATGAATCTAATAGGGGTGGCCATTGTTTTTCCTTTCATCATGATTTGTCTTTTGATGTTACTTTTTATAAAAATTAATTATAACAGTAAAATTATTACCAGTGAGAATATTTTCAAAATGAAAAAATAACTCAATAGTTATATTGATCAATGGCCATATTTTACCAACAATCATATAATGGTCAAATAAAAATGGTTATATTTCACTTTATACAAAATATATACTCCACCATTAATCAATTTTTGAATGTAATTCCCAAAGGTTATAAAAATTCATTCTATGATGTAAATTATATTATTAATGTTTCTTTTTCTCATAACAGTTTTCAAGGAAGGTTTAATCATTTTTCTATGTTCAATCCTATAAAGTATACCAGTCTCTGTAGATATTATTTATTTTGTATAATATTTAATTGTTCATAGAAAATAATAATTAGTATCAGTACCTAATATGTAATATCAATTTTAAAATTTTACTTATACACACATTCATTTTTCTAAAAAAAGAAATAGACATTATGGAATAAATTATTTTATTAATCATACAATGAAATTTCATGATGTTAAAAATAATTTATCCGTCAGTCCTCAAAAAAAATCAAAAAGTCGTGTTAATTAACTTTTATATCAAATATCACTCTCCATTTATAACCATGTTGAATATAATAAAAAATGCATATAAGTATAATTTTCATACCTCATTGTCTTGTTGTATACAGCTATCTAGAAATTTAAAACTCATTGTGTAATGATATTTTGAAATCTTTTATTAATATTGTTTCCGCTAAAAATATGTAGTCATTTTTTCTTTATCATGGTAGTTAGTAAACTCTATGATATAAAAGATTTGTGTGGTGTAGTCTATACAACACTCATCAAGATCATCCTTTACATTAATTCTTCTATTTTCTACATGTAAGTGAACATAAATAAGAAAATAGGGAATATGTAGGGACATATTGATTCCACAATTGAAATAATATGTTTGATATTTTTCTCTAATCCAAGGAATCCTATTCCTTCTACTATCATCATGTTAATAATTCCCTATTCTCTCTATCTGTAATCATCACTTACATGATGTATGATCACATCTTAAAGTGAACTGTTTCCTTCTTTAGTGTTTTCTTCTTCACCTCATCCATCAAAGAAATTGAGTGACATGATTCTTAAATTATCTTTCTCATTAATCTGACATGGTTTATTAGAATGGCCACATAATTTTTCATATCATGGCCATACCACTCACATCATCTGTATATATTTTCAGGATTTTTTTTCATCACCTTTACAAAACCACACATAAAATTTGATCTATTTTTATGTAGCCACATTAATTATCTTATTATTGTATTTTTTCCTTTCACAGTATTCTTTTTTATTTCCAATTAGGTTATAAAAACTCCTAATCACTCTTTTTTAGCATTCTCATATACTTTGGGGTTTTCACCTTGCTTATGTTTTTCTCATCAAAACATATTTTTTAATCTTTTCGCTTTTATATATCCTTTTATAAAACCCCAAACCATTTATACATAGATAATACATCTACCTAGATGAATATTCTTTACACAACATTGTGATTCATGAAATAATAATATAATTATAGGGTATCTAAAATCATGGAATCATAAACAACTGGTAAATAGTAGTTTTACTTCATCTCCCACTAATATCTTCATAACTACCACCCATCTTAGATATATCATAACCAAAACCGTTCTTCATAACATATTAAATGAAACATAAGAAATGGTGATTTATGATTATCTGTAATGGTTAGAGAGGGAGATATCAATGATCATACAAGAATTACATGAGAAACATAGTACAAAGATCCGAGCTTAACATTTGAAAACATTAACCTACATGTCATATATCTTAATACTGAGTTATGGAATAAATATTCATAGTTTATAAGAAATTAATAAATGTGTAATCAAAGAGAATGAGCCATGATAGTATAATATAGGCATTAATAAAGAAATTATGGTATAAACATAATAATAAAAAATAATTTACTTAGTAGACAATTATATTTTACCAAACTATCAAAGCAGAATGATGTTACCTCTATAACCATCATAGTAGATAAACTTCACTCCCCAAATTATCATTTTTTACAAATTCCCGTAATGAAATAGCTTCACTCCCCATTCCTGTCTTGTTTATATAATGAGATATCTATCTTTACCCAATGCATTAGAGGGATATATAGCTCCCACACATAAAATATTGAAAATAAAACATGTGTGTGCCAAAAAATAATAAACAATTATTTATATTATAATTGATGAAAGGAAATCATTTTGATGATCATTTCATCCATTTATATCCCATGTAATAGTAAATGGTTTTATAAATATCATTCCATAATAAACATAAACCATACAAATAAAGATTAAGGATGGTGTCCCTAGTTTATATTCCCAATAAATTATATGAAACATTGACGTTTGTTATCATTAATGAATGAAAAAATCATTAAACATTCCTAAGGAAAATAACCTTTTGACTTTGGAATAACATTTACAAAATATAATAAATTTCAAAGCATTATATAAAGAATTTACATTGAAAATAACTATGGGAACTCAACATGGAAGATTCAAAACATTGATCCTCCATAACAGAAGTAAATTCCATTAATTCCCAATAAGTTAAAATTTTACTTCTATATTATTTTCAAAAAAATTACATAGTACCCTATTTGTAAAATTAAAATAACATTCCTTTCAAATGTTTTTCTAAAAAATGTAAATCATGACTTAAAATGGCTTTAAAAAATCATAAGAAAATAGTAAAATAATTTTTTAAAACATTTATATAAAATATTGATATAGGAGAAATTGGTTTTTTGATGAATATATAAATTAATTAAATTTTACATAATAATATATTTTTGGTATCTTGAGTAGAAAAGGTGAGGAAAATGAATGAAAAATATGGAGATGATAATTCATGCATACACATGAACATTGTTTTCATTTTTCAATGGATAGAATGAAAGAAAGGTAAATATTAAAAAATATAAGGGATATTGTTATATCATATATATATAATTTATATTCATCAAATTCATCTTCATTTAAGTCCATGTAATATGTAACTGAAAAATTAATCTCATCACTCTATGGAAGAGGTAGTACACATATACAGACAAACGATATTATTTTTTCCCAAAGGACTAGATACTAAGAAGGTGGGGATGATATTATCACTCCAAAAGTTTAATTGTATCAAAAATAATTTATATCAATATTAAACCCAAAATAATTCCCATATTTAATATATGGTGAGGAAAAAAGAATTGTATCTCTACAAGGAGATGTTAAGCCATGTGTAGGCATGAGCGATAGTTTCACTTCCCATTTGATTTGAAAGATTTTTTATAATGGTCTTTTCGTAATAATAATGAGAATTTAGTATATTTTGGACACTGAATTTATTATTTTATAAACAATATATAATATTTAGAGGATTTTGATGAAATATTTAAAAAAAGGTGATCAGTTAAGGTAGTTTCCTATTCTTTGAAAAACCTCCATTAGATTACCTATAAATAGATATATGGTTGGTTCTTTGGAAATACCAAAACCTCTAAGATATGAATAAAAATGTTTTGATGATAAATTTTCAGTTTTTTGTTGATCTAGAGGTAAGAAAGTGGTGTGAAGAAGAGAATGGACGGTTCCCTTTTTTAGTTGAGGGGAGGGGCATTCGTGGATGTTCTTAAAGTATTAAATTAATATAATTTAATTTTTTTTGACTAAATAGATCGGAATTAATAATATTAAAATATAATATTAGGGTGAGTTTAAATCCCCTCACCCAATAAAATTTGGACATATTTGGATCAAAGTTTTACCCCCATATTTGTTTTAGCCCTTATCATCCCTTTTGATAATTACAACAATATTAATGCTTTTAAGCCTTTAAGGGTTAATAATGATTGTTTGAAATGACCAAAAACATCTAAATTTAGTATTGTATATTTTTAAAATAAATTTTCATTAATTTGGATGGATATATAATTTATAATAATTTTAGATTATTTAATAAAATAATATTTATTAAAAAATATTGATGAAGTCATTTTTAACACAATTATTTTAATTTAAATTTAAATACATCAATAAAAATTGTCAATTTGAATATAATTCGTTAAAGGAACTATAATATATCTTATAGATATATAAAATTCTTGGGACATATTAAACCACTCAAAATATATCATTTTTTTATATTTATATAGCAATTTATTATATTTTTTTAAAATAAAGAACATAGCATCACTGTTGTGTAAGAAATTAATTTCTTTAGATTATTACCAATAATTAAAAAAATAATTTAGGAAAATAATTTCATTAATCTCAAAATAGACAGTTATATTCATTAATAACATGATTTCTTCCCTATATAGACACATAAGAGATAGAAAAGCAGAGACACTGACATTTTTAAACTTTATTTGATTTATATATTATATAGTTCATTTTCATGGTTGAGTGTGCATTAAAATATTCCATCTCAAGTCTAAGGATTCAAGGGTATAAATTCCTTTAAATAATATAAATTAGGATAAGTCATTGAAACCTCACCATTTAGTTTTATACTTGATTAACTCAATTTAGACTTTACCGTGGTGATGAAGTTTACCACGGTTACAATTCATATTGAACAAAAATCAGAGGTGTATATTAAAAAAAATTAAAAATCATTATTTTAAAATTTTAATTAATTTTATATAATTAAACATCTATAAATGGAATTAATTAATTTTAATGTTAGTGTACAAAATGTGATGAAAATCATTTTTTATAAAAATATATCGTTAAGTATAAAAAAGCTTTATTACTATCCTTTGCATAATAAAAAAAATTGACGAATGTTAAAAAATTTGATCGAATATATAAATTTTATAAAAATCACTAAAAAATAGTGATAAATTTATTTTATCAGGAAGAAAATAATACTCGTTAAAAAGTTATCTTTTAATTACAAACATATGCTATTTTTAAATGATATTTATTTTCATTTATAATTAATTGGTAACTATTGTGTTAATTTTATACCTGTTTAAAACATTAATATTAATAATGTAGTTTTTCCTTTTCATACCCACCAATCCAATGAAAAGTTCATAATAATATTTTAATATTATATCAGGGATCTACTAAACATATTGTTGTATGTAACGCAAGCTATGAAAACATAAAATTTATTTGAATAAATATTTCATAAAATTTTGAGCTGTAAAATTATTTCCGCTAAAAAATATTTTTCCATTCAAATCCCATTACTCACAGAAAAACAACTGAGGATACAACTTCCTCAAAGTATCCTCTACTACCTATATAGTTTTTACAGATTTTTTATTTCACCAAAAACATTGTCCATGTGAGTTGTGTTGTTTAATATTTCTTTTCCTATATGATCTAGAATATCTACTAGTTATTCCTTATAAGAAATATCATTTTCTAATTTCATGACCACTGAGTTTAGTACGTTTGAAGTATTAGGTATACACTTCCTTAAAAGAGATAAATAAAACACATCATGACCTTGAGAGAGACTTTGTGGGAGAACCCATTGATAAATTACATTCTCGATATTATAAATATTTTTAATAGGAAAAATATACCCAAGGATTAGATTTTCACTGTTTCCAAATCTCATCCACCACATCCATGGTAATATTTAGAGGAACATATTTTCACCAACATGAATCAAAAATTTCTTCTTGATGATTGTCAATATAACTTTTTGTTGACACGGAGTGTATCTTATGTGTTTTTGAAGGAATTAAACATTTTTTAGTATCTAATCATCTAGAAAATTCCCATTAAATTACTTTATCTAACTTCATTCCATCACATTAGAGTTCTATACTTCCTACTATATAGGGTTTCATAAGTAGCCATCTAAACACTACAGTGAAAACTATTACATTAAGAAAACTCTACCGAAGGAAGTTGTTGATCCCAACCACATTTGAAATTCATAGATTATCAAAACAATAATTATTTTAGAGTTTAAATGGTCCTATAAGGATGGAGATATGTCTGAGGATTTTAATTATTTTTAAAACAACTCGTTATCCAAAACCTACTGAGGACTTCTCCAAACTCTGACGCAAACCTCGGATCTCGATCAGATTCAATTGATAGTGGTAAAACATGATATCTTATCACATCAATAATATATAATCATGTAGTTTTATCAATATTGAAATATTATCTAATATAAATAACATTTTATAACATTGTAATGTAATCCATGAAAACCATATATAAATTTCCATTTTGAATGATTCGGTGTATATGGAGATAAAATCCATGGTGATGTTTTCCAACATCAATTATAGTATGGTTAATGATAATAAAGTTTCATTAGATGTCAGTTTCTCAGCTTTAACATACTCAAATCCCATGCACTAAGAAACATACTCTTCAAAATCGCTCTTCATGTTATCCCACCAAAAATACTCTTTGAAATCTAATATCTCCTTCAAATCATGATCTAAATGGTAACATACATGGTTCCTAAAACTTATTATTTCATCATAATCAAGGTTTATCTCAAGTACATTTCTCACATTCATTTGAAGCACTGCATATTTCTTCAGTACCACATTAATCTTCACATGTATGGATGGTTTGATACTCATCTGAGAAATTTAATATTTCTCCCCTTCCATAAAATTTTAAAGATCCTTTATTTTCAATTTTAGAAATATAAGTTCTTTTATGATACTCAATTTATATTATCACGAATTATAATTTTCACTCAAACCATCATCCACCTTGTTTTATTTCCCATGGTGCTAATGTATTAAGTTGTTGTAATCGTTAATCTACTCCAATGATCATTTCTGTACACGTTGATCTATCTTCTACTGAAAATATACTTTAAAATTTTGTTATTAATATATATATCACACAAATATCCATAAAGATATTGAAAATATATCTTTAATGTAAAACTTAATATAGATAACTCTAAATTCGGAGTTGGGAAACTTTTCTAATAGACCTTCAATTTTCATGAGACAAAAACTATAACCATATCTTTCTACATGAGAATGTATGATAGTTTATTATATGATGGATCACTATAAATTACAATCCCATCTCTGCAACATGGTAGTCAAAGAAAATGTGTGCTTTATAGCCTTCTCTTAAGTTCCTTAAAATATTCGTCACATATATCCATCAAAATGAACTTTTCTACCTTTTCATTTATCTTGGTAAGTCAATTTCATATCCATGTAAAATTCATTACAAACATCTAATTATATATATTCAATCTGATAAAAATAAGTATATCAGTCATATTGGTTTTTCTATGATAATGTTTAATAACTTCTGTATTCAAAGGGTCTACTAATATAAACTCATATTAGATTGTATTACACAAGAATGAAACTTTTTAATGCTAAAATTTACAAATTAGAATTTTTTTATAAAACTTCTACATCCCAAGGGTCTTCTTCACAATCTATTACAACCCGAGGATTTAAAATAAGAAAATTAGATTCAATAGTATATAAAAAATGAAACACTAATTGTAGAAGAAAATGTAACACCTTGAAACTTAATGATATATATCATTTTATATAAATTTAATCTCTTTTATAGTTTCTTATCCATGAAACATTATTTTTAAATGAAAAATATTAATCTTTTAAAATATTATTATATTAAACATGACTATTATTACCTATCCTCTATGTTTGTGGGTATGAATTGGAATAACTAATTAACAAAAATATATCATCCAAAAATGTTCATTTTTAATCTATTTATTATAATAAAAAAAGATATTTTTTTGAGATTATAAAATCATTTCTTAAAAATAGAATTTTTTGTAATGCATTTTTGTCCAGCTTTCCACACATAAATTAAAATTTTTTTTTACAAATTTTATAAAATTTTATATGAAAATAAACATAATTTCTGAAATCATAATATCAAAATAATATTATTATGATTTTTTATATTATTATGAATTGTTTTATTTAATGAAAAATAGTGGAAAATACTATATTTTTATTAAAACTACCATTTTTATAAATAAGTTACAAGATAAAATTATAATTTACCATGAGTTTAAATAAAAATTAATTAAATTATATTACAAAATAAATAATTAAGGGTATTTTTATAAATTCATATTGAATGAAAATATAAAAATGTTATAAACATTTGAAATATTTATTTGGAATTATTTTTTTCAAAATGTCTGCATGATTAATTTTTAATTGATTTCTACTACTATGGTAAAATGATAATTTATGTCATCTAATAATTGAAAATTATTTTTCCATCCTTAGTAGCGAAAGACGTAAAATTTAATTACCTCGATTAAGGTAAAAAAATTATATATCTAGAATTATACTAAATAGATACGAATTTGAATGAAATAACAACTAGTCCAAAACCCATTTTATGGATATTTTACAGCATTTGGACCTATAAAGATCTACAATGACCAATTTCTGAGGCTTTGGAATGATAAATTCATGGCTGTAATTGATTCTTCTCAAAAATTCCATGTGGGTCCTCTCCCCCACTAATAAATTCCACTCACTCTCATCAACTATTCACACATCCTAAGTCATTTGTGTTGAGAAAGTGTTGTATTAAAAAATACATAATTTTATATGGGGGAGATTGTTGAGAATAATACACTAACTCTTTATGATGTTTTTTATTCTCACAAATATCCTTATTTGTTATTATAATAATTTTACTTTGAGTATATTTCAGGAAATTAATATTATTTATTTCTCTATTTTGAAATAATATTAATGTATTTAATTTTCATGGTATATTTGGAAATGTATTCATAAATCATTTTTAGTGTGTTCTGGAGACATTATTCATGCTCTACATGTTTGGAAATTACTTGAGCATGTTCTGGAAACCGTGTTTAAACCCTACATTGAGGTGTGTAGTGTAAGGATGGAATCTGCCATTTACTTCACAGGTTATCAGAAAAGTATGGTTATGCAACCATTCGTTATTAGAAAATTATGGAAGAAGGAACCTTACTTTTAGAAGGAACCTATAACCTTACTTTTTGAAGGAACCTTACTTTTGGAAGGAACATTAATTTTGGAAGAAGAACCCTACATTTGGAAGAAACCTTACATTTGGGAAATCAGAACAGTATGTTAGGATATCAGTATGTATGTAATGAACGTTATGTTTGTTTCTTAAACGTATGGATCATCAACCTTACTTTTGTGAACATCCATACGTTTGGGAGTTGTCGATAAAAGTATGGTTCTTCAACCTTACATTTGTGAACGATCACCCTTACGTTTGGAAGATAATAAAAATATGGATTATTAACCATACGTTTGAGATCAACCTTACAACGTGAACCTTACATTCGAAGAATGTATGCTATGCAGTTCAACAATACACTTGGCATTAGAGGGGGTTTTGTAAAAGCTATAACAAGCTGAAAGTCATCGGATTATACAGAGCACAGTGGATGATACACGAGTGGGTATGTTAATGGTTTGAGCTCCCTATTTAAACGGTGAAAATTATAGATGATGGAAATCAAAGAAGATCATTTATTTAAAGAACCTTGGATACATAGTCTACTAAATAAATTTAACTCCCTATGTGAATCAAGAGAAACCTGAAACATGGAGTGCTGATAACGAAGTAGAGTATGACACAAACATGAATGCCATCAATCCTATCATATGTGGTCTTGGACAATATGAATTCAAAATAGTTTCTTAGTACCCGACAACATATAAAATGTGGCATACTATTGAGGTTTCTTATGAAGAAACTAACAATGTCAAATAGATAATGAATGCTACTTATAAAATGAAATTTGATTCATTCAGGATGTTTTAAGGAGAAAACGTCACCCAGATGAATGGAAGGTTGATAGAGATTATAAAAAATAGCACTGCTTTGGGAGATCCGATTAAACAAACTGATCATGCTCAGAATGTACTAAGAGTACTACCACCAAAATAGAATTGAATTTTTGCTACTATAAGACAATCTGCACCTGTAAAAGATTTAACAATGAGAGACTTAATTAAGACTCTAATTATGTATGAGGCTGAGAGATAGGATAAATAAAATGAGCACAAGATTGTTATCAAGAGAGATGAAACTTCCATACAGGTGTCATCACAAGGAAAATGCATAAAGCTGAAGAAAAAGGAAATAAAGGGGAAATAAAAATGTTCTGATTCATCCAATTCAAATGTGGAACTGGCATAGATAGATAGATAATTTAGTAAGTTTTATCAAAATAAAAAATGTTTTATAAATTCTTTTAAAAATGATTAGAAGGATATCAGATTTTATGCGTTCAAGAATCTTGGTCAGATCAGACCTGACTGTCCACAATTAAATGAAGAAAAGAAGAAGAAATTAATTATGATAAATAATTATGAGAAAAAAGAGAAGATGGGAATGAAATCTACTTGGAGTGTATCTGAAGACTCCAACAGCTCATCTGAGTCTGCTTTAGAAAAAGAGGAATCGAACTTGAAAGCCAATATGTGCTTTATGGAAGCTACTGACGAGTTACAATCCTATTACTCATCCGACTCAAATTCAAGCTACTTAAATTACAAACATGTAGCTTACTACAATATTATTGAAAATAAATATGATTATTTTTTCAAGAAACACAAATCATTAATTAATATTCATAATACTATTTTATGAGAGAGAGATACTCTCATAATGCAAAATTTGGAATTAATGGAAAAGTTTAACTTATTTAACACAAACAACATAGATAATGAAACTAAAATAAAAGAACTTCAAATAGATATAGAAACATACAAAATTGCAGCTCTTATTTTTTAAAAAAGAGAAAACACAATAATGAAATACTTGAAAAATGTGATTAAAAAAGAAAAATATGGAATATGAAGTAATGGTGTGAAACCCAAATTTTATAAGACTTATTTTTTCCTAAATACAAAATGTAAAATTTGTAACTACTATAGAACAAAAGTTCACATTTCTAAAAACATTTATTTAAGCTAACCATAGATAATTGGGATTAATAAAGCCTTATTGCAAGCAGATTATATGATTATAATTATTATACAAAAACAAAGTAAGTCAGGATTCACAGGTCATTGCTAGCTAACACTACTGGACCGAATACAATATGGGTACCATAAAAAATCCTTGATTACATGACATTGCAGGAAGAAGACCACATAAGCCAAAATAAAATATGGTATATGGACTGTGTCTTCTCCAAACATATGATTGGAAACTCATAAAAGTCTATAACTCTAACTCCAATAGATGGTGGCCTAGTCACATTTGGTGACAATGTCAGAGGAAATATTACTGGCATTGGAAATTTTGGAGATCCAAAAGCTGTCTCAATTAATAATGTACTCTATGTACAAAGATTAAAACAAAACCTGATTAGTATCTCTCAAATTTATGATGACGGTTATGTTGTTGATTTTTCTAAAAATTTCTATTCTGTTTTCAAAGATAAATTTCTTAAATTTAGAGAACCAAGAACTGATAATGTTTGTACTCTGGAATTAAATTACTTATGTAAACACAAATTAAAATGCTTAACAACTAAGATAAATGAATCTTGGATATGGCATAAAAGTCTTGGACATTGCAATATATATTCCTTATAAAGTCGTTCAAAAATGAAAAAGGTTTAAAATAATTTCATTAAGAAGTGATCATGGTGGAGAATTTGATAACTTGTAATTTAATTCCTTTTCCTCAAATATGGGTATTAAACACACCTTCTATGCATCGAGAATACCTCAAAAATTTGGAATTGTTGAAAGAATAAATAAGACTATTCAAGAAATGGCTAGGACTATGCTAAATGAATAGGTTCCTCCTACTTATCTTTTAGTAGAAGCTATATGTATAACCTGTCATATAATTAAAAGAGTTTTAATAAGATCTATTTTAAAAAAGACACCCTATGAACTCTGGAATAATAGAAAACATAATGTTATTTAATTTAATGTTTTTGGATGAAAGGTTTACACCTTAAACACCAAGGACAATATTGGAATGTTTGATCCAAAATATTATGAAGGCATTTTTTAGGATCTTCTGCTACTTCCAAATCTTATAGAGTTATTAAAAAAAGTCAAGGATTTTTCAAGAATTAGTTCATGTGAGATGTAATTAATCTGATCCCTTTGAGAAGAGTAAAAACCAAATTGATGAATCTTAATACAATGATAACATGTCACTTGAAAACCTGAAAGATGATTTTGAAATAGATATCAATAAAATTCAGCCCAGTTCAGAAGGACGTGACATGGAAGAAACTAACATTGTACTACCAAGACAGTTTAGAAACCTAAAGAATCACCCTTTAGAAACTATTATAGGAGATCTAGATAGTGGAAATAAAAATAGAAGAAATATTGGAAATCTTATTGAATTCTCTACCTTTCTATCCTAATTAGAACCAAAGACATTAGAAGAAGCCTTAGTTGATGAAAGTTGGATGATATCAATGCAATAAGAACTAATCCAATACAAGAGAAATTATGCTTGGAATTTCGTTGAAAGTCCTCATAACTCTCCAGTAATATGAACTAAATGGGTCTTTAGAGATAAACATGGGGATCAAGGAATAGTAACTATAAATAAAGAAAGACTAGTATCTAAAGGTTATAATCTGGAAGAAGTTATAGAATGACGTGACCTCTGCACCTGTAGCTACATTAGAATCCATTAAGACACTTTTAGCCTGTGAGTCTCTTATATAAACATTAAATTATTTTTGATGGATGTATGTCTGGCTTTTGAAATGGTCATTTATTGGAGGGAGTTTATGTTCAGAAAACTCCTGGTTTTAAAAAATCACAAAAACCATATTCTATTTTTAAACTTACTAAAGATATTTATGGCATTAAACAAGCACCTATAGCTTGGTATGAAGGATTAATATCTTTTATTTTAAAAAGAGATTTTACTATTGGAATGGAAGATCCCACAATTTGTAATAAAAATCTAGATTCTAAAGTTTTATTAGTTCAAATTTAGGTTGATGATATATTTTTTGGATCAACAAATTCAAAATTTTATCACGATTTTTCAAATTTAATGCAAGAAGAATTTGAAATGAGAATGATGGGAGAATTAAATTTATTTTTAAGACATCAAATTTATCAAAAAGATTTTGGAAATCATTTAAATCAAAGAAAATACACTACTGATTTATTGAAGATATTAGGACTTGAAAACAGTAAGAAATATTCAACTCTTATGTGTACTAATATAAAACATTATTTTGATGAAATTTAAAAATCAGTTGACAACAATTTATATAGAGGTATGATTGGTAGTTTATTATATCTGACTGTTAGAAGGCCAGATATAATGTATTTAGTATGTATATGTGCTAGACTTCATTATGATCCAAAATAATCTCATTTAAGTGATGTCAAAAGAATTTAATGATATTTAAAGGGTACTTCATTTCAATCCTTTCTCTATCCAAAACTGTCTGATTTTAATTTAATTTCATATTTAGATGCATACTTTAGATGATGTAGATTAGATAGAAAAAGCACCTTAGGGACTTTTCACTTTTTCAGAAAATCCATAGTGTCATGGTCTAGTAAGAAACGACACTCAGTTTCCCTATCAACATTTGAGGCAGAATAAGTATCTATAGGTAGTTGTTGTGCACATGTTTTGTGGATAAAAAAACTCTTATGGAGTTTTGACTAAATTTTAATAATACACATATTTTATGTGATAATAAAAGTGCTATAAGTATTTCAAAAACCCAATTAATCAATCTAGGACTATGCAATTTGATATCAAACACCACTTTCTAAGAGACCATTTTCTTAAAAATGATATAATCTTAGAATTTGTAAACAGTAAAATTCAATTAGCAGATATTTTTACTAAACCACTTACCACTGAATGGTTTGATTTTATTAAGGGGGAGCTAGTTTTATGTTTTTTTTAATATCTTTTTTAATTCTTATTTTATTTGTTTTTATTATTACTTGTTTTTGGACTAATTTAAAATTTTCATTGATACTATTTTAAACTTTTTCCATGTATTTTTTTAAACAATGTAAAAATTACAATGTGCATAATGACACGGGAATCAAGGATGTCAGAAACCGTTTCTCATTCCAAACTTGTTCAGTTTTCTCAAAACCCTTTAAAATCCCGAAAACTTTTACCAATCTTCTCTATCAGTACCTAAAAATTCAAATACCTAAACATTTAAACCATTAGAGATCTAAATTAGAAATAGAAAAGATGAAGATAATTGATGACCTAGAGAACATTACTAATAAGCATCAATGCACGATATGAAGGAAAATTCTGTACGGAATGGTAATTAATTTCGAATGTCTATATCAAATAGATCTGATGGTACGGAAAGCCCAAGATTTTCATAACCTAGAACAAATGTTTAATGGAGAAAACATAGATTTTTAATATGTGGTAGATCTTCATCACTTATTTTAATCTATTCAGTTTATCCTGGTAAAGGAGGAGGATACTGTGATAGCAAAGATCGAGGATACAGACTTTTCGATTTCATCTATAAAAATTGCTTGCATTCTTAACTGTCCCCATGAGGGATTATTTTACGTTGATTTGAAGAATGTAGGTGATATTGTGCATAAGTTAGAAGATATTATTATTTTTGGATCAACAAATGTAAGGACAATGCTAGTGAAAGATCTGGAGCTGGACCAAAAGATTTTAGTAATGTTTTTACAAATAGGGATTGCACCTCATAATTCAGAAATAAAGAAAATTTTATACCCTAACATTTTAATCATGTTTCTATTGATGAGTGAAATCATGTTAAAATTTCCAAGATATATGGGGTGATATCTCAGTTCTTTTTTCCAACCAGAAGAGAGGATGAACATTTATCTATTTGGAAGTTTCATTTCCATGATTTTCATTAAGAAAGATACTGTAAGGCTGGTGGATAATCAAGTGAGATTCCCCCACAACAACATGTTTAATGTAGGAATATTGAGAAAAAAATTTCATTTATAGAGCGCAATCAAAGGCAATATTATGCTTATAGGAGCATAGGACAATGAAGAGAGTTCTCAAGCACAAACTATAATGTCAAAAGAAGGGCATTTCATAAAAAACAATTTCTCAAATTGAGGTGACTCCTCAAGTGGAATAAGAAATTGTTCCTCAGGAAAATGCATAAGAAGAAGTTGTGGTAGCGGCTGAGGTAGTGCCTGGTGAAATGTCAGTGGATGAAAATATAGTTGATCTAGAAGAAACAATTTCAGAGAATATAGTCATGGAGGATGTAAATGTTGAAGCTTCTCATAAAAAGAAACCTCAAGAAGGTGTTGAAATTCATGATGAACATTTATCTGATGTTCATATTGAAGTATTAAATGATTATTTATTTGTGGATGAGTTAAGGAAGGACTCTGAGGAAAAATCTATAGAAAAAATAGTACAGGGAGAGGATGAATAGAAATTAGATGCTAATCTCTTGCCCTTAGTATTGTTTCATCATGGTGAAGCACAAACAGAGAATCAAGAATACGGTGGAACTGATTCGGTGAAACAATAAGTGGAAGAGATATATAAAAAGTTGAGTAGAGCTGAATCTGGGAATGCTTCTCTAAGGAGAGCATTTGAAAAAGAAAAATCGGAGATTTCAAATACTGAAATAAAGTACTGTTTCAAAAGGATAAGTTGAAAATTTTAAGAGGGAAATGCTAGGTGAGGTAGCTAAGTTGATGTCTGAGATGGTGATGAAGCCTAATTTAGTTGAATTTAAATCATTCATGGAGGAAAAATTTATATCTGTCAGGACCGGTGAAGCCATTACATTAGGCACTTCACCGGGTCTGATAAAGAGATTCCAGTCCATTACTGCAGTAATGAGAAATACGAATGACAGGTTGAAAAATCTATAATGAAATAGTGCTCCTTTGACAGTGTTATTGGATAATCAGATGTTTCTGGTAGACCAGTTGACTTCTAGTAAACCAGGTATTTGATCTTTTATGAATCAGTTGACAGACAGGTTAACTCTGTTTATGGACAAGGAAGAGAGGCTTCATGAGTTATTTAGAGTCAATCTGATTGAAGATCTTCTTTTGAATCAAGAAAACAGAGATCTCATAATCCAGTTGGGAGTTGGATTGATAAGAAGATTAAGAAATCAATTTGTAGAGATCAAGGCTACAGTTCAGAGGAGATGAAACCTACCCTAAACCCAACCTTGATTCTTGATTTTGTAGTTATTGTACTTTTACAATATTTTCAATGAAGTTCATTTTTTCAGTTAATATTTTTGTGTTATTTTTTTTGCTATTTATGTAATAAATACCTATAATCTACATTCAAATATTGATAACCAGTTAATAATAGCATTTACTTAGTTCAGTGCTACATTGAAATGTGTTATATTTCTTATTTAATCACTCTTTTTGATATCACAACAAGGGGAAAATTTAGATAAACACAAAATTTTATTTTAATGATCATTAAAATTAATTTTATCTTCATTCACATAAAGGGAATATTAAAATTTAATTTTATGCTTTTAAAGTATTTTAATCAGGAAGAGAAATTATTTAAAATTTTATGATGTTATTTTGGGGAGAAATTATAAACAAAATATTTTTAACTTTTACTTTTAACTTTTCAAATCTTTTAGGGGAGAGATTTTTTTTATCTTTGCAAAATTCTAAATAATATGTAATTGATTTTTTATTTTAATATCATTATTTATTTTATGGGTTTTCTGATTATCAAAGAAGGGGAGATTGTTGATAGCGATACTCTGTCTCTTTATAATGATTTTGATGCCCAAACATATCCTTATTTGTTATTATAATAATTATAATTTGTGTATATTTTAGAAAATTAATATTATTTATTTCTTTATTTTGAAATAATATTAACTCATTTAATTAGTTTGGAATACTTTGAAAAGTATTCAGAAATCATTTTTAGCATGTCCTGAAAACACTGTTCATGCTCTACATATTCAGAAATTACATGAGTTTGTTCTGGAAACATAGTTCATACCCTACCTTGAGGAGGGTAGCGTAAGGATGTAATACATCGATTACTTTATAGGTTATCAGAAAAGTATAGTTAAGAAACCATACGTTATCATAATAGTATGAAAGACAAAACATTACTTTTGTAAAGAACCTGGGACCTTACTTTTGGAAGGAACCTTGCTTTTGGAAGGAACATTACTTTTGGAAGAAAAACCCTACGTTTGGAAGGAACCTTACATTTGGGAAATTGGAAAAGTATGGACGAAGATCATTATGTCAGTATGGAATGTTATGTTTGTTTATTAAAATTATGGTTCACAAACCATACTTTTGTAAACAACCATATGTTTGGGAGTTGAATAGAAAAGAATGGTTCATAAACCTTACATTTCTGAATGATCAACCTTACATTTGGAAGCTATGAAAATTATGGATCATTAACCTAAAATTTGATATCAAACTTATGATGTGAACCTTACATTAGAAGAATATATGCTATGCAGTTCAACCCTATGTTTGTGATCAGATATTTCAATTACAACTTTAATAAAGAAATGATATTTATGCAGATTATTAGGATAATTTCAAGCTAGATTAAAAGCCTGAATCTAAAATTCATCTTTATCTAATTCAAATCCATTAATTTATGATTCATAGGATTGTTTTAAGAGGATATTTTCATGATAAATTTTTAGGGGAGTTACAATTTCTCTGTTATTAAAACTTTTGAATATTGTGATTCTAAAGGAGACTTTTGTGGATCTAAATTTTAAAATGAAAATACTCATCTTTATTCTATATATATCTGTATTATTTTGTATTAAAAATCTAGAGGAAAATCATTAAAAATATATATCAAGAAATTTTTATTATCACTACTACAATTTACAGACACAATAGAGACTTACAGATATGCTGTTATAAAGAACGAAAAAGCTCTGTTTTCTGAAAAAGAAGAAGAAACACAATTGAAGATTCACCGATTCAACATAAAAAATCTGTTTTTAATCAACTATTGATTAAATTTGCTAATTATATTTCAAGATCTACTGCAACCTGATTGTCTTAGAATTAGTTTTAACTAAATAATGTCTTTTCTGAAGATGACGATCATTCTACTGTCAATTGCGTGTTGTTGCAACTGGGAAGAACAACTAAAAAGTATTTCAAAGAAAAAAAATACTATTTTACTCTGAGTAATCAGATTGTTGTACAAATCTGTTTATTTGGTTATGTGTATAAATCAGAGGGCTCTGTTTAGACATAAAATTGTATATGTGCCAGCTGCCTTCACTAAGTTGTGGAACAGTCTGTTGATAAGAGGACCAGATAGTGAAAATCACCATGCTCTTGGAGTAGAGTAGTTGTGGAGTGCACTAGGGTCCTTATTTCCCCCAAACCACTATACATCATTTGTTATTTTCTACTTATTTTCCTCTATTTAATCATTCTGATAATGTTTAAAGGACAGATCACGATCTGGCAAAGAAATTATAAAATACACAATTCAACCCCTCTTGGGTATATTTGGTATAACCTGATCCAACAATTTGGCTCATCCCATACCTTACCAAGATACAGTATTACTACCCTCACAACATCTTAGATCCCTTGGTTTGATAATAAATCCAGTCAAGGATTGATTTTGGTGAAAACCAAAAAATGTTGTGTCAAGAAGTGCTAGCTTTCTTAAACAAGCATTTTACTTTTGTTTTTAATTCCACCTCCCTAAAATAATATTACAACATGATTATATAGTAACCTAAACATCATCCATATACTAATATGTTATTTTTAATCTATCTCCTCTTCCATCACCTGTGCAATGAAGCTTTCAATCATGTGAATGATGGGCTACCACCTCGTGAACCAATATAATTCATTTTCCATTAACAACATTAAATGATGGATATAAATATTGATTGAAAATAGGAATATGATACCTGTGATAATATTATTATTATTTAATTTTAATATCATATATACCTTTTTATTTTCCAATTCGTTTAAAATTTTATAACATCAGCCATTTGTACAGTGGAATACCACCTCACAGTGTGAGGCGATTTGTTTTTCATAAATTATTTACATGGAAGTTAAGATGGATAATTTATTGAATAAATGTGATATATATAGAAAAGAATTCATTCTATAAAATTAATATATCACTCTCTTCTTAACCCTTTCACCCATTAATAAAATGATAACATTTCTCTTGCATACATACGACCAACTATCTCCATGAAAAAATGTGATCCATTATCCACATTCATATTTAAATTATGACACCAAAATACAATATAATGGAAAAATTTATATTCATAACATAAATACGATACTTTATATGATGTAACAATGTAATATATAAAATAACTAAATCTTTCATGACCAAAAATTAAGGAGAAAAAAGGTAATTAACAACTTATATAATGAAAATAATGTAATATTATTAACAAAATGGTGGTAAAATTTTATAATGTGATCATATATTATATTATTAATATAGACATAGTTGTGGTGTGAATTTATAACATTATTTAAACCATTATAAATGTGGTGAAATTACATTCGATAAAAAGGAATCATGAGGTATGGGACTTCGTAAAAACTCCACTTCATTGAGGCATTTTGTAATGTTATGTAGCTAGTTTTTTTTATATAGTGTATATAATGAAAAATGACATGTAATATCAAGAAAAATTCACACTTTATGGTATGTTAATTTTAAAATTGAATTATTTCATTTAATTTATTGTGATAGGGGAATTACCAATTGGTAAATAATTTCATAACTCAAATTTTTTCATTGGGTTATAATATTTTTTTTCATTGTCTTTCACATTATTTGATTATGTGTGTAATTAATTTTTAATTTATTATTTTGTATTTGAAATTTTTTTATATGAATTTAAATTTGATACACATAATATATTTACTTATTAATCCTCCCTTAAATTTTATGACCTTTGTAAGTGTTTATATAAAAATATCATTTTAATACAGATTGATTATAATTAAATTCCCATTTTATGAAATTATTTAATAATTGTATTATTTAAACATTTATTCTTATTCTAAACTATTTATTAATAATTATTTCAAGTAATAGTAATATAATACTCTCATTGTTATTTAAAATGATTGATATTATTTTTAATAAAATATGACATCATTTCGCTCATTGGTCAAAAACTAGTTTTCTTAAAAAACCATGATTTAAAATACTGTTTTCAAACCTTTTGTTAACATTATCCAAATGATTTATTGAATATATTTTTTCCATGTTTGATATTTTTTTTAAAAAATTAATGGAATCTCCATATCATTTTCTAACCACGGATTGTTTGGATTTTTCTATAAATGTTAAAAAGTATATTTGTTTTAATATGTACATCAAGTACGGAATTTCTTATTGTAATTAACAATCAATTATTTAAAGAATCCATTATATGTTTCAAATGTCATTTTCAAATAAAATTACATTAAAAATATTTTATGAACATTTATTTTTTTTAAAACATATTCTCAATAGTGAAAAGGTTATTTTCCTCAAGAATGTTTTAAATTTCATTTTTTTATTTTTATTCATCAATGAGATCAACCATTTCCTATAATAATGATTATATTGGGATATTTTTTATTTATACCATCATTATTGTATATCTGGATGGTTTATAGTTATTTTTACCAAGGAAATTATTTGAATTATTTTTCTTGATTTATTTATGCAATCATTTACCGTCACTTGAAATATTCACCTTCTTATTATAATTACACATTAAAATTCCCCATAAATATCTATATTATTTTTCAAGGATATAATAATTACATGAAACTTATATAACTCAAACATATGGTATTTTACTTTGACAATTATATAATTGTCTGGGAAAATTATTTTTAATCTTCATTCCTCACTTGATATAGAAATTTATTAATAAGGAATATTGTTCATGAATTAAGTCAATTATTCAATATATGAGGAATGATTTGTACATGAATATGTGGTTGGGGAAAAAATATATAATCACATGATAAATTGGTAGTCTCATTAGAGGGATCAGTTTGATAGACTTTGTAAAATGGGTTTTCGGTGGATATATACCCATTAGTGTAAAACTATATTGTGAAAGGTGTTTGTACTGGGTGTATCACAATTCCTAAGATCATGACAGCCAATAATTAATAATTTACACCATAAAGAATTAAGTTATTATTATCCATGAGACTTTTTCAATGGTATTATATCAGGATACATTTCACTCTAAATTTATTGATTAAATGGAATGTGTTTTCACTTATTTACCTTTCCATATTGATTATGTATTTTCTTATCATGATAGTGAAGTACAGAATTAAATGGAACAATTGTCCAGATATTTATTTTGATATGTTGATTATTTATTATCTTTTCAGGATAGTCAAATTATTTATTAAATACATTATGTTTTTAGATGTATACATTGTTATACTGATTATGCCTTATCGGATCATGATATTCAAGTTATTGGTTAAATAAAATGTGTGTTTAAATATTTATATTTTCGTATTAATTGTTCCTTATATAATTATGATAGTAAAATTATTTAAATGGAATATTTTTTTAATTATTTCAATGTCCCAAATTAGGTTCCACATATCGACGCCTCGATATAGTTGGTTACATGACCTCAATCATGCCTTCATGTGTGCCCAAGGCTACTAACTTGCCGAGAGGGTAAAATATGAAACATTGGTAGAATATACCATATTTATTAATACAAAAGAACAATAGAAAGAAATAAGAATAACCAAATGATATAACCAATAAACAGAAAATTCCCCAACCCAAACAAAACATTAATACATGATGAAACATAATTAGAAAAAAATGTTCTAAACTAAATAGTAGATGCTCCATTCTATAATATATTTCATGTGTCTAATGTAAAACTAAAAATATAAACATTTACTACACTAAATGGTTCTAGAATCCTTGTCTGGTTCCATAACCAATGAAATATCCCAACACAACAGTCAAACATAGGTCTCTTTCCCTTATCATTTCCTGCAAATATATTTTTTATTCGAGTACTGATCTGGAACCCCAAGTAGGGTGGGAGTAAAACTCATTTGGCCACCAAAAATGATGTCTAAAATAATATCCATTCAATAATAGTGTATGGAGTTTTATAATGAATAAAGATCCATTGATAAAGTAAAAACTTATTACATTTAATTATTTTTGAATTAATCACATAAATTAACCACGTTTACAATGACACCTGGAGCATCAATACCTTCTAAGTAACATAATAGAGTCTAAAACATATCCTATGTAGAACATCACAATTCATTATAAACATGGTCATTCATTATCCACCAAATTTAAATTTCAAAAATTATATCCAATTGGAACCATTTCTCAACGCTATCATTTTGGGCCTATAACGCCATGGCTAGTACCCTATGAGTATTGAGAGAATCATTCCCTATCTCACACCCCTTATATCATTTAATAAAATGTCAATATTTTTTATCATCCCTTTGTATCCCACTCTTGTATATTAGTCTATCACATATGGAAATTTGAAGCATCATTCTATGTGCCACACTGAAAAATCAATCAATCCAACATATAACACATAGACAACATAAACAATGTTTAATAAACGTTAAACCCATTTTAATCATTTGAAATCAGGGAATATCATTTCAATTATCAAAAAAATTAATTCTCAACACTTAATTTCTCATGGAATAATAATAAAAAATTATTATTAAACAATTTAACAACATTTAATCAAATAATTCAATAACCCTTCATGGTTAATCCAAAAAATCCCTTTATTACATTCAGTCACCAAATTCAAAACTAAATTAATAAATCCACCCTATAATCCCATAAATGTACCTAATATATAACCCAATTATCCCATCAATTTCATAACAAAAAGTCAACTAATTTCAGTTTCCCCAATCGAACCCAAATTAGTATCACATGGACATTTTATATAATCAATTCTATTTTAGACATGATATCCCAATCATAGAGTTTGTGATTTCAGAATTACATAAATGTAAATATGTCAATATTATGGGTTTTTTTATTTATACAACATAACTCAAGATCATTGAATGACACCCGTCAAAGTAATTCCGCAATTGATGTAGAATGATTTAGAACATGGTGAAGAATGAGTTATAGAACCAAGTCCAATAATCATGATCAAAGAGGGTTATATATATCATACACTATATATAATCCATCATCAATAGAGAAAAATAATCATTCAAGTGGATGAGAAGAAATATTTTAAAGATGGAGGAAACCATTCAAGAATAGATCTTATATTAGAAATAGGTTCAGATCTATCAATGGATCCTCGATTCCTTATAAATAGGGTTTCTAAGGCCATGAAATCCATCTGGGAGCCTCTATAATTAATAATAATTAGTTTATCCCCATTTTGGGGTGATTAGGGATTAATACTAAGGGATAAATATGATATTTTATTTTTTTGAGGTTTTAAAATCACATCTCCACAATTTCCTGTATGAGGTGCACAGTTTTCCCTGACTGTGTGCCTAACCATAAACCTCCTCTAAGGGGGGCTACACAATTACTAATATTATGGAACATGTTTTGAAAAACTATTCACCAACCATGATAATCACTTATGGTTGGGTTCAAATGATTTGATGGCATGGGTGCACGGTTTGGCCAAACTGTGCACCAACTATTCCCAACCCTTCCTCCTTCCAAAATTACTCAATTTCATCCCAAAACTCCATATTGTAAAACCAAAACCAAGATACAATAAAACAAGGTTGAAATCATACCTATAAAAAAGACTGAGAAATATTTAGAAAAGGATAGGATCTTACAATCTATCTATCTTATAACATCTTGTCCTCAAGTTGTACTCCAAATAATCTATAAGATTCTGAGGAAAAAAACCATGAAAATGAAACTACATACCGACTTTTCTATCCCATGTTTCCTGTTTCATGAACCCTTTTTCCACAATACATGAATGTTTGGAAATATATTTCTCTGAAACACTTTCTCACTTTGATCCATCAAATGTATTAGATACTCCTCAAAGGACACATTAGTCTCAAGATCCACATCATCCACATCGATCACATAAGAAGTTTCCAGGTGATAACGCCAATGTTATGCGGCATGAGAAATTTCAAACATATAATTGTATGCTAGTGGAAGAGCCAATATATATTCCAATTTATTGATTCAATTAAAATCCTTAAATGGTTCAACAATCCTGGGTTCCAACATTCCCCACCTAAAAATCCTACGGGGACCCAATATAAAGGACACCCGCAAGAACGCATGATCACCCAAGGAAAAAATTATGGGTCATCGTCGTCTGTAAAATTAGGAGTTCTACTTAATTTTAACCATAGCCATAAATTTTTTAATCCTTTGAACATACTCTGATATCTCTTGCACGAGGCTTAGTACAAAAACGTCTGACTCACCTCCCACCATCCAGTAAGAGGTTATCTACATTTCCTACCATAAAGAGCCACATATGGCCCCATATAAGTAGTTTTTTTATATATATAGTTATAATATAACTCCCCTAGTGCTAGGTGATTCGCCCAAGACTCACCAAATACTATGAGACACATTCAAACCATATACTCAAGAACCTGAAAATTATGATTCGACTACCCATCTATCTTTGGTTGGATTTTCGTACTATGTAAAACCTATGGACCAAGAACCTACTGAGATCCTTGAAATAAGTACAAATTAAAACTTGATTCATATTTTTTAACGATACTCCATTCCACCCCATGCACATAGGCTATCTCTAGATTTTATATATTTGCAAACTGATCCACTGAAATGGTCTTTTATATAATATATAAATGTGCTACCATTACTAAATGATCCACAATCACCCAAATAAAGTCATTAGTCTAAATATTCCTCAAGAGACCCACCAAATAATCCATCAAACATTTTCTCACATCTATTCTAGAATATGAAATGTCTATATTAACCCACCAGGTCATTGATGCTCATCCTTCAACTGTTCAAAGGTGTATCATCATGTTACAACCCTACTATTTCCTTTTCAAGCCTGGAGACCAATGCTTTCATTGAAGGTCATAGTACATTTTGGTCAAAACTAGACGAAAAACCCACATTGAGGCATGAAATTCACACATAAACCCCCTCCTACATACTTTTAGGCATAACGACACAATTTCTAAAATAGATGATCTTATCCTAATCTATAGTCCTAACTAATGGGGACTCCCCACCTTAATGGACTTCCATCATGGACATGAATTGAGAATCCTTAAAACTTATGTCATTGATCTGGATCGTAGAATCTAGTAAAAAGGATATGAGATTCATCTACTCCTGACCATCCAGAATAAAAACAAGTATCTCATCTAGAATATTCATTTTCATAAACGTAGATATAGGCTCCAAAAAATCCTATGTCCATTTTTTCATCTTAAAGCATCAGTAACATTATTTCCATTCTCATATGTATATGAAAGACCAATATAGAATGACAACATATAATCAATGCATCTATGATTTTAGGGATTTTAATAAAATCCCAAATATATATACATTATGATACTATGAAAATTATAAATATTAATCTTTTTACCCAATAGATAATGAAGGAAACACTTCAAGGCATTAACATCTGCATCTAACATGAGGTCATGTGTATGACAGTTCCATTAATGTGTCCCCGCATACCATGAAACATTTTCCATAACACAATTTCCCTGCATTAATACTAATCAGAGACCCATACCAAAATAATCACAAAACACGATGTACTCCTCACCTAACTCAGGTAGAATTAGGATTGGTATGGTTTTCATTTGCCTATTCTTCTCTTAAAAAGAATTCCCACATGATCCAAACCAGTCAAACTTTACTCCCATATTATTCAATCTAAAAAGTGGTTCTTCCATTTGGGTAGTGTCTTTTATTAACCTCTGATAATAACCTGAAACCCCCGGAAGACATTGGATATCGAAAACGTTCTTATTCTACTACCAAGATACAACTGCCTGAATATTCTCTAGGTCCTCCGAAACACATTCCACTAAGATGAATGGACCCAAGAAATATACCTGATAAATCTTTATTTGTTACTTAAATAGCTTGGAATATAGCTCATTCTCTATTACTCTACTCATTATGATGTCAAGATGTTGGGAATTATCTTTATGAGCCATGGAGTACACAAAAATTAAATCCAAAAAACATCAAAAAAACTGATCCACGAATGGATGGAATATTCAGTTCATCAAGTTCATAAACACTGCTTGGGAATTTTTTATCCAAACAAAATCACAATGAACACATATAGTCCATAATTTCTTCTAAAATAAGTCCATAGTATATTAGAAAGATGATCTTTAAACTTGTGTTACCTTGATCTCAAGTCAATCTTCGAAAAGAAAAAATATCTGCCCAAATTTTCAAATTGGTTTTCAATACATTGAAGGGTATACGAGTTATTCAAAATCATCAGGTACAACTTATGGTAATCAAAACACAAGCACAATGTCCCATCCACCATCTTCACAAAAAAGAAACTGGAGAACCCCAAGGTGACGTACTCAGATTGATAAACCCATTATCTATTAACTTTTCCAGTTGAGTCCAGATCTCTTGGTCCTCTATCTGTTTCATTATATAAGGTGGAATAGAAACTGGAACATCCACTAGCATGGAATAAATAGAGAAATCCAAATATCTATCAAGGGGAAACCCTATGAATCTTTTAGGAAACACATTATATATCCTTCCAACTATGTGTTGAAAGATTCCCTACTTTACACTGCTATCATCCAGTAACAAACTAGAAATCTAGGAGGTGAGATCATCTAGTTTCTAATGAAGTAGTCTGGCATGGCCCACCAGGATATAACATTTTCCTTGGTGAACCTAATTTTCACCCTCAAGATATGTAATAGTCACTCTCATGTGGTAACTGTCTATGTGGCCTCGGTATGACACAAAATATTTTGTCACAATAATCAAGTCAAATCCTGAAATAACCCAAATGATAATATCCCAATAAAATGATACTCCCCAACCACTATATAACACCCATTTATTATAAATATATCCCTCATATGTATCCCTAATGGTGTATTAGTCTTCACAACTCCAATTATAAACTCAACTTCTAGGCTCAATCCATTAAAAATATTTACATTTATAAAGATAGAGAGGCATAAATATCAAATAAGGAACACAAAATCATATAAGATAAAAGAATAATAATTATAATTGTCTATGGTTCAACCACTTTATTCCCAAGTTTATGCTGAATGGAATGATCCTGGCGAACCTATCTTCAGTGTAGTGTAGTCTGAGTCCCCTATTCTACACCACTCTTCTAGTATGGGAACCCTTTCCATAAAAAACCTACTCCACTGCCTCGACCTCAATGTCCATTATAACTGCATCTGACAAACTAATAAGGGGTTGGATACCCCCTCCTAGTACTATGGTTCTTCCTACATGCTCCATCATTACCCATTTATCATGGGTTTTTTTCAGACATCTATAGATATACCATCCTATCGCAAGATCTACAATATACCTATGGTTGGGGAACAATCTAAAAATGTTAACCAGATTACCAAACATGTGACATATCACTCATGTAAGATACTGGGTAACTGAAACCTCCAATATCAACTCTTTCATCTACTATCTAAATAACATTAATATAGTTATGCTTCCCACACTCAGAAGATATATTTCCTAGTCAAATATCGAAAACTAATAATCCTCCACTAGGAGACTCTTTTAGGTCCCCCTCATATATAAGATCCTAATTTACCTCTTTTAAAAACATATTCATCATTAATATGATATCGTGGGACATAATTTCACATTTAATCCAATCCTAAAAGATTTTTTCAATATTAGGAAATTATCCTGCCAATTCTAGATCGAAGCACTTCAAATCTATAAATCATCTAGCATAGTCTACAAAATGCAAACTCTACTGAGTCAATCCCATGAACTCAACTTCCCTCTCCTAACCAAGAGTCTCTAAGTAAATGTTATACAGGAACATATCCTCTAATCTCTTACTCTACATCCTATACAGTTGTCCATATATATTTTGGATGTCCCAAAAATGATTCACATGACCATGTAACATGTGAACAACCAATTTAACTCTCTTCTCTCTAGGATTCTCTAGGTGTTCACATATCATCCGGATAGATTAAATCCATAATTCAGCTTCCTGTGGTCCACCCCCTCTGATCAAATTTGGAGGGGGATGCAACAAAACTCTTGTGTTATATCAGACAATATTGTCACATCCCACCCTAGACCACTTTCCATGAAATGCGTGAATTGAGAAAAGTTATCACTGAGCTACTCTCCGGCTCCATCACTAGAAACTATTAGCTCCTCAAGTTCCACCATGGGAGGATAATTCCCATCCATGACCTCCTACAATACTATTAATAGTAATTATCATGGATAAATATTTCTACAATTACAAAGTCATGTTTTAGGAAACATTGAAAACATTGAAAATTTTACGGCGATTCTCATAAACCCATAACTAATAATCCCCCATAACTCACCTCATGGTCAAAATTGAGGAACATTAATAACCATTAACCATTATATATATAGTTAATGGTTAAAAGGGTATATAGGTTCTCATTATTCATGTTTCGTATTAGGCACCCATTTTCCAAATTTTGCATTATTTTCATTTTTCAATTTCACATTAGGTAACTTTTCCATTTAATTTCACAAGAAGAGAAAATAATTTTCATATAAAAAACTCATCCCAAAACTTTATTTTCTCATTTGTGCCTAAAATTATTAAATTCACAACAGTTATAGAGTGCCTAGAATAACACAAGAATACACAACTCTCATCCAATATTGAGAAATGTGTCAAATCATAGAAAATTCTAGGATAATAAAAAAACACAAAAGAAGTGAATCACCCATGCTGAAATGAAATCCAATTGTAATGAAACACACCAATTACAATTTTCCCAACCTAGCTACATTGACTGTACCCTCGTATAGGGGTACACTACTCCCATGCAAGAGAACTTAACCAATACCCAAATCATCTCAATGTCCTTTCTAATTTTCTCAAATAGTAAGAAAAAAATAAAATAAAATAAAACTTCATTGATACAACTTTGTAATGTCCTAAATTTGGTTCCAAATACACGTCCCCTGATCCAGTATGTTACAAGACCTAATGTGAACCTCCTCGTACCCCATAAAAAGTTGACCAGTAGTGATGGTAAAATATTTAACACTAAGAGACTACACCCTCTTTATTAAAGCATCACAATTGCAGAAATAAATAAGAATAATAAAATGATATATCCAATAATCATAATAATTCCACAATACAAATAGACCAGAAATACATGATAAACCAGAATATGAAAACAATATCCAAAACTAGACTCTAGATGTTCTATGCCATAATAATTGTCAAGTGTTAAATGAAAATCCTAAAACTAAAACATTGAATACTTCAAGAAGGTCTTGATTCCATGTATGGTTCCCTCTTCCATGCTAAATCTCGAATCATCCAACAAATAAAGGGATAATTCCCATATCTTGTCCTATAAACATAAAGTCTATCTTAGTGCCGATCTAGAAGCCTAAGAAGGTTTTGATTATAACTATGTAGTCCAACAACAACTTTGTGTAAAATAAAATCTATTTAATAATTGTAAATGTAGTTGTATAAAGAATAAAGTACAATGCATAAATGAGAACCTTATGACATTTCATTATTCTATAATTATCCTCAAAAATTACCAAGGATGATGATGACAGCTGAAGAGTCAATAACTTATTTGGGCCATGCTAGAGTATGAACCAGATCAAATAGAGAATATGAAAATTCGTTATAATCAGGTAATTTAATTATCTATTCAATTTCAATTTTATAAATTACAGAAAATTGGAACCATATTCCAATGCTATCATTTTGGTCTTAGAAAACAATGGCTTGGGTCATGTGGGTATTTGGAGCATCAGTCCCTATCTCACATCCGGTTTATCAATCAATCACATATACGTATTTGGATCATCATTTTTTGTTCCACACTCATATAACTGTCAATCACATTTGGGTATTTGTATCATCATCCCATGTTCCACAATCATAATCACTCATTCACAAGCATATCACATATATCACATAAACCATTGTTAATCAACATTATTCCCCTTTTTATCATTTCACATCATTTTAGATCATTTCTATTATAAAAAATGCCAAAAACATTAATTAACATGTAATAATATGAACAATTAAATTTAAACCAATTATCCACATTTGTTCAAATATTTCATTAACCGTTCATATAAAATAAAAAAAATCCATTATTCCCATTAATAAACTACTTCAACATTAAACTATTAAATCACATACACAATCCCTTATATTTTCAAAATCCATATCCCCATTATCCCATCAATTTCATAATCACGAGTCAACCATCTTTAGTTACCTAATCCAACCCAAATCATTATCACATGCCACTTTAATTAAATCAAATTATTTTTGGATTTAACGACCTAATCAAGGAAATTTGAATTTAAAAATTACATATTTGTAATTAACTAAAGATTATGGGATTTTAAATTTATACCACCTACCTCATAAGTATTTATAGATTCTCACCAATGTAAAACTAAAATCGAAGAGGAATTATCAACACCGTGAAAAAAATTATCCTAAAAAAATACTAGAGTCAAGATCAAAAGAAGTTAGATCTATTAGAACCTATATCTAATGCATCACAACCAGAGGAATATAATACTTATAATGGATATGAAAAAGATGTTAGATAAGGAGGAAACCAATTAAGAAGAGATCACATTCCGAAAATAGGTGTGCATCTATCAAAGAATCATTTATTCAATAAGAAGGGGTTTTAAAAGCCTTAGAATCAAACTAGGAGAATCTAAAATTTTCATGAATGTGTTTAGGCTTGATTATGATTCATTAGAAAATAATATCATGAGGTTAATAATTTTCTATTAATTGTTTTGTGGTTTATAATATAGGATGAATAGTTTCCTCTATGAGGTTATTTTTCCCTAAATATGCACCCAACCATGCACCTCCTCCAATGGTGACACATAGTTTCAACTATGATGGAACATGGATTGAAAAAACATCAACCAACCATGTGAATCCACTTTTTTTTTGGGATTTCAAGTTTTTTTGTCATGGGAACATGGTTTTTTAAAACCGTCTTCCATTCATGCACAACCCTTCCTCTTTCAAAAATTATCTAATTTCACCCAAAAACTCCACAAAGAAAAACTCAACCAAGATATAATAAAAGATGGGTAAAAGATTACCAATAAACAACCCCATTTCAAATCTATAAAATTATAGAATCGTAAAATTATTTACCTTTCTGTTTTTCTTATCCTTATTGATTCAGGATAGCCTCTGTTTCACTAATCCCTTACTGAATAATTGATATCACCATTATATTTCATCTTTTACCAGGAAACTGGGTAGTGTAATTTGAATGATATGTATGGAAATTATAGAGGGAATAATTATAATCTAATTTTTTTTTCATAATTTCCTTATTCAAATATAATATCAGAATCATGTGTGTACCTAGTTTTCTAAGACAACTGAACTATTCAATCCTTGGGTATGTGATTCCTTCTAACTTAGGATAATGTAATAAAGTTGACATGGGTAATGGGTTACTAGGGTTAGGTTCATTTAAAAATCCTTATATGATCTTCATGCTCTTATTTACTCTTTAAATATATAATAATGTCATCTATAAATACCACTACAAACTGACAAAGGTATTCCCAAAAAACACTATTAACTATATATATGAATATAGAAAGGGAATTATTAAGACCAACTAGAATCTATATAAATTCACCATTTCTATACCTTTTATAGAATTATTTCTTGGGTATATCATCATTCTTGACCCTCATTGATGATATCTAGAAAGAAGGTTAATATTTGAAACGTGTAGAGCTCTACTAGTTCATCAAACAAGTCATGAACATGTGGTAGAAGATAATTTTTACTAATAGTGATCTAGTTATGTTTATGATAATCAATGTAGATTCACAATGATCAATATTTCTTCTCAATAAACAAAACAGGTTCACATTAAGGTGGAAAACAAAGTAGAATGAATCACTTGGAAATTTTCCCTTAGAGATTCTTCTTCAATTCTTGTAACTCCATCACGTTAATTCTATATAGAGTCCTTGAAACATGTGATGCACCAGGTATGAGATTTATTGGAAACTAAGCTTCATGATTTGGTGTAAGGAAAAGAAATTATTTTAGAAATAAATCAAAAAAATCGTTCAATGTAGGAATATATTCAATGTTCGGATTCTCCCCAGCCATATGATATAAACACCCCTTTTGAATAGGAATCAAAACTATTATGATGGATTAAAATTCAATTAGAATTTCATTATTTTCATCGAAGAGATAGAAGATCATATCTTCATATGGAATAACAAATATCGAATCATTGCCTTGGAAACTGATGTGGGATTTATGTAATGAATGTGAATCCATCCCCAAAATAACATCCAGTCCAACAAGAAGAAGAATGAAATTATTTTTAGGAGACACTATCCATCAAACATCATCTAAAAAAGAATCTTAGCTTTTATATGTGATCATCATACCATTAAGGGTTTTTACTTCTGAAACATAATAATATTTTTTAGGTCATACTATGATTCCCTTTGAAATCTATTTAGATATAAAAGAGTGGGTAAATCTATTATCAAATAATACATTTTATATTCTATAGTGGATGATAATTGTAAATTTCACCACATCATTATCTTACTCCTCCTTATAAATAGTGATCATGTGATATTTTCCATTGTCTCTAGGTTTAAGAGGTTATTAATGTCGATCCTCTTCAATAACCATTGGATTTGGGAAATGGTTAAGAAAATACCCATTCTCCTATAATTTCAAACACTTATGTGTGGGTGATACATTCAATAGTAATTTCTCTCTATTATCATATTTAACTAACTTCATACCATAAATTCAGTAATTGATTACCCGAAGAACTTACATTCAACACCGTAAATATTTACTCGTTACTTAAATATAACATCCCCCATGATTCCTTCCATATTTTTAGTATAAATTAAATATCATCTTCTTCAATATATTGGTTTTACATTTTCCCTTCAATTCCAATTTTCTTTTCTTATCAAAACCATTTGATTGACAGGTATCTCCAGTCCCTATCACCACATTGATATCATGTCAAACTACTTCTTCGTACTTTATTATGTCCATTATGGATAAATCCTATCAAATAATTATTTTAAATCCACTAAATAATTAATCATATTTATATCCAGGTTGGTTGATAATTCTAGATGCATATATCACAAGTCTTGTAAAATTTTCACATAGGTACCAAGATATTAATCATTCTTATGTTTCAACCCAAGGAATTCCATATGCATTTTCATATGAGTAATTTGAGGAAAATAGATATTGAGAATATGATCTTAAACTCATCCCACATGATAGGTATTTTTTTCATGTTACTTCATATTCTTAATAATATTCCACCATGGATCTGATTCACCTTTAAAATGATAAATATCCCAAATAACATTTTCAGGTTCCAAACACTAGAGAATTGAAAATATATTTTCAATGGTACTGATCCATTACTCAAAAAATAGTGGATCAATAGAACCACAAATAGAAGTTGGTATGGCACGACCCGTCCCCCGGGGCCCGTATCGTGACTACCACAATCCATCATTCCATAGGCTAGGGGATGAAGACTAGCACCAAAGCCATAAATCCCTAGATTAGGAAGGCATTGCCCTTAAAATTTTAAACAAAAACATCAAAAAACACAACTAGAAGAAAAACCTAAGTAAAAATATATACAAAAGAAGTGATGAAAAGTAAAAGGGGCTGGAAATTCAAGCCCAACAGGAAAGTACAAGTACAAATAAAGAAAAGTTAAGCATCTACTGGGTCATCCTCTGGGGTTCCTACCTAAAGGGTAGGTACATATGGCCTCCTCATCATTCCACATCCATCCGTCCAATCCAGGTACCATCACACCGAGTGGTCCACCTCCGGGTACTGTCACGCCGAGTGGTCCACCTCCGGGTACTATCCAGTCCTGCTACTCTCTTCCTTAGTCAGCATTGTCCGTCGTTTGCAACAAACCCAATGAGGTGCGGGCATAGCCCGTGAAGGGGTGAGTATAAAAATACTCAGTCGGGATCCCGAGACCCTCATGACCTCACAAAATCCAATAAGTATAAACCACAAATTATGAAATCAACGGATAACAATTACTTAGTTATATTCCCATATATATAACTATGTTATCTAGTAATCCATCTCAATCATGAGGAAAACACAAAATTCATTGACGTAGCTCAAAAATAGGATTTTATTATAGGGGTGGTAACATGTAACACTCCCATTCAAACTGTCAAAACCACAGCTGCTGGTGTACTCTTCCTCTATAGAGTACTCTGGGCCTGCCGCGTCACACAGAGGCACTTCCCAATATCCTGGACTACTGTTGTACACCTCCGATCGAGTACCATGGGTCTAATGCATCACAAAGAGGCTCTCCCCACTGTGGGGTTGCTGCATCACACAGAGTCTCTCCCCACTGTGGGTATTCCGAATCACACAAGGGCTCTCCCCATTGGGCTAGACGAAACACTCTTAGTCGAAAGGTCAGCATTCGCCAGGCTACAGCCAGCTAGTAGGTCTCCATACTCCTCTCGCTCTTCTCCGGGAGGAATCGCTCCACCCGCAACTGGTCGATACTCAAAATTTTCATTAAGTCCGAAGTAGAAGTATCTCAATGGTCTTCATTATCATATGGGTCTCAATGCAATAGACGGCGTGTTAATATGATGTCTGGTCTATGAGTTATTGGCATTTCTCTTCCAGGGGCCCGATTGGATTTTAGGTTCAAACCAACCTGATCATACCTCCAAATGTGTCCAAAACTGAAGTGGGGTATGGTCAAAGAACTGTCTCACTCCAAGCATTCAGTCACTACAGACGGTTTGTCTATCAGACAATCGTAGCCCATGTTATGGGTGAAAAGGTGTGTTTGGGTCAAACGGGTTTAGATTGGGGTCCGACCTGGCCCGTGGGTCCAACCCGGTCCGTGGGTCTCACCCGAACCGAGAGGGCGGCCCGACACAAGGAGGTGGCCTGGCCAGCGGGCGGCCCGACCTGAGGGCGACCCAGTTCGAGGGGGCGGCCCGGCCCGAGGGGCGGCCCGACGACCCGCTCGGCCACACTGGCGGTCCACGAGGCCTGTGGGCGGCCCGCGTGGCCAGGCCTTCGAGCGGCTGGCAGTACACTGCGGGGCCCACTTTATCCTTGTCCAGGGGGGAGGCGCGCGCCCACTATTATCCCAAATGGTTAAACAGTTCAGGTGGAACCAAACCAGTGCTAGGTGGCGTTGGTCTAGCTCACGTGGGATCAAACGGGGTCCTGCTTCTCCCAGCTCGCCGAGCGGCCAGCCGCACCACACCCCTTTTAGCTTCCCCTTCACTGTATACTCTTTTTCCTCCCCTAGGTCCCGCCCTAGCCGCAGCTCTACTTCTTCATTCGACGCGACGGTGCCACACCCCTCCACCACGGCATGCCCTGGCCTCAGCTCTACTCCTCCATGCAGCACGACGGCACCGCGCCCTTCTGACACGGCCTGCCCTGCACCCCCACTTCTCCTCCACGCGGTGCGCCAGTGCCGCTCTCTCACTTCCTCAATGCATGGTGGAACCCCTCCCTTTAGACAATTGGGCGGCCATGCACCGCCATTTTCTTCATGGCCGGCCCGTCACCGGCCGCCATTGCTCCACCGCGGTTCACTCTCCCGGAAGAACCGTTGCACTGCCGCTATCCTTAGCATGCGAGAAAAAATAAGGGGAAGGGTCGGGCTGTGTTCGTGTATCCTGAGCCCCCACCTTATAATGATATCATTCGGAAAAATCATCACCGAAGATTGAACGACATAGAACAGAAACCAAATTTATTCCCAAATTCCCTAACTTGAATTTTCGATAGTTGACAGAGTTGTGGAAAGCGAATGTCGTTCCATTGATGTCAGAAAGATGATAAAGAAGTCAAGGACGACGTCGTAGGCGTTCTTCAAGGACGGATCTCCCTCCTTTTTCCCACTTGAAGAAGTAGGAAGATGTCCATCATTCTTCGTTAGAGAGGGGCATCCTTTGTTGGAAGAAGATGTTCTCCAAGTGTTCTTCCTCTCCCAAAGTTCCAACAAAAGGATATTTCAACAAAATAATAGATTGTGAATCCAATTAATTTTGTTTGTAAAAAAATTTTAATTAGACTCATTAATAACCTGGCTCCACCAAATTAATACACGAGCATTGGCATAATTAAAACTAGAGGAGTCAAGAGGATCTACCTCACTAATGAGGGATAGTTGAGAGGTTTCATCCTCAGGTGGTCCCCACCACTTTTAATCCTCTTTGGGGAGGTTATTCTCAGGTGGGCCCCACCACAATAACCTCTCATAGAAGGTTAGGGTGTGGCGGTCCCACCACCAACTCCCATGTGGAGGGTCCAACTACCAACCAACACACACATGGACGCCAAGAATAAATTAAAGTGTTGAACACTTTGATTTATTATTTTTATAAAAAGCCAAAAACTAACTTTTATTCCCAACTATCTGGAATCTAGGTGAAAGTCTTCTTAATAGAATATCAGTTCTCCGACTTCAACGGTGCCCTCGGTTTTTAATTCCAAGCACCGGTTAAAAATTTATAAAATCTTTCCCATACATTTACTGAACGTACCCGAACAAAGCATCAGAAATTGATTCCGGGCACATCGGGCCTTGAAATCAAGCACCGTAAATTGTAATAGACACATAAAAAGACACATGTATTTAAGAAAAAAAATTCCATGCAATTTATAGGTCATTACATGGTAATTAACACATAAAAGACTCACCATACAATTATTTATTCATCCTCTCTTTTGAATCTTATCATGATTTATATCATGAGGAAAATAAGTGAGATAAACCATAAGAAATAATATTACTATTCCTGAAACATTCCTTTTCTAAGGAGAGAAATCATTTAATTGTTCATCGCATTAAGAATTAACAAGATTTCTTTCACTTCCATCCATTTACTAAGACCAAATTTATAGTATCAGCAACAAAAATCATAACTAGAAACCATATAATCATGAAAAAATAATTATAGGATGTTTGAATCATAACACCTTTTTCTAATAAAAAATGGGATAAACCTAGTTCAATCATGATCATTCAAAATCAGTTAGGATTTTATACTATTATTAGTCCTATCCCCATGTTTCTAACTAATGTTTTCTCATCCTAGTTTCAAATGGTTAAATAAACATTAATTTAATACAAATTATTGATACCCAAAACATTTCATACAAATATATTAATTATAATTTTATAAATATTCAATGCATAACAAAACAATCCAGGAAAAAATAATATATGTGTACTAACATAGGAAACATGGAAACATAAACAACTAGTTCATAATAGTCCTACATCACAACCGAGTTAAATTTTCATAACTGTTAACCTTTTAAGAAGTATCATATATAAAATATTTCTTCATAACCTAATAAAGGAAACATAAGAAAGGGTTCGCTATATTTTATAGTAAGGTTAAACAATAGAGATATCAATTATCAAATAAGCATAAAATGTGAAAATTTGTATGAGAACATGATATTAAAATTTTATAACTTTACACTAAATATCATAGATCATAATCTTGAGACATATAATAAATTTGTTTGTATATAAGGCTTAAACTATAAACGAATAAAATAACTTAATCCATGAGAGCATCATATAGGACTAAGGCATAGAATTGTGGCTTAAAAATATATAATATCATTTCTCTAGTAGTAAAGCCTCTTTTACAAGATAATAAAATTGGAATGGGTTCACTCCCCAAACCAATATCGTAGTCAATTTTAACACCCACGATTTTCATTATGTAAAATCTCTCATACTGCACTAGTTTCTCTTCCCATTATAGATTTATTCCTCTCATGAGATATCAATATGTACCCTATACAATGGAGGTAGATATAGGTCTCATACATCACATAATGAAAATTATAAATATGTGTTCAACAGTATCATAAACCATTCATCATTTTAAAACTCATGAAAAGAAATGAGTTTCTTAAACATTTAATCATAGAAAAACACATTGAAAAGAAATGGGGTTAATAAACATCATGTCATCATAAAAATATAACATCATGATAAATAGTAAATATGGTATCCTTGAATCAAATTCAGCATAATTAATCAGTGACAATTAAGGTTGTTTTTTATGAATAAAAATATAATTAAACCATTCATTAAGAAAAGAACTTATCCACATCGAAATCAAATCATAAAAATATTTATTTTTTGAAAATAGTAAGGAAAAATTTCCTTTCATAATAACCATGTTAAATTATAATTAAATATTGAAAACATTTACTGTCCATTATTAGAGGATATTATTTTCATGTTTTATATGTTGATAAAACATTGCTTCTATATCCTTGTTAGAGGAGTCACAATATGCCAAATTTGGAAATTGTAAAGAATATAATATTAAAATTGTATTTTAAAAAAATAATACAATGCTAAAAATTAATTTAAAAAATCTTAGGATAAAATTAATAATCTTCTTTAAAACATTTTTTGATAAAATGGATATGGAACCATTGTTTTTTTAGGGAAAAGATTAACGTAGCCGATTCAACTTAAATAAATATATTCATTATATTCAGTACCTAATGTGATAAAATTTAAAGTATAATATGTGTTATCATGATGTAAATAGAGGATTAAAAAATTCATGAAAATATTTAGAGGTTTATTATAATATTTAACCATAAAAAGTTAATTATAAACAACATCAGTAAACAGTGAGATAGTAACACAAACCCCATTATCTTAGGTCCAACTTCCTTAATACATTTATGAAACTACTATAATTTATATATAGGTTTATTATACATATTATTATAGATCAATACACATATATAAATATATCCAAATTCAATTTACATTTACCCTTTTATCACCCATTTATTAAATGTTCTTTTTTTAATTCACTATTCAGGGTTATAATTACATCGTTTTTATGTATGTTTTCGTTTGGTAGTTTCAGTAGTTATAATTTAACATTACTACATCATATAATGAATTTAAATAATTTTATAAATATCATATATATTGATTATAATTTTTTATAGTCATCCATAAAAATCAAGGATAGAAAAATGAATTACACCGTTAATTGAGTTGGCAAGTCGTATGTAAGCATGAATGATGTTTTCATTTTTCAAAGGATGTAACAAAAAAAAGGAGGTAAATTTTAATTAAACATTAAAAGGTAATTATTATGTGATATATATGATTTATATTCATGAAATTTATCCTCATTACGATTCATGTAAAATATTAATGAAAATGAATCACATCGATTCGTGGAGGTGGTAGCCAACTCATATGCACGAGAGACGTTATCATTTATCAAATGAATTTTTTGCCATCATTTAGAAATTATATCATTATTAAAGTAGAATATTTTTTTAAAAAATATCATATATAAATATTAAAACCATCATGATACACATCCATAAAATAATCTTATGAAAAATATATTGTATCCCTAAGTGGAGACGGTAAGTCATACGTATTCCGGATTGATACATTCACTTCGAATTTGATGTTAAAGAGGGTGTATAAGTGTGTTATCATATTCAGAATAAAATTAATGTATAATTATTATACTTAAGTTATTATTTTATTAAACATATAACTCATTGATAGGATCTAAAATGAAATTTTAAATGAGAGAGATCAGTTATGGTGATTACCTCTTCATTGAAATGACTTCATTTGATATCCTATAAAGTGATACGTTGGAGGTATTTTGGATATATAAAACCTCTATGATGTGTATATGAAATTTAATAAGATATATCTTTAGAATATGTTCAATATATATGTTTAAAAGTTTTTTGAAGAAAAGAAAAGAGACTACACTTTTATAATTACGGTGGGGGTCACTGTTGGAATGTTAAAAAATATTAAATTAATATATATTAAATTTGATGATGAAGTTTATAAAATTTCAATATAATGTAATATAATATCATTATAATTATAAATTATCTCATTCAATAATACGTGAACATCTTAATGTCATATATGTGCCCTTATTTTTAGTTTTAACCACCCTGGTTACCCCTTTTGACAATTACCAGAATATTAATGTTCTCTACCATTTAATGGTAAACAATGTTACTGTAAATTGAATATTGAAACATAAATATTCCATGGTTTATGTTTATAAACATACACCATTCAATTGGAAGAATTATTGATTTTTATGAATTTTATATCATTTAATAAAATAATGATTATTATAAAATATAATTAATTTCATTTTTAAAAATGTTCATTGAATTTAACTATAAATACATCAGAATAAAGGGTGAATTATAATATAATGATTTCAAAACTATGTAATACTTTATATATATCTATAATATTTATAATACACATTAACATATTTAAATTATATTACTTTTATAAATTTTAAAATAATTTATTTTAATTTTTATAAAATGGAGATTCATTTCTTCCGTATTGTAAAAGAAAATATGATCATTATATAATTTCTAAAAATTAAAAAAAATTATGTTAGGAAAATAATTTCATTAAACCAATAATATACCATTATATTCGTCTAAGACATGTTTTTTCCCAATTTGAACAGTTAAGAGATATTAAAAACAAAGAGAGTGACATTTTGTAACATTCTTTGATTTAAATATTATATAGTTTATTTTCATAGAAAAGTGTCCATTAAACAATACCATTTCAATACTATAGTGATATGAATGTTTTTACCTTCATAAAATTATAATTATGATATAACATTATGTGCTTACCAGATAGTTATAACCTTGAAAAACTTGATTTACACTCTATTGAGGTGAAAAGTTTTACCACATTTAGTATTCATATTTACCAAAACATAATGATCACTATTTTAAAAATTTGAACCAAATGCTTCTATATATTTATTACATTTTATCTAGCTTAAAACTTATATATATAATAAATTAATTTTTAATTAATTTCACAAAATTAAACAAAAACCGCTTTTAAGTGAAATACATTTTTATCATAAATACGGATTTAATATTATACTTTTCATAATAATAGAAGAATAATATTAAAATATTTTATTTAATATATAATTTTTATTAAAATTATAGAAAATTACGGATCAATTTAATTTATTAGCATAAAAAAAAATTCCTGACGAAAACATTTTTTCTAGAAAATCATCTCCTTTGTATAAAAATGTTTTTTTATTTTTATTTATAATCAATTGATAACTAATGAATTAATATTATAAATTTAAAATCCATAAATGTTATTATTTTATGTATTACTATTCACACTGACCAGTCCAATTCATACGTGACTATAATATTTTAAAAGTATATCATGGTTCGTCTAAACTAATTGTTGCGTGTGACATAAGCTATCTATAAAATTAAATTTAATTGAATAAAAATATATCATAAAATATAGGTGTTTTACATAATCCCATTAATACCATATGTATCAAATCCTACTATTATATCCATTCACTCTTCAAATCCATGACCCTTTAGTTCTCATATTCCTTAAATCTCATATAAGCATCCAAAATTATTTTGGACTGGAAGATTTGGTAAAATTTTTGTCACAAGTTTGTTTAATTGATAATCTATCCTAATGTGCTCGGAGTAGCTCCTCCTTTTCTTATTAATCTTCCCTTGAAAAATAATATCAAACAAAAAAGATTAATATTTACTTCTAAACACCCCACAACACCAAAAATATCCTAAAAACCCTTGATCTTCCATATTGAAAATAAGTTGGTAAAGAAAACTATTGTTAATGTCAAAATGAAACTTGATGATACATTTTCACATTATTAAATGGAGTTATTGTCATATATATATTTTCATTTGATGTTTAAGAGCGTATGTAAACTGTAATATAGTTTCAAAGAGTTTGATAATTGATTTTATAACTTGTACTATTAGAAATATAAAATTTACCTTTAGACAAATTAAGATTCGATTTCATCTATCCTTTGACACTCTTCTTACCACCATCTTCGGAGTGCTAAAATTGAAAATAATTTTATATGTTTAAATCCTTAATATTCTATTTAAAATAAATTATATATTCAAGACACAGTTATTATTTTATAGAAAAAAATTATTATTTAATAAATACTTCTCTCTGAATATTTCTCACCATTTTCTCTTTCTCAACTACTATCACATTATATTTGTTAGTCTCATTAATATAATATACTTACATTTTTACATACTATACTTTAACTCAATAATATTATAATTTTAATTCATTAATTTAATCTTCTCTTTATAGAGATGTATGTTATGTTCATGAAACGGTTCAAACTCATCCTTTAGCATGTAATCTAGTTCTATCCATTCACCTTCATGATCATATTTTGAAGTATAAAACACTTTTTCAACATTATCAAAAAAATTAACTTTATCTTTATATTTACTATATACTAGTTAGTTATCTTATTCCCTCAGTCTCATAAATTTACTTCTCATACAACTAAAGTGCATCTTTATTTTCCAACAATTTTTTTGTGGATTCTCATCATCTTAATTTTATTTAGATCCAGCTTCTTTCTTCTTTTGGACACATATGGAAAATTTTATAATTCATTTAAAATTTTATCGCATTAGTGGTTGTGTATTCTTTCATTTTTTATTTCCGAATTTCATATTATTTGTTTAAGATAATAATTTTTTAATTCTTTACATCTTTCCCTTTATTAGAATCACTTCATTGTATAACTTCATCGTCTCTATTTTTAACATTTCTCATGTCCTCAAAATCCATATATTTATTTTAATTATTATTAAAAGTTTGGGGGTTTGTATTCTAATAAGATATAGGAATATATTGTATCTCATGAATACAAATTTCATCTGTATCTTATAAAACAAATATATTTGGATCAAACCTATCTATAAACTTTCCCATAAACATCATGCAAACTGTATATTCATCAAGCATCTCACTAAATCCTTAGATATTGTAGGCAATCAAATTTACTATAATAAAATATTCATCATTATTTTTTTATCATTATCCATTTTTATATCCTTATAAAAATCCTCCAATTATATTTTTTACCCTCATTGAAATTCGAATTACCTTCGTAGCTTCCCTTCAATTTATCCCAATGTTTATTTCTTATTCGAAACCCCCATGATATTTATATATAAATTTCTAAAATATAAATAAAAATGGAATTAAAAACCTTATAATTTACTTCCATATGCCTATTTTTTGAAATTTTTTATAGGATATACCTAAATATTTATTTGGAAATACCATTGTTTCATATTCTCCCAATTCCATATCATGTGAATACCGGTATGGAAAAATCTAACTCCTATAACTATGGTACTTATTTTTATCAAAATTAGGGATTCCCCTACTATTAATATAAATTAAATTCACCTTACTCATAACATTCATTTTTATTTCATAGAGAACATGGATCAAATTTAATACCCCAAAAGAGCCCCGTAAGATTAGGTTTATTTAACTGAAAGGGTGTGGAATTAGTGGTACAATTTCGAAATTTGACTCATTTTTAATTAAATTTCATAGACCAATTAACGTATTACAATTCTATCCAAATTAATTACTAGCACCTAAATTCTGTGGGAAATAAAGAACACAAGAACAAAAATATTTATATGACTCGACCATAAAAGACAACTACTTTATATGATTTATTATTCACCCCAATCATAGATTCTCTACTATAAAACAATGTTGTTAAACCAAGGAAGCTCCCAATACCATCACCATAGATTCAAAATATACTTCTATTTATATAGTTTCAATAGAATGTTATATATTTTCACTACCTACTATAATAGTTTACATACTACAATAAGAAATAGCCCCCTTTTTCTCTATGTTTCCTCAAAACCATTAAAAAATATATATGTATCCTAGATCCTTATTGATTAATATTTTAATACATGATAATTTACTGGGATAATTAGTAGTAGATGATGGTTATTGGGTATACTATTCTTGATTACATTAATCATGTATTATGTGATTTTATTTTTCTTCAATTCCTTGAATGATGGTAATCCATGTGTTCTTTAATATTAAATCTCCTGATATCATTTTATCACTATATCTCTTCAAAATACTAGTGTATTAGGCTATCAGTGTCTTCCCACAAATATCACTCACTTGTTTCTCCTCTTGAAATTATTATATTCACAAAATAATGAGTGAATATTTAGAATTTTATTTCTAGAATTCAATATATGGAAACTCATTGACTCGTAAGGAAAAGAAATCTTTCTTTTTCATATCTGGAATATATTAATTAGTTTGAGTTATTGTTATAATCCCGTAATAATAAACATTTAAATCATGATAAAACCTCTCTCAAATACCAAATAATATCAAGATAACCTTATATTCTAAAATCTATATAAAATTGTTAGAATTAAATTTCTTTTAATTTCTCATCAAATTATGAATGTATTTATAAATTTGTCACATGGTAGAGTAGATTTAAAAATGAATTTCTTCTCATATTGAATCACGATTCACATGATAAATAATGATGTTTAACTCCTTGAATATTGGTTCCAAACATTAATCTCAATTAATCATAATTTTGTTCTAACTTATTATGATATTGTTCACTATGTTTTAATATTTCTAATTTCATAATTTCAATGTGATTTGTAATCTAAACATCTCAAAAGTAATTTTATTATGTTCCTTAGTTGATATTCTATATCTTCAGTGGGTGGGGGAACCCTATGATTTTTTTTGTTTTGTTGGATACACCCTATGACCTCATGAATTTTCACAATGATTTATACACTAATACGTCTTAGTATACCCCTTTTTCTCTTAATGTGTGGTTCACATACCATTTGATTGTCTCTTAAAGATTCCTACTCTCAATGTATGGTTTAAAAATTTATAAGAATCCTGTATTTCTTCTCTTTATATACCTAATTAATTCTTGTGAATATAATGAAATTTTAACATTATGAATTGGGTAGGGTTTAGGAATTTTCATTTTTCTTCACTTTACCAAAAAATAGACTAATTTGAGAAATTGAAATTTTTATTAACTAAATTTAATTCATTCTCAATCACTCCAAAACTAATTAAATTATCATTCAAAGGGAATCCCTCAGAGAATATAGTATTATCATATATACATGGATCTGAATTAATTGTTTCTTCATAACATCTATTATATTTTCTTTTTAAACCACTATTAATAAATTTCCCCTTATCGAGCCTCATATAAACTCAATAAAAATTATTATTGATATTTCCACTTTCTCAATCATCCTTACTTGTCATTATCTTTATGGCCATGTCAAAAATAAATCAACACATCTTAAGCATTGTATCAAGAATATATAAATCTTGATATTATATAACAATAAACATATTTACATTATATTACACAAAATACTCTTCTTCTAATCATATTATTCTTATTCCAACGCATATTGAAAACTTATCTATTATAATAAGAACCATACTTATTATTATAAAATACAATTTATTCTTTGAAACATCAATTTTAGGAAAAAAATCCATGTTGATGGATCCTTTCTGGTTGATTGTGCTTCATTACAAGATTTGATATTGTTGATGACAGATGGTTATAAAAGAAGGAATGAAGAGTGAGCATAAGATTTATGATCCATGCATGCATGAAATCTTTTATTGTGCATAAAATAGAAATTTATGATCTTTGACAAGATAGAAGTTTTTGATCTCTTACTAGAGTTAAATGTATGATAATATGAAATAGAAATATGACTGATATCATATAAGATAGAAATGATGATCTCATGGAAGATGGAATGTTTAATTTTTTGTTGGGGTGAAATGTTTGTCCTTAAGAAAACATGAAATGTATGATCTGATGAAAGCATGAATTTATGATATCTTGTGGGGGTGAGATGTTTTATCTCATGGAGCATGAATTTTTTAACTAATCCCGATAAATTGAAAATGTCTAATCTCGTACAAGAAGATAAAGAAAATATGGAAATGAAGTTGGTATATTTTGGTTATTCAAAATAACGAGACCACATGATTGAATTTGGATCTCCTGATGTGATATCTTGATGCACATTTTTTATGTCAACCCTCCTCTTTATTAGACACATAAAATGATTTATTACATAAACATTCACTTAATAATTCTCTGAGGATCTAGTGGTATAGCGTCTTGGGAAATTAGGAACATTAAATAACTGCTTAGAACAAAAAACACCACATCTTTATTGAGAACATCCTTTACATGACCACAATATTCCTTCATACCTAACATTGCATGGGATAACCTGAGGACATCCATAAGAAAACGGTAAGCAATAAAGCCCAGTAAGGGATTAATAAGGCATAATAAAAAGAATATAGTTCATGTTATGAAATAGTCATATCAAGGGATCCCAATAGAAACATGAACATAAAGGAATGATATAGCATGATTTTTATAACATTGAAATGTGGCAACAACATTAAACATGATATTAGCGTAAGCCATGGATCATTGCACATGGATCACGAGTGAACCCTCATTACATTTGAATTAGAATGAGTAAACCCTAATTTATCTTGAATTAATATCTGTAAACCCTCATTTCACATGACATGTCATGATACTAATATTTTCCCATTGCATTGAACCACTATTAGGGAACATCATTCTTAATCATTTCATTCCATGCAAAATTGTGCCACATGGATCATGTAACATGGATTCATTAAAAATAATCAATTATTCCATGATAAAGGAATGCGTAATTCATATATGAATCTATATGATCAATAAGTAAACATTCATAATGTTGAATACACTTGATAGAGAAATGGAGATGATATTCACTACACAATAACTTTGTCATGGAAAGTCCTGGTGTAATTTCGGTAGCTTAACGGCATGACATAAAAATTCATAAAAATGGTTGATGAGAGAGAAAGTGGTGTCTCATCATATGTATATGAAATTAACAGTAATGTGGTCATATAGATACATGTCACATCATATTTATGGAAATTTAGATTCATAATACAAAAGAATTGCTTGAATGTAAATGAGGTGAGTGAAATCCCTTATAGAATTTTGGAATGGTTATAGGTGTACATGGGAGGTATTAATGAGATATTAAGAGGTATCTCACAATTAAAAAATAAGGAGGGATGTATAGGGGAGGTGATAAATTATACCATATCATTTTTATTTGAAAATACAAGGGTATAGAAACATAATGAAACTTGGACAAAAATGAGAGAGGAAGAAGTCCCTTACATGGAAGTGTGATCCCAAAGGCATGGGAGTGGATTGAAAGGTCCTTCATAGAAGATTGGGGTTCCTTAAGAGGATTATATATAGAGGAGGTTATGGTAGTGATGTTCTCCAGTGTTTTTTATTAATGATATGTGGGGGAATGAGTGGGTTTATATACGAAAAGGGAGAAAATTATTTATTATTTAGGTTTTGGACACTACACATTAATCTAATAAAAACCACCCATGGTTTTTGCTCAAGAGGATTTGAAAGAACTATTTTACTAGTCCAATGTCCAAGAATATTAAAATATTAGGCTTTCCTATGTGGAGGTGAGTCACACTCTCAAGTAAATCATTTTCAAATGCCAAAATGTTTTATAAGTCTTGGAGGGTCCCTTAAGGATTTGTAAATGGATAAAACCAATCTAAAATCACATTATTTTAAAGGTAAAACATATATTGGACGAAAATTACTTTATTATTATTTTATTACATCAATATTGGGTCATTATGATGTCATAAAATACATTATATATTAAAATGAAATTTCATTTTTACCCAAAAATTCGACAGTTTCAGAAAATTATGAAACAATCACCGTTGGATAATTTCAAATTCATAATTAAACAAATAATAATAATTTTATCTAAATAATTTTCTAAATATGTGAATTTTTACTTTTTAAATAAAGACTGATATTTATAAAAACTTCACGTGTTTTGACAAAAACAACATTCAATCCTTAATAAAAATTACAATTGGATTCCTAAAAATTATACGATAATTTATATTTCATAAGAAGTAATTTAGTAATAATATTTTATTATAATATTATTTAATTAAAAATTACATTAATTCCTAAAAATAGTTTTCTTAATTGAATATTAATTAAAAATACTATTTGTGCTTAAGACACCATTTACAAAGTAACAATAATAAAATGAATGTATATTCTTTATTCTATTCCACTGAAATGAGAATAATGACAGTGTTGAGGTCTTGTTACATAAACCCTTATAACACCCACATAAGACCGAAGGGTATGGTTTGTGATGGTGAAATGTTTTTGGGGGGGCTTAGATAACATTTCTTGGGTGGTAATCTATCGTAAATTCCACTTCTCCCATAGGCGTTTCCGTTCAAGATTAACGTGTTGATGATTGTCTTGGGCTTGGTAAAAAGTGCAGCCCATTGTCGCTAGCTCTTTTTGGAGCTCCGACAAATGCATTTCAAATATAGTAATTCTACGATATGAGGTTATCTCTTACTTTTTCTGTGTAAATTCGATTTGTGAAAGCCCCATATTTATATGAATCATGTAGTCACTGTTCAAAGACTATAATAGCAATTATAACAATTATCAATGGTATTTTAAAACACAAATGTATAAAACCAATGAAGTGAATATTTTTTATGGAACCATTTTCCATATTAATACATTTAATTAGATCAAGAGTAATTTCATTAATAATGTTTTGGGTCATTACAATCTTCCACCCTTTAGAAATTTCTCCCTCGAAATTTCCTTTTTCCATACCAAAACAGATGAGGGTAACTCTGCTTTATCACTTACTCTGATTGCTAGATTTCTTCTTCAAACTTGTGGATTCTCATAAACATATTGATGAGGGGTATTGTCTTATTTCGTATAACATTTTCACTATGATATAAGATCAGAACTGGCTTCTCTTTATAGGAGAGGTCAATATCCAATGGGACCACTTCTAGATTGAGTACATGCGATGGGTCAGGTATGTACTTCCTCAAGAGTGATACATGGAATACATAATTTACTTTATATACGTTTGGTGGGAGGTCTAGTTGACATGCCATTTCTACAATGCAATCAAGGATCTTTAAAGGGTTTTTGTACCTTGGAAGAAGCATTCCCTTATTCCAAAATCTCATAACTCTCTTCCATGGTGATATACAGAGGAATACCTTGTCTCCAACATCAAACTCTAGGTCTCATCGACAATTATCATTATAGCTCTATTGACGATTATGAGCAACATTAATGTGATGTTTGATGGTCTTAAACTTTTCCACTAATTCTTTAGTAATTTATAGACCGTGGAGTTTTCTCTCCCCACCACCACCCCAACATGCCGGTGTTCTGCACATCTTCCCATACATGGCTTCATAAGGATCCATTTGGATTCATGAGTGGAAACTGTTGTTGTAACAGAAATCAACCAGAAGAAGACATTTATCCCATCCTCTTTTGAAGTCCATTGAGCTTGTTCTTAACATTACCTATTGTGTTTGGATAGTCTACTCAGATTAGTCATCCGTAAGAGGATGATAAGATGTACTTAAGTACAACTCGGAATTCAAATCATATTGAAGCCTCTTCTAGAACTTATAAGAGAATCTTGGATCTCGGTTGGATACAATCTATAGTGTAACTCCATGAATCTTTACCACTTATCTGATGTATATCTATACCAGTTGATCAAATAAAAAATCCCCCTTAATTGCAATGAAGTGTGCAGTCTTTGTATGATGATATGAAACATCACAAATAGCATTGTTTGCTTTGGACATCTTCAGAATTCTGGTGACAAAGTCCATGGTGATTTTCTCCTATTTCAACATCGATATGGGTAATTGTTGCATCATCCCCTTAGACATCTGCCTCTCAACCTTCATTTTCTAACATACTAGTCACATTGATGTATACTCAGCAATCTACTTCTTCATGTTATCCAACCAATAATTCTCTCATATATCTCAATAAATATTTGTGTTTCATGGCTGAATAGAGAGATTTAAAATATGTGCATCATCCAAAATTTTATTCTTTTTCTCTAGATTTGATGGAAAACATAACCTTGTCCCAAATCTCACAACTCCTTCTTAATTAACCTTGAAATCTAAGGATTTACCTTTTCTGATAGTTTCTACTTTCTTTGGAATTTACACTTCATCATCTTGAGCATACTTTAACCTTTCTAAAATAGATGATTGAGAAATAATTTGGGAAAGGATTGATGATGTTTCCTTCTTTATGATTCCCATTTCCATATTCATCAATCAAAAAATATTCGATAATTTTTAATTGTCATAATTGATAGAATAATTGGGTCCTTTCTACTTAGAGCATCTTCCACCTTTTCACTTTACCGGGGTGGTAATGGATTGAGCAGTCATAGTCTTTGATCATCTCTAACAATTTTCGTTGGTGCATGTTCAAATATTTCTTTCTAAATATATACATGTGGCTTTTCGGATCTGTATATATTTCATACTTATCCCTAAAGAGGTATTGCCAATAAAATTAAAAGAAAATATTACTGCATCCAACTACAGATCATGTGTTGGATAATTTTCCCCAAGAAATCTCAATTTCCTTGATGCATTGGCAATGAATTTTTCATTTTTCATCAACACAAATCCCAGACCCTTCTTCAAAGCATCACTTAATACAACAAAATGTTATCCAATTGTGGGTAGTATGAGCATGGGGACAATGATAAGCCTCCTTTTCAACTCCTTGGAGCTCCTTTCACATTCACTACTCCAAGGAAACCTGACTCCCTTCTGAGTAAATATGGTAAGAGGGTTTGAAAATTGTGATAAAGTTGTCCCAAAATTGGAAATAATATCCAGCTAACCCAAGGACGCTAAAAATATCTATCACAGATGTTGGCCTCATCCAATGCTAAATTGTAACGATGATGGAGGTATCCACCGATATTCCATTTCTTGTGACGATATGACACAAGAATGAGACCTCCTTCAACCAGAACTCACAATTACTGTACTTTTCATAGAACTTATCAATTCACATGGTCTCTAGTATAGTGCTTAGATACTCCCCATGCTCATCCATGGTTTTGGAATATATTGGAATATATTCTATAAATACTACCAAAATTATTCCAATGTAATCTATAAAGACTCTATTCATCTAGTCTATAAAGACTTCTGGAGCATTAGTGAGTCCGAAATGCATTACTATGAATTTATAGTGCCCGTAACTCGTACGAAAATTAGTCTTGGGGATATCTTCCTTTTTCACCCATACATGGTAATATCCCAACTGTAGATCCACCTTGGAGAATTATTGTGCTCCATGTCGCTAATCGAAAAAGTCATCAATTCATCGAAAAGGATAGTTGTTCTTTATCATAATTTTGTTGAGCTCATGATAATCAATGAAAAGGTGCATTGACCCATCATTCTTCTAGATGAAGAGGAATAGTTCATCCCATGGTGAAGCGCTTGGACATATAAACCCTTTATCCAGATTCTCATATACCTGTTTCTTTAGCTCCATAAGCTCCACAATAGCCATTCTATAAGGAATCATGGATATTGGAAATTACCCAAGTATAACATCAATTGAGAATTAAGAATCCTTTCTAAGAGGAAGACCAGAAAATTCCTATTGAAACACTTTTGAAAATACTCTCACAATAGGAATGTCTTCAAGGATAGTTTTTTCTTTTGACTCAATCATCTGAGCATGCTATGTGTGCTTATAGGGCAGTAATATCCTTGCTTGAGATGATGGCTCAAAAGAAGTTTCACCCCCTCCTTGCACTTTTACAAAATTGAGGGTCGATTCACCATATAAAGAGTGATTTCCCTCGCATGGAAATTTATGTTATATCTATATAGGTAAATCCATACCATGCTATAAATATCATCAAACTCCAGCATAGAAAGTATGATGAAGTTCACTGGGAAGTTAAAACAAAAAATTATGACAGGGGAGGAGTTATATTCATGGTGTGAAAGGATTTACCCTTTTTTCTTTCTCATTGAAATCTTTACTTCCATGATTTATGGCGGTGTTGGGATTTTTCTACTAACCTTTTGGGATTTAAAAAAATGTATAGAATTAGAATAAAAAAGTAAGTTTTCTATTATTGAATAAATGACTATCGTACTTATCATCACTTAATTGTCAGGGTTTGGTTCGACGAGAGTGATGGAAAAAAGATCTCCCTTACTGCCTCTGAGGTTTTTGGTTTCCTCTAAAATCCCTTGGCATAGGGAACTAGATTGAAAAGTGCCCTGGTTCGTTGCAATTGAAGCAGCGAACAATGCATTAAGGGTCAAATGGATCATTCCTATCCTTTGTCACTACAATGGGTTTTTCTTGTCTATCGTTAATGTCTAGGTGACCTTCTCTTCCACACCTAAAGAATTTTCTCTTCCCTTTTAGGTAATTTTTAGGGTGCTTATTTACGCACATATGGAAAGTATCATGCCGGAATTACATATCCCCATTGGATTTATCTATCAGACAAAAATAATTGAAGTCCACATTTTGATTCATATCCCCATGCTACCCCTCAGATTCGCCGATCTCAATTTCAACATTGAGGGCACATCATAAAATTTTCATATAGCTCTTGAAGTCATGGATCGCTAGGGATATCCACAGGCTACGTTTTATCCCACCAAAGAAGCGGTCAACCATGATTCTGGTGGTAATGAAAAAGCCAGGGTGTACCATGAAATCCATGTGAATTATTCCATGTACGCTCCGATGGATTCATCATATTTTTTATTGAGGGAAAATAAGTCCCTTTACATTCTATGTCAGTAGGTTCATGTAAAATATTTATCAAAAAAAATTTTCTGTAAATCCTTTCATTCCAACACCTCGATCTCTTCCTCAGGAATAATATTTTTTTTCTCTATGTGCACCATTGATCAACTTCACCCTCCATATGATAAGCATTTCGAATAACCTTATATTGTTTATAATATTGAAATATGGAGAAGATATTTTTAATTGAGTTTATCCAAGACTTGGAGATTGAGGGATCAGATGATCCATTAAATGTATGAGGCCTTTGTCTGATGAGGCTATTGATTTTAGCTTATTATTTCTTTTGGGGGGGGGGGGGGGTTGGACAATACTCCTGAACCATGTTTCTATTCAAAACATGAGTTAACTGATAGAGTATTGTGAAAAAGTTTTCAATTCCTACACCCATAATATTGGGAATCTCATTAGAACAGTCATCACATTGATCTTCGCATCCATTGTTAGCCTAATTCCCCCTATTACAACCCATTGTATGAAATAAACGTAACATTAGGGGTAATACATAAAGGGTAATCCAATGAAAAAGGGATAACTTATAAATTTCAATTATTTATTTAACTTATGAATTTATAGGCATCAATATATGTTACCCATGATCTGATTCCCAACATATATTCTTACGAGAATTTTTTTATTCCCTTAATAATGATTCATACTAAGCTAATGAATTTACCAAAGCATATCCCTCCGGTGTGTCGTAACCATGAGTGTATCAAGGCCTGTTTTTGTGGACCAGTTCTCGTTCCAGTCTTGTTCAAGGTTGTGTTCTCGGGTTTTACCACTACATACATTTGTGTCAATGCCACCTCTACTAGCTCGTATGTAGACATGGATATATTTTCTTGATAAACCACATACTCCATAATCACCAAATAATGGGGACTTTTTTATTATAAAAAGTCTTACCACTAAGGATTTCACTATGGTTCTATAATCCTAATCCCAAAACTAACAAAACAAATCTTCGGATACCAACTATAACAATTGTGCTCTTTATTAATCATTTTTACATGATTAATTACCTAAACATGCACCAAAGAAATCATTGAGGATCAAGAGGTCTAGTTTCTAGTGAATTTAGGAACATTACATAACGACTTAGAACATAAAACACAACATATTTATTGAAAACTTCCTTTACATGACCACAACATTCCCTCACACTTAACGTTTCAAGGGGTAACAAGAGGACATGCATAAGAAAAGGTTGAGGTATAAAGCCCAATAAACGAGTAAATTATTAATAACATGAATAACATATTACATGAATGGAAATAGGCATATCAATGGAGCACAAGAAAAACGTGAACATGAAGGCATGATATAGCATGATTATCATAACCTGGAAATGTGGAAAAAGTATTTAACATTATATTAGATTGATGTAAAGAGCATTGCCCATGGGTAATAAGTAAAACCTCATTTCACATGACGTATAATGATATTAATATTTACCCAATGAATTGGAGAGCTATCAGGGTACACCCTTCTTAATCATTTCATTTCAACCATAAGTGTGCCACATGGATCATATAAGATGGATTAATTAAACATCATAATTTATTCAATGATAAAGGAATGTGGAATTAATTCAAGAAAATATATAATAAATAAGTAAACATGTATGAAGGTGAATACCCTTGATAGATAAATGGGCATGTTATTCACTACATAATTACTTTGGCTTGGAAATTCGTTTTACAATTACGGCTGCATAACGATGTGACATAAGAATTCATAAAAATGGTTGATGAGTGAGAATGGTGTGTATAATAATATGTAAATTAAATTGATGTTAATGGGGTCATATAGATACATGTTCCAATATATGTAATTTTATTTAGATTTATAATACAAAAGAATTGATCTAATGTAAATGAGGAGAGAGAAATCCCTTACGGAATTTCCGCATGGTAACAGGTGTATATTGGAGGAATTAATGAGAGAGAAAGGGTTATATGATCATTTAAACATAAGTAAGAAATTATAAGGGTGGTAAAAAATCATACCCCAACATTTTTAATTGAAAATACAAGGGTATAGAAACATAAAGAAACATGGAAAAAATGATATATGAAGAAATACCTTACCTGGAAGTGCGATCTCAAAGGCTTGGGAGAGGCTTGGGAGATGGTTCCTAAGAAATTGGGGAACCTTAGGAGGATTCTGGAGAGTGGAGAGAAGGGTAGGTATGTTATCAAAGGGTTTTTAGTGAAGATAAGTGGGAGCTTGGGTGGGTTTATATAGGAAAATGGATAGAATTCATTATTATTTATATTTTGGACACTACACATTAATCTAATCAAAACTAAAAACCATACTATGGTTTTAGCCCATATTTTTTTCCAAAGGGGAGTGGGAAAAATTATTTTAAAATGATAATGGAAGAACTTATTAAAATATTAATCTTGATTATGTGGAGGTGAGTCACACTCTCAAGAAACTAATTTTAAAATGTTAAATTGTTTTAAGTATTGGAGGGTCCCCTAAGTCTTTGTAAAATAAATAAAACCAATATGAAATCACATTATTTTAAAGGAAAAAAATATAATTTTTAAAAACCATTTTATAGTATTTTATTACATCACTATTCGGTCATTATGATGTCATAATACACATTATATATTTAAATAGTATTTAATTTTTACCCAAAAATTCGACTGTCTTAGAAAATTATGAAAAATTTACTATTGGATAAATTCAACATCATGATTCTAAAAATAATATGGATTTTATCTATTTTTTTCAAATAAGATAATTTTTATTAAAAAATAACGACCAACATTTATCAAAAATTCTTGGGTTTTGATAAAAACAACTTTCAAACCTTAATAAAAATTACAATATTATTCATAAAAATTAAACAATAATTTATATTTATAAAAATATAATTTATTAATAATATTTTATTAAAATGAAATTTAATTTAAAAATCCATTTTTTCCTCAAAATTGATTTCTTAATTGAAATTATGTAAAAATACTATTTATTCTTAAAACACCATTTACAATGTTTCAATTATAAAATGAATGTATATTATTTATTCTATAAAAAAGTTGTGTAAATAATCATAGTGCTAGGGTATTGTTACATAACCCTAATAACACCCAAAAAATATTGAATAGTAAGGTGTGCGAGGATGATAGACTCTTGGGGTGACTTAGATAACATTTCTCGGGTGGTAATCTCTATTAACTTCCACTTCTCCCGTAGGCGGATCTGTTAAAACTCAACTTGTTGAAGATTGGCTTTGGCTTGGTAAAAACAAAATCCCAATGATGCTACTTTCTTTCTGAGATCAGACAAATGGGATTTGTATGGATAAATTCTTCTATATGAGGCCATCTATTCCTTTTTCTGAGTAAATTGGATTTGTTAAAGTCTTATATTTATACTAATCATGTTGTCACTATTCAACGACTATAATTAAAATGGTACAAATTATCAATGGTATTTAAAAATACAAGAACATAATACCAAGGAAGTGAATATGTTTTATATAACCATTTTACATAATAATACCTTTAATATAATAAAGAAAAAAATTATTAATTAAATTTTGGGTCGTTACGTTATTTTCCATGGATATTTCGATTGGATCTAGGATAGTTCTCATGATTTTCATTGAATCTCACAATAGATCACACAATGAACTAGAATAAAGTAACAATGACCATCATAAGATTTACTTTCTATCTTGTGATATGATCTCACTGAGCATGTGATGTAGATTTCTGTGGTGGGGGAAAGGATAGTTTTCCACGGTTTTTGGAGTTAATGTAGTGGATTTATGCTTATAAATACCCCCTAACACATCTATAAAACCAAATGACGTTTTTTGTCACTTTGTTATCTGAAGAAACATCCAAGAAGGAGTCTCACATAGATATATCAAGGATGAGTTTTGTGGAGAGATCTTCTGAATGAAAATACATGATTGAAATTTCATACTTATTGGACGTTATCTGAAAAAAAACTCATTCAAATCCCAGAAGGGAATCACACTAGAATCATGTGAAAAGAGTGAAAGGGTCTCTCACTAGGATCGCACGCAAAGCATGAAAGGCTCTCATACCATAATATTACACAAATCACAAAGGGTATCGTGCAATGCAGGACATGGTTTATGCCCTTGGATCTCACATAAGGGTACATTCTAGGATCTTGCACAAGGGTACGCATATGGATCTCACGTAGAGGTTGGAAATGAGGATCTTAAACAAGGGTTTATGTGCTAGGATCTCAGTCAAATGTACTAACTATAATCTCACACAAGGATACATTCCATGATATCATAGAAGGGTATGCACAAGGATCTCATGCAAAGGGTTATGCACTGGGATCTCACATAAAGGGGTATAACTCTTGATCTTGTTCAAAGGATTATGTGTCATAATCTCACGAAGGGGTACACACAAGGACTTCACATAATGGGTTAAGAGACAGGATCTCATAGAAACTATTATGTCCCAAGATGTTCCTCAGGGGTACACACAAGGATCTCATACAAGGGTACATTCTAGGACCATGCTCAAGGGTATGCCCAACTATCTCATACATAGTGTTATTCTCTAGGATCTTTCTCAATGGTTTACACGCAGGCATCTCATATGAGGGTTTATACACTAGGGTCTTGTGTAGGGGTATCACACTAAGTTATTTTTTATGGAAATAAACACCAATAATACCAGGAAAAAAGTATCATTTTCATATCATTACTCTAAAGGGGAATAAGAACAAAAAGGATTTTATCCATTCGAAAAATCATACATAAGGATTTTATTCAATTCCACATCCATAAAACTGAAAATAAGACCTAGAATCTCTTGAATATTCTTCCAAAGAAGATGAGATTTCAGTTTTTGGTTAAAGAAAAGTATGTTCAAGTTTTTTTGGAAGTGTAAGGGCATCATCAAGGTGTTTTCGTAGAAGTGATGGAGTATTCCAAATAAACATCAATAGTGCATCTATTGAAACTTTAGGATGCATTCATTGTTGATAATGAAGGTACCTACATGTTGATAAACTATGTGTGGATCCATTCTTGAGTAGTGGGAAAAGGAAAAGAAATAAGGTGATCACTGCCACATGCAGTGAGCAATTGAAGGATAAATATTGGGAGTGACCCTTGGGAAGTAGTGAGATGACCCTAAACATTGTAAAGAAAATGGTAATAGGAATAGAAGTAATCTATCCTAACCATGAATTGCTAGTGAGCCTTAGTAAATTTTGTACTTCAAATCATTTCCATTATATGATCCCTGTATCTAGCCCAGTGAGGGTGAACCAAGTAAAAAATTTTGTGTTTTTGTTCTTTCTTCCATGCTTTACATTATATGAATCATCATCAGATTAAGTTGTAAATAATTAGGTAAATATGATTACTAAAGAGAAAATGAAGTAACTCTTATAATAAATAGGTAATGATCCTATGAGGTAAGATGAACATAGATAATAATATTAGTACTATTATTCTACTCTTTATCATTGTATATAGAACACGTTTATGTACCTAACAATTATTATCAGGTCATAGGATACTTTTGTGTGAATTTTTTCTCAAAAATAGTTTATGAAATTGTTGAAATTGATGTTCTAATCTAATATTATTTCAGGGAGTCATGGTAATGGGAAGAACCTCAAATAAGAAATATAAGTGTGAATGAATTCCTCAATGTGTATATTTATATAGAAAGAGATTGATTCAGTTGAAGGAAACCAACAAATTACCTTATTCTAAGAGCATTTCTTCATTCAATGATACAATTGGAATAAATGAAGAACATGAAATTCCACATGATATTGGAATTAAATATGTTAAATAAATTCAAAGAAGTATAATATTACATGTTTTTGACCTAAATATTGATGTTTATGAGAAATTAAAAGTGAAACATAAGTCTCAACAAATTTGGATCCAAGTACAGAAAATTGATTTCAACAAGATAAATGTTTTACATAAAAGGATTATAGATGTCGCTACAGATATGAGGGGTATAATTATCCCCATTCTAAATAACTGAATATGCTGTTTTAAAATATAGAAAATATCAAAGCTTATGAGAAGAGAAATTATCTGACTTTAGAATAAATTCAGAATCTGAAATCCAAGAATGATAATCTTGATTAAAAGCTATCAATACTGTTTGAGGTTAACAGAATGGAACAATAGGGGAATTCATGTTGTAATGATTCTATTGCTCAGAAATTTCTCAAAAATTAAGGGTCAAGATGATATTATGGATAATATATCTTTTGAATTGGATTGTGAGGTGTCTAATGGAAATAATCTAAAGAGATAAGTTATTTATGAACTTTAATTTAGGGATTTAAATATTCAACAGTTGGGGAAAGTGATAAAATCAACAATGTAAGAAGTAGATAAATCTAATTACAAGAAAAATCCAATGTTTATGTATTCTTTTCATGTACTATTTTATTATTCTTCAGATGGTGATAATGAAATGAAATAAAAATATGGTACATCAGATAAAAAACAAAATATGATTTTCACGTTACAAAGGTCATTCATTTTCTAAAAATCTAGAATTGGATATGATAAACCCTCTCTCATGCATGAGAGAATGATATAAATGAAATGTTCCATAAATAGAAAAAAACTTATAGATACTAGAAAGATACATAAAAAGGATTTTACAGGAAAAAATGAAATCATGTTATAATATTGTGGGGTTCTTAGTTAAATTTCCTGTTCCTTTGAATCCTTGGAATATATTTGACATTGTAAAAATATAAATTATGATAAATCAGAAAATAAGAAGTCCCTTATTGAAAACTAATAAATAAAAATATCTTAGAATTCAATAGTCATAAAATGCTATTATTTTGGAAGACATGAACACAACATTATAATGTTTCAAGAAGCCTGAGGTATCAATGTCAGAAAAATAACCCTGGATGCGTCAAAGTGTTAGCCATGAAATGATGAATCAAGGTTTGTTTTTAGGGAAGATGTCTTATATAATCTAATCATGTAAATTTTGGGAAGATATTGTAGTATGAATAATTAATAGAAGGAAAATGAACATAGAATAATATCCCTAACTTGGATGTGTATAATGAAAAATGATTATAATGTATGAAATCATGATAAGTTGAAAAATAGGTTTATAGCCTCAGGGGAATCATAAGGGATTCATTGATAGGCATATCAATCACCTCCTATGTTACACTCACAATATCTCTCTATTAAATAATTTTAAAGAACCATGTTAAAAATACACGATATTCTCTAGCTGTGATTAAGAAGAATGTATATTTAGTGGAATACTAATCCCAAAAATTAAATGGTGGTGTTACATGGATAACAAGTAAAAGAAAACTGAATAAATAATTCCATGATAAATTTACATTTCCTGAAACATTGAGATAACTGAAGGAAAGAGAAAGATATCCCCAATGGAGGAACAATAAATATTAGAAGATAAAAGGAAATGTTTATACTCAAAGAAAGTATCATGAAAAATTACATTGTGGTGTCACATCAAAGAAGAAAAATTTTACTCATGGGTTTACAACCTAAAATTGTGGAAAATGAAAAGCCTAAAAATATAAATATAATAACAAGACTCAACATGTGGGTAACGAATTCATATTCATATGAAAAAAATATTTGATGTTGGTTGCGTATTTAGAATAAGTACAAAAATAGTACAATGCATCCCAATAAAGAATCAAAGGGTTGATCTATTAAGATTGACCACAATCCTATTCTTAAGTATTCCATAGGTACCCCTCTCACTATATGTCAAATTTTTATCATATCTATAGGATGAAATAATATGGGGGAGATATGATCCATGGGGTGTGTATGTTGAAAGGTAACGAGTGCATTTATTGAATGAGATGCATGCATCAGGAAGAATATGAACTCTTTAAATTCACGTATGTTATCAGATTCAAAAAGTATTGTTACAAAAAAACCCTATTTATAAAATCTTTATCTAAAAATTTTATGTTGTAGTAGAAGGATATTATATGTTGAAGATCATAATATAAAACTTAAGATCTATCAAATCTATACATGAATGATATAGTGGTTACATGTTTCATTTACTATCCAACCATTACTATCTTGTCTCAGTTTAATTCCACTGAGGGTTGACTAATTGGGGGAGATTTTGAAAAATTCATATATATTATAATAATAAATTTTTTATATAATATGATATTAACTAGATATTTACCAAATATAAAAAACCAGAAGGTATTCAGGGAGATATAGTGATAATCAGACCAGTGATATAGCCTCATATGAAAAGAGTGTTCTATAAATAATTAAGGAGTGTAATGATGCTAGAATCTATGGATGTAAGTAAGTGACATGGATAGAATTGAAATTTATTTGTTTAAAACCTTGTTTCTTAAATAGATTTATTTTTCATTTTGGTTAGATGATCTTCCAATTACTCAATTCAAAGTGGAAATTTAAATTTGTGAAAATATTATAGCAGGGTACAACTATAAAAGAAGAATTTAACTCATATCTTGAAATATTTTAATATAATAAAATATTCAATCTGATGTTGATAAATTGAGTAAAAGATGAACTTTCTTATTTTTGACATATCCTGGTGGTGTTTGGATATCAATATATTATATATTATGGGATAAACAGAAGTTCATGAACAAAGGGGTGGGGGAGTAATTTCTCTTTACATGGATTTCAAGAGATAAATCAATAATGTATTTCCTCTTATGATTTTAATGATTATTTAAAATATGATATATAGGGATAACTGACTATGTTGGAGTAAATTAAAAATTAAAGGAATCCAAAATTTAATCATATAAAAAATGGGGATATTGAAGTTAAGTCTCTGATCAAGATCTATTTTGATAACTCATATGCTACAAATCTAATAAAAATACAGTCAATCACTCATGAAAAATCACATTGAAATCAAATATTTCTTCTTCAAGGATAATTTAGAGAATGATATTTAGAATAAAAAGTATGTTTTGACTAACCTACAAATTATAGGTATCTTAAAAAAGGACTTACCCAAATAATCATTTAGAATACATTGACTAGTATTTAGATTTTAGGGAATTTATAACACATGAATAAGTGTAGATGTGTTACCCTTTATCAAAAATATATGATATATTTTTCCCTGGTATGATGATCTATTTTATTTAACCTACTGTAGACCAAAAAAACGTGACCATCTTCTTAATTTAATGGGGGGGGGGGGTTACCTATAGAATGGGAGAAAATGTCTTAGTTAGAAGAGGGGTTAAAGCTGAAAAGGGGGAGAATCAATGTAGCTAGAGTTTTAAATCAGGAAATTATAAAGTTGTCTGATCAATTTATATATATCATGAAAGATGTTGGTTTTTATAAATGTAGTTGATTCATTTTGGAATGATGTCATTCACTAATGAATTTTTCATGTTACTATTATTTCTCATACTGAGAATGGCTCATGTGGGATTAGAGTGTGTGTTTAGAAAATCTTTGACTGCTTTCAGAATTGTAAGATGTGAATTTTTTATAGAAGATGTATTAATATTTAAAGTGGTATCAAAATTTAAATCATTTTCAACAAACCCAAATGGGAAAATTGTTAGGAAAAAATCCTTCATGATGTTTATTTTGTGTTGATTGTGTCTGTTGACACGGTTTGTGGTTATTGATGAAGGGTGGTTGTCAAAGAAGTCATGAAGAGTGGGCGTGATATATTTGTTCTCACAAAATCTGAAATTCTCTAATCATTCACATGAGGGAAATATCTAATGTTGTGAAAGAGTGAAATATATGATCTCCCATATAATAGAAATGTTTGTTATCATTCAAGATGGAAACGTATAATATTGGGAAGGAGAGAAATGTCAGATTTCATGAAATTGTGAATGTACGACCTCATGTAAGAGAGAAATGCTTGATCTGAAAAAAGTGAGAAATTTATGATCCTGTTAATGAATGAATTTTAGCTCTGATGTCAGGGAATGAAATTTGATCTTACTAAGTGAGAATATTTGAAATTATCTCGTGAATGCAAAAATGTTTGATATCATACAACGGTGAGATGTTAGATATCAAAAAACGCTAATGTTTCAACTGATCTCATGGAGTGAAAATGTCTGAACTAATCTCACCTTTAGATCTTGTGAAGCACATGATGACAGTGAAATATTTTCAAATGATCTCATAGAGAGATCTCATGAAGTGCATTGAAACAAATAAAATATGGAATTCATAGAGGTATCTCGCGGTTGTTCTAAATCTTGTGACTACATGATTAATTTTGGATCCCAAGATGCGATCTTGTGAAGCACATGATTTCCCTTTGGATATTTTTATTGGATACCATGCAGCACTTATTATTTTCTTTGTCTCTCGTGATGGATACTACAATGCATTAGAAGACAACATCACTAACTATCAAAAGATTGAACATTGATCTCACAACATAATTTCATGAAGCGCGTGATGCTAATTGTTATAGAGGTGGAATATATTGTTTTCTTCGATTTATAGAGTTTAGGTGGTGGATTTATGCCTATAAATTCCCCTTAAACCATCCTTAAAACTAGATGAATTTTTCCTCATTGTTTTATCTAAATCAAAATAGGAGGAGTATCATAGAGAGATCTAAAGAATGAGTTTAAAGGATAGATCTTGTGAAATAAAATATTTGATAGACATTATGTATGTGTTGTACATTATCTGAAAAAATATCATGAGAAAATCATGAAAGGGTACCTCACCATTATCTCTTACAAATATTAGAAGGCTGTCACACCAGGATATTTCACAATGTACAAAAGGGTCTCACAGACAGATTTCACGCAAAATGTGAAAGGATCTCATGTAAAACATAAAAGAGGTTGCATTCCATGATCTCGAACAAAGGTATGTACCCGGATATCATGTAAGGTTAGGTGCATGGATCTCACGCAAATGGTTACATGCAAGGATCTAATGCTAGGGGATAAATTCTTGGATCTCACAAAATGGTATGTGCTAGAATATCACCTGATGTTACAGGCAAGGATCTGATGCAATGTTATGCTCTTGGATCACATGAAATGGTATGTACAAGGATCTCTCATAAAAGGTTACACACTAGGATCTCATATAATGGGTTATGATCTAGGGTCATTCATAGTGGTGTAAAACTAGATTCATGTGTATGGATATACAAGAAGTCATTACCCAATGAGAATTATCATTGTCATGTCTAAATTCTGAAGTATAAGAAGACGATAGAGGATCTGCATGATTTGATAAATCTTAGAGACTGAATTAATTTCTTTCTCCATCCAATCCAATGAAAATAAGACATGTTATGTAATTAATATATTAAAAAGAGGTGGTGATTGTTCTTTCTATCGGAAAGTAATTTTTTTATCATTTTCTGGAAAGTGGAAGTACTATGTTACTGTATTTTCATTGAAGTAAAGGATTATGAAAAAAATAAATTCTACAGATAGTGAGGCATCGATGGAGAGATTCAGGGAGTAAACCTTTGGAAATAGTTAGATGACCCTAAACACTATAAAGGGAGTGATCCTGGGTAGATAAGTGATCTAGCCTAATCCTTGAGTTGGTATTGAGCCATATTAAATTTGGTACATTGGAACACACCATTGTATGATCCTTAGATGTATCCCAGTGAGGGTGAACCAAGTAAAAAATATTTTTATCTATGTAATTGTATTGTTGCCTTAATTTATATGTATCGTTATTAGATAAATTTGGAAAGGATATTAAAAATATGAATAGTACAGATAAAATGAAATGTCCCTTATTATAATGATTTCAAGATCACGTGGGGCCTAAAAAACATAGAAAATAATATCTATTCAATAATTTTTCCCCCACTCATTGTATCTAGGACCCTTTTAGACTTAAAATTCTCAAATGAAATAAAAGTAGTTTCATATACATTTTTTTTTAAATAAATTGAAATTTTGTGAATTTAATACAAATATATATATATATATTTGTTAGAAAGAATAAATTCATTCAGTTTTTGGTTTTAATTATTTAAAAATATTTTTGGATATACTATAAAATTCTCATGTAATAATTTTATACTATTGAAATGATGTTTGCATGAATCATGGATATGTTCTATCCTAGAGAACAAAAATCACACTATACTAATTTAGGCTTTACTTTTATGTAAAATATCACTCCACAAGGAGGACCACATGATTTCATACTACATAACTATTTAATAAAGCATATATATTTCTCTCTGATGGAAGAATACTACAGTTCCAAAGTATAATGTCCCGAACCGAGATGTCACTTAATAGTGCCTTCAACCTAGTTGGTCACATGACCTCAAGTACATCTCCCCAAACACCAGAGGCTGTTGACTAGAAGTGAGGACCTAGGTATGTCAATGCAGAGTGTACACCCTAATTACTAGAGTAATGCATAGAAGAATCAATAACATATAAGTAACAGAAGTAGTAAACATTCAACAGATGAATATCAAGAAGGATAATAATGCATAATAATCCAAAAGACATTTTTTAAAATAAATGAAGAAAAATGATTTGTGATTAATAAATCTGAAAAAAGACAATTTCAGTATACTAAAATACATGTATCAAAATACCAAATGGCTAAAAAAATGCTATCTCTGAATAGATTCATGAGACTCAGCTTGGTCTGTTTCTCCCATATTGTTGAGAAAGGAAGAAAATAAACCGTCAAAATGTAGGCTCTCTCACCAGTCCTTACCTATATTAAAATAATCTTTTTGGGTACCAAATAGTATCCTAAACAATGTGTGAGATACAATACTAGTAGGTAATCACCCAAAGATTAATAAAATTTGAGGTTTTGTAATATAATAAGGAAAATAGTGTGTTGGTAAAAAGGTCAAAAATAATGAAATGCGAAGGAACCCATGGAATGTACACTACTAAGAAATTGATACAAATTATCCACTCAAGGCACCCTATAATACATGTTCCATTCTCCTAAAAAGATAGATATAATTAAAGAGAATGTACAATCCATATCCTCATTGTACAACCACAGTACCATTTCAACCACAATAATTTCTTACAACCTGAAGTGTTAAGAACATTTACAACCAAACTATTCATCAAAGAATATCATTTTTTTCGTGATCCTACCATATGTAAAGGTTTCAGGCCATGAAGGGACATATATAAGGTGTCAGAGACCAATTCATCCTCATCGAGTCCCAGGATCATCTCGATGGAAACTTAGTTAGGAAATGGTTAGAGTACTAGGAGCATGTTATACCAAACATGTCCTATAACTGTCTACGCACGTAGGATATAATGGGTAGCAAAGCCAAAGGCATCCCATGTAATCAAGACTCAAGGAACATAATTCATCTAATGAATCCACTACTATGTTAAGATCCAAGAAACAATGTCCAAGGAATCTATGGAATCAACCACTATTTCAAACCATTTTTCATTTCATTCCATATAATCATACCAACACACCTAACTATTTCAAATTTATATCATCTAATTAGTATAACTACACATATATAATATTTATTAAATGGTCCATTATAGAAATTAAAATACAATGAGTATACCCTCTCATTTAACCAATTCCACTTAAGGAATTTATTCAATTCAAACATGTCATATCAATACATTATAAGGAGATAAGGTAGGGAATATCCCAAACAAGCAATTCAATTCCATTTAATTTTAATTAGGGTTCATAAATATAGGAGAGTATGAGAACACACACCATGGGTGTTTCAACCAAGAAAAACTAGGTAATTTGATAAGGAACACCCCATGGGCATCCATGGTTCGTAAAATGACCACAAAAGCATCACAACAGAATTTAAGGGCAACCCTAACAGGTACAGTTTTATTTATTTCAATTAATCAATTAAATTTTGAGGTCATGTCAGAAATTACAGTGAGTGTCACATTGGAAGGTAACCTAATAAAAGACCAAAACCAATGAGAAAATTATAGATCAAGTACCTTAACTCGATAATGGATTGCTCATCTAGTATCAAATCTTGATTTAAATCATATCGGGACAAAACAAAGAATGAATAAGGAACTAAAAATTAGGGAAAATAATCTTTCAGCTAAATAGCATCGTCGATTGGAAGAAGAGCAAAAAAAAACTAAAAATGAATCGATTACACAACTTTGTGGATCCAATGGCATGTTATACTCTTGAATAGGAGATCAGAGGTAGAGTTCATCAAAAATACAATAATATCCCACTAAGGAGTACTCAAAAGAGGTATTTTTAGGTATGTTAAAGAAATACTAAATTTAGGATTAATGTAGGAGTTAATTTGATTAAAAATAATAAAATATCAATAATTAATTGGGGTCACATGGTTTGAACTCATAGTTTGAAAACCAATGGTTTGTCTGCACAATTTATCTTACCATTTTGAATCCTTGAAAAAACCCATCATCAAAATTGCAGAGGTTTCCACATGGTCATGCAACCCAATTTTCTTAGTTTAAATGAAATGGTGAGGCATCTAGATCCATTTCGTATAGCCTCGCATGATTTTATCGAGACTTACAACCTTCCCCACACAGTTTGGACTAACCATGTGCTATGATATTTTTACCACTAAACTTTGGTTACGGGCTCTGAATAATCCCCAAACACCCCCGATACACTAGTGATATCAAAGGGAATTCAAGTTAATCCATATTTAAGTATTCAGACTGAATAATATGGGATTTGTACCTTATACAAAAACTCAGGTTCTTAAAATATTCCCCCTTAAATAAATTCATCCCCAAATTTCCCTATGAAGGGTTTTAAAGATTTATCTTAAAAAAATATGGCCTCTAAGCATGTATATCAGCCTCCCTCTACCAAGTCATGTCCAAAAAATAAATGTACTTCCATAGAACCCATTGTAGAGGAACTTGCTAGATTTGGAGGACAATCATTCTCTAGTCAACGATATAGATATGATGCTCCTCAAATGATACATCTCCAAGTAACACATCCCCCTGTGTAAAAAATAGTGAGATGGGTCTGAATGATAGTGCAATAGCTGAGATATGTGTAATAAATCATGCATATATTGACACCTCTGTGGTAACTACAATAGATAGGCTACAGACCTGACTCTCTCCAGAATCTGAAATTGACCGACATAGCATAGTGAAAGATAACCTTATATCCTGATCTGTTATCTTACTAGTCTTGATGAACCACTTAGAAAGACCTGATCCCCATACTCATACTCTATAAGTCATATAAGGCGATTAAAGATAGATTTATTTTGAGACTATGTCATTTCCATCTGCTTCTGAATCATCCAGACTGGCTCAGAAGTCTCCTGCACAAGACATACTCTCAGTGAATCATACTCACCTTAATCTAACTAGCATTGGGGTGACCGACAAAGCCTACTGTAAAATTAATCATATGGTTCCATTTGTACAATATCTTAATAGCTATTATTCAAGGAAGAATCAACAAGAGGAATATGACTCTCCCAATAGCTACCAAAATCTAGGACGCGTGCTCGTAGCATTTTCTCTAGATAACGTATTGTGCTCACTGACATTGCATTTATTTTAGGGTGGTAATCTATGATTAGAAGAACCTATGTACCTAGTTCCATCCGAAAACTATACTAGAAATGAAACATAAACTAGGAATCAAAATATGAAATGATAGTGTGCATGACCTTGTGAATCAATACTATCTGGAAGATATACAACATACCAAGTTCATCCACACTGAAGTTATATTTAACTAGAAATACATGACAATCCATCACCATTCATTAAAAAACAACCCACACAACATTGTTACCTTGAGTAGACCATGGTAAACCAGACATGAAATGTATCCCCCAATCATCCCATTTCCACCCTGGAATAGTTAACTGTTGTAAAAGTCAGTATATTCACTGATTTCAAATTGTTATATGATAATAGGGGGAATACCTATTAACAAAACATCCTACCTCTCACTTCATACCTGACTAATAGTACTGACAGTAAAAGTCACAGTATATCTTATTGAAACCATGATGCACTTCCCAAGTTGAGTCATGAAACTCATCCATCATCCCCCCACATATGTACACTACACACCAATCACAACTGTTGACATTCTGAATATCATCCTTGCATGCAGTAAAACTTGGAGGTTTATCGTTACCTTCCACAATCTCTTGTGGCGATAGCCCCTATGGATCCGCCATCTGTCTTATTCTCACTCTATCCAGTAGTATAAATGTCACAACAAATTATAATCGGTAAGTCTGCCCCGGACTATTGGGCACCTCCATGTGTATCTCATAGAAAAATATCCATGGGATTCCACTCCCTATAGGTTTGTAGAACTGCGTATATCTGAGTTTTAATACTCAGTGCATCAGCCGCTGCAATGCCTTTACTAGGCATCAAGTAAATATCAATGTAAAAATACTATAGATATTCCAACCGCCTTCACTACCTGATATTTTTTTGGCATTGTGTAAATATGTACTTGAGGATTTTTTGGTCAGTGCACACCACAAATGATCTCCTAGTAAGTAACATCTTGAATAGTGAAAAGCATGAACAAGTGTAACTAACTCGAGATCATGTGTCAGGTGTTTCCTCTTGTGTGGACTTAGCTATCAAGGTATGTACACCATAACACTGTACCCCTTGATTATCACGTTTTATAGACTGATACCTACTGTGTCCCAACTCATGGTGTATCTCCTACCCTACTCTGGTAGTAGCAGAACCAGTGCTGAAGTCAACGTCCCTTTCAACTCTTAAAATGCTATCTCATAGGAATATGGCCACTAAAATTTCAAACCCTTCATATTCTAGCCCTTCAATGGAACTACTAGGTGTGAGAAATTATGTATTAAATTCCTATAGTACCCATACAACCCTAAAAATGTTTTATATCGATGATGTTATTTGGATGATCCTATGAAATTAGAGCTATAACCTTCTACGGGTCCACTTACACATATCTCTCTGAGATAATGTGACCCATGACGTGAATATGATCTATCCAGAAGAGGTGGTTTGTGATCTTAGAATATAACTGATTCTATCTAAATGCATCCAAAATGATCATAAGATTTCTAGCATGTTCATATCGATTGTGATAATATACCAAGATGTCTTCCCTGAAAACCTCGTTTACATTTAGAATATCGAATGAAATAACTCGATAATAATGTAGATATTACCTTATATGAATGGTTGTGTGAGGTATTTCTATTAGTTTACCACATACCTAGTGATATCTAGATCTCAAATGAAATTTTCAGAACACTAGAGCTCCACAAATTTGATCAAATAAGCCATATATTCTTGGTAAGTTGGACAAATTTTCAATAGTTGTCCAGTTAAATTTTTGATAATATATTCAAATCCTAATGGTAGTATCTTCCATTTTGAAAAAAGGACTAGAAACCTCCTCATGAAAGTATTAGGTTTAATGAACCCCTTTGTCTTCAAATCCTCTACTTGCCTCTTTTGCTCCTATAACTCCATCATAGCCATCCTATAAGGAGGAATAGATACCGATGCAACTCTTGGGAGTAGATTGATGGAGAAATCCACCTATCTTTCTAGAGATAAACCATAAATATCATATGGTAATACCTCCATAAAATGATAAACAACTAAAGGAATATTTGTCTAAGATGTTCCCTAATCACCCAGATACAAACTTGAAATTTGGGATATCATCTTTCTCTACACATGATGGTTTGGTCCAGATCGGCTTTCCTGGATATCCAATTCACATTTATGAGTATGAACCAAACCCTATGGTGATGTAAAAGTCACCATTTGGTGATATCATTCAATGTAATCTTGAGAATCTACAAGCTGGTAAATCCCATGTATGATGTCAAACCCTATCATTTTGAGGATATAAGGATTATAGATGATGTGACCCCCACCAACCTCAAGGGGGCACTCCTTGAACATGCGTAAACCCTCAATCATTATTTCCAATGGAGTGTCTACTGTAATAATACTCTCCGAAGATAGTATAATGAGACCGAGTCTTTGCATCAAAGGTGAAGATATGAAACTATATGATTCATCCATATGAAAAAGTATAGATGCAATAGTAGAGGTTATTAATATCATGACTCTCACTATAGACGGTCTGAAACACTACTCTTATTTGGTAGGTTGTACAAAATAGATCTATCAGGAACCACGACCCTATGTTATTACCTCACTGCATAGAGTAAGAACACTATGGTGTATCAGTGTAACTGGTGCTTTTCTATTTCAGCCATAATAACCATTTTCTCAGCCTGACTAACCTTCTCTTCTCCAACTCCCTACCTGACGCAATGCTAAGATACCTACTCTTTAACTTTCTGCTGGAGATGACCCATACCACTTGTAACTTTATGAATGTTACTATATAAATGTTTCATGTGAACCATCCTGTCGCAACTTTGACTCTTGACATGGTTGCATTCACACTGATGAAAGAACCATGTTCTACATATACTCATATCCCAACTGGTACTCATCTAATGGGAATCATCAAAACAAAACATTCTTCTAGAATATGATGAACCACTGGGTTAAGAAATAGAAATTCCCTCCTCTATACAAGCAGCTTAAATCAGATTATCCAATGCAATCAATGCCTAATTTACAATATCTGTGATATAGTTCAATCTAAAAATGTTGACCTATGTTCTGATAGCAAGCTGGATACCTTCCTCAATGCATCTCGCTCTTGATAGCTCATCAATATGGTATGTTAGTGCTAAATTTTGTAACTAGGTAAAGTGCGCTGAGTAATACATAACTATCATAACACCCTACTCCAAATGCATAAATTCACTATCCCACTCATTCTATAAATTCTCAGGGTAGAAATAGTCATTTAACCTAGTTTGGAAATCAAGTTAAACCATATCTATCATTATATCATCTCGGTTCAGAAAATTCCACAAGTGCTTTGTTGGTCCACATATCATGAAAGTCGCAAACATTAGAATCCTCTTAAGAGGGGTCTGAAGGTGATCGATGATCGGAAACATAGTCTCTTGCCACAACATAGCATCCTGTGGACTTCCATCTCCATAGAAAATGTGAGTATGATTATATTGTAACACACATGTTATATCAAACATAGACAATGCAGGATACGATGCTCCTTGAAATGACTTCATGAAGTGAAAGAATCCCTCATGGAGATCTACCTTAGCACATGTTCCCATAACAGTAGTTGGTTCGAAAACTGGATCTAAATATGGGTCCATAGGCATCCCATGAACCACTACCTACAAATCTTGACCATCACCAACCTCTTGGCATACAACTAGTGTTTTTCATGGTGTTATTCCTCTATAATACCAAACACACATTTCATAAAAGAAGAACATCATAATTCGTAGCTAAAAATAATATCATATGTCAAAACCCTCCAAAAACTGGGTCATAACACACAACCTCCTCCTAAACCCTATACTGTAAAAATAACACTCACCCAAAAACCATTATAGACACTTCCTCTTTCCAACACAAAAGCTGGTTCTAGGTAAATTCTCTATTTCCATGTTCACTTTCCAATTTCAATTCAAATTCATTTTACATTTCATTTCAATCATTCATTTATCATCGTGTCTTAACCAATGGTTCAACCAGTTTTACTCCATGATGGCCAATAACACGTCATGAACCAAAATATGGTGCCGATATAATTCATACCACCTCAAATTGACTCTAAATTATTGAATCAAAAGTCTTATCATTTTCCCATCCATAATGGTCCACACTCCAAATGAATAGAAAAATGGCGACACTTCCTTTATCCTCTGCACCGAATCAGTCACAACCCCATGTTAATATATCATATCACCTATCACACTATCCTGAAAATAATTAATGCAGCCAATATGGATGGAATAATGGATGGAATGTGATTTTTGACATGTTCTTATATGATGCAAGAGATGGAATCCCCTCATCCCATCGGGTTACAAAAAAATAGAAGCCACAATCATATCAGTAATAAGATCACAAATCAAGTATCTCACCCAATAGTGGAATAAAATCAACTGTAAAGAACAAAATATAGAAAAAAACAAATTGATATGAGAAAATTTGAATTTTTTCTATATGTGGTTAGCTACGCCCAAACATAACACATTACCAAACTCTATTTTCTTAATATCTTTGTCCATTGTTTCCAAATCCTGAAGAATACCCAAAAAGAATGATCTGATACAACATTGTAACATCCCTGACCCTGATACCACATAATGGTTCCCTGATCCATGTTGGTCACATGAGCTCAAGCACATCTTCTCAAACACCATAGGCTAACTAAAAGACATGAGGCCCTAATTGTTTATATGGGAATACTATTCCCCCATCACTATAGTGATACATAGTTGAATTAGTAAAATTCAATTAAAGAAAGTAGTAAACAACCAATAGATGAATATCAACAAGATAGGAATATATAAAAATCCAGAATATATTTAATATAAAAAATAATGATACACGATGTATGTCTAAGAAAGAATTAAAAAGAGGTCCATAGTTGTACAACACATCACACGTATCCAAAGAGAAAAGAACAAAAAGTTCTATCTATGAATATAATTAAAAGACGTAGCTTGAACTAATTCTCTGATTCTCCTAAGAATGGAAAAAAATCAACCCTCAAATGGTAGGATATTTCCTCAGCCCCTATTTACATCCAATAGTTTGTTAGGGTAATGAACAGCGGCACAAAAATAGTGCAAGATACAATCATAGTATGTAGACAACCAAATTTCTATACAATTATAGGACGTGGAATTTATTAATGTAAATAGTGTATATGTAAATAGGTATACAATAATGATATTTAATGTTCACATATAATGTCCACTCTTATGAAAGTGATCAAACTAACCTCTCAAGGATCCATTAAAAAGATGCTTCAATCTCTTAACAAGTCTTCTAAAAGTTAAAATATTATAATAGTTATGGCCTCACTATACTACCATAGAACAATATCATCATTTGTCATTCCATTCAACCGAAAGTGTTAGAAACATCCACGACCAAGTTGTTTAACCAAGAATATCATATTTCTCATGGTCATGTCATATGTCAAAGTTTCATAACACAAAGGGAGGGATATTATTTTTCAAAGACTAAGGCATCCGCAACAATTCCAAGGGGAATCTTGATTGAAACATACTTCAGTAATGTCTGAATTCTAAGGACAATCTCATACTAAAATTGTCTTACACATGTCCAACCAAGCAAGATAAAAGGGTTAGCAGGGAACATGGAATCCCATGGAATCAAGACCCTAGGAGCATACATCTTCTAATGAATATACTACTGTGTGATGATTGAATGAACAACATAAATGTCATATATATAATAAATCACCATTTATTAGAATTTTTCCATTCATTCCATATCAGCATACCCACTCACATAACTATTTCAAATTCATTTGATCTCATGAGTATACCCAATGACATATCATGTTTTATAAATGAACCATTCATGAAATTTAAAAATAACTAATGAGTATACCCACACATTTTACCAATTACACTTATTACATTTAATAAATTCAATCATGGATATCAAAATAGCATACGGTGTAGAGGTAGGATATGTCTTAATAAAGCAATTAAATTCCATTTAATCATTATTATGCTTCATATATCTAATAGATCACGAGACTACATCCCTTGGGTAGTTTAACGAAGATAAAATGAGGTAATTTAATAAGGAGAACTCTATGGGTGGAAATGGTTTCTGAAACTAACACCAAAAAATCACAATTGAATCAAAGGGCATACCTAATAGGTTCAATTTTTTATTAAAATTAATCACTTAAATTTTCTAGATGAACTGGAAAGACCAATGGGTGGCATAGGAGAAGGTTTACTAGTATAGATCTAAATCCAATGTGAAAAGTATAGCTCACCTACCGTATATCAATAGTCGAGTTCTTTTCCAGCATCAAATCAAGATTTGACTTAGATCGAGATAAAAATGAATAACATATAAAGAACATAAAATTAGCTAAAATCAATTGGCCCCTAAATGGAATCATCGAATGCAAGAAGAATAATAAAAGACTAAAAATGAATAGATTACTCACCATTGTCGGTCTATGGAGACATTTTTCACATAAATTGTATCCTTGAGAGATATCTAGTTTCAAATCTAAGAATAAACCACCAAGTAGCTCTAAAAATATTGGTTTTGTTGTGCGAGATAGAAAAATATAATGTACGTTTAATATATAATTTAATTTAATTTAAAAATATGAAAATTCCAAAATTAATTGGGGTTACATAGTATTAGTTAATGGTTTGAAAAACCATGTTCCAACCATGCATAGTTAGTTTTAGCCAAAGGAAAGTTGCACTATTTATCATTAAAGTTTTACTAGCTATGCGAAAACCATAAAAACCCACCATGAAAATTATAGAGGCTGCCACACAATCGTGATGCCCAATTCTCATTATTTGAATGAAATCATGTAGCATATACCTCCCATATGTCATTAATCACAAATTTTTATATATTCATGATTCCTTCCCTGAACAATGTGAACTAACCATGCATTAGGGAATTTTCACCCCTAATCTTCGGTTCCGAACATTAAACAAGCCATGCAAACCTCTGATACACCAATTATCACAAAGGGAATTCACATTAGGCCATATTTAAACATTTAACCTAATAAAGAAGGGACCCAAACCTCACACAAAAACATGGGTTCTTACAAAAAGCTATATGAATGATAATAAACCTTAATGAGTAAGGATTACATGAAGAAATTCAATCAATAACATTAATGGATACATTATAGAATTTTTTACAACACTGTGACATGGATACCAAAAATGTTTAGTTTTCCACTAGATAGTATATTTTTTTCTTGGTATGTGGATTATTACATATTGAATTAGTTAGAAATATTATTCTAAGATAGATAAATTTATATTTTTTAATTTTGAATCATTTAGTGTCAGGATTTCCATATTTGGAGGATTTTTCATCATGGTGGTATTCATCAAGGAATTTCAAAACTAAATTGGATAAATTTACTATGTTGAAATGATTTTATATTTTATAAACATTTATATGATTTGAATTAGTAGTGTTTTTTTAAATATGGAAGGTGTTTATGGATGAATATTCTCATTAATTTAAATATGATATGATGTAATTAAATGATGTAATCTTAGAGAATCCCTTAAAGATAATTAAAATATCACTATAAAAATATAGAGAAAAGCATCAAATGATATGGTATTTAAAATTATAATACTTAGTTTGATGGAAAGGGAAATAAAATTATATGTATTAAAATATTTTTTATGGAAGTTCATGATGATTAATAAAGTGGGTGTAGGATGATTAAATTACTACACTATTTTAGTGTAATTGTTATTCATGGTTTTTAGATGATCATGGTTTTTGAACGAGGATAAATTTATTCTTTAAATGTGAGGGAAAGAGTTAGTATTTATCTTACTAAATAAATAAAACATAGAGTGACAATGAAACAATATCACTGGGATGTGTAATTTCAAATCAATATACCCTCAATCATCCATCCTGTCATGGTATTTTTATTGGGTGGGTCAAAAAAATTTTTATTATAATAAAATATATTTTATTTGATATACACCTCATTTTTTGAGCCTAGGGATAATATGTATTTATTGGGTTTAGTTTTTAACATTGGTGTTGCATTGTGTTTGTTAAGAGAATGTTCAATTTAGGCTAGGATGTTAGTCCAAGAAGGTGGGATTTACTTTTTCTGTGATGATTAGAATCATGAATGATGTTTTTTATGAGTAGATTTTAAATTAAAATACTATATTTGGAATGTATCATATAATAATTATGTAAATAAATGAACGGAAATTTTAATCAGACTCATTATAATATAGATTGGTTGTTTAGGTTGTATGTATTATCATGTATTCTTATTGATTTAATTAATCTTTATAGACATTCAAGATGGGCGCTTTAACTCAAGAGGTTCCATTAAAAATGGAGGAACAAATTTCAATAATAATTTAACTAGATGTGGCATTGTAAAGATAATATAGTGGACATGCCATTTCCATTTTATGTTATCTATGGCCTTAAGTGTAGTGGGATTAAGATAAAATAGTAATGAAATATTGGATAGATGATAATCAATTAATTCATAAATGAATTGGGGTTCCATCAAGTTGCATGTGGTCTTAACATTTTAAATCTGGGATGTGACGTATGTAAATACTAGATTAACTAATTCCATACTGAGGAGGTGTTCTAGATTAATTTACGCTCTTTTTCTATGGAATTATCTATATTGGAACATTGTATCCAGAAATATTTTTGAAAAATTATTGAAGCATGGTTGATCAATAAATAAGTATGTTTCTAATTTATAATGATTTTATATACTATTTATATCCTTAAGAGTTAATGACCTCATGAGACAATTCCATGAGAAGTGGGTACATGGTTTTCCTTACGAACATGATATACTAAATGGTTTTAACATTACATCAAATTTTTCAGGTGATATTTATTTGTAATGGTTAAGGATTCATCATTTTTTTGATGATGACAGATTAAAGGTTAAAGGCTGTATTTGAAACTGAGGCAGTTATAATCTCATTAACATAGGGTTTGAGTTCTTTGGAATTATTTTAATAGAGATTTATTGGAAAATTATAAAACTATTATCATGGATAAAAAAATTTTATCATTGGGTTTTTGGTAGTGTAAAACACCACAAAACCATTGACCCAATGTGATGCTCATCAAGTGGGTTAATTAAGGTATCACGAGAATAACAAGTTATGTGTAGGGATTTACTAATGATGGATTTTGGGATCATTAATGAATGTGTAAAGGAAAAAATAATAAATCTATGGTAGAAAGAGAACCATAAGTTATTTAAATGAATCATATATCCTGAGTACAGTATGGTGTATATTATAGAAAATATATTTGGCAAACCAGTGCCTATCATAATGGTGATATCTGTTCAATTTTATATATCATTGAATCATGTGATAATCATTTGTGTGAAATTAAAAGGATGGTTTACTTATTATAAAATGGCTTGGTGAAACTCTGATTCATCGATAATACCATCTATGGGTCTGATATAAAAAGTCTCAATGAGGGTTTCTATATTCGGTACCTGTCTGGTTTTGAACCTAATAATTGAGATGAGGTAGATCTTGGCAGGTGATGTAATTGTGTTAATTAGTGGAGTGTGATGATAATTCTATTGAGTTGAAAACTAATAAGGCAAATTGAATATCAAGATAAACATGGGAATTGGTTGGTGAACGTTAATAGATATTTATGTATGGATCTTATGAGCTATTATCTAACATAGTGAAATGATGTAGACTGGTAATATGTTGTAAGTATATATTAAGAGTCTATGATAGTTTTATAATTTAAATAAATTTTTTTGATAAGAAATGGAGTCTGTTGGTGTCTTTTTAGATAGGTTGCTAGTAAATTTTTGAGGAATTAATATAGTGGAGTGAAAGGTGCCTCTATTCATATATTTTTAACTATGATGGAGTGATTCAAATATCAGTGTTATTATTTAGTATATAAATAATGGGTTGTATTGTTCATTGAAAATGTCTTTTATTAGGAATAAATTCTCAAAAATTATTTGAAGCATTATTTTATTATTTAGATGTTAAGGAAGTTAATTATAATTCTATTTAACAAAGTTATTCAAATATATATAAATATTATGGGAAATTTTTATTTATGGGAAGCTTTATAGTGAGGATTTTTCAATTACTAATGTCTTGAGAAGTCAATGAAACTGAATTAAATTGGGATATCACGAATCTGGAGTAGGAATCATTTTCATTTTTGACTGATCAACTTAAATTTTAGTGTTTGATGATTAAAATGAGTATTTTTTTAGTGTATGTAGGTTTTGTTAGAGGGTATTGGGATTGATTTATGGGTGTGTATACGTGAAATTTATTTTTGGAATATAGAGCAACTCGGTACCAGATATCACATTATATAGTAAATGTTGTGTAGAGGTAGAAAGGGTGGCCTCTAAGAACCCATAAATACCGAGTGGCCATATAATGGTTACCTCAAAGCTAGTAATTTTTTTTATTTGTAAATAAAATATTAATTGATTTTAAAAATAAAACATAAGAGTCCCCCACATTTCAATCAAACACTATGGAAGAGAACAAGTGTATTGACCCCACTTCATCCTCTTCCACATTTTCTTTTAACTCCACCAATTCATGGTCATTCATTGATCAATTATTGTTTGTGGGATCTTAAAGGTAATGTTATTTCAATAATCCAATTAATTCTTGGTTTATCTTTCATCTATCAATGTTTTCATCAATAAATAACTCTTTAGGGGTTTTCTCTAACACTCTTAGATTCTAGGTATTTGCATCCAAATTAACCTATGGATTTCAATATGTCTACTCTTTATAGTTATGATATATGGTTCGTTATATTTTCCATAATTTATATGAATTTTTATTCTTGGTGTGGTAGAGAGTATCGGTATTTTGGAACGTATGATCATTGATTTGGAAGATAGGGCTTAACATGCTTGAGTGAGATTGTGAAAGGTCTGTGAGGATCTAAACAGACATTTCACTTCTACTATATCTTGAATTTAGTAGTTTCATCATACATTTTATGGTACTAAGACTTCTCTCAATTGACACCATCACTAATAAACTATTTTCTTTTTTATAGTGGGTATTGTAAAACTTCTTGGGATCCAAAAGAATTTTATTTTACTATTTTATCTTAAATAATAGGATTCTTTTATGTGAAGAATGAAGTCAAGAATAATATAAATAATTAATGTGGCCTTTTGGTTCAATTAACATGAATATTTATGGAATATCACTTGAAAATATTTTATGTGACATTTCCAATCCCCAGTGTAACTCAAAAAATATTTATTAAAACATGGTTACCAAAAAAGTGGTTTTATAAATAATTTTGAAATATAAATTGTATAATGGTATAGTAATGTCATTAATCCCATGAATAAATTACCATAGGGATGATAGTATACACATTCTTAGGTTATGTGGAACCTATAAGTGTTTCTAGGTGATATACTTTACGATGGTTTTTCGTGAGGGTTATACTATATTAAGTGTTAAACAGTGTTGTATAACCTTACCACTATTGGGAATATAAGTTTTATGTTAAGGGATTGATTCGATAAACTAAACTTGGAATAGACCCATGATACCTTGAGTAGTAACCAGTTGATGAGGGGTGGTCCCCTTTTCTCCCATGTATTCTTGTTTGTGTATATCTATATAGAAACATAAGATATAATAAGACATTAAGTTCAAATGAACTTATCTCTTAAATTAATTTTTTAAATAATCTTTCATTGGCATGAATTACAGGATTTATGAATTTATTTGATCATGATATTCATTCATTCCATGATTCACATGCTTCCATTTAACTAATAATTTATGTTGAATAGGTAATATGTCATTACCAAATGTGCATATTTATCATGAGATTTTTTTTATAATTAGGCATGATTTTTCATATATATATATATACTTACATATAAATAAAGATGAAAACGTTTATTTTGGATATGGTTATTTCTATACTTATTTTATATATGCATGTTATATGTTTTGTGTTGATGGTGGTGTGGGTATGGTTACATATTATCTCTAGTCTCTCCATGTTGATAGAATGGTTTCCTTTAAGGATATTTATATATATGTGTATACTAGGTACACATATAGATGTGAAGGTAAATATCAAACATGATGTTTCATATATTGTGATGATATAGGATCTATTTCATATGAGCCTCTAAAAATAGGATCATAGATTTTCTATGAGTATTTATTCCCTTTCTTATTAACATTCACCTTCCATAGAGGGGATATATACTGATGTACATTTTCCCTCTTTCGTTGGAGAAGAGGTTGTAATATTTATTTTCATATTTTTAAGATATTTTTCGAAGCATGTAGATATAGGTTTAGAACGTCCTAGTGTATGCAGTTATTCATTATGATTGATATATATGTTTAACTCTTATAATAAATCATGTTGTTTAATTTTATATCTATCAACTATTGTTATTACATATCATTTCATGTCATCTATGAACTTTCTTATATAATGTATTTTATTAGGGATACCCTTGGTAGGGGACTACAATGATTTTTACTCAAACCATATATATCCCAGGGTATATACAGTTCATATGTTATATTTTAGGTATAACATGGCATGTTATTAAATGGTATCTAGGATGAAATGTTAGAATATCTGAGAGAGGATGTCACTTATCATTTTGAGTTGAGATATTTGAGTGGGAAAGTGAATCACAAAGTGCATATATGTTTCTAGAACATAGCCACTAATGACTAATTATTTCATTTATAATGTGTCTATTTATGTGTTATATTGGAATCATTCATGTACTAGTGAAAATATCTTTTTCATTAATATCAATGTAAGTATTTATATTATTGTACAAGTATAAGAGGTACTGCTTGTCTTGTATATTGTTTGATAATATTTTAAATTTATGATGTGTTGATGCATCATGCTAGATTTTCAATAGATTTCATCTTAGACAAGAGTTGTTTCTATAGGAGGGTAAATAATTAACTATGGGTAATTATGGACCGTTGGTTATAGACTCTTGAAATTGGTGTATAGTGAGTGTTCATGGGGTTGGTGTTGACCCAATTTAACTACTATTTAGGTATCTATACCGTGGTCATTACATTGAAGATGAACGCTTGTAGTGTTCTATACTTGATGCTTTATTGTGATGCAACACAATAGCTTAAACTTACATGTTTCACTATTTTATTGAAACACATATGATGTTCTTTAGTTTTCATTGTTTAAATTTTAATGGTTTTCATTATCCTTAATTAATTAAACAATAATGTATATAAATCAATAATACAATTTTAACTTTGACAAATTAATTTTGAATAATTATTATAATTTATATGTTAAATCATATAATATATGAAAAAAATATTTTATTTGAGTGTGAAAATGGTTTGTAATAATAAACATTAAATTCCAACAAAAAATGACCAGAATTATAATAAATTATATATTTACAAAAATTAGTATATAAAACCAAAAAATTATGTACCTCGATAAAATATAAAGTATTTTTTATTAAATCATAGAAAGAACAATAATATATGATAAAAAAAATAGTACTAAAATTCAATGATCATGTATATATACACATAAACCATGTGTGTCAATAATACTCAACATCAACATTATCATAGAGAAATTTAATCCATGAAAATATTAATTATAATATTATTTCTACACCGTAATTCATTTATTTTCATGAATTATTCAGATTTTTAAAGTAGACATTTATTATTCCATGTCTCCTAAAATGACTCTAATATAAGAGATTACATGTTAATATACTCTAAAATATATATTAAATTTTTATTTAATATTATGATCTCAATAATTTATATTATTCCTAGACATAATAATCCTTCATATTATCCAATGTTTGGGAGTATACACACTATGCACTTATTATAATTTTTTTTAATTTTCCCATTTTTCGAATTTTTTAATCCATTTTGCGAAAATAACTTATTCAAGTATGATTTATGAAAAATTGTAAATAAATCATTCCAATATGTATCCTTCCTCACCAATGTTTATTTCTATATTATTTGTGTGGAATAAATGTTCTATTGATAACTCTTATATTGATTTTAATTTTTATTTTTTGATTCATGGTCTTTTTTATTCTATATACAAGTTATTACACACACATTCATAAAATTATATTGGAAATTGAGATTAATTTTATTATATTCTACAAACTATATTTATAAATTCATAAATTATATAAAATTTAAACCAATATTTAATTTCTCATAACCATAAAATCTCAATAAATCACTCACATTGTTATTTCTTAATGAAATTCATTATGATAACTAATCAATTCACTCATGAATCTTTTATATAGAATTTCAAAATAAAGTGTTCTGAAAACAAATTCCTTAAAGTTCATCGTAATATAAATGTTTCCTAATATTATAAAAAATAATTTATGTGGGTTCCCATGCTTAAAATATCACACCCATCCCCCACACATATCTTCAACTATTTATGTAATAAAAATACAAATTGTTGTGGAAAAATTTAATATATAAAATCAAATAACATGAAATAAAAAAAAATATAACATAAATAGAATAAAATAATCTCTAGAAATGGTAATTATTTCCTCCTCTTGGTAGTGTTTTGGGAATCCTCGTCTTCTTCAATGAGACTTAGGGGTCATTAATATAAGGTTTTAATGAAAGTATGGCTTCTTATTAAAAAATAAACACTATCTAATATAAAAATAAAGTGAAGTTATGATCACATCCTAAGTATTCCTTGTTTTTCCACTGAATAGTGCTTTAATTTTTGGTTTTCAAATTGGACTCCCTCCAATGGTTCCATCATGGTTTGTAGCTAAATGTGGAATCCCCTAAAGGAACCATAAAATTTTGGTTACTTATCTACTCCTCTAGATGAAAATTAAAACATGAAATAAAGAACGATACATGGTATAAACTACAATCACATATTCCATGATTATCTCTTAGATTTCCCCATATATAGTAAAATATAAATGATAATCCACCATCCACTTTTTTATTGTAATGTTTTCCATGTCCATGGAGGGGTGAAAAAAATCCAAGGTTGACTCCTTGGGTCTTTTTTGGATTCAATGGTTGATCGAAATCTTAATTATAGACCCCTTGAGGGAACCAGATGTAGATGAACTCCATACCATGTTTGGGGGGATCAGTGTTAATGACTAATAATTTAGTTTATACTTTATAATCTCTAAGTTCTTAAACTATATCAATTTTAAGGTGAATTTGTTATAATTTTATCTCTTCTTACATTTGCTCTATCATGAAACACATATGACATTCCCACTCAAGAAGCAGAATATATTATAACATGGTTATCCTTTCAACAAGATAAGTCTAATACTTGGTGTGATATAGATACATACAAGATCACACTACCCACAAAAATATCTTCTTTATATTGATTATTAGGGTATAAATTTTAAAATCATGTTTATAAATCTATAAACACATCTTTAGTGCCTCCTTCACCCTACAATGATTTAAAATTTTGTTTGAAAATGAATAATCTTCACAAATTTATACTTCAATCTGATTGCTGATGTGTCAATGTGTCTTCTTATTAAACTATTACATTCACATTATCATAAAATTACTCCACCTTATTCTCTTTTGTACAAATTATTAATCACTACTCTCATATTTCTCATCGAGGCAACATGTTTTAATTTTACCATTATTTCATAGAAGGACTTATTTTTCTCATTTCATGTATAATTCATATACATATTCTTTCATTTTTTTATTATTTTTCTTCTTATTCCTATTAATTTTTGAAATATAGATTATACTTTACATTCCTATATTTATTTATATTATATATTAATAGATTTTCAATATAGAGTGTTATATTAGTTTTCTCTTTTATGAACAGAATTATTTTTTTGATAAGAACAGTAGTTCCAAACTCTAACATCCAAGATGTCTTCGACCTATAATATATATGTGTATAATCCATTACCATTGGTTTAAAATTATACATTATTTATTAAATTATTAACATAACTATGGGAATAAATTATTTTGAATCATTAATATTTTTTGGTAATTCAAAACCTCTTAAATTCCTACTTTAGTAACATTAGCTAGATCTCTAAAACATATACTTCTATTGTATTCATAAAATATGCATGAAAACTAATTCCATAACCATATAAAACTCCATATAAAAATTTATAACAATCAAAAAATAATTTATTCTCCTTTTAACCAATGTTTTTCTCCATTTTATCCAAAAGAAAATCATATATTAAAAACACCTTTAAATATATGTAGTAAATTCATCTTAAATAGTTGTGGTTGTTGTTTCATAATTTACCATGAAAAACTATAAAATTATTCTTCATTATATTTATTAATTATACATGAATCATGATAATGATAACTAGGAAAATAATTTATTAATGGGTCAACATACCTAACATCAGTTGTGTTTTATCTACTATTTGACTTTGGATCCCTATACATAGACCACCACTATTGAGGGTCTCCTTATATGGTGATTCACATATGTTATTGAATCCTATTACATTTTTTTCCTATACTATATATTCACTTACATGAATCTTTTAACATAGTAATATAATGAAATATAAATTAACTTACGATGATAAAATATTCACCTAAACTTATTAAAACCCCATATTCCAGTGTACTTACAAATTTTTCATCTTTTCATGATTATAAAAATCTTCTTATGAATTTTATTACATGATTTGTAGAATTTTTTTTCATATTATTCATATTTATAAAGAACTTTTTTTTCTGATATCCTAAATTTTGATGGACTTATAGTATGCATTATATTTGATTCTCTTCTCGTAATAACAATTTTGGGTTCTCCTTCCAACATACAAGAAAATTCTTCTTCAACATATTTACATTAAAATTATTATTAATTAAAAACCATTGAAAACAAATAACACCAAAATAATGTTGTATCAACCATCTCCACCTTTGTATTTTTTTCAATTCCCACATAAAATTATATTTCCTTATGTGCTCAATTCCCTCTCCACTCATTTGACATTATTGTTTAATTTAACCATTTTTCTACATTATTGATAAAAATAAAATGTTATTTAAATGTGGTATTAGTTCATGATTAAATAATGTTACACTAACCATTACTCAATTTGTATACTTGATACATGCATGGGGTATAAAAAAGCGTTTTTATTTAACAATAATGTTGTGCATTTTCAATTGAATAAGATATCAACTGAAATGGGACACTCATTACCTTTATTATAGTGTGTCCAATAATTTCAAGTTACGAAAATTTATTGATACTAATTTATATACTAATTTGACCTGAAATATAAATCAATCTAAACTCCTACACTCACTTCAACAGAGAGGTCAAATACACTGATGCAAAAAAATAAATGATTTAATCTTCTTCAAACATTGCATTATTTTTCCTCAAACATTCATCTCTATGTCCCAGATTAAAGTTAATGTCTTAATTATAATTTTTTAATATGATTTTATTTATTTATTATGATAGAATAAAGAAAAAATAGTTTTATAAATTACACTTCTCCAACCACATTATAGAATATTTTTATTTGTATAAAATTTTCAATTTATAAGCTACTTCGTTAATGTTCTATACTCTGCCCCTGAAATGAAGAATTCTATAAAAACATCATCAATGTGAATTTATTAAAGATTTAGATTTCCACATGTTAAATGTTGAGAATAAAAAATTAGATTTTTATGGGGTTTTATATATTTTAAAATAGATACATTTTACCAAATATAATCGTAATCAATATATTGTCTTTAGAATACATAATGTGAGATTAATCTTGGATTGATACTTCTTTACATTTCCCTATATCGAAAGCATGCACTCATTATTAACATTATACCTTGATAAAATGATTCACATTTAATTCTATTCATTATAAGATTATGATTACACCACAAAAATTTTAAAGTAATTTTTTTGGAACTTCGTACTCTTCAATGTGAAAAATGATGTTGCGAATTTTTTCATAAATAAGTTTCTATGAATTTTATGATAGCACATATGACTTTCAAATATGATTTAAATTCAAGAAAAGGGTATATTAACAATTTATTAATCTCAATAGGGGGTATTTATTTTCTTATTGACCATTATATATTGTATATTATTTATTATATTTGAGGGTTCTTCTTATGCTAGTGATATTGTTAAAACATCACTATCACTATGTCAAAAACAATTTCACCTTCCATACAGATCCTTTTTAATTCAAGGTAAATTCATTATTAATAATCGATATTTTAATTTTCGAACGTCATGTGGAACCTATCTTTTTCATTAGGATAATATTTCACATTTTCTTCCCCCACTTTCCCATCATTATATAAATTACAAAAAAACCATTGGTTACATTGTTAGATTTCCTAGATCCTTGAAATGGAACCATGAGAGTGAGATTTCCCACATTATTTCTCATAGATACAACACTCTATATATATATTTGATATTCAAGAAAATTGATTTGAATTATAATTGTTTTCAAAGGAAGTCTCAGTAATCTTCAAACACATCATTGGAGTATTTTGATTGGTGACCATTTTTGGATTTCCTCCCAATGTTGGATTTATTTAATTCATTAATTATTTGTATATATTAACCCTTTAAATTTTTACACGATTGTATGTTCATGCACCATACCAAGGACCACAAAAATTACTAACATGCTAGATTTCTTCTACATTTCCAAATATATTTTAGGTGGAATGATCATTATCAGTCATTGAATTATTTTTATTCTTTAGATTTTTCCTCCCCAATGTGTATTTCCCTTATCAGTTTGAGGGGAATTTATTGCACAAAAAATATAATACATAATTCCCAAATTCATTATAGTTTAAATAATGCTCCAAAAAATTGATCCTCTCTTCAAAAGTTCTTTATTTTCAGATATTTAAGAATTTAAATCAAGCTATGTTATGTGATTTATTCATCCAGGATTGGACTTTTATTGTATAACTAAATTTTATAAAAATTATTTTATCCACAATTTATATATAATTAGGATTATCATCATTTTTTATCAACCATATTTGTACAAATTTTTTATTTTTTATTGCACTACTTATAGAGTTAGATATATTAAAATTAATATATTTTAGTATAGTTGGTACCTATCTCATTGATTCATATTGATAATGATCACTGGATGATGCAATGATCTTATTTCATCATAATATATGTTTTTATCCTTATAATCCATCTCATAATAGTTTATGGAGGGAGCTATTTTATTTTTTAATTGATAAGACTCAATATGTGTCATCTCAAGGAAAACCAATTTTAAATCCAATTCTAGAAGCATCATATTGAGATTATTCATACAGTATTCAATGAATAAAATTAAATATTAGTAGTCCTTCCTCAGACTACAATCTTATTCAAAACAAATTACCTTCTCATTTAATAATGTACACGGATACTCAATAATCACATGATTTAACATGAAATTGTGCCTTATTGTCATTAAATTGTTTTTCTTAATTTTCCTAAAGTGAATGGATCTAACCTTCAAAATCCATATTAATATATTCCATCTATTAAACATCTATGATCCACTCATTTTAAAAAACTAGGAATCTATCCTTAATCTCCATGTGTTACATCTTTAATGGATCCATCATCATTTAATATATTGTTATAATATTGAAATTTTTTTTTTCATTGATTTATTTAATAATTGGGATTATTATTTACTCTGAGTTGTTTATTAATTCATGATATTAAAAATTTTAAAAATCAAATAATTTATTTGTTCTATAAAATAACATTTCATTTACATAACTATATTAATAGTAATATATACTTAAATGTAATCAATTCTATAAATGCTTGGATCTTATTTAGAAGAGTCTTTATATGAATTTTCCCATACATTTTTACAATTTGAATCCTCTTATCTACTTTAGGTTTAAGGGTTTTCAATTTATATAAAGGTAGGCTTAACATCTATTCTTATCTATTTAGATCAGATCTACCTTTTTCACTACTATTTCATGGTGAAAATTACACGTTTTTTCTATAGAAAATAGGAACTTATTCATCAATATTTTCATATTCATTATCATTTTCATTATAGTTTTGTTTGAGTTATAATTATGATCTGAAATTGGTGACACATCAATAAGAACTCACTTCAATATAAATCAGGGAGGTAAATCAACACATCAAAAAAATAAAATCTTCAAAAATTGAGAATCCAATCATAGGTGAAATGGTCTCTTATAATAATTGAGGGATTGGTTTAGGGATGAAATCATCATTGAGAGTGGATTTCAATTGTTTTTTTATGAAATGAATATAGTTTTAACTTTTTATTCCCTTTATTTTTTACCTATATCACTTATTATGGTGAATTGGTTCTCAAATTATCTCTTATTACTTTTTTTCTTTCTTAAAACACATCAAAACAACCACACATGAATCGTGAAATATTTTTTCCAAGTTTAACTTCTCAATGTTATAAGGATATTACTATGTAAAATAGATATTCCTAAAAGATCAGACTACCCACTTGAATCTTATTTTTGTAAGAATGATTAGGGAATGATCTTGAAATGCTATTTTACATGTCTACTAATAATTATTTGGTGAATCACACTCTTAGGTTTATCCTAAATCTTAAAATGATATGAAATTTCATTTAAGAACTGCAAATTAATTAACAATTTCAACTTATTTAATATATTTGATTTAATACATAATCATATTTACCTTCCTCTATTTCTTTTATAGAAACATGAATTTCCCCTAATCATTCACACACAATGGAATGTACAAAACTCACCTATTTTATTCACCTTAGAGAGTTTTAATGTCACCTTTCTTTTACAAAATAAATACTTATTCTTATAATTGAATAAAAAACTCATGGATATCCTTCTTAGAGATACCCTAGCCTTTTCTATATAAAATTACAATATTTTATGCATAATTATACAGTAGACCACAAGCCAATGATCATTATGTCTAGTGTCTTGGAAGACTAGGAACATAAAACATAAAAAATAAAACATGGGGATAAAAACCTTCTTTATTTAATCTCCATAAAGAGATACAAACTTAAATTGATCCCTCACATCTATGTAGGGTACCCTGGGAAACACATGTATAAAGGGATGATCTAAAAATCCCAGTAAGGGAATGAACATAAGGATACATCTTTAGCACATGAGTTAGGTGGAATGACGTAATGGCATCCAAAGCATGGAACATATAAAATCATATCATATAAGCATGTGATCATATAAACATGGAATAATATAAATGTGACAAAATCATTAAACACGTTTTTATTATGGGTCAAGGATAACCTCCAATCCCATTTCTCATTTTATTATGGGTCAAGTCTAACTGCCAATCCTGTTTCCAATTTTAGTAAGGGTCAAGGATAACCGTTAATCCCGTTTCACATCGCATATCTTGAGACTTAACATTACTTGATGCATTGGGGCACTATATGGGTGCACCTATATCAAAATTTTCCTGAATATTTTTTCCTAATAATCATACATAATCAATCATACATAAACATAAGGGTACCCATAGAATGAATTTGGTACCACAATCATGACATAAAGCATAACCAAAGGGCGTATCATGAAAGTCTCCATGAAAGAAAGGGATTAGAACATAAATGGATGTTAATAATGTAAAAATGTCATATAAAATTGTATGTACTATAAAATTGATGAGAAAACATAAAACAAAATGTATTTGAGAAACATTAGCATTAAAAAAAATTGTGTGGTTTTAAGGAAAATACCATAGAGATTTTAAAATAGAAAAGAGGAAAATCTTTTATATAAAACCTGAATTGATACAAGAAGGTTTTCAATATCAAAATACTGATTTTATAAATATAATGGTAGATTAAAAAAAGTGATAATGTTCACTTGAAATTGGGTAAAAATAGGGGAAGTTCCTTTAATACAGGTTTGCTTATTAGAGAGATCTAAGGAGGGAATCTTTTTAAAAATAGGTATATCCCAAAAATAGAGTGTCGAAAGGGTCTTCATAAAAGAATTTAGTAAAAATAAACTGAATTTATAAAATGTATATAAAAAGATAAGGCTACCCCATTTTGATATAAATAAAGATAAGTCAACCTGAAAGAACAACGGAGCTTCGGGTAAATTTCATTACGGTTTATTGGCATGGTGTCAGGAGTACCTAAGAAGGATTGATGAGAGAGAAAAGGGGTCCCTCATCATTTATACATCATGAGTGATGTATGGGGGAGGTATGAAAAAAATACTCCATTAGTTTTGATTACACATAAAAGGAATAACATAGAGGACATCATGATTAAGAGTGAAATGGAGAGGATCCCTTACCTGAAATCAGTTGGTGTTCTCCAGTTGTTATTAATGACCTGAATAAAAAAATAGGTTTATTAATTAATAATTCTAGAACCTGTTGAATATGTAATTGTTTTTTTGAAATCATTTTATTTTCATTTATAATAATTTTGAATGATTGTGATGTTCAATTTCATTGTTTGGGCATGTTTGCTTACTTGGATTTAATGGCCAGTTCGAATTTGGATAAAGAAATATGATGAAAGAGATTTTCTAGAATTGGGGTTTCATGTTATTAGTAAAAATACAGTATATTATATGGTTATAAAAAATCATTCAGTTATTGGGAGTGAAGATGAGTTATCATTTAAATCCTTAGTGATATTCGTTTTAGTTAATCAGTTGGTTCGATTACAAAGAACAAGTTTTTCCTTAAAACTTCTTACCATTTGTAATTTAGCATTACAGAATAAAAAATAGGATATATAACATATATAATAATTTGGTTCAACCATAACACAAATGGTTTCATGACCATAATTAAAGATGATAATAGAAATTGATAAATTGTTGTCCTTGAATGTGCTAAATTAGCACATCTCAAACGGTGCTTTCATTTCTTTCAAATAATATATTGAGAAAGGAGAGAAGATAATAAATTATTCCTTAGCATAATATCATTCCATTACATTTATTTTACTAGATTTATCACACCATTTGGGTGATGGTATGTGAGGAAAGAAACAAAAATAATTGAAGGAATTGGAAAGAGGAATTTACCTCTAGAGACTTCCTCCTTTGAAAACCTATTAAGGGGAGAGGTTTTGGTATATTGAAGAAGCTAGGGGACTTTGGACGTGGGGAAGGATCGTGGGGAGATATTTTTTCAGAATATTGGCAAGGCATGAGGCTTAACAGGATTGAAGATAAGATGTAAGAATGGGTGGTATTTATAGTGGAGGGGAGGAGGGTTTTCATAATATTATATTCATTAATTTATTATTTCTTCACAAGATATGGAATAATATGTATTCAATGAACAAGAATAGAAACAAATGCACATGATTTCGCGATTTGGGTTCTTAAATCACTTGTGATGTTAGTAATAGTGGATTTTAACTATAGTGTATTTATACGGTAAATTAATGTATTTTACTACTCACTAAACTATCAAGAATTTCAGAAAAAAACTAAAAATTAACTCTAACCATTTTTTGACGTATAAAATCCAAAAATGAAGTCCATTTTTAAAAAATAATTTTCTAAATATGATTCATTTAATATTTAATTAAACACAATAATCTTTATGAAAAACCCAGTTTTAAAACATTCATTTACTTATTCTAAAATATAGGTACGTCATACATTCACTTGAATTTTAATTTTATACTATAATAGTTAAGGTTTATATTCATTAGGGTATATCACTCTTCATAAGGGTATGTTACTATTCATAAGGGTAGGTTACTATTCACCAAAAATTATGTTGTTCTTATCGGACTCCAAATAACTTACCGATTGCAACCGTGTATGTCAGATTTTAAAAATTCAAAACACAGTAGTGACAAACATTTGTTTAATGGTCACTTAGAACATAATAGATCATTATGTTGTGTTTTAATGTGATTTTATGACATATTTCTAAGAAGGTAATTTCCAATGAAAAACATTGGCTCATTATATTATCGCCGCTTATGAAATTTCTCCCTCGAAATTTCGTTTTACATTCTTATCCATAAACAATTATAGGTACTTCTCCTTCATTGATTCCTCCATTTCCCATATTTCCACTTTGGACATATGGTTTCTCCATAGTATCTTGACCAGATGAGTAGTCTTGTTGTGTAGAAATTTGTCTCTATGATCCATGATCTTCACTGGTTGCTTCTCATAGGAAAGATCATCCTCCAACTGAACCACCAATGAAGAGAGTACATGAGAAGGGTCTATTATGTACATCCTTAAGAGGGACACATGAAATACATTATGTAATATCAACATGGTAGGTGGAAGTGATTGTTGATAGGACACAACCCTAACAGGATCAATAATCTTGAAGGAGCCAATGTACCTGGGACTTAACGTCCCTTTCTTTCCGAACCTCATGACCTTATTCAATGGAGATATGTGAAGAAATACCATGTCTCTAACTTTGAACTCATGATCTCGTCAAAGGTTATCAGCATAACACTTCTGTCGACTCTGGGTGCCGTAATATTCTACATAATGGTTTTCACCTTCTCTACCATTTCTTCAACCATTTCAGGCCCTAGCAGCTTACGCTCACCAACATCCTCCCAACACATTGGTGTTCTGTACCTTTTTCCTTAAAGGGCATCACATAGTGCCATTCGGATTCCCGAGTGAAAATTGTTATTGTAAGATAATTCAAATAGTGGAAGATATTGGTCCCATATTCCATTGAAGTCCATAGAACATGATCTCAATATGTCTTCCAGTGTCTGAATAGTTTGCAATGATTGGATATCGGTTTCTGGATGATAGGTCGTACTGAAGTTCAGTTTAGTTCTTATAGAATGTTGAAGACTTTTCCAGAACATCGTGATTAATCTTGGATCACTATCAGAAACAATATATAGTGGTACTACATGAAGCCTTACCACTTATTTGATGAAAATCCGTGCAATCTGATCCAATGAGAAGTCGTCTCGAATCGCGATAAAGTGAATTGTCTTTGTAAGATGATCCACAATGAGCCATATATCATTGATTCCTTTGCATGTCTTTGGAAGTACAGTGACAAAGTCCATGGTAATTTTCTCCCACATACATACTGGTATGGGTAGTGGTTGCATCATCCCCTTATACTTTTGCCTCTCATCCTTCACTTTCTGACATAATAAGAACATTGATGTATATCCAGCAATCTCCCTTTTCATATTGTCCCACCAAAAGTTTTCATGGAGAACTCGATACATCTTTTTGCTCCCTGGGTGGACATAGAAGATCGATCTATTTGAATCATTCAATATCTATTTCTTTATCTATGGATTAGATGGTACACATAATCATGTCCCAAAACATACCACACTTCCTCGTCAATTTTTAAATTAGATGATTTCCCATTTTTATCAAATTCCACCCTTTTCGAAAGTTCCACATTCTTTCTTTGGGAATAATTTAATTTCACAAGGAGGGATGGTTGGGAAATAATTTGATAAAGGATTGATGATGTTCCTCTTTTAATGATTCTCATGTCCATCCTTTGAAAATCTGAGAATATCAGATCCTTTTCAATCCTCATCATTGATAAAGATGTAGGATCCTTTCTACTAAGAGCATCTGCCACATTTTTGCCTTACAGGTATGGTGGTGGATTGAGAAGTCCTAAACCTTGATGAGCTCTATCTATCTTCTTGGGTTCATATTAAGCTCTTTCTATGAGAATATATATTGGAAACAATTGTGGTTATTATATTTCTCACTCTTCTCCCCAATGAAATAATGCAGTAAGATTTTCAACGCAAAGATCGCATTTTCCAACTCCAGGTCATGCATGGGATAGTTATTATCATGGTTTTTCACCTACATTGATGCATTGGCTATCACCTTATCATTTTGAATCAGCATACAACTCATGCCCTTATTTGAAGCATCACTGTACACCACAAAAAGTTCTCCTCTTTTTGGGAGTGTGAGTATTGGTGCAGTGATAAGCATCTTTTTTAAATCATTGAAATAGTCTTCACATTCCTATGTCCAGAAAAACATTACTCCCTTCCATGTCATCCTAGTCATTGGGTTCGATAATCATGAAAAGTTCTTCACAAATTGCTGATAATACCCGGATAGACCCAAAACGCTATGGATCTCCATTACAGATGTTGGTCTGGGCCACTCTTCAATAGCCTTTGTCTTAGAAGGATCTACTAATATCCCAATTCTTGTTATAACATACCCCAAGATTGACACTTCCTCCATTCATAACTCACATTTAGTGTACATTACATATATCTTCTCCTGTCAAAAATCTTTAACACGGTATTCAAAAGCTCCCCATGTTCCTCCTTACTCTTGGAGTATATTATAATATCGTTAATAAAGACTTAGACAAATATTTTGAGGTAATCTCAAAAGAATATATTCATTAAATACATGAATATTTCTGGAGAATTTGTGAGTCTGAAGGGCATCACTATTAACTCATAGTGTCCATACCTCATTCGAAATGCAATCTTGGGAATATCATCCTCTCTAACCTTTAATTGGTGAAATCCTGACCGAAGGTTCACCTTATAGAAATAACTGGCCCCACAAAGCTGATCAAACTGGTCATCTATCCATGGAAGGGGATACTTGTTCTTTATTGGGATTTTATTGTGGTCGCAATAATCAATGTGTAGGAACATTGATTTATCCTTATTCTTGATGAAGAGGACTGGCTCACCCCACGGTGAATCACTTGGGCATATAAAACCCTTCTCCATATTCTTCTGTAACTGCATCTTCACCTCTTATAAATCTATGGTTTCCATTATATAAGGTTTATTTGATATAGGAAGAGATCCAAGGATAATTTCAATTAAGAAATTAACCTATCGTTGAGGAGGAAGACCAGGAAACTCATTAGGTAATACATTAGTGTAATACCTCACGATGGGCATGTCTTCAAGCATGAATCTCTCTTTTATCCCAATCATTTGAGATAGATATGATTTCTCCTAAGGCAACGATATCTACACTTGAGACAATGATTCAGAAGAAGATTTATCCTTCTCCCTACACTTTTATATAATTGGAGAATGCTTCGGGATGTGAATAGTGATATCTCTTTCCTAACAGTTGATGTTGGATTTGTATAAATATAACAAATCCATGCCCAAGATAGTGTTGAACTCGAATAAAGGATGTATGAAGATATTTTCTTGGAGGTTCAGTGCATAAACATTAACCAGGAAGGAGTAATAAACCATGGACACAACAATTTCCCCATTCTCTGTTCTTATATATAACATTTCCTCCAAATTTTGAGGTTGTTTTTGAATAGTTCTACAAAACTGGAAAGATATGAATGAATGCGTAAAAATAGAATCAAATAGTATGTCGACTATTCTTGAATGAATAACAAGATTACTTATCAGCACATCAGTGTTCAGCACCACCTCATCAGTAGTGATAGCATAAGCCCTTCCTTGTTGCCTTGGAGGTTGTTGTTGATTGCCTCTAACAACCCTCAACATAGGGAAATTGTTTTCATAATGCCCATGCTCTTTACAGTTGTAACACTGCACTGTAGGTGGAGTGTTGATTTGAACTTTCCTTTCTTTTTTCGTATTGGTGGGATTCTTTATATCCCAGTGGCAGTTTTTGACTATATGACCAAACCTTCCACATTTGAAGCAATTATTGGTTCCCATCAGACAGTTACTAAGATACCTATTCTCATAACTTTTACAATGGAAAAAGTCAGGCTTCTTTCCATCATAGGATTTGTTTGATGAACCACACATATTGTTCTCTATTTTTTTCTTCTAGTCACTAGGCCCAAGAGACCACTGATAGTATCCAATCTACATTTCATCATTGAGGGAACAACGGAAAATATACTCATAACCTTCAAAGTCTCAAATCACCAACACTTTTCATAGACTCAGCATTAGTACACTAAAGAAGAGATCCACCTTGCATTCACTGTTTATGAAAAAGCCAGAGGCATACCTTGTAATCTTGGTTAAGTTTTCTTCATACGCCCTGATTGACTCATCTTCCTTCTACTTGAGATTGAGGAAATCTCTTTCCATCTTGAGACAAAGGGTTGATGGAAAATATTTGTTGAAAACATATTCTTGAATTCCTCCCAATCCATGGAATCAATTTCCTCTATTGATTTTGAATTCTTGATTAGTGTCCACCACTAGTCAGATTCCCCATCAGAAGATAGACCCCCAGTAGAACTTTCTATTCTTCCGAGCACTATACAATGGAGAATAAATTTTCAATGGAGTAAATCTACTGTTCCATGAGGAGGGGATCATAAGATCTGATAAACAAGATAGGCATTTTCCGTATGATGTATTCTATGGAAAACTTATCTTTCCTTAGAGGGTTAGGGAATTTTGCATGATTCATGTTATTATTCCTAACTGAAGCCAGCTAATAAAGTACTGTCATGATGTTTTGAGCACCTTATCCCATCATATCAGGCATATCATTAGAGCAATCTTTACATTTCCTTTCACATTGGTTGTTGGAACGTGTTCTTTTATTTCATTCCTTTAACTATGAAAAGTAAAGTATGACTAGAGATCTTGAATACATAGCTATTGAGCATAAAACAAAAGCTTTGAACATAAAAGGATAAACTTGTAATGGATAAGTATATCCTACCCTATGATTCCTAAGGTTTATATCTAAGTTATGCATGATCTATTTCTTAGCTTATATTCTTATGGGATTTTTCCCCATAATAATGGTTTATACTAATATCGTTAATCTACCAAAGCATATTCCCTGGGATTTTCATAACCAAGAGTGCAGCAAGGCCCGTTGTTGTGTACTAGGATACCGTAGGTCAAGCCAGAAACTCTTTATTAGAGTTTTCACTCCTAGGTACATCTGTGTTAGAGACGCCTCTACCTTCTCGTATCCAAAAAATGGATATATTTTCTTGATAAACCACTTACTCAATACACACCAAAATTTAGGAATGTTTTCCTATACTTATTCTCAAACTTAAGGTTTTCACTAAGGTGCTTTATTCCTAATCACCAAGAATATCTAGACCATCCTCTGATACCAACTATAACAACCCAAGACTTCTCCATATAACCTTACATGATTTTAAAAATAATTATACATAAGATTACAATCCAATGATCGTTATGTACATTTTATAAGAAGACTAGGTACATAAAACATAAAACACAGAGCTAAAAACACCTCTTTATTTAATCACCTTAAATAGGTCCTAACATTCTTTGAGCCCTTACATCTACATTGGGTACCCTAGGAAACACATGAATAAAGGGATGAGCTAAAAATCACAGTAATGGAATGAACATAAGGATATATATTAAGAACATGAGGTAAGAGGCATGACCTAATAATATACAAAGCATTGAACATACAAAATCATATCATATAAACATGGGATCATATAAACATGAAATCATAAAGCATGTGTTCAGTATGGGTCAAGGATAACTGAAAATTCCATTTTTGATTTTAGTACAGGTCACGGCTAACATCCAATCCCATTTCCCATTTTAGTATGGGTCAAGGCTAACTGGCGATCCCGTTTCACATCACATCTCATTCAACCTAACTTTACCCAATGAATTGGAGCACTATCTAGGTTCACCCACCTCAACATTTTCATTAATATTCTTCCCACATAATCATTCATAGTCAACCATAAAAAAACATAAGGGTACCCATGGAAAGAAATGGGTGCCACAATCATGACATAAAGCATAAAAAATGCGTGTATCATGAAGGTGTCCATAAAACAAAAGTATTAGAACATACAAGGACATTCATAAGGTAAAAAAAGTCAAATATAATGGTATGTAGTTTCGAAATGAAGTGACAACATAAAAGATATGTTTTGGAGAAACATTAGCATTAAAAAAAATTGTGTGGTTTTAAGGAAAATACCATAGAGATTTTATAATAGGAATGAGGAAAAACTTTTATATAAGACAACTCCATTATGATATCATTAAATATTAGGCTATCCGAATGAACAGTAGAGGTTCGAGTAGAATTCATTACAGTTTATTAGCATGGTGTCAGGAGTACCTAAGATGAAAAGATGAGAGATAAAGGGGGTTACTCATCATTTATACATCATTAGGGAAGTATGGGGGAGGTGAGAAATCATACCACATCATTTGGTATTACCCATAATAGGTATATCATAGAGGACATCATGACTAAGAGTTAAATGGAGAGGATCACTTGCCTTAAACCATTGGTGTTATCCACTTGTTATTAATGACCAGAATAAACAAATTTGGGTTATTAATTAATAATTATAAAACCTATTATATATATAATTGTATTATTATAATGATTACTAGTTCATTTCTGACCGTTTTGATTGATTATGAGGTTCAATTTCATTATTTGGTTCTGGTTGCTTACTTGGCTTTAAAGATCGATTCATGTTCTGATAAACATGTATGATGAAAGTGATTGTATATAATTGAAGTTTTAGGTTATTAGTGAACATCCTGGAAATTACATGGTTATAAAAATTCGTTCATCTATTGGCACAAAAGACGAGTTATTATATAAAACCCTAGGGATAACCGTTTTTGTTAATCAATGGGTTTGATTACAAAGATAATGTTTTTTTTATAACTTAATTCTATTTGTAAGAAAGGATTACATAAAAAAATACGATATATTAAGTATATAATAATATGGTTCAAAAATAACACAAATGGTTTTAGGAATGGAATTTATGATGATATTATAAATTCATAAATTGTTGTCCTTGAATGTGCTAAATTAGCACATCTCAAAAAGGGCTTTCATTTCTTTCAAATAAAATATGATGAAAGGATAGAAGATAATGAAGTATCCCATTAGAATAATATAATTCTATTACATTTTTGTTACTGGATTCATAATACTATTTGGGTGAAGGGAGGTGGGGAAAGAAACAAAAAGAAAAGAACTTAAAAGAAATAAAGGAATTGGAAAGAGGAATTATCCTCTTTAGAATTCCTATTTAATAACCTCTTAAGGGGAGATTTTTTGGTATATTGAAGAGAATAGTGGCCTTTGGATGTAGGGAAGGAACTTATGGAAATTCTTGGGTAGAATATTAGCAAGCCACAAGTCTTGAGTGGAATGAAGAGAATAGGTAAGAATGGGTGGTATTTATATTGGAGGGGAGTAAGGTTTTCATAATATTAGAATCATTAATTTATTATTTCTTCACAAGACCAGGAATGTTAAGTATTACATGTCCAATATTAGTAATAAATGAATGTCATTTGAAGATTTGGGTGCTTACATCACTTATGATGTTATCAATAGTGGATCTTCACTATAGTGTATTTATATGATAAAATAATGTATTTTACTATTTTCTAAAAAATCATGTCTTTCAGAAATATCTAAAAAATTCACCCTATCCATTTTTCGACATGTTGAATCCAAAACATAATTCGATTTTTCAAAAATAAATTTCTAAATATGATTAATTTAATATTTAATGAAAATCACAATTTATTATTAAAAACCCATTTTTAAAACATTCATTTACATATTAGAAAATACAGGTACATCATACATTCACTTGAATATTGATTTTATACTATTATAGGTAATGTTAATATTCATTAGGGTATATCACTATTCATAAGGGTATGTTACTATTCATAAGGGTGGGTTACTATTCACAAAAAAATTATGTTTTTCTTATCAGACTCCAAATAACATACTGATTGCAACCATGTATGTCAGATTTTCGAAATTCAAAACATATAAGTGAAAAATATATGTTTAAAGGTCACATAGCACATAGTAGTTCATTATTTTGTGTCTTCAGGTGATTTTATGACATAATTATAAGAAGGTATTTTGGTTGAAAAACATTAGGTCATTACATTTCTCTCTCTTACCCTTCCTCTTATGTGAAATGAAAACTACACTAGGAATACATAAAATTTATTATCTTTAATAATAGAAAATTTTCAACAGATAATATTAAAATGTTTCTCTCTTTTCAGAACATAAAACTTTTCTCTCCAATAATGTTATTGTCAAAATTTATCTTCTGTAATGTGATCAACCTTCAATATATATATATATAATAGAGAAATATCTGTTTATATTTATCATATCTTTTTTATATTTATTTACCCATATGAAATCGTTATTTTAAATAATTTAGATTTTTTTTGGATTTCAAAGTCGCATAAATTCACACTATATTATCTTTAGATAGATAAAAAAACTCAACCTCATCTTCAGTTCATTAAATGTTCATTAAAACTTCGTTCATAACTATATAAAATGACATGTAGACATTCAGAATGATTTTTTCCTTATTTAGCCCCCATTGAACATGCATTTATATCCTCTATAACAATGAATCATATATATATTGAGGATTCCAGTAACTATATGCATTATTTGTACATAAAATAATTTTAGTTATTCTAACTCATTAATGGTGCAATGATCAAGAATTATTCTTCTCCGTAGTAATATATTATTTATGAATCATTAAAAAAAATTCTTGATATTTATTTTTCATTGAAGGCTCAGAATATATAGCTTGTCATTGATTTAACTTCTTTTTGTCAATATAGATCTATAGATCCCCATAAATCAACCAATGCACTTAAGGATACTCTTATGTGGAGATTCACATATGTAGCTAAATCCTTTTATGTTTATTACTTATAAGATGGATCCACTTATATGATTATGTGTATATTGAAATGTACTATAAAGTAGAAATTAAATTATGTTGATCCATGATTCTCTCAAACTTCTCAAAACATCATTTTTTGGTGTACATACTATGTGTACATATTCTAGTGATCTTACCAATCCCCTTTTATTATTCATTTAAATATTATTCCACTATAATATAATCTAACTTCTTCCTAATATGATATGGGTTTATTCTTCTAATATTATAAATTTTAATGGACTTATAGTGTCCGATCTCTTATTATCTTCATAGAAAATAAATCATTAGTTCTCGTTCTAGCATACAAGAAAATTCTTCTTCAACATATTGATATCAACCTTTATTTTAATTTAAAGCCACTAAGAAAAAATAAAACACCTGTAACGTGGGAAAATACTCACATTCTTCATCTTTTTTTCAAAATTATTCGGATTTCTTCATTTAGGTTAAGATTGTGTAATGTGGTGTCTACCATTTATTCTTTCTATTTTTTTCCATTTTAAGTGAAAAAAACCCTAATTTTCCATTATTTTTATAGGGGGTTTAATATAATTTCTTCTAATATGGCATCTAATATATATATATATATATATCAGGTATTAAATATTGAGAAATTTTTCTATTTTAGGATTACCTACGTGATTTTTCCCCCAAAATCTTATCATGAATTCCGATGATTAATTAATATGTATGGAACAAATATTCTTGTTGTTACTCATTTTAATTTGAGGGTTTTTTTGACTTAAATCCATCACGGTTCCAATATATAAATCCTATAAGACAATAAATACTATAAATATCGTATTTTTGATTATTCCATTTGATAGCTACCAAAATTTTAAACAATTAAATAGAATCTAGTGAAAGGTAATAATTTGGGAATATTGTTTTAAAATTGATTATAATGGAAAATAATTACTATAACTAGAGAGTATTGAATAATTTTGAAAATAATTTTAACTATTAATCTTTTTGTCAATTTTTGAGATATATTAATTTTCACATTATTTTATTTTTTGTTTTTTGTTTCAATATTTCATAATAAAAGAAGAAACTACGATAACTGATCCCACAAATGCACTAATTTTTTAAAAAAAATTCACGAATATTCTCATTGGTAAACATGCAAAACTACATGTACATATTTTGGTTTAGTAGTGTTGTTGATTAAATTTTAATAAATAAATAGTATATGAAATATGATTTCAATATATATATATATGTCACTCTAAGAACTGGAATATATTGGAATGTAAATTGGAGTACTCACATAAATTAGATAAATAAAATAATAATCTCAACTTGATTGGAAACATTTTCAAATCATGAATAATCCAATTAATTTGTGAATTCCAACCTATGGGTTATGAAAATGAAATGACCAAACATCGTGGAATATATACAGATATTATTTTAAGATCCCTAAAGGACACCATAATGAAATTTATTTCTTTTATGGATACTATTCAAATTTCACTTAAAATATTGATGTTTTTACTCTGGATAACACTTTTGTTTTCTCTTTTCAAAGTGATTGATCTCAGTGTATGGGGTTTTATGTATTATATGTGTAGAAAGTCATGTTACACTTGACTCCATATAAGTTTATTATCCTGGCCACTATTACTTAATTGTGAGCTTCTAATTTTGTTACCACACTAAAAAAAAATGAATATATAACAAATTTCACATTGATTAACCATTAATAATAAGATAGATAATAATAATCTCAAACAGTAACAGATGTTAAAAAATCATTAAATGTATCTAAAATTTTTTAGCATATATAAATTCACAATACACTCTAAAAATATTTTTAACAAAGGGAAAAGGGAGATAAGAGATTCCAATATAAATATTCATTTATTCCTCCAGACAGTATATATTCTATTCTAGTTTATGTTTACCGATGGTAATATACTATGATAAATAAAATATCCTCCATATATAAAATATCCTCTTACTATAAAAAGGATTTATCTATTTTTATTCTCCTTACTTCTATATTAATATACAGTTCCTTATGAAAATTTCCAACGGTTACATAGGTCACTTCAATGAAATATAGAGTATACATGTTGTTCTTTTATATATAATATTTTTCTCAAGGGATTTGATATCCTATTTGAACATGTATTTAGTTCTAATCTCCATTTTATTATCATATATTCCATTCTCTATCATCATTCTAAACATGGCCTCCTTATTGAAAACATTTCCAATTTGGTTGGGATGTTCTGTGTGATGATTCACTTATCTCTACATGAACTTTCATGTTGGGAATATTTTTCATCTTTTAATTCATATCTAAGATATTTTTTAACCTTCCCAAAAATTGATTAAAATTAATTAACCATATTTTCTATTTTTAAATTAATAATTAATACTTCATAAGGATTTAATTATTGGATAATAATAATCTATGTTTTCCGATGACTTTTGTAGTGTTATATGGTTCTCACTCAGTTAATTGGAATAAGATATAATGAAAATGGTGTGGAACACTATTCATTTGTCAGGTATGTTCTGAATTTTTAGTTTCAAGGATTGTGAAATGTTCACTAGTAGAAGAAGGCTAATAATTCTACCTATGTTAGAAACTAAAATTCATCATCTCTAATACTGTATGAGAATTGTGATATTTTTTGCCTTCTCTTATCAAATTATGTATCAATGAAATTATTCTTGTGAATTTATTTACGTTATAGATATTTTTAGGTATAATTTTACTCATTACACTCACTTTGGACTCAACATATCACGATACTTTTCTTTGTCTCTCTATTAGATTATCACATGGATTAACATCTCAACATGTAACTATTTATAATATCTAGGTTCATTATCTATAGAATTCATTAAATACATTTGATAACAATTAAATAATAAATACAATGAATTTATTGAATTAATTATAAACAAATGTTAAAATATATAATACAATAAAGAATAAATATATTCAACGGTGAAAATCTTGTTCAATAATAATGAGTAAATTATAATTAAAAATATATTGAATTATAAATAAGAGTTTATTTTTACAACAAATATTATATAAAACCCATAAAGTTTGTAAATAATTATAATATAATGAATCTTATCAATAAAGGATAGAAAACACACTAATAAATGATAGAAAAATTAGTAAAAAAATATCATAATCACAACATAACATAATTTTTTTACGACTTGGATATGGAGTTTTATTATTTCATTAATTTTTTATTATCTTGATGAAACCAATGATATTATGTGTGTTAATGGTATGGTTAATTAAATCCTATAATAATTTATTGGGATGATTGGTTTCATTTATTTATTAACTAAGGAATTGTTAATTTAGTACATATTTTATGGATGTCCTTATATTTATTTGATTATAATATTTTTTAATATTAGATATTTCATGAGGATTATTGCCACCTTGAAGATATTTCGATAAACTCTAACCATTATTGATCAACATCTAGTGATTGTGGAATGATTTGAGGCCTTGGTGAATTCCAGTTTAGGTTGGTTATATTTTCATCAGATGTTATGTATTTATGAATAATTTTAATTTATGAATCAAAAAAAGTAGTTCCATTGGAAAATATCTCTTAAGGAATAAAAAATTGTATTTTAGTACTCATATTTTTTACTTTTAAACCAAAATTCTTTATAGAGGATTGTCTACCACCATACATAAAAAATTGTTTCAGGATCACTAATGACTTGGTTGATTTAAATCATAATAACATTAGTATTGTAATTTATTTGTTTAGAACTTGTTTTTATGTTTCTTTGATTTGATATAAACATTGGTTCATATTATAATTGATCACATTTATTGTGGTTTTAGTTATTTATTCATATTCATGATTTCATTTTGAGTGTAACATGAAAAAGATTCCTTTATATCTCTTTATTAATTTTCAATATTTCTAAAAAAGTGGAATCTAATATATCTATCTCAACATATTGATATTGATCTTGAATCTAAATTATTCCCCCCTCAATGATTGTTATAAATAAATGATACCCAATATATCTATGATTAATTTTGTTGTTACAAATAGAGCTTCTTAGTGTTCCAATTTTTCATGAGATTGACAATTCAACCTCAATCCATCTATATTAAAACATTTAAGTCTTCTAGTATCATAAATACAATACATATACATATATTTCACATTCCACCAAATATATACTAAAATTACACACATTTAAATAGAAACTATTGAAATGTAAAAAAATGGTCCAATGTTTATAAAATAGTACAATACAATTTCTTTGAATTAGAGTGTTTCTGAAAATTTAGAGAACAATATATACAATTAATATTTAATATAATTTGTTATGATTTATTTATTTTCTAATTTAATCCTTTAGTTTTCCATTTTTTTATTTTTATTTTATTTTTCTTGATGAATTAGAGAATAAAAAATAGCCCATACTCATAAATTTCATTAATTTTATCATTGATTTAATCTTATATTATGGAAAGTAACCATGTCAAAGTGCACTGGATGGTTTTTTATTAATACTATTATTGATTTAATTTTAATAGATTATAAGTAAAATAAATATGAATTAAATATTTGTATGTGCCAGTCCCTAAACATAGATATATATGAAACTACAATGGTATAAAGCTATTTAAATGTGGATAACTACTTGAATTACCTCTAATATAGAGGAAAAACTTATTTGATAATGAAGAATCTAATGAAATCACTAATTATTACCTATTTGTCATGAATATTAAATGAGAACCACTATATTATATCTTTTTATATTGTCTCAAACAACCCAAATAACCCCATACTGAAACATTAATATCTATTATGTTTTGAATAGAAACATGAAGTTCTAACAAATGTGGGTTTTGGGTCTTTCCACTGTACAAAAAGTTTCGGTTTATTGTATGGGTTATTAAGACACAAATGTATGGAATGTAAAGTTACAATAGTATTCATGTATTAATCAAATCTTAACCCATATTTATTAATTTTGATGTTATAATCTATTTGACTCGCTCTCGTAAAATGTTTATCAATCCACTCTCACAATGATTTAAGAATTAATAATAAGTTAGATAATAATAAACCCTAACAAAAATGACATATAAAACAAAATAACCATTATAACCACGTACCATAACATTAGTATATAAAAAATCATAAGAAACTCTATAAGACAACAAAAATAAGGAAAGATAAATCCCAGGGAGTCCTATAAAAATAATCATTCATTCCTCCCAAAATTGTTCATGATTTTGTAATTGATGTTTTCCTTTTTAAATCTCCAATGGTTCAATCAGTATCTTCTCTGATCCTATATAATTTTTGACCAATGAGAACTAATAAATTTTTCTTCATATTTATGAAATATTAATAGATAGTTCCTCATCCAAATTTACATAGGTTTCATAGATATATTCCACATGGAATATAGTATCTATGTAGTTTTATCTTGTGGAAAGTGATGATTGAGGGATTTTAACCCCAATATAATTAATTAATTTAGTTCCAATCCTTATGATATTCTCTAAACATCCACTCTCTAAGAATTTTTTTTTAGAAACCTTTTTAATGTCTAATATAGTTTAGATGGGATGTTGAGTATGATTATTCTCTTCTATTTCTAATTATTTCAATGTTTTATATATGGATCATGTTTCTATTCATGAATGAGATCTCTTTTAGTCTTCCTAAACATTGAATCATCTTAAATTTTTTTCTCCTTTTAAAGAATAATCATGAATAATTCACATGAATTGAATTGTAGGATCAAAATTAGTTTACTGTTTTCTAAGATGAATGTTGAATAATATTCTTTTCCCTACCGTTGTTTCCATAATATTTTGGGAAAGGGGTATATAATCGAATAAATTAGTGATACAGGCTTCAAATCGTGTTCATCATATGATATAAAGTGGACATTAGAAGAAAAATAATGAAAATTCTATGTATGTTGGAAATATTATTAATTTTATAAAATAGGGTATCATAGTTTTAAATTTGATTGCCTTATCTCAATATATTGTGCAATAATGTGACTGGTCTTATAAAAGAAACAACCTTAATGGTAGATATAGATAGAGTTATACTTTTAATGATCACTTGGGATTCAATATATCATGAGACACATTATTCATTCTCTATAATTGTGTGGCATGTATAAACTTATCAACTTTTTATTGTTTCCGTTAGCTTAGTTATCTGTATATAAAATTAATTAAATATGTATTTCATCAAATTATGAATAAACACAATGAATTTACTGAATGAGGTAAAAACCAATTGTATAAATTAATTGTTACTGAGTATAATATAATAAAATCAATTTATTAATGTGTGAAAATTATGTTCAATAATAATTATACAATTATATTATTAAATGAAATGAACTAGGCACAAAATTCAATGTGACAACCTTGACCCACAGTCCTTGAATTTAGTTAGAATAATCACCTTCTTTATAAACCGACTTTTAAATAAACTAAAAAAACCTAATTTTAACCATCAAAAACTAAAATATCATGAGATATTATTGAGTAACATGCATTAGAATGGAATTTTAGGTATATAGTTTTTCAAATTTCAGAAAAACCATTAACCATCCCTTTGTACATCTCAGAAAATGGGTATTTTTCACTAAAACCAAATATTCCTCAATGGGTTTAAAAAATCTGCCACAAAAATCTCAGCATAAATTATTCAATTAGACATATCATGTTTAACAAATTTCTTTATAACCATGGGATATAGGAACACTATAAGGTTGGAGTTAAAACAAACAGTAAGCATAAACATATAATAATCAAAATAATATGCCAGTATAAGATGATCAGAAATAAAATGAAAATAATAATTAATCAACCTTTTTCCATAATAATAAAATTTTATGAGATTTAATGTTTAGTTATTCACATATCAACATATAAACACATGAATAACAATAAATAGTTCCTTATAGATGAAATAATTATTTTCAGATAACTAATTACATTCCTTAAGCCAAGAAATCATGATATTAGATGGTGTGATCAGGTCGTCATGGCCATGAGTTTATATAAAAATTTGATTTGGGAAGGAATAAACCAAAATACCCAAGCTAGTTTGTCTCATGATACCTATCGATTAATTTATCATCTATTGAAGTCCCCACCCATAAAAAAAATTCCCAATTAATTCATAATATGAAGAAATAAAGAAACACTAAAAAAATAAACAATAGTCCATAATAATACATAAAATTCCATATTAGTATAACATGTATATGGATTTTCAATAGTTTATCAATCGATAAATAAGATAATGTTATAGGTAAACATACCACAAAATAACATGATATTTTGAAAGGGTTGTTTTGTTAACTCAATAATTTCCAAAATCAATCAATGTTTGGAATCTAGATGAATATATTTCAATAAAAGGAATGAAAAATAGTGTGTTCACAATAAATAATAATTGGATGGAAAATTATACATGTAATATATGATGATTTAGAAACAAAAAGGTACTAATGGATTTAGATAAGTTCAACCCCCAAAAGCAAATAGAATTAGTAGATTTTGGAGGACGTCCCTAAACAATATGTATGCCACAAAAATAAAGTAAGTGGTAAATTTGAATCACATATCAATGAACCAAAATTGAGATTTAAAAACAATTATATTAATGATATTATATGAATAAAAGGACCAGGAGAGGAATTCCATGAAATTAAAATATATTTATTTAAAAACATTTTAATAAAACACCCAAATAATGATAGAATTTCAAATTGAAAATTAAATACTATGAATAATTATATAATCATTATAAATAATATTAAAAAGGTATTATGCAAACCAATAAATAGAAAATAAAGTATATTACATAATCATATCTGAAGTAATTGAAATATCAGACAAAGGAGCTTTATAACAAATATAATAACTAAGGTACGAATCATTTGATAATGAGGTAATAATGAAGAACTACAGAACCCAAAAAATAATGAAGAAATATAATATCAATTTTTCCTTTTTTTAGTAAATAAATTGTGATAAATTAGAGTTTCAATAAGACGTTATTTAACTTAATGGAATAAAATGGATTTAGTACAAACCATTACCTTTATTCTTAGTAAGTCAAGATATGATTTAACCACCTGTATAAAAACCAAAACTATCTTAATCACCCATTTAATATCCATTTTTATATCTATAACCTTTGATAAACTTCATTTATAATTATTCTCTACATGTATTTTAGTTTTTTATTATATATTTTTTATATTGGGTGTGAGTAATCATGATTATTTTGAACTAGTTTCATAATACCAATATTTTTCCTTATTCTTCTATAAAATATCATCATTACTATATTATTAATGGTAATATAATTAATTATTTTCAATTATCCATAATTTTATAATTTATTTTAATGGGGGTTTTTTGTATTCTCCTTAAAGATGAAATCAGTTATGCTCATTTTTATGTGATTTTTCATGAACATACATTAAAATGTTAAGTAATGAGTTTAATAGTAGATTTAACTTTATAGAAAAAAAATTACGATCATAATTTTACAATTTATATAATATATTTGTAAAAATTAATTTCCCAAAGTAATCCATGATGTATATTTATAGAATTCATTAAGTAAGTGGATAAAGTGACCTATTCTAGAATAACCATCTTCAAGGGATGATTGTGATGTGATATAGATGTAATATAATTATATCAAAATAAATATGACATTAGTTGGTATTAATTATCATGATATATTATAATATGAAATAATTTAAAGAGTAATATAATCTCTGATAATTTTTTACATAGTATAAAGAAATCATTTTTTTGATCCTAGAATGCTCTTTTGCACAGTTGAATTTACCAGTATTGTTTATTTATCATATTTTTAGTAGGATGTCTAAATTTTCATACAAAAAACAAAATATTTTAAAAAAAATCATATTTATTGATTGCAAAAAATCTAATTACTAGTAATTAATGGTGTTACTGATAAGAAAAAAGTGGATTTCAATTGTTCTGTGAAGGTGGTAGTCTACACGTACAAATGGTTGATGATATAATTTTCAATTTAAAAGGAGAAGTTTTTAATTTTTTTTATCATTTGGAAATCTAAAATGTGTTATTAATATCATATATATTTATGAAATTCAAAATTTGGATCAGCTGTATTTAATGGTTAAGGAAAATAAAACATGATAATTTTCGGAGGGGTAGTCTGCACACTTTTATGATTGCTGTTTTTTTTCAAAAAATAAAATGTGAAAGGTGGTTAATAGATTTCCTTATGTAATAGTATTATAATATATAACAGAAAATATTATTTAATTATATTGGAGGGATAAAATATATATAAAATAATAATAAATAATATAAATGAAATTTAGAACAATTAACACTCATTTTCAAGACATGGGATTTCCTTTGGAGGACTCCTTGGAATTGGAGGAATTAAGATAATATATTCCGAAAAAACCATAAAATTGTGATATTTTATAATATGGGACTGGTTAGGGGATATTACTCAATTGTAAACTATGTTTTGGGAGAGTTCGTTATGTTGGGGTGAGAGGCCCCTTTTATAAGGTGTGAGAATGACGTTTTTTGTAAAATTTATACATAATATAAAGAGAGAACATGCATAGAAACTAAATAAGATAGAAATAATAAAAAAACATTTAGTGGAAGATATATGGTCGATAATACCTCAAAAAGTCATTTGAAAAAAATTTAAAAATGTTTTTCAATGCCATTTTCTCTAATAATTCTAACTTTTATCATTATTTGTATTACCGTGGTAACTAGTTTTTATCTAAGTAATATAAAATTAACACCTAAAAATAAAATGGGCCTTATTATATAATTTATACTATATTATTATAAAAATTATATGCATTTTATCATTTAAAATTTAAATGTTTATGAAAAAAGAATTTTAACATTACTCCCTATAGTGCATAAAACATTGTTTTTAGAAAAAGTGTACTTTTAGATATTAAATTAGTTTTAGGGATAAAATTATAATTTTCTTTAAATTTCCAATTATAAATTACTTATTTATAAAAAACAGAATTTAGTTTCATTTCAAATAATTCTAAAACATAATTATACAAATATAATAATTAATTAAAAAAATTAATGAAAATTTTTTTTCTAGAAAATATTAATTGAGTTCCAAAAATGTTAAAATTTAAAATTGAATAAAAATATTATTTTTTTACTACTTAAATAATTTTTTTATCAGTTAAAAATGTTTTATTAAATTCTATTTTTTTCTTATATAATGATATAGTTATAAAAGTTTCAGTTTTTACAAAAAATCGTGTTTTCACTGTTTACAAAAAATCAACTATTTCTCAAAAATATAATAAAATGAACATAATTTAATATTAAAACAATAAATATAAGAATGATGTTTATTTAATGAAATTTAATTTATAAATTTTGATAACCAAACTATTATATAAAATCCTAATAATATAATAAAAACCATTTTTGAGGAAATTAATAATTTTAAGTGATATTAACTATTATTATTCATATTTCATTTCAACTAGCAATCATATTGGATTTAATATATTATTAGTATCAAAAATATTTTATTTCCCATGATATATTTATTTTCTAAAAAAATATATGAAAAATAATTGTTTTAAAGGTTTTATTTTAAAGCATAAAACAATCTTATTAGTTATTTGTTTAATGTAATTTAATTTATCAACGTCTTAATATGCATAACGAATTTAATTTTTATTTATACATATATTTAATTTTTAGGGTGCATCTATTGTTACCCACCAATTAGAAAGATAAATTTTAATAGTTATATCATTTTCTAAACAGCTTTTTAGATCGGTGTTAGATTAAAGTAATCCCTTTAACACATTAGGGTTCAAACGAAATTATAATTTAAAATCTCAAAGTGTTACCTGATACCACCATAATGAAATATCATCCTTGGATTTTTAATTATAACTCATTGTTTAATGTTTGTGTGGATATTCATAACATATTTATTATTCCAGATATAATATCTAAAATGAAATTTACTTTTCTCTCTTAGACAAAATTAACTTTTTCTCTTTTCCTCAAACAATATTAATCATTCATAAAATCATAAACATAGGTTTGTAATTACCCTAAAATAACATTATACAAAATATGTGTTTCTCAAAACCATCTAAATATCTAACACATTAAACAGTTATGACATTATATATTCTTTAATATTTTAACAGTATCCTTAACCCACAAAAGTTATCCATTGCTAGGGCATAAGATCACACACTAGACAATATACACTAAAATCCTAAAAAAGTGATGTAATAATAAAAAATATATTGAATAAAATTCAAATCCTAGATGGTCCAAATACATTCTAAATTAAGGTTTTCAAACCTAATCAACACTTTATTTTCATAACATCAATCATACATTAATACTGAGGGTTATTCATTATTGAATCATGTGTTTTCAATAGTTATCCCCATAAAATATGATCATATCATAAAAACAATTTCTAAGGTTATTAATTCCATGTATAAAATGTTCTCAAAAATTTAAAGAAAACATACTAAATAAAAATCATTATATTCTTCACATAATCCCCATAACTTTTAGAATGTTCCATAATGTCATCGATAAATATGACCCACTAATTAAAATATCTTAGCTTATAATATTTAATTGTTATTGAGATATCAACTTCCCTACCTCAACTAAGATAAGTAAAATCAGATTTACCATCATAATAGTAATATAATAATATTATCAACCATTTAAGTATAATCTCTTATTCAGTTTTAAGACATAGCGGTGTCTAGATAAATACCTTTCTCAGCTTCATCTTTATGATTCCATTGCCACCAATTACTAAGTCAAAAATGGTTATAATTATGTCTAAAATATAAATATGAAAACACCATTTTAAATATTTATTCCCCTATAAGAAAACTCAATTTGTAACATATTATACATTAATTTCATTTTACGAAACACTTTTTTCAATACTTGGGTATCCATAGTCATGATTCTATTAGATATATACCCTAATTAGTAAATATTAGGCTCAAGTACTTCATAATGGATCATAAATAAAATTCATATTTATGTGATATATATGAATTATAACATATTTAAATAATATGGTAAACTATTTGAGGTTATTATATATTATGAATAAATAATTTTTTCTCTTACATCCCTTTTTTAAATGATTGAATTTAGCACCACTATTTGTTGGTTATATTGTTGATAGTTAATCCAATTTTTCTTTCTAAAAACATATTAATTTCATAAAAATTATATTTATCCATTAAACCCATTCTATTGATCAGCTATAAAATTTGGTGATTAAAACAAATCGTCATTCCATGGAGGTGGTATTCTATACAAGCTCATGATTTGACATTTAATTTTCTATAGAATGAGATGAATTTATAATATTTTTTTTCAAACTAAGAATATAGAATATTTTATAAATATCATACTTATTTATTAAATTTGTCCTTATAACCATCCGTTTTAAATGTTAATTTAATAAATAAATATATATTTGGAAAATTAATAAATAAAAGAAATAAAATTATAGAAAATTAATAATCAAGTTGAGGATGTGGGATTTCCCATGGATGACTCTATGGAAATGGAGGAAATAAAATAATATATTATGAAAATAAGATTAATAATATTAATATTATTATAGGGTAAGAAATACTTGAATTGTCTCATGAGGAAACAGAATTGTTAGAGTCTCCTGGAAGTTGTGGTGAGAGTACCCTTTTATAGGTGGTGAAAATGTAATTTTTAAAAAATTTAAGGTTAATATAAAGAGAGTAAATTTTCTAATTTTGAATTTAACTAAAAGTGGAAAATAATGGAGTAGATGTGATATACTTCTAATCATCTATTAACCATTCATTTTCACACATGTTTTAAACATGTGTCTAATACCTTTTCGTTTAAATTTTTCACTTCTAGCATTTTTTTGTTTTACCATTATAACTAGTTTTTACCAAATTAGTTTACATTTAGTTACCAAAAATAAAATTCCTTGTATTTTATAATGGTAAACTAATTATTAAAATTATTAAATCTATATATTATATAAAATTTATATGTGTTAGAAAATCAATTTCTAATAATTACACTTGTAATGTGTAGTAGCCCACTTTTAAAATGAATATTTTTAAGTGTAAAATTTACTTATAAGATATGATTAACAATGTTTTTTATTTTCTTGATATAGATTTTACTTTTATAAAAATAGTGGATTTTATGGGGCTTTGACAGAAATCCAAAAACAATAATTTATGAATATAATACTTAATTAAAAAAATTATTAGAATAGTTTTTATTCGAAAAAATTACTTAATTTAAAAAAATTTATCATTAAAAATAAAATAAAAAATTTATATTATTACTTTTAAATTTACCAATTAATTGGACTTAAAAATATATATTTCTTTCTTATATGTGAATAATGTCAAAAAAATTACACTTTTGGTAAAAAAAATGTATTTTCAGAATTCAACTAAAAGTATTAATTTTAATTAAAATCCTAGAAATTTATTTTAATATAATATTTATTTGATTAATCTATTTTTTATCAATCATTAAAATTGAAAATATAGAATTTATTTTTTAAATAAAATAAACTACGAAAACTATTTTCATAAAAGAAATTATTTTTTAATAAATATTAAATATTCTTTTTCATATTTCCTATCAATTAATAATCATGTTCAATGTTAATAAAACAATTTCATAAATTGTATATTTTGTCCAAAATATATTTATCTTTATAAAAAACACATAAAATACTATTTTTAGAAAGGTTTTTATTAAAAGCATAAATCAGACTACATAGTTATTTATCTATACTAATTTAATTTATCAATGCCTTATATTAGATAATTATCATTATTTTTTATTTATACATATATTTCATTTTTTAGTCACATCTAATTTTACCCACGAATCTTATGGACACCTTTTAATTATTATATAATATTCCACAATTTGTTGAATTTTGGTGTTGCATTTGAAATGATCTATCAAAACCATTAGGATTTAAGGAAAAATATAATTTTAAAATGTTATGGTGTTATTGATTATATTTTTGAAAAGGATTTTATAAAACCCAAAAATTATGCGGCTCAATTAACTCATATAAAATACATCAATAAATTATATGAAAAAAACTAGTATAAAAAATATCACAATTTTTATTTTTGTTTATTGTCTTTATCATGATTAAAAATAAATTCATCATGTTTATGGGTCATATGTTTCACGGCATGTTATACACATTTTGATGTATGGTTGGATATATTTATTTATTAAGAATGAAATTACACATTCTTTTTGGATTGTATGGTTCTCATTTAAATTATTTATCTCTTTAATGTTTTATATATTATATTTATTATGATGTTCAATATCTGTTGAAATATCTTTTTATAAAATCTCACCATTAGATAATAACCATAGGTGATCATGGTCTTATTTTGAGGCCCTATAAAATTCCAGTTTATGTTGGTTGGATTTTCATTGGATGGGATGTTATAAGAATAATTTATTTATATATCAACCAAGTAATTCCAATGAATAATCTCTCTTATACAAAGTTAAAATTTGTTCTATGTAATTTTTTTTATTGGAAATTAAACTCCTTAGGTACTTTTCTTTATCACCTTCTATGAAACCAAATTTTTCCACCATCACTGAGGAATAAGTAGTCCTAAATACTGATAACATAGGTTTTAGTTATGATTTATTTCATATCGATATTATATGTGTCAACAATATATACATTTATTTATGGGTTCTTGGTAATTTTTTAGGTTTCATAGTTTGATGGGAATATTCAACACATTATTCAAAATTGATGAATTTGGAAATAAATTTGTTGGGCGGAGAAAAGAAGGAAGTGATGGCAAGAGGGGGGTGAATTGCCTTTTAAAAAATAATTAACAAATTAAAAATCAAAGAGAAAGTGCAGCGGAAATAAAAGAGACAAGACACAAAATTGATAACGGAGTTCGACCTAAAACCCGGCCTACGTCTCCGCTCCCAACTCAACCGTTGAGAGATTTACTACCGCTTGCTTTTCAATGGTTTTAGCAAGAAACCCACTAGATTTTAAGGTTAGTGTAGAACCTATTACAGCTTGCTTTTATTGGTTGAGCAAGAACCCACTAGCCTTCTTACAGGTGAAGGCTAGCTCACCTATGATTCAAGCCTTTTGAAAAGGTAAGGCTTGACTAACCTCTTCACACCTTGAAGGTGGTGTGAGAACCCAAAAGAGTGGATGAGAGAAAGAGGTGGGGTTTGTAGGTACAAACCCAAAATGATGCTCAAAATAAATAAAACAATGAAAAACCGTAATTGGGGAGAAGCCTTGGGCGCCAATGGATGATTGGAGTTGAAGACGTGCACTCCCAAGCTTCTATGGTGGTGCTCCTTGGATGTGGAATTGGATTGGTGCAGTTGGGGTTCCTTGGAGGAACGCGCCGTAGGTTCGCCAAATGATGGAAAATGTGTCCGTTGGATTCACAATTGTTCCGACTATATTTCTTAGACTTCCGGGGGTTCCTAGTCCTTTATTTATAGAGGGGGAACCCTCATATGGCTGTTGGAGGCCTTTGGAGCCGTTGGAAAGGCTTTGGAGCCGTTGGGTGGCAAGTGGACCAGCCTGGTCAAAGGCCCAACGGCTAGTTTGACTGGCTCCACCGGCTGACCGGTGCTGAGCCACCGGTTGGCCGGTGTGTGAAAAATAGAGGAGGGCTCGGGCTCAGGCTCCACCGGCTGGCCGGTGAGGAGGCCACCGGTTGGCCGGTGCTGAGGCAGTAGCAACCAATGTGCTGGCTGGGTGCCACCGGCTGGCCAGTGCTGATCCACCAGTTGGCCGGTGCTCTGGACAGTGAGGAGACTCTCTGCCCAGGCACTACCGGCTGGCCGGTGCTGAGCCACCGGTTGGCCGGTGTAGAGCCACCGGTTGGCCGGTGCACATGAAAACAATGCACTTTGCTCATTTCATGGCTTCAGCTTTCTTGGACCAATTCCTTGGTAACCTAAAATGATTCCTATCATCCAAAAACACTTGAAAGAGGATTAGATAAAAAAGTGAGTGATTGTGATCATGAAAATCAAACCACGAGGGGTACGAGAGGTACAACAATCTCCCCCTATTTTGATGATCACAATCACCAAAACAATCAATGTAAAAACTGAAATGAAAGGCATTCTTTAAAATATTTTTCCCCCAATCATCCAAGAATTTCTCCCCCTTTGTGATTATCAAAATAGCGCGGGGCATAAAACTTGATTGAGGGAATTAGGAGATTTTAAACCAATTGAAATTTGAATTGAAAGTTTTGAATCAAAAAATTGAATAACAGTTTGAATTGAAAGTTTGAAATGAAAATTGAATAAAAAATTTGAAATTGAAAATTTTGATACCAAGTGTTGAAATTGAAAGTTTGAATTGAAAGTTTTGAATCGAAAATTTTGAAATTGAAAATTTGAAATTGAAATAAAAAAGGCTTAAACAATCCTTACTCCCCCTAAATAAAAACAACAAATCATCGGGGAGTGGTGTTTGAAACCGAAACAAATTTTGGCCCGGAGAGACTCACTAGAAGGGATTTTTCAATCCATACTTGTCTTGTGGCGGGTCTTCTACTATAAAATTCATCATTAAAGGAAAATGTTTTGGGCCTTCCATACCGGGCATTTTTGCAATTGCACTCATAGATTAAGTGCCCGGGTTTTTTGCAATAATTACAAAATTTAAATTGGGATCTCCCCCTTACAAAAATACTTGGAGCATGGGTAGAGGAAGCTTGCTTGGAATAGCCAAGCCCTTCGGTGGTTCTAGATATGCGTTGGGAACCAAGAAATTTGGTTAAATTTTGTTCCCCTTGGGTGAACTTGGCTAGAGATTCCCTTAAATCTTTTATGGTTGATTCCATTGAATCAACATCGGGAAGGTTTTGGATTTTGAGGGTCAATTCTTCCTTCTCTTTGAGAAGTTGTTATTTTTCTGAAGAAAGTTTTTTGAAATTCTTTTTTAAAGAAAAAAATTTGGAAGAAAGTTCGTGAAAACCTTCCTCCAATTGATCTCTTGCAATTTGGAGATCCTCATAGGATAAATGATTGAGAGAATTTGAATTTGAAGAACAAGAGGATGAGGAGTCGGAAGATGTTACCTCATGAAATGCCATTAGGCATTTGTTACCGTTGTCACTCGAGGAGGAGGAGGATGTGGAGCTATCACTCCATGTGGCTTTGAATGCCTTCTTATTCTCCTTTTGCTTGGCCTTTTTTTTGTTGAGTGGACAATCGGGCTTGTAATGGCCTTTCTTTCCACACCCGTAGCATTTTACCTTAGGCTCGGATTTTTCGTCGGGTTGAGCCTTGACGGATTTCTTCTTCTTGTGATTCTTTATAAACTTGTGCATCTTGCGGGCAAGATTCTCCATTTCAGAATCGCCGCTTGAAGAGGATGACGATGAGGAGGAGGAGATTTCTTCTTGTTGAACTTTGAAGGCGATGTTCTTTGGAGTTTTGATCGGTTTGCCTTCCTTTTCAGCTTGCCGCCTCATGGTGATCTCATAAGTCATGAGGGATCCGATGAGCTCTTCGACCGGCATGTTCTTGATGTCTTTGGCTTCTTGGATTGCCGTTACCTTTAGAGCCCATGAGCTTGGTAGGATCCATAGGATCTTCTTGACCATTGTTTCTGCAGAAACATCATCACCAAGGGACTTTCTCCCATTGCAAACATCAGAAAAACGCGTAAACATTTCAGTAATATTTTCAGATAGATGCATCGTAAAAGACTCAAAATCTTGACGGTACATGTCCAATCGAGTATCCTTCACTTTGTTGGTCCCCTCATGGGTAACCTCCAATAGTTTCCAGATTTCATGTGATGAGGTGCATGTGGAAACTCGATTGAACTCATTACGATCAAGGCCGCAATGTAGAGCATTAGTGGCTTTTCCATCAAGCTATAAATTTTTAATATCGGCTTGGGTCCATTTGGATTCATCGGGAGAAGAGAGAGTGTAACCATGCATGACAATTTTATAAATAGGGTAACCTATGCTTCTAAGAAATGTAGTCATGCGGGTTTTCCAATATGTATAGTCGGTTCCATCAAAAAATGGAGCACGACCCAAAGAATAGCCTTCGGGGGCGAAAGAGGTTGAATCCATCACAATGGATCTTAAATTTGAAACCGGTGAAGGTATTACTCAAATTTTCCTCTGATACCAATTGTTGGGCGGAGAAAAGAAGGAAGTGATGGCAAGAGGGGGGGTGAATTGCCTTTTAAAAAATAATTAACAAATTAAAAATCAAAGAGAAAGTGCAGCGGAAATAAAAGAGGCAAGACACAAAATTGATAATGGAGTTTGGCCTAAAACCTGGCCTACGTCTCCGCTCCCAACTCAACCGTTGAGAGATTTACTACCGCTTGCTTTTCAATAGTTTTAGCAAGAAACCCACTAGACTTTAAGGTTAGTCTAGAACCTATTACAGCTTGCTTTTATTGGTTGAGCAAGAACCCACTAGCCTTCTTACAGGTGAAGGCTAGCTCACCTATGATTCAAGCCTTTTTAAAAGGTAAGGCTTGACTAACCTCTTCACACCTTGAAGGTGGTGTGAGAACCCAAAAGAGAGGATGAGAGAAAGAGGTGGGGTTTGTAGGTACAAACCCAAAATGATGCTCAAACTAAATAAAACAATGAAAAACCATAATTGGGGAGAAGCCTTGGGCGCCAATGGATGATTGGAGTTGAAGACGTGCACTCCCAAGCTTCTATGGTGGTGCTCCTTGGATGTGGAATTGGATTGGAGCAGTTGGGGTTCCTTGGAGGAACACGCCGGAGGTTCTCCAAATGATGGAAAATGTGTTTGTTGGCTTCAAAATTGTTCCGACTATATTTCTTAGACATCCGGGGGTTCCTAGTCCTTTATTTATAGAGGGGTAACCCTCATATGGGTGTTGGAGGCCTTTGGAAACGTTGGAAAAGGCTTCGGAGCCGTTGGGAGGAAAGTGGACCAGCCTGGTCAAAGGCCCAACGGCTAGTTTGACTGGCTCCACCGGCTGACCGGTGCTGAGCCACCAGTTGGCCGGTGTGTGAAAAATGGAGGAGGGCTCGGGCTCAGGCTCCACCGGCTGGCCGGTGAGGAGGCCACCGGTTGGCCGGTGCTGAGGCAGTAGCAACCACTGTGCTGGCTGGGTGCCACCGGCTGGCCGGTGCTGATCCACCGGTTGGTCGGTGCTCTGGACAGTGAGGAGACTCTCTGCCCAGGCACTACCGGCTGGCCGGTGCTGAGCCACCGGTTGGCCGGTGCACATGAAAACAGTGCACTTTGCTCCTTTCCTGGCTTCAGCTTGCTTGGCCCAATTCCTTGGTAACCTGAAATGATTCCTATCATCCAAAAAGACATGAAAGAGGATTAGATAAAAAAGTGAGTGATTGTGATCATGAAAATAAAACCACGAGGGGTACGAGAGGTACAACAAAATTGATTGTAAATATTAATATTGATGAAACATGTTAATGTATATGATTCCCATGGAATGGTATAGATAATTATTTACTATATAAACTAACACATTTTAATCTTCTGTTGTTAATTAAATCATTGATATGTTTTCTCATAGATTATGGGTTACTTTCATTTGATGGCTATTCCAAGTTTATCATTCAACCATTGGTGTTGGAAATAAATTTAGAAATTAAATATATGTGCTATAAAAATTTAAAAAATGTATAGTTTCGGGGAATAGAATATGATTACCCAAGTTTTCATTTATCAAATATTCAATAAAAAAATAAAATTAATTGTAATTTAACAAGGTATTATTTGCTTATGGACATTTCACTTATAAGTTATTTATTTATAAATGGAATGGAAAAAATACACTACTACTAGTTTTATTAATACTTTTAAGAAATTGGTGAATAAACCCATTGATAAATATTTTTTATCAGTGGATATAGTGTATCTATTGAATAAATTAAAAATATATATACAACAAGATGATATGGATATCTAAAAACAATGATATTTGTTTTGAATGGATCTTTCTTGTTGGTATCATGTATAATTAATTAGAAGTATCAAACAATAAATTTTTACAATTGGATCATTCCAAAAAATGCTAAGCTGATACATATTTCCATTTATACAATAATTTTTATGAAAACAAAAAAGAAATACCAAGGAAATCATGAGGATATGTCCGGTTTTAGATTGTAGTGGTAGTCAAAGAGAGAACAACCCCCATTGAAGAGTTTATTAGATTGATTCAACATTCATTATCTTATAAAATATAAAGAATGTTTCTATGAAATTTGATATATTCAATATTTATTATTAAACATGTAATTATTGCAACAACTAACTTGTACACTATATTTATTTTTGATTCATGTGAATTGATTAGTGGAAAACGTGCATATTTTTTATTTTGGTCGTGGTGAAGAAAAAATGGGTAAATTTAAATTTTTGTAAAAAAAATAAATATAACCCATTGAAATAACTTATTCAATATGAAATAGCTTTATAATTCGAAATTTTCATAGAATTAAAATTATTATTAGTAACCCACCACGGTTAGACGATAATGGGGTATAATTAAATCTAGACTTTAATCATAATTTATGTTCTGGAATGCCACATGACCTCAATCACACCTTACCAAATGTCATAGTATTCCAACTTTTATTGATGGTCTATGGAGAGTCATATCATAGTAAATTACAATTAAAATGTCCAGATCATATAAAAAATGCATCACCATTAGAATATACAGAGAATCAATGAATACAATTTAATACCTGATGATGTTTTCATATGGGTAAATCTACTGATCATCAAAATGGGTAGTCATATATATACATTCATATAAGATTTAGTTGCAGGTAAAACAAATAAGATACTGAATAAAAATTTAGAGCCCAAATGACCTTGAAAACTATATATTCATCGAGATACCTCAGCTCGAGACACTACATGTCCATGCGATCAAACAGAAAGGAAATTGTATGGTCGGAATGCACACTGAGGTTTTTGTGTAGGGTGTGAGCATCTGAACTATGTATGGTCTCACCAAGGACCATAAATCAATGAAATCATGTACATGTGTGCCATGAACCAAATCTCGTCACCACCAATACCGGTACAAAATCCTGCCCGTGACAAGGCCTGAAGGGTGTTACCTATCCCCACAGGCTGGCACAAGTTCCTGGGTATCATTTATTCTGGTTTGGGAATGATTTACCCGAATATGTATACATAAAACATCAAAAATATTTGATAAAATGAATCTAAGAAATTCATACCAGAAAGGTTTATACAAAAATCCAAGACTAAATAAATAAGTTAAAATGTAAAAAAACAGTCCAGAGACATAATGAAACAGAAAAAAAAACAACCCCATGGACTCCACATGACAAGGGGTCATCACCCCCAAGCTGCCTCCACAACTCTTCCCCAAGGATGGGGACTAACACCATGGACCATCATCACCCTTAGCCATTCCTTTACCTAATTCAAACATAACTAAGTCTACTTACACCCAAGGGGTGTAAGTAGGGTGTGAGACTAATCCCAATTGGATACCACCTAATGATTCCAAAGAGCATTCAATAAAATTTGAAAAAGAAAGCCGTTTTAATACGCAAAGAAAAGTAGTGATTAAATCTGTGAAATGTAACTTTCAATTGGAAAACATTTTCATGATAAAGTTTTCAGAATGTTCACAAAATTTAATATACATCTTAGCTACTAAAATGAACTTTCAAAAACACTCCAATACATGGTAAAATACCAAAAACACAATGAGAAACAAAATCAGGAACACCCCTTGGAACTAGATAGTATCGGGCCCCATGTACCTCATATCTTTGTGCAAAGTAACCATATTAAAACCCATTCTCGTGCACAAGCCACTAGTAGGGAACATACCCATAACCTAGTGGTCCCCAATAAATATCCACATAGTTTAGTTAGAGTTTTTATTATCCAAATTCTAGGTGAAATAGGGACAAAACCCATCTTGTCCACTAGTCGTACTAGTACACATCTGTCCCACCTAGGTACCCAGGCTTCCCGCTTTGTGCTCAAACAATTTTAGAATGATAAATATATCCACTTTCATATAAAATACCACCACTGGTCAGATATAATCAGTATAGTAGATACACACATTTTATACCATTTAAAACACACAACAAAACACTTTTAGTTTTAATAAAACAACATTCCAAATCATTCCTCGTTTTGCACACAAAACTCTTTGAAAACCCCACCTGAAAACCATATTCAAACTCACATTTATCAAAACAGAATCCAAAACACCCAAAAAATTTCTTTAAACTCATTACATGATTTATAAAACAATCCCAATAAAATCGCATTGAATACCCATGTAAAACACCAAATTCAACACCAAATTGTTACTCAAAAACCATTTTCTTAACAAAGGTTAGCCAAACCAAATTTGCTGCACCAACCAAAGAATAATATCATTTAAAAAATTATTTTCAGCTCTAATAATGTTCAATAAGGTCATCAAAATAACTAAAAGGTAGCCCTTAATAAACCAATAATAGATTTATATGAAAACAATCAAATTTCACATGAAATTGGCCCTTAAAATTCACATGCATAACAAACACCACTAAAACCTATATTTGAAGCACCAAATCAATGGGTTGAACTTCAAAACATAATAAAAATGCTATCTATTTCAAAATGATTTCATACAAAGTGGAATCACCTACCAATGTAATGCAAACCCTTGAATCAACGTGCGAAAATTAAGTCGCACCACCAACACACCAAGTGGGACTTAGAAAAAACCTAAAACCACAACATTGGACCCAAAAAAACCAAAGGTTATACCATAGGTTTGAAACCCTACCTCCTGGTCATTTGGAACTTGAAGGAAATGGGAAGAAACCCCAATCAAATAGAATGAGACCCTATGCGGTTTGAAAGAGGAATGGAAGAGACTCACTTACTTGAGGAATTTGGAAGGATCTCTCCAAATACACCAGTAGCCGAAATTTAAAACAGTAAACACATCATGGGTGGTTTTAATAAGGATGATGAGGTAATTTAGAAACTATATTGGAGGAAAAAGAGTAATAATTGAGAGGGTTATGATGGAAAGAACTTACCTCCTCAAATCATACCGATTTTAGAAACCCTAGAAAGTTATGCACTCCATCGCGATGAAGAAGAGATCCAAAGAGGGTGGAGAGAGGATGGATGCGCGTCTGGGTTCAATGTTTTTGGGTGAGAGTTAGAATCCCTGAAAAATTATTAAAATGGAATAAGATAATAACTAAAGAAAATATTTTTAAAACTGGAATTGGGCTTCTGGCGAGGCCCAATCCATTAAAGAATAACCTATATACACATTTGTTATGAATTTCTAAAGGATCCAAATTTAAATGGTGGTGTTAAAAAATCCGGGGAGGCCATTTAGGAATTGGAATGGATGAAAAATGTTAAAAAATGAAAACTTTATAAAAGATACTAAATTTATTTTTAAATCTGGAATTGGGCTTTATGGTTTGCCCCAATTCATGAAAACTCGTCTATTTCTCCATAAAACCTTGGGAAAACCCAAAACAAAGCATGAATTAAAATTAAATAAAAAATACCTTTAAAATGTTTCTTGAATGTGACAATTCTCCCCACCATGAAATCTATTCGTCCCGAAATTTCAACCCGGTGCTTGATCATAAAACAGGAACAAATACTCATCCTCAACCCAGGAATTCTTCTCCCATGTCTCATGTGTATCATTTCCATGCTGCCCGAGAACTCGGAACAACGGAATGGATGTCCCTCTAATCACCTTCTTTTAGGAGTCAAATATTTTCACCGGCCACTCAATAATAGACAAGTCAGTCTCTAGCTCTAGTTCTTCCCAACCCACCACATGGGATAGATCCAGGATGTATTTCATTCACTAGGAGATATGGAAGAAATAATGGATCGATGAAAACTAAGAAGGTAAAGCCAACATGAATTACACCTTTACAATATGCTCGATTATCTCAAAGGGCTTGACATACCACGTCATCAACTTACCTTGCTTCCTTAATCGACGATGGCCCACACGAGGGTCCACTTTCAAGAATACCCTGTCACCCACAGAAAACTCTACGTCTTGATGCATCTGGTCAGCAAAAGATTTATGATGACTCTGAGCTATCAATAAGCACTGCCTGATCAACTTGACCTTCTTTGAAGTCTTCTACACAAGGCTCAGCCCCAATAGTGAAGTCTCTCCTACCTTATCCCAACATAGAGGTTACCGACATGGCCGACCGTAGAGTGCCTCAAAAGGGGCTATTCCAATTGACCATTGGTAATTGTTATTATAAGCAAACTCAACCAATCCCAAATGGTTATCCCAAGAACCACCAATTTCCAGGACACATGCATGAAGCATGTCCTCCAATATCTGATTCACCCACTCTGTCTGACTATCCGTCTGAGGGTGGTATGTCGTGCTCATCATTATATGAGACCCCAAGGCCTTCTAAAGGCCTTCCCAAAATTGAGAAGTGAATTAGGGGTCTCTATCTAAGAAAAATACGGATGGTGTGCCATAGAGCCTCACCACTTACTGAAGAAACAAATAGACCAACTCATTCACTTTTGTCGTATATTTTATTATAATTAATTGGTATGATTTGGTCAGATTATAAATCACAACCCAAATGGCATTCTTACCTTGAGGTGTATGAGGTAATCTAACAATGATGTCCATGGCGACCACATCCCACTTCCAGGTAGGAATGGGTAGTGGTTGGACAAAACTAGAGGGCCTTTGGTGCTCGGCTTTCACATGCTGGCATGTGTAGCATCTCGACACAATGTCTGCTATGTCTCGTCTCATACCAGGCCACCAAAACTACCGACGGAAATCATAATACATTTTAGTGACACCCCGGATGGACATCCCACTAAGACTGGTGGCTATCCTACATCACCACCTTCTGCAGAGATAACGGCACTACTGAATGGCCCTTGAAGCACAATATGCCCAAGGGAGACGACAAACAATCAAAGGATGTCTCCCCACCATGAAGAAACTACTTCAACCACTGAAAAAGATCATCACTAGGTTGTTCCTTCTGAATCAACTCCAACATATAAGGAGTCAACTAGACGCTCACCAATAATGCCCCTCCAATGTGTTCCCTGATCTCCACATGTATCTGATAAAAGAGCCCCATCAAAGTTCACTCATCACTAGACATCCTCAAAGCCTACCCTGGAACTCTTATACTCAAAGAATCAGCCACCACATTACCCTTTCCTGGGGTATAGACAATGTCAATGTCAAACCCCTGCATGTACTTGATTCAGCGACGATGCCTCAAGTTGAGGTCCTTTTTCGAGAAGATATAGGCTAAGATTTTATGGTCAATATAGACCACAAACTTCTCCCTAAATAGATAGTGATACCAAGTCTTCAAAGCATGCATCAATGCTGCCAACTCCTAGTCATGGGTCAGGTAATTCTTTTCATGTGGTCAGAGATGGAGATAGTCACACACCACCCCGTGATCATCCTATATAAGCACACACCCAAGACCCATATCTAAAGCGTCACAATAGAACACATAACCCTTCCCGGCCTTAGAAAAAATCAGCCCATGGGGAGTATTCAACTGCCTCTTCATCTCCTCGAATGATTCCTCACATTCTAGAACCCAAACAAACATCACCCTTTTCTGGGTGAGCACATCTTTGGTAAAGAATGATGAGAGAAATCCCGAACGAATCGCTTGTAATAACCAGTCAGGCCAAGGAAACTCTTGATCTTGAACACATTCTTTGGCTGATACCCTAATATAACTGTACTAATCTTCTCAGGGTCCACTAAAACCCCCTTCTTAGAGATCACATGCCCCAAAAATATAATTTCCCTGATCTAGAATGTACACTTTGACAACTTTGCAAAGAGGTTGTGACCCCGTATTGTCCCCAAAATGATCCTCATGTGATGTTCATGTTCCTCATCCAAACCAGAGTATACCAGAATTTCATCCACAAACACCACAATTAAGGAATCAATATAATGATGAAACACCATATTCATGAGTTCCATAAAGACCGCTGGAGTTCTGGTCAATCCGAAGGGCATGACCAAATACTCAATGTGGTTGTACCTTAATCATAAGGCTAACTTAGGGATAACTGACTCCTTCACCCTAAACTGGTGATAACCCAAACGCAAGTCTATTTTTTAGAACAACATATCCCCCTTCAACTGATCAAACAAATCAAATATTCTAGGAAAAGGGTATTTTTTCTTAATTTTTACCATATTCAACTTCCGGTAGGAAATGTACAACTGGAGGGATTCGTCAGCCTTTTTCATGAACAACACAGGAGTGGCCCTAGGAGAGGCGCTCAGGAAAATTAATCCTTTGGATTCTAAGTCGTCCAATTGTATCTTTAATTTCCTCAGCTTTATGGGGGACATGTGATAATAGGGAAGAGATATCGACTGTGTTCTCGGTGCCAAATCAATCGAAAACTCCACAACCTGCTCTGGGGGAATACCTGAAAAATAATACGGGAATGCCTCTAGAAACTCATTGAATACATGAAGTAGTGAACCTCCAAGGTAAATAACAAAATCCTCTAGGATGAGTGATGATAACTAAAAGTAAAGACTTCCCAACTCTGGGAGTGGAGGTCCTGCATGACCTGACTGAGGATTCGATTCTCCCCGAAAAACCTGATGACTCCCATCAGGTGCTGTGAAATTCACCCACCGCCTGTAGTAATTGATATGTTACTAGAAGAGTACTAGCCAACCCATCCTATGAATGATGTAAAAAGGGTCAATATATAAGACTAAGAGGAACCACTCCAACTCGACCCCTGACATAGAATGTGCACACAACAGGCACTTGAGACCCTGCTCCTTCTTCTTTCCTAGCGGTGTCACCAACTCCATCGAAAAAGACATAAAATCAGTTGGAAAATTAACCATGTCCACAGAACGGGTAGAAATAAATGAAACATAGTCGGAAGTATCAAAAGGAGTAGTAGCTATAGAATATGTGATCATAAAAGTACCTCGAACTGTCGACGGTCTTGCCTCTGATCCTACTGGTGCCTGATCCAGTGCATGGAGATGTCCAGTATCTTCTTAAGGACGACCGCTAGTCTGTGGTTATGCGTTGAACTGGATCTTACCAGAGGATAACCTAACCCTATCACCATGGCTGCCAAATCAAGGTCTCCTAGTCCCCAATGGCACAGACTTTACTGGCACTCCTCTTGATGCCACTAACTCTGTCCCCTTCGGAAGTGGAGGTGCCACACCTCAGAAATCCTACAAATGACCCATAAATCCACACTGGTAACAAGGCTTTAGAGGAAGTGGAAATACTGGTCAAATGTGCCATGGATTCCCACACTGGTGGCACATGACCGATCTCACATCAGAAGCTGCAGATGAAAACTTCCTTGAAGAGTTACCTGAACTGCCTCCTCCTTTACTCACATGATCCTCCCTCTTCCTTTTCTTCTATTATGAGCATCCAATTCTGACTGCTAATACTAAACCATAAAAACCAGCCCTTCAATTCCAATTAGTCTCCACTATGCATGCCCAATCAACAACCTCCGCATTGGTCCTCAGCTTTAACATGAACACATGGGAGTATATCTCTAGTCGCAAGCCTTTCTAAAACCTCTGGGCCTTCGCATTCTCATTAGAGACAATTTCTGGAGAATATTGAACCAACTCCACAAAATGGTTGGAATACTCCATCACAGATAGATTCCCCTGAGCAACATCCATGAACTCTTTAGACCTATCATAAGACAACCCCTCAGGGCAGTACTGTTCAATGAATACAACCTTGAAATCTCCCCAGCGCATCTTCTCATTCTTCACAGTCTGAAGCACTGAATCCCACCACTTACGGCTGGGACCCTCCAACAAAAATGAGGTACACTTCACCCTATGCTCCTCGGGTGTTTCCAAGAACTCAAACATACGCTCGATCTTCTCGAGCCATTCCTCTACTTCCTGGGGTTCTTAGCTATCTGGGAAGGTAGGTGGATTTTTTTTCAGAAACTCTTTCGCTTTATCTTTTCTAGGACCCATCTCTTCTTCCCTAGTATGAATAGGATCAGGATTTGGTCCCTTTTCTAGAGTTTGGATCGCTCTAACTGTAGCCTCAACTAGCCTCTGATCAATCGGTGTGGGATATCTCTCTCCTGCTTCCTCCAGTGGGTGCATTTGAGATTTCTAGGGAAGCATGTTGCTACAAAATGCAATAGTCACAAAACAACAATCAATATCAAAATTATGAAAAAGTTATCAAATACATCGAGCATAAATAATCTAAACACATTCTAGTAATAAAAGAAACAACTACTCCACCACCGCTCGATGTCCATGTGTGGTCTGCAGCACACACATCTCACCTGGAAGTGAATTCAATCCGTAATTTCCATCATACCCTTGTGACTCAAGGTCTACACTGAGAGGTGTGGGATAGGCACCCTTATCACAACCAAAACCATGTTTTCTGACATTCCTAGCTCTACTCTCTCCCGACTCATCCCAAAATAACAATATAACCCAAAAACATTAACCTCCTCTGATACCATTTTGTCACGAACCAAATATGGTCACCACCAATACCGGCACCAAATCCAGCCTGTGACAAGGCCCGAAGGGGGTTCCATATCCCCACGGGCTGGCACAAGTACCTGGGTGTCATTTATCTTGGTTTAGAAAATGATTTACCTGAATATGTATACATAAAACATCAAAAATATTTGATAAAATGAATCTGAGAAATTCATACCAGCAAGGTTTATACAAAATTCCAGAACTAAATAAATAAGATCAAATGTAATACAAAAGGTATAAGGACACAATTAAATAGAAACAAAACATCCCCATGAGCTCCACATGAAAAGGGGCCATCACCCCCAAGCTGTCTCCACAACTCCGCCCTAATGATGGGGACTAACACCCTGAAGCGCCATCACCCTTAGCCTTTTACCTGATTCAAATATAACCAAGTCTATTTACACACAAGGACTGTAATTAGGTTGTTATACTAATCCCAATAGGATACCACCCAATTATTACAAATAGAATTCAATACAATGTGAAAAATCAAGCAGTTTTAATACACAAAGAAAAGCAGTGATAAAATCTATGAAATACAACATTCAATTGGAAAACGTTTTCATGATAAAGATTTCAGAATGTTCACACTTTTAAATATACATGTTAGATACTATAATTTATGGCAAAAAATACCCTAATACATGGTAAAATACCACAAACACAATGAGCGACAAAATCGGGAACACCCCTTGGCACTAGATAGACTCGGGCCCCATGTACCTCATACCTCGGTGTAAAGTAACCATAGTAAAATCCATTCTCGAGCATGAGACACTAGTATGGAACATACCCATAACATATTGGTCCCCAATCATAATCCACATAGTTTATTTATAGTTTTCGTTAACCAAATTCTAGGTTAAATAGAGAAAAAACCCATACGGTCCACTAGCCGTACTAGTACACATCCGCCCCACGTAGGTACCCGAGCTTCCCCCATTGTGATCAAATATTTTCAGAATGATACACAAATCCATTTTCATATAAAACCTCACCACTGGTCACATATAATCAGTATAGTACCTACACAAATTTTATACCATTTAAAACACACACAAAAACACATTGAGTTTCAATAAAAACAACTTTCCAAATCATTCCTTGTTTTGCATGCAAAACTTTTTATAAACCCCACATGAACACCATATTTATACACATATTTTTCGAAACATAATCCAACACACCCTAAACTTTTTTTAACTCATTAAAAAAGTTAGAAAACAATCCCAATAAGCATCACATAGAATACCAATGTAAAACACCCAATTTAACACAAAATTGGTACTGAAAACCCATTTTCTTAACAAACGTCATACAAACCAATTTTGCAGCAAAAACCAAAGAATAATAATATTTAAAACATTATTTTCATCCCTAATACAGTTAAATAAGGTCAAATAAATAATTAAAAGGTATCCATTAATAATCCAATAAAATATTTATATGAAAAAAACAAATTTCACATGAAATTGGCCCTTAAAATTCACTTTCATTATAAACACCACTAAAACTAATTTTTGCCGCCCCAAATAAATTGTTTAAATATGAAAACATAATAAAAACAGTATCTATTTCACAAGGATTTCATACAATGTGTAATAAACTACCAAAGTAATTGAAACCCTTGAAACAACATGTGTAAATCAAGTCGCACCACCAACACACCAAGTGGGATTAAGAACTGTCTTAAAACCACAACATTGGACCAGGAAAACCCAAGTTTAAACCGTAGGTTAGAAACCATACCTCCTGGTAATTTGGTACTCCAAGGAAATGGGAATAAACCCCAATAAAATATAATGAAACCCTAAGAAATTAGAAAGAGGAATTGTATTGACTCCCTTACTTGAAGGATTTTGAAGAATTTCCACAAATACACCAGTAGCTGAAATTTAAAATAGTAAAACCCTCATGGGTGGTTCGATGAAGGATGTGGAGGTCATTTAAGAACTATAATGGAGGAAAAAGAGTAAAAATTGAGGCTGTTATGATGGAAAGAACTTACCTCCTCAAATTTGTCTGATTGTAGAAACCCTAGAATGATCTACACTCAATCGCGATGAAGAAGAGCTCCAAAGAGGGGGTAGATAGGTTGGGTGCGTGTCTGGGTTCCATCGTCTTGGGTGAGACTTGTAATCACTGAAAAATCATTAAAATTTAAAAAGTTATTAACTTAACATATTTGATTTTTAAAACTAGAATTGGGCTTCCGGGCAGGCCCAATCCTTTAAATAAAAACCCATATACACATTTTTTATGGATTTTTAAAGGCTCCAAATTGCAATGGTGGTGTTAACATGTCAGGGGAGGCCATTTAATAATTTTAATGGATGAAAAATGTTGACAATTGAAAATTTTATAAAAGAAACAATTTTTTTAAAATTCGGAATTGGGCTCACAATTTGGCCCAATTGATGAAAACTCATCTATTTCTCCATAAAACATAGCTAAACCCCCAAAACAAAGATTGAATTGAAATTAAATGAAAAATACCTTTAAAATATTTCATGTATGTGACAATGTGTGCAAAAAAGTGATAAAATAATAAACAGTAAATCATTTTTTGAATATTATGTTCTAACCAATCTGCCCTGAACTCCAACTATACCTCCCTCAGAACCATTCCAGAAGGAAAGTATAAAGAGAAGATTGTCATCATAAATCATAGAACTATCATTATGATAATATGTTTATGGGTCAAGAAGTAAGTCTATCATATTGGGTTACTAGGTATCACGTTCGACCAAATGGCTAATGAGTAGGTATCTCATATGTCAAAAGGCATCAAGTTAAATTCATACTAAAGGCCATTTAATTAGAGCTCCACAATGGGTCGAGACACAAGGAATCCATATCCTAAAACTACCTCAGGTTGGGCCACAAGGTCTTCATAAACATTAAATTTATCTGGAGTTAGGACATAAGTTTTTTTCACCCCTTCATCAACTACCATTAATCTGACCATAATTCTTTCCAGCCCCTACCCTATGCTTAGGTCTATCATCATCATCATCACATGGTTCAGAATCCCCATATTTAGGATAATGATATCCCAATTTCCCCAATATTCCAAATAATTTTAAAAAAATACATCAAAAGCATTAAAATCAAACATACATATTTTTAGAAAAAATAATTTCCTCATGAGATCCAAAGTCAACATGCTTTCATATATTTTCAACATAAATCATAGAAAAAAATTGTTACATAGTCATACTCACTAAAACATTAATCACACAAAATCCCATGGGATACTCACAAACACCAAGAATATTGTATCATTGAGTGGATCTCATTTACGTACTCACATAGACCACCATTAATTTCATAACAAATGTGGGCACAAAGGGAACACATGTATTTTGATTGATGTCATAACCATCCGAGGTCTCAAGGGAAAACGCATGAATACATGGAAGGTGAAATCCATTATGGTCAATGGGAAACTCTACTAGGGTATAAATAATATAATGAACACTAGTTAATGGAATATCCACCAAGGTCTGAGGTAAGGTACTATTACCAAAAATGAATACCACATCTATCACTAGAATGATGTCATGAAATATGATCAAAATTCAGCACTCTACTTTCTCTCTCACAAGTCTTGACCTAGATATTTTATAGTGACTCAAGTCATAGAATCACACTTACTACCCAATGAAAATATATAGGGGATTTCTAATAAATCATTTCCCATGATCACCCATACTAATACCTAACATCAACACTTGGTAATACTGTATCTCATAGGATTATCCTGATCCTTATCTTCAAATAGGTAGAGTCTACTCCTAATGAATTACTATTTGGTTTATAAGGCCATGTTTTAAGGAAACACTCAGGATGTACACTAATGTCTAAAACAAAATTTTCCAAGGAATACCATTTAATGTTCCATTATAACACACATATGCCCACAATAAATGTAACACCCTCGGATTTTATGGACTATATTTTTCAAATAAATTTAATTTCACTGATATATTATGTTAAATGGAACATCGAGTATTAACCAACCAAGTTATAATATTAATATTATTATTTATGAATGATCATTATAACATAAAAATTAAACAAGGATGTATGAATAGTAATAAACATATTATTAAAATTTAGTATAAATTCGTTACATAAATAAAATATTTATTTCAATATGTACTTAATTTTTGGTATCATATTTATATGTATGGAAATACTTTTTTCTCAAAACAAATTATTGATTTCTGTGAAAAAAAATAAAATTAATTTTAACAAAATTTAAACATTTGTTTTAAAAAATAATATTCATTTTCTGAAATGAAATATCAAAATTATCTTATAGTGAAAATTTTATAATTTTCAGAGAAGATTAATTTTTTTGGATGAATAGTGAAAAATAACGATTTTATTAAAAAATACATTTTGGATTATAAAATTTACAAAGTTCCAAATTATATAAAAATAAAAAAAATTAAAAAAGGTATTTTATGTAATTATTATTACAATTGATCTCATTGGAATCAAATTCATATTGACTATTGATATTAAAACTTTATATACAAATGAGTGTTTTCCCTTTTGAAACCCACTTTTTCATTAATTATACGAGTTTAATTTTATATTATTATATTAAAATTAACAAATTGAAACTTGGAAAATATTATAACATATTTTAAATCATAAAAATAAATAATATATACTGAATTCAACATAATATTTTCTCTAAATAAATAGTTGAAACAGTATATTTTAATTATTGTGGTTAAGGTAAAAACGTGTTTACTAGGTGTTAAAATAAAACGTTGAGGGGTAAACTAATGTGAAAACATTTTCAAATCCCATTTTATGGAAATATTTATACCTTAAATAATATATTCTTCATGAATGATCAGTTTTCTAATCCTTGTGTCATGTTTGAAAATAGGGTATAACTTTTTCTCTTAAAATATTTTAAGTGTCTCCTCTCCCATACTTATAAAAGGACACCACGTCTCTTACCCTATTCACACATCTAGATCATTTTTCATCAGCCAATAAAAGACCAAATATATTTCATAATTCCCTCAGAACATCCTTGATGCATTAGTTTAATTAGGGAACCCTCATAAGAAGGTATTAGGTATAAACTTAAAGAGTTTCTCCAGAGAAAGGGTATAATTATAAACATTTCATTTTAATTTTATTTCTCCTTCCACCTCTAAAAAATCATATTAAACTATAGTTATATAATAAAATAAGTATATACCATATAATTATGATTAAGTATGTTATTTTCATAACCCTCATACTCCTTCATTTCCATAAAATTATAAATGAAATTATCGATTATGACGGTGGTGGATTACAACTTCATGAGAAAATGTAATTAGTTTACCATCTCCTCCTCACATAGATGGATATAATGATATATTTAATGTTTATATATGATATTTAATATATATTTATACTCCTGGGATTATAATATCACAACAAAATTTTTACCTTCTAATCCATTGGAATGCGATAACATCTGTCGTGTGTATGTGTGGAATACCACCTTGATGAAGCAATGTTGTTCGTTTTTCATTTTATTTTGTCATGGATGGTAATAAGGATATATTTTATTAATATATATTGAATAAATTTTATATACAACTTATTCTTTAAATTTTCAGTAATTTTTTACATTTATTTTGTTTTATTCATCAATAAAATGGAACTGACATTTATGTATGTGTACGACCTACCGCCTCAATGGATGATGTATTCCATCTTCTATATCCCACTTTATTTGATTAATATAAAAACATTTACAATTTAAATATATATATATATGATATTTATTTCATTATTTACATTTTTTATGTGGTGGGTCCATATTAAATGTTCATGGAATAAAAATATTAAACAAAAACATTTATGAAAAAAGAAACATATATCTCTTAAAATGAAGTTTTTCATAAATATTTTCAATAAATATGTAATAAATGTTCATATGAAAATAATATTTGATATTATATATGTTATTAGGTTTTTTTAATATATTTTTAACATAACAATATTTATTACACATAATCTTCTAACATATAGGAATATTTTTGAGACTTTAGGTAAGGTATTTTCATCAAATTTTTATTTCCATGGGACAGTTGCCATATACACCACTTGTATTTTGGTTTTGGTGTATATAATAACTTTGAATTTATTTTATTATTATTATAATGAAAATAATTGGATATACATATCCATATGAGGGTTTTTTATTTTATAGGGATTCCGATTCAAAAGTTACCTAAGTAGAAATTTTTTTTTGTTAAATATAATTGTCTATCAACATTATTTATTATTATTTTCTTGATGTTGATATCATATAATATAAATACTAAGAAACTAATTTATTTTAATATCTTTAGTTTAGTTTTTAGAAGTTATTTTTTTTCATTTCATTTTCCTATCTTAATGTATTAAATAATCAAAAAATAATGTTTTTAAGAAAAATATAAATCATCTCCCTCTTCGGTCAAAAATACATTTTATTCTACGCCCGTGATTCAAAAAATGTTTCAATAGAAGTAAATAATATTATAAAATTAATATATAAAGAAATTGTTACCAATGATTTATTTTTTTAAAACAAATAAAAAGAATCTTCTTGTTTTTTCTGAATTATTTACTTTTTATTTTTTATCGAAAATGTTAAAGGAACAATTGTTTTACCAAAAAATACCCCCCCCCCCCCACAAGGCAACTAATTAGTATATTCTTAATTTACAGGTTTCAATAAATTTTCTAAAGAAATTATTTTATTTAATATTTTTGATCTTTTTATATTTTAAATAATTGATTTCATAGAGAAAAAAGATATTTGCCTCAAAAAACGATCCATGTTATCTTTTAAAATTATTTTCTATTTAAGATAAAATTATTTGATTCAATATAATATTTAATAGGGATATTATAATATGATGACATACATATACTTTATATAAATGGTATATGTTTATGATGAAAATTTGTTTATAAAACTAGTTCATTTTCAATGGGTTTTTCTATAATGAAAAGATGAAATTTTTATGAAAAATGTTTCTATTCCATGGGTTATCATATGAAGAAATGTTTATCAACCCCATTTATAATCATTGTTTTTGATGTAATGATTTTTATATGATCTTGTGGTGTATATATAAAATATTTTTATTATGTGATGGTTAGGAACTATATATCCCTCCAATGAATTTGGAAAAGATTGATATCTCATGAGATAAACATGACTATAATGGGGACTGAACTCATTTCAGAATGAGACAACATAAAATATGAAGGTATTGAGAGTGAAACTTTTATTCTATAATGGCTTGAGGAGTCAAACCATTCCACTTTGATATTAATATAAATAATCCTTTAGTAATAAGGAAATTATTTTCAATACTTATTTATTTGTCAAAAATCTATGTCATATTCCAATGTTATGACCTCATGGCATATGTTGTTTGATTCTGTCACGATTTATGTCTAATAAACAACAAGGATTTATTCCATGTCTCATTATTAATATCCATGGTATACATTTTTGGATTTTAGAATGTCAATATAAGGCTCCCATACCATTATGCTCATATTATATTGATATATCCCTTATTTTAAATTACATTGAATCTATGATGTTCCTTTGTTATATTTCCTCTCTTGTGGTTATAAAGAAAGGTATTATGTATGGAATTTCTAATAAGGGTGAATGTTTTTATGAACATAGTGGGAGATGAGGTAGTTCACTTGAGAACCAAATTTTTACACATCCATGTCTATGAAGGATATAGACCTATATGATTATCACATGTATCATTATTTCATAGAGGGAACATTCATCTTTTAAGATTTAATATTAATGTATGAATAGTTTGGGTCGTTGTAGAAGTTAACATGATATAGTCTAGATAAATTTTATAAAATGGATGAGGGAAATTAAGGTAAACCATAGAAATAATTATAAAGATAATTAAAATTTTAATAAAATTTCCTAGAATTTTGGTGAAGGATAGAGAGTAGTTTCGATGTAGTTGCATCCATTATGTACTTAGGGAAAATAACTTTGAAAATGGAACATTATACTTGATTTAATCATAGTTTGGTGCATAAAATTGTGCCTCGTCACTCAATCGACATGACACTCTTGGGATATATATTTTAGAAATTCAAAAACTATTTAAAAACCATTTTGAAGAATTTGAATAATCATTTATAACAAATGACCTAGGTTAAACCTAATGGTTAACAAATTGAAAATAAATTGTCACAATTTACACTTCCTATAATTTTTTTTAATTATTTATTTTCACATTTTTATTATTATTTCTCACAATTTTTTTTCATTTTATTAAATACATAAAAGAAAAATGAATTAAATTAATAATAAATGAAATGGAAAATAAATAGTTGTCTTCCTGAGAAGTGAAAATATTTGTTAGCTTGAATACAAAAGAACATTTCTATGATCACACGTATTTCTCAACAATTGAATCATGTAAAACATCCAATCGAGAAAAGTAGGTAAGAACATTCTGTTGATTCCGTCATGAGGAAAAAATCGCCTTCTTTTAGTTGATTTATTGATTCACTAGTTTCAAAGAAATGGATCAGTACCGTTGAAAAGTTATTTTTAGTTCACCAGTTTTAGAAGCATGAAAACTCCTTTTTGGATATCAATCACTTTGAAGGAGTATGAGATTAATGGGGTGATCTTATAAAGAATATCATTGAATAAAATTAAATTTACTCCATTTAATGTGATGAGTTTAAGAACTTATTTATTCAATAAAAAGTTTCCTCGTATTCTACATACAAAATCATTCCTCTCCTTACGTGGTTTAGAAATGATGGGTGGGTGTTATTTGTCCTTATGTAGCATCCCCAAGACAATGAGGCTATAACTAATACCAAGGGAATCTGTAAAAGCAAGGGGATAATTTTCCCTTTCAAAATAAAAAACCAAAATAATATGACCATAACCAAATTAAAAATATATGAGGCATGATTAAAATGTAATAAAACTAAAAAATAAACTAAACCAATAGCAATATCAGAATATAAACAAGAAACCAAAATCAACAAAACTCAATGATGCCAAATTAATAAACACAAAAACTACCAACATTATCTATGATTAACTCAAGAAACCATGCCCAATGTTTCCCATTATATTAGTAATGAACTATGATGCCTTACCTTCACTTGTGTCCTGATATAAAAATTTTAAAACACCAAAAGGATTATAATCCTGGGTTCAGTATAAAAAATTATTGGATTTCACCAATTAAATCCCAACCCATACTACTAGAATAGATCATGTTTATTTTTTCTTAGGAATAGTATAAAATAGATTAAATATATTCACATGAACGCAAAAAAAAATCATTCCAAAATAACTAGTTTTTTCCAACCCAACAATTTTCCAAAGAATTTAACCCAACAAGACCTTAAAACCATTTCTCGGTTTTAATTTTTCTATACCAATTCATTTCCACACATCCACACAACCACACATATCCACATATTCATATAAACCATTGACCACCTTACACTCATGAGAAGTGAGTCATTATTTCCCAAAGGCATCCCACAGTGTACCATTTGGGAGAGGAAAACACTAAGTCCTTATATATCCAATTATTGTTTAGTGAAACATCATTCTGGTATCCACCCCAAATCAAAAAGAACACATAAAAGCCATTTATTCCAAAACCTATTAATATTCATTTTAATAAAACAGTTTTATGTTTAAAATATTTCTAGAAGACATTTCCTTGAATAAAATCCCATATTTTAATATCGCCATTTTAAAATAAGGAAACCATGAACATTCTACAAAATAAAATAATTTAAACCATTTCACAAAACCAAAACTAAAAAGGTTTTTCATTAAGAGTAAAACATCCATCTCATAATAAATTTCAAGAAATTTAGTAAATTTGAAGTCAATCCTTTATGTTCTTTTCATGAAGAGTCCAAATTGAAGACCCCTACCACTCAAACATTGGAAAAGTGAAGAACGACACAACAAAATCTAAAACTTTTCCATGAAACTCTTATAAACACCCTTAGAACATTTCCTATTCAAATAAATAAACTATATATCATGATGATATAGATCATAAAATTAAAATGTATCCCTAATGGATTAGATCTATGATTTCAAGTGAGGGAATAAGATGAAATTTATGGAAAACAACCACGAATAAAAACCTACCAACTAGGATAAGCCCCTATGTACAAAATTTCCCTATTACTCCTATGTGGTAAAACAATTTAGAAAAACTATATGGAAAATTATGCTCCTACCCAATGCTCATTAATTCAGTTTCATGGTTTTTGGGGAGGTGTCTTACGGTCTATACTAACTGTGATCCTCCAAAAAATCTTAAAAACAATCCAAAAATCCTCTAATATTCTAAAAACATACTCCATAGAATATATATACCCATAAAAAACACGAATAAAGGGTTATGTACTGGAAAATGGGGGGTTCAACATTCTCCCCACTAATAGAATTTATATCCTCAAATGTTGAAATCAGCCATTAGACTGAAGGAGATCATCCCATTACATGATCATTTCCTTCTCAGGCAGCCATATTTCTTCCTGAATCCAACTGTGTTTCCCTGAAACAATACCAAGACATGAACCAACATAGAATCTATCTCTAGTTCAATGTGATCCCATCAAATCACATGGTATGGTTCATTTTGATACTTCATTAATTGAGATATGTGAAACACATTTTTCATTAAACTAATCCTTGCTAAGAAATCCAACTGATATTCCTCTTCACCAACCAATTCAAATATATCAAAAGGGAATATATATCAATTATGTATCAATATATAAATAAAAAAATTATGATACTAGAAACTTGTAAGGATAATCGAGAATAAATCTTGACACACCAGAAATGACAATACTCATTGCTGATGATCCTTGTAAAAAGGTATGATGACTCCATTCCATCTCTATCCTCTTTATGATTAATTAAATGTTTTTCATTTTCACTTTCACAAGGATTAGTATAACTAGTGATGTTTATCTTGTTTCTATCCAACCATGTGAATAATGAAAAAGAAAATCCATAAATTGATTTAGAAGGAGCCATATGTATCATTTCTTGATAACTATTGTTATATGAGAACTTCACTAAAGGTATGTGATCCTCCCATGATCCAACAAAAACCATTAAACATGCCCAAATCTTGTGTTTCAAAATTTTTATCATCCTTCTAGATTTTTGATCAATTTTATGGTTGATATGCCTTTCTCATAGTCAACTGAGCCTCAAGGTCTTGTTGTAAGGATTTTAAAAACTGAGATATAAACCATGAATCTCCACCTGATACAATCAAAATTAGTGTACCATAATTTTTTACCACTTCTTAGATATAAATTTCATGAAATAATTCTACTGTATTTGATTCATCAATTATGATGAAATGGGATTTCATTATTAGGAAGTCCACTATCACACATATGCTATCATGTCTCTAAACCATACTTGGTAGACCGATTACAAGATCCATAACCATCTTATCCTATTTCCACATAGCAAGTGGAAAACACTGAAGCATACTCACCGTACAATGGTTCTCTTCCATAACCAATTGAGAGGTAAGGAATCTCAAAACAAAATCATCCACCATTATTTTCTTCCTCGCACACGAAAATTCTTCTTTCAGTTCCTTATAAATATTTTTTTTTCCATGATGAATTTCCTATCTAGAATAATGGTGAGCATAAAAAATTTGTCCCTAATAAGCCAAAGGTCAGACCATCTGATTTCAAACCCAAAAAATTAAACTTATATCAATCCACCATCCCTGAACATTATCCCTATCATTGAGTTTTCATCTCATAGAATCAAATTTAGAATTTAATTGTTTTTCCTCTTTAACCTGCTCAAAAAAATCATGAACAAAATAAAATAGAAATAAAACCACAACACTATGTTATTCTTTATAATCTAAGTGAATTTCAGATGCCATTGATATTAGATACCACCGATATTTAGCTTCTCGACCTAATAATTATATGAATTATTCCTTAATACATCTACCACTGCATTTCCCTTACACATTGTATAAATCTAGTCAATGTTAAACATCTAAAATTCTTCATCTATATTATTTTTTCAATATTCAAATCACTTTGGGAGAAAATATGTTTCAAGATCACATCATCCATACACAATATAAATTTCCCACCAATGATATAATGATTCATCTTATCAAAGCACGAACTACATCATCTAATTCAAAATGGTGTGTTGGGTAGTTCCTGTCATGAAACTATAATTGTTGAGAGCCATAAGAAACACCATGATCTTCCTACATAAGAACACAACCCAACCCAGATCTTGATGCATCACAATACACCACTTATACATTTCATGATTCTACAAATTTCAATATTGGTGCTAATTTAAAGAAACCATTAAGATGTTAAAGATAAATCTAGAATTCTTCATTCCAATGGAATAGACCATATTTCCTTTTAAAAGTAGGAAATGATAAATATAGTCATAAAAATTTCAACAAAAAATAAATAAAACCCATCTAATCAAAGTAATATATATATATATAATACATTATTTGGTGGATTCCATGAAACTACAACCTATATGATTTTTGGATCCATAATAAAATAGAGATTACATGGCTAGGGAAATATATTGACTTAATCCAAAATCACACATTAAAAAGAAATCATATTGTTGATTATCCTGCAAGATACCCAAAATTTTCAACAACTATTGCTCACACAAAAACATCATCTTAAAATATAGTAGAATATCATCCACAAACACCCCAACAAAAGAATCAAGATACCTTTGAAATATTCGATCAATCAATTCCATAAAGTCTTTTGGTGAATTTGGAAGTCTGAAAGGCATAACCAATTACTTTAAATGGCCATATCTACTCTTTAATTTTGTCTTTGAAATATTCTCATTTTGTACCAATAGTTGGTGATATCCTGAATGCAATTTAATTTTAGGTAACCACTATAATTTTCACAATTCACCAAAGAAATCATCAATTCATGGAAGATGATATTGATTATTTATCATATATTTTTTAAATGTATGATCATCCACAAATATCCAAGGAGTTCCACATGTGTTTTTCATAAAAAAACTTGTGAAATCCCCAAAGATGTGCTAGTTTAAATGAACCCATTTCATCCCAGGACATCAAATTGGACTTTCCATTCCATTAATTTTTCTGGATCTATCTGGTAAGATAGAGGTGATATAGTGATGGTCCTTGAAAATAGATCATTCATAAAATCCACATTAATTTTGGTTGGAAACCCTAATAAATTATCGTTAAAAAAATAAGGAATTTGATCAATAATTGTTGGAAAACTACTACTATTGATATCATTAACCAATTCCAAGGTCAAAGCTGCTAAATGATGTGACATAGTTCCATTCATTTGTTCCATCAAGAATGTTACACCTTTACTTTTTGTCCTACTCTAAATAGATTCTCAATGCCACTATCAGTTGTTAAAATAACCGTTTTGGTATAACAATTGATTCTAGATATGAAAATCTTCAACAAATATATACCCCGGATTTTGTCATAAACATCTATCTGAGGAATAGAGAAAGACCAATTTAATTCATCCCCATCAATAGTCATATAATATTATTTTTACATAAAATCTAGATATTCTATTTATTCAAGAGGAGTTTGATGTTTCAAAATAGAAGAGACCATCTCAGGATGAAAACCCAGAAGATCAACAACACGAGAAGAAATAAATGAATGGGATACACCCATACAAAAAAATGAATGCATAAGTGTATAATTTAAAATAATCTTACCCCTCCCCACGGAAGGTCCAATTTTATCATCCAAGATCACATACTCAGCTCCATATAATTTCTCACTATCCATAGTTAACTATTTATTATAGTGATGAGATTTCACTATTTGATGAGTCATGGTATTCCTAGAATCACCATGGAATGATTTGTTTTGTTGAAGAGATCTATTCTATTTCACTCATCCAGTTGAAGTAAATGACATCGGTGAAACATCATATTTTTCCCTTGTACCGAACCTTGGAGATGTATGACAATGTCACCAAAGACTACCAATCTGGTTTCAATTTTAGAATTCTCTAGGTGGTGTTATATAATATCAAATTATGTGATGAAAGAATCACATTGCGATCATCTTTTCTTAGTCATTTATTTAGAAGGAAGATTTCATGATCCTATAGTCTAATTCTATGTCATATCACTACCTTGGAAATAGGTTTTCGTCTTCTAATTATTCTTATCATTATAGTTCTCGTTATCTCTTATACGTATCAACATGATTCCTCAACCCAAATTTTCTGAGAATTACCTTTCTTCCATCATCTCTCTATTAACCATATTTTCATAGTCTATTATACTGATCACAACAATATTTGAGATAATATCTAGAATCAACCCTTCTTTAAAAATGTGTTCCTTCAAAAATGAACATAGAACAACTTTACGTGTAAGAATAATGAAATTCACATATTTAGTAGTGTACTCTGTCATTGAGAGATTCTATCAATTCAAATTGAAGAATTATATTGTTCTAGAAATACTTTAAATGTGAGGATGGAATTGTTTGTGAAATATTCTTTAAAAATCATACCATTTTATGCCTTAATCATATTTAGGCTCAGCTATTTAATCCCACCCCAAGAATGTTATATCCTCCATCATATTTGTTTCCAATGTATCATTCAACTCAACTATTGTTCCAAGGAAATAAATAATTCAAATAATCTTATTTTTCCACACTCATACTTCTTCTGGTTCCAAATGACACTGAATGATTGGTGGATTCGTCTATTGGAAGAGAATGGTATGATCCACCATCCTTGGAAAATCCATTATATTCTCTCTATCCATAGTCTAGAAATACTTTAAAAACTCTTATCCTACAGTTTTTTCACCTATGGCTAAGTTAAAGCCACATTCTCTGTACCCTCCTCTTATTGGTTCATAAAATGTCTAACCAGTTCCATTCTCTATAACAAAAAAAAACCTCTAGATAGTATCACTCTCTAGAAACTTAATAGATTGGAAATTTAAATTTACCACATAACAAACATCACCAAAAGGATTTCTAAAATTCAACAATTTTTTTTCATTCACACAGTTTTTGAATATCACCCAATGTTTTTGAAAATCAACCTATTTTCAAATATTTTAAAAAATGAACACTTTTTCAATAAATCAGAAATCATTACCCAAAATGAATTATGAAATAATAGTGGAAATTAATTTCTATAAATGCATCTCATGCTCTTCTCATCTACTAAAACCATTAACATGATGAAAGAACTCCTAAAATTTTCTGAAAACACTCATATCCCCAAACTACCAAGTAACATGATGTTAATAATAAAGAGGTTAGATACACCTTTTTATTCTCTTTGTTTCATGTTATAATGATGCTACTACTAACTGCCATATATTTTCATGGATAAGCCAATAAATAATTCTCTGCTCTTGGAGAAAACATACAAATTAAATTTTTTACATCCTTCCCCTCCACATTGGATTGAGAAGTGATAGGTGGGTGTTTCTAAGCCTTAGGTGATATCCCCAATACACCAAAGGATGGAAATATAATTTCAATGGAACTATAAGAAATGAGAGGGTGACTTTCCCATTGAAAATAAAACTACTGAGGCAAGATAATTGTCAGAAAATAACCATTACACGATGCATGTGTACAATGTAACACAACACAAAAACTAACTAATGAAAAAAATAACAATGTACAATGTTGAAATTGAAACCAAAAAAAACTCAAAGACACCAAAGAAAAAAATTCATCATCTCCGAACATGATCTCATCTCCACTCAAGAAACCATTCCTAAAGTATCATGGTTCATCACAAAAGAATTGGGAATCTTTTCCTTTACATGTGTATTGATATAAAAATTTTTAAAATGAAACAAAGTTCCCCATAAGGGGTGAGTATAAAAATCAACCTGATTTTCCCCATAATGTCCCAACTCACACCACAAGGAAATAACATGTTAGAAAATTTAAATAAAACAATTCCAAAAAAATAAATAATTTTCTATTAGAGCCAAAAAAAATTCAAACCAACCATTTTTTCCAAACTCAATTGTTGTCCATGAAAATAAATTAGACAAACCTTTAAAATGATTTCTAAAATTTCATTTTGGCATACCCATTTATTTCCACACATCCACAGATCCACACAAATGTAAACATACAAGTAACCAAAGAAAGCCCTATTCACATGATTTGTGATCCATCCATCCACCATCTCTTCATGTAGTGAACATGTTTGAAAGTGGAAACTTAATGCCCTTATCCATCACATTTCTTTGATGGGGAGACTTCATGACCTTATCCTTCCAAGATGCACATGAACACACACCAACCATATCATTCAAGATCCATTAAAATGCATTTCTATTAAAAAATTCATTAATTGATAAAATTTATAAAAAAATATACAAGGAATCAAAAAAACAATATTTTAAAATCAACATTTTAAAATCTTCAAACACATCACTTTAAAAGAAAACCAAAAAAATCATCCATTTTAAAAAAACTATCACTAAATATGTTTTCCATGATAAATAACACAACAATTTCAAGAAAATTAATCAATCTGGAATTTATCCTTTATGATTTAATCAATAAGATTCAAGACTAAATCCACATACCACTCTAATGTTGGTGAAAGTGAAGAATAGCACAATAATAAATGTCCTTATATCTTGTTCACATCAAACAGAAATAATCTATCTCATCATGATTGGCATAAAATAAAGTATATATATCCCCAATGAAAACAACCAAGTATATGCACTTACCAAAATAAATCGGCCTCCAATCCACCAAAAATTGTATAGGAATCACTCCCATATCAAGAATAATGGTATTCACAGCCTTGGGAAGAAGAATAATTTGGTTCATGATGTGATTATGGGAAAATTATAGGTTTAATGTCTTCAGTGTGTGAGATACAAAAAATTCCGATCTAATTTTCAATAGTGCACAATTAGGATTCATGGTAAGGAAAAATTTGCACCTACCATGATCAAGACACTACCTCAAAAAACCCCATTCAAGGTTTAATTTCATTTTTATTTAACCTTCTTCCATCCAATATAAACCCATATATACAATATTTCATAGTTACTCCCTGTTGGCCACATGGTTTGGTCAAACTGTGTGCCAACCAAGTTCCCACTGATTCCATTTCATGATTTCTTGGGAGGTGTATCACAATTTCTACTAAATATTATAACACATTGAACATCCAAAAAATCCCAAAAAAATTAATAAAAACTCCTCTAAACCTCCTAAAAAATACCCCATACATTATACATTATTAAAATACATAAATAAATAGTCATGTGCCAAAGACTAGGGGTACTAAACTTCATATAAAATTTGGTAATGATTTCATTGAGTTAAGTTATAAGGATTATGAAATAATTTGTATTTATGAGGTGGATTTTACAAGACATTCAAGGTATGATTATAGTATTATCATTTAATCAGAATATAATGTTGATGGATTCTACAGTGTCTTAAAACCAAGTCTCTAATGGAAATTAACCATAAGAGACTTAAGTGGCTATGAATAAATCATTATTTATGTTTTCAAGGTGGAAGTAGTGTTTATATTTACCATTCAATGTCATGTTTTTGATAAGAAAATATAGATATAATTCAAGGGAATATCTAAAAATTATAAATATAATAATATTATCTTTCTTTTATGATCAAAGTGTAGAAGTAAAGGTGGAAGAAATTTTCATAAGTGTACTGGTAAATAATTTTTCGGTGAAAAGGAAGGTCATCAGGAAATAAATTATCAATGTGATAGGATGATGTTAGATAATCATGTGTGTGGAAATAAATCATCACAAAATGTATCATTCGCACTCCAGTGTTTCAAATGAAAATGTTATGGGCATTATTCCAACCAGTACCCAAATCCAAAGGTTAATGATGATGATTGTTGTTAGAAACCACTAAATCCAACAGAAAAAGGGAAATAACTTTTGATAAATATTTCTAATCAGGGTCTAGATAATGATGTTGTGAAAGGTACACTTACAATCTACTCTAGAATAAATAATATCTTATTTGACTCGAGATATACTCAATATTTTATATTTGAAGAATTTGTTATGGACATGCTAGTACAACCTCAATGATAATCTGATGAATTAGAATTGAAAACCCCTAATGGTCTGATGATCACATCTCATGGTCATGATTATTATCTAATTAATGCTTATAAGAAAATGATTCCTATAAATCTTGTTATTATTATTCTAGTTGAAGTTCATTTTATAGTAGGCATAGATTGGGTTTATCTCTATAAATCCCACAATAATTCCGGTGGAAGAGTAGTCATGTTTGATATTCAATTAAAACTATGATTGTATATCTGTATGGATGATATATATGGACCCCAGATGGAAAACACATCTATTTGGGGGGTCTTTATTCTTATTTAAATGGTGCGTTTATCTTTAGATCATTTTAGGGAAATTCAACATTGATGATATACATATTGTGTGTGAGTTTATTGTTGTCTTTTTAGGAGAGTTCCTATGTATTATGATGAATCCCTATTTTCTGTTTTTAATATAACTCTCTCATGGATCTACAAGTATATAAAATACACCCAATATAATTTTCTCAATTGAATTGTAAGAATATAAGAAGTAAATCCAAGAGAATTTTCACAATGGATTCAATTTATTATGTGTGCTACCATGGGGTAAACCAGTTCCTTTTTTAATGATAAAAGATTGATTTATAATACTCTTATTGACTATAAGAAATTGAGAAATATTAAAATCATGGACATGTATCCTCTACCCTATACTGATGATTATTTTGAAAAACTATTTGGATTTCAATAGATTTCCAAGATTGACCTTGTTCAGGATATCATTAATTTAGGATTAAGAAAGAATATATAAACAATATTTCATTCCAGAGAATGAACATAAACAATGAATATATAATGATTCCATTTTTTACTAATTATGTAGGGACCTGACTCCCAAAATCCCAGATCAGGCTTCTACTACCATTAAATTGGCATGATTACAAAGAATAAAATCTCGAATGACCTATCATTTTATCGGTCATCGAAATATAGATTACATACATGATACCCATAATATTTTGGGAAATAGTAAATAAAAACATGATACATAATAAAAGGAAATAAATAGCATCCTAATAAGAATATTCGAAGGATTGGTATTTATAACCTCAAGAAATGAAGCATAAATAGAGTTTTTTCAAATTCTTAGTAAGGGTAAAGTATATTGGAATAAATTATGAATCAATTAGAATAATCATGTGGATAGGAAAATAAATGTAAATATAATCCATTCAAATAACTAGATAAAGAAGAAATAAATATGGCAATGAAGGAAACTAAATCACTTGCATTTTAATCACTGAAAAAAATGAAATATATCTATAGATATGTCGACACAAGATCTCAAGGATGAATTATAACTAAAACTAAATGAGTTAAATTCTTAATTAATTAATTCTATGTTTCCTGGGTAAATGGAACTAGTAGTGTAAAGACATTTCACAAGACAATTTATCATATCAGGTAGAAACCCATCCATTCTACTTAGAAAAAACTCTATGGGTTTTTTCTCTAAATAATTTTGTCTCATGAGGCTATTAATTTATCTAGTGGGGTTTCATTAACCATTCCCAAACTTTTGGGAATTACATTAACCGATCCCCAAACCAAGTCTTACATATCCAAAGTATTCCTCAGATCATATAAATAATATTCCTTATCAAATATCATTATTGAATAAATGATATTGATTTATCAATATTTCCACAAATAATAAAAATAAATTTAAATTAAAAACCCTATGAAAAATGTTATATGGTTTATGAATTGAATATATCCTTAATAAATGATATTGATAGTTAGGGGAAATTCAATGTTCAATTATCCTACGAAATTGAATATTTCAAAGGGGATACCAAAGGAATAATGTAATTTTATTTTTATACTATCCTAGGATAAATTAATCAAACCCAATATAGAATAAGATTAAGGATGGTGTCAACACAACACACATCAAGTGTAGTAAAATAAAGTTTTATTGTCGTTGATAAATTGAGAAATATTCTAAAACATTCTTGGTTAAAATATCCTTTTGTTTCTAAAAACATTTTGAAACCCATTTCCATTGAAAATCACATAAAAACATTTTATATAAAAAATAACCTTTAAAAATTCAATGTAATCTTTAATTAAATGATGACCGGTAATTCCATACATGTCGTATGAGGTAGAATAACATTCCTTTTTAATTTTAAAATATTATAAAAATTCATTGTTCAAAATGAAACAAGAACATTTAATGGAAAAAATTATCAAAATAAAAAAATGGTAAAAACTGCATTAATATACCTTTTTGAAAAGGTTAAAAACCTTTTTGAAAACATTTTAATAAAAACTGATATTTTGAAAAAAAAGGTTCTTTGATTAAAGAGAAAAATGATGCTGGGTTTTACTAAAAACCAGTTCTAATAAAATTCGTACAATAGAGTGGTAAAATTGTAATAATACTCAAAAATGGTCATTAATAACCCGAGGATAATAAAATGAAAGGGTTCATTGAACAATGGTTATATAATTTCATCGAACGGAAATACCAATAAAAGATTATTAGTAATATTTTTGACGAAAATAATCATTAAACATTCGAAAGTGTCTCATACCACTTTGAGAAATTTTAATCCATGAGACTCATAAATTAATAGTATTAACTGAAAGATTTAAATAACATGAAGATAAAAAAATTTATGATATATTATATTAAAAAGGGCAGGAGATAAAACACTAAAAATTATTAAATAGTGAACATGACCTTTATCTCACAGATGTAAAAAGGGAGTCGAAAATCCTTTACATTCTGTTTTCTTTCAAGTGATTATCCATTAATATCATTTAAATGGGGTTTAGACATGTTACTAACTTATACCAGAATAATAATCATATAAAATATTTTGTTTTTATCATATAAACTATTCATTAATAACGATTAATTATTTTAACTATTTTTTGTGGTAACATCATAGTTTCTCATGTATGTATTGACTTGTTTTTTTGTTCCTATTATATAGATCAGGGTGTCCTCATCTAAATAATTTAAAAAATTATTTTAATATCATATATATTCATTTTATATGTATTTATTATAATCAATAAGGTTTGATGATATGATATGAAATACACCGTCCATGGAGATGGTAGGTCATACGTACGCATGAAATGGTACATATGTATATTATAATTATATTATCATATATATTTCATATATATAACATAGTTTTATGAAAATTATCCTTAATATGTTTCATGTATAGCATGTAGAAATCATACCACTTTAAAGAGGTGGTAGTCCACAAATCCACAAACGATGTTATTATATTTACAAAAGGTAATGAATGTATAAAGGTATGTTTTATAAAATAATTATAGAATCATAAATACATGATAAATTTCATATATATCATATATAAACATATTTTTTTCATAATGTTCAACAAGAGATGAATGAAAAATCATCATTTTGGGAGGTGATAGTTTATCGTTCACATAATCTATAAGTTTGCTACCCATTAGATGGATGCTTATGTAACTGTAGGTTGAAACTGTATCATAACAACATCACAGTATGTAGATGTTATAATTATAATTATACAATCCATGAATAATAGGATTTTATGTAGTGGAAAATGAAAATAAAATAACTTTAGAAAAAAATGTTACATCTTACTTGGGTAACCCCATTTAGTTTGCACCAAAGGGATTCCTTAGTTTGATTTCTCCACAATTTTAGGATACTATGTTTCAGGAGGGAATGTCCACGAGCTATTTGGGAAGATATTTTTAGAGAAAATATGGCTTTATAGGTGTGAAAAATTTGTAGGAGTGGATGCCTTTTATAGTGGAGGAGGAATGGATCTCCTGTAAAATTTGGGAAAGGGAATTCCAAAAATGTTTTCCCCATAGAAAGTTGCTCCCATAAAGGTTAAATTTAATTAAAATGGAGTATATCATTGAATTTTTTTGAAAATGTCTTGTGGGAAAATTTCAAGCTCATTTGGGCCCATAATATTAAGGTTTACTCCCTTATTAAGCTTAATTTTATGCTAATTAATGTAATTAATTTTAATTAATTTCAAAAATTATTTTCATCAAAAACTATGTTTACCTTATTATAAATAATAAATAATTCTGATACCAAATATGTAATATTATTTTAAAAATTACAATCACATATTTGGTACAATGTAATTTTAATTTAATTTCGTAGACTAGGTGACAATATATGTTTTCAAAGTTAAAACCTCCAAAATATTGCTATGTTATTCTAGTAAAATTAAATATGAAATAGATTCCAATTAAATAAATTAGATTACTTAATAAAAATTGATCTATTTAAACTTTAAAACCTATCTGAAATATAATTAAACTTTATAAATAAATTATATGAAAATTCTGATTTTTATTAAAATTCAGTATTTTTATTTCACTTTATAAATTAAAACATCACATAAAAATATAGAAAATTCACCCTAAACTAATTTATATATTTATCATCAAACTGTTATGTTTTTTTCTGACATATGACATTTAGAAAAATTCAAAAATTTGGATTTAAAATATGTTCTCCATTAAAATTAAAAACTAGTACCTTAATAAAAATATAGGTTTTTCGGAGTAATATTGGGTTTGTTCTTATCTTATAATTATAAAATATATTGGATAAATATAAGAAAATGGTTCAATATATAATATATTTGTTAAATTAAAAAATCACAAATTTTAATTAATTTAATTTATTACGATAAAATAGCTACGAAAACATAAAAATATTTTTCTATAAAAATATTCCCATTATATTAAATTTTTTCATTTATTAATTTCTAATAAATTTGTTACCAATTAATTCATTTTGTATTTATGTAAACTATATATTTTCATAATATAGTTAATACTCTTTATTAACACTAATTGTAATGCCCTGACCCTATTTACCCTAAGTTGGAGTATTATTACATAATATTGGCAGGATCACAATGCATCAAATCCCGAAAGACTAATTAGTTTATTAGCCTTGTAAGTGCTATATACAATCATAAGTTTTTCATTACATAATCTAATAAAGAAAAAAACCTCATTGTGTCCCCTTTGAACACACTCTTCTCCATATGTGTTTTCCTGTAGGTTAATCGTAAAATACTTATTCACATCCCAGGGAAAATAAAACAATGAAATATGTAACCTCATATTCTCAGTAAAGATAAAAATATAGAGGAGACATTTATAAATAATCATTAACATTTATAGCAATGTATAAGTCTAAAACAAAATCCAACTTAAACTTCATCAATAATAAGGAAAATATAAATCACAATAATTCCATTTACTTACTCACATGGATATTTTACTAGTCAGATAATCACAATCAATATCAATATCCAATTTTATAATGATGTAATGCATAATACGAGACTTCATAACCACATATTCAAGGAATTGTGCCAAGACTACAAATAAGATTTTTCAAGGCCTTGTTCCAAGGTACTAGTTCCTCTCATGATACCTATCGATTCATTGAGAAGCTATATCGGGCTCCACCCATCACTTACTAAGTCCAATTCATTCCTCATATGAAAAGGCTTAAAAATTACATAAACATTTGTATTAAAACTAGCATACGAAATGTCAATACATTATCCACAAAACATGAATGTTATAAAAATAACACATCTATAGTCAAACATATCACAAAATCATCAATACAATATGGATGATTTATTTCATAATAAATCAACTTCAAAAAAGTTTAAAATCCATCAAAGGGCGTTGACATAGATGAAATGAAAACTATTTGAATTAAATACCTCTTTCTATTTTGAAACTATTTAGAAGAAAAAATTTATTTTATAAATTTTCTTATAATCATGTAAGGGATGAATTGAAAGTGTTATAACGGTGTAACATAGCCTCACCCACCATATAAGTTAAAAAAACATTCTTACCTTAATTTGTTGAAAATGTCATAAAGTACCTTGATTGGAAAATGACAGAATGATTCCTCTCAAATAATATATTGTCAAAAAAGGGTACAAATGACATTAACACATAGTCTAGTAAATAAAACAAATTTTTTGAAATACATTTTTAAGAAAAAACAGATGTGGATGATAATGAGGTCCCAATAGATACTTATGTAAAAACAACCTCAGACAATAAATAGATTGTGGAATTAACCCTTACCTTGTCCTTTTCCTTGGTCAAGGGTATGTTAACATCCTCTATAATAGTTAAATAATTGTTATTAATTTATAAAAGAAAAATATACATAAATATGATATCATATATGATCTACTAATATTTCTTTCTTAATAATATTTTAGTAGTCTCATCATTTTGGGTGTTAATTGATTCGGTTTCCATTATATGCTTTGTTACGTAAGCGATGTTTGATAAGGATTGGATGAATTTTATTATTATACAGAATGATATTAAGTTCATAAACATTATTTTTAATCATAAAATGTAAATTTTTCTTGAATTATTACAATGGGGAAATGAATCTCATCACGTTCGTGGAGACGGTAATCCGTACGTATGGAAGAACAATAATATCATTATTTTGATTTCAAAATCGTATGTAAATGGATGTTATATCATATATACTGAATTATTTACATGATATATTTATTATTTACATCAATTATACCCCATTATTATACCCATACAAATAATAATGTATTTAATAACAACTACACCATGACGTGGAGATGACCAGCTTATGTTCGCACGTATGGTGACATGTCATTCATATGATGGATAGAATAATGAATATGGTTATACCATTTTTATAATAACATAATAGTATATAGAACATACTAGATTTATTATTTTAGAATGTAAACAACAACGAAAGATAAAGTGGAAGAAGAGATGAACTTGAAAGAGGTGGTGAAATTTTTACCTCTTCTTTGGGTGATTCCTTTTGAGTTGATCAAAAGGGCTCCTTAGGTTGGATTTCAGTTTAAACTATGGCCTCTAAGATTAAGTGAGGGAACTTTAGAGGATATTTGGGAAGGGGTTGGATGATGCAAATGGATTTTTGAGTTGTGAATTTGAGAGAAGGGGGGGGAGCCCTTTTATAAGAGAGGTGAGGGTTACTTTATGAAAAATGTGAAATATTATTTTTTTATACAATCATATTCGGTTTATAATGGCTAAACAATTATTTATTTCAAGGCCATGTTGGGGATGGGTCGAAATACTCTCTACCAATAGGTTATAGACAAGTTTAGTTTACTATTTATTCTTTATCTTTTAGATTTTACTCTTAGTTAAATAGTATAACTTTTACCACTTCTTTGTGTATTCTAACAATATAAAGTTAATAACCATACTCTGAAAATCCAAGAGAACCTCAAGTGGTTCATTAATGACATATATAATATTATTTAAGCCCATTGGTGGAACGTTAGATTTTTTGGAATATTATATCAACAAATAATATAGTATTTGTTTTAAAAACTATTTTATGTCAATTTGGACACTACTGGGTATTTTGTTTTTCTTAAAGTCATAACAGCATGATTACTTCGAAAAATATCCATTTAATCAACTCTAACATGTAATAATAACCTATAAAATTAGTAGAAATTATCAAAATTCTCAAATTAAATTTATTTGGATATTTATATTATCAATTATTTTAATCTTTCATTAATAGGGTAATTACTGCATCATTATTGTGTCATAAAAATATTAATTATTTAATGTCTAAAAATTATAAAAGAATACCATTATGTCGGAAATGTTTTCAGCTTTCTAATGAATTTTTATAGTCGAATTTATCTTATGTGTAACCCTATATTAAAAAAAATTAGTTATGAAAACTTGAATTTAACACTTTTAACTCTTCTTTAACCTAAATAACAATAAAATACGGTAAAATTATGGTTTATGAAAATTTTCAAATGCTCTTAAGAGGTGGGTAAAAGACGGTAAAAAGTTCAATAAAATTTTTATATATTTAAACTTATTGTAAAATTACTCAAATGAATTAAATTGAACTTATATAGATATTTTGTATCTTTTTTGACCTAAAATATATTTAAATAAAATAAATAAATATTTAAATAAAAGTCAGTTTTAACCAATAACACACTTTTTTTCAATATTCATCAAAAATTGAATGTTTTCAGAAAAATACCAAAAACATACACTAATCTAATTTCGATATTCCAAATCCAAAAATTAATTCCATTTTGAAATGTAAAATTCATAATATATTAGGAATTGGGTATTACTATTCAAAATGGCTAGTTTGATTGGTCATGGTGTGTTTGAACTCGATGTTGCGTACATCAAAAGCTATTTCATTATTCAAAGGGAAACATACCGTGGAAGCTTGGTGTCTTCCATTATCCACTCCAAATAATTTCATCCTTGTAATTTCCAGAATATTATTGCATAAAATTATTTGGGTGGTTCTGCATCATAAGTTCCTTGGGTTCCCACGACGCCTCTTCCATCTTATGGTTTCTCCATAGAACATTTACCAGACAAGACGTCTGGTTTCTCAACACTTATTCTCTTGTATCCCAAATTCTGATAGACTCTTCACAATAAGACAGGTCATGTTCTAGTAATATTTCTTCATATGTGATTACAAGTGTTGGTTCAGGCATGTATTTTCTTAACAGTGATACATGGAACACATCATGAACTTTGGAGAGACTTGGAATCATTTCCAAACAATAATCTATAGAACCAATTCTTTCTATAATTTTGATAGGTTCGATGTACCTGGGACTTAATTTATCCTTCTTATCGAATCCTATAACTCCCTTCCATGGAGATACCATCAAGAAAATATGATCTCATACCTGAAATTCCAAATCATTCCTTTGGTTCTTGGCATAGCACTTTTTCCTTCTTTGAGCTGCTTTGATGAGGGTTTGGATAACCTTCACATTTTCAATGATTTCCTCAACAATTTCTATGCCTATGAGTTTTCTTTCACCAACATCATCCCAACAAGTTGGTGTGTGACATCTCATTCCATGTAACGCTTCATATGGTTCCAAATGAATACTTGAATTGAAGCTATTGTTAAAGGAAAATTCTACCAAAGATAAATATTGATCCCACATACCTTGAAAGTCATGTGAGCAAGAATTCAATATTTCTTATAAGGTTTGCATATTTCATTCTGAATATCCATCAATTTGAGGGTGGTAGGCAATTCTCAAATGAAGTTCAGTATACAGGGATTTCTGAATACTTTTCCCGAATCTTTATGTAAAACAGGGATCACAATCAGAAACAATCGATAGGGGTACACCATGAAGTATTAAAACTTTATTAATATATAATCTGACTAGACATTCAAGTGTTAAATCTTCCCTTGTAGCATGAAAATGAGCTGACTTGGTAAGACAATCAACAATGACCCATATTTCATCATTCCTTCTAGAAGTCTTTTCTAGACTCATGAAATAGTCCATCGTAATATCATCAAATTTCCAATCAAGTATAGGAAAATGTTTCATGACTCCTCTAGGATGTTGTATTCTAGCTTTCACTTATTTAAAAATCATACATCTTGATACATAATCAGTAATATCTCTCTTCATGTTGTCCCACCAAAAATGTTTCTTGAGATCTCTATACATCTTAGTGCTATAAGGTTGTATTGAGAAATTTGATCTATGAGCATTATCCAACAATATTTTTTTTGATCAGGTATGCCAGGAACACAAAGTCTCTTCCAAAATTATAAAATCACATCTTCATATAAGAAGTCAATCAATCTCCTATTGTTCACAGCTTTAATTATCTTTCGAAACTCCTCATCATCAGCTTCAGAACTTTTTATCCTATCTTATAAAGACGGTCTAGCAACAATTTGAAAAATTATTGATGTTTCACCTCCCATGATTATTCCCATATCCATCTTTACTAGATCCATGAACCTAGCACCCCTTTCAACTCTCATCTTGTTCAAAATTCTATGATCCTTTCTACTCAAAGCATCTTCCACCATATTTGGCTTACCCAGGAGGTGGATTATACTACAATCATAATCCTTGAGTAGCCTGAGACATCTCATTTTTCTTCTTATTGAGTTCTTTTTGTGAGAAAATTTACTTCATACTATTAAGATCATTATAAATTTCACATTTTTCACCATAGAGATATTGTATCCAAATCTTTAGAGAAATGATTACAACTACTAACTCAATATCATGACTAGGATATTTTTGTTCAGGAGTTTTTAGCTGTCGTAATACAAATTCAATAACTCTATCATTCTCCATAAGCACACAACAAAGACCGTTATTTTAATCATCACTATAAATAATGAACCCATCATTCCCCTATGGTAGAGTCAGGATAAAAGCATTGACTAATAATCACTTCAGTTCTTCAAAATATTATTCACACTCGTTTTTCCAAAAAAAAAATTAACCCCTTTACATGTGAGCCTTGTTAATGGGTTTTCTATTCGGGAAAAAATCTGGATGAAATGTCAATAATAACATACTAAATCGATAAATTTGTATACCTGAGTTATAATTTTCAATGATGGAAATTGTAAGATTGAATTTTTCATAGAACGATCAATAGAGATTTCATCCATAGAGGCAATATGGCCAAGAAAAGAAATCTCCTAAATCCAGAATTCACACTTGCTAAACATCCCATATAATTCATTTCTTCTATGAGTCTTTATAATAATGCGCAAGTGATTTTAATGATCTTCATTGATTTTGGAGTATACCAAGATATCATCAATAATTACCACTACAAATTCATCAAGATATTCCTTGAAAACTCTGTTCATTAGATCCATAAAAATAAGGGGTGCATTAGTCATGCCAGAAGGCATTACTCTAAACTCGTAATTCCCGTACCTAGTTCGAAATATTTTTTTCGGAATTTCTTCATTCTTCACCACAACTGATGATATCCATTTCGTAGGTCAATATTTAAAAAATATTGAGCTTTATAAAGTTGGTCAAATAAATCATCAATGCGAGGTATGGGATACTTTATCTTTTTGTTATAGAATTGATCTCCCTGTAGCAAATGCACAACCTCATGGATCTATCTTTCTTCTTAACACAAATAACAGGGGATCCCCATAGAGAATCACTAGGGGGAATAAATAACTTATTAGTCAATTCCTCTAGTTTTTTCCTCAGTTCTAGAAATTCCATAGTGTCCATTTTATAAGGGGTCTTCGATATAGTCCTTGAACGAAGAATTAATCAATAGAAAACTCAATTTCTCATTCTATAATATGTCCAGGTAAATCCTTTGGAAAAACATCAACATAATCTTGTATAATACGCACATCCTCTATTTGAACATTCCATTACTCACCCATAGTTATTTCATTATCTTCCTCCATGATAATTGAATTTAGTAGTGCTATTGGAGGTAGATTTAGATAAGAATCAGATGGTAATGTTTCTGCTCTAAAAATAAGGTACTCCTTATCATCATCGAAAATTGTATTCTCCTTCTTACCAGAAATTTTCTCATCATGGTCCAAATGCTAATCCATAACAAGGATTATATCAAATTCAACCATGGGTATGAAGTTGCGATCAGAAGACAAATAACATTTATATTCCTTAATGGGTACTAATTGACAAAAAATTTCGTAGTGATACTTCCCTTAGGAGTTTTAACTAACAACTCTTTTGTTAAATACAAATGGAAAAATATAATTTTATTATCAAACTGGGAAGATATAAAACCATTTGATGATCCAGAATCAAATAAATCATATGCTAAACATGATGATACCATTAAATTACCTACCACCATGTCTTTCGAAGCTTCTACCTCAACAGTAGTGATCACATAATCTTGGCCTTGCTCACTTGGCATTTTTAGAGGTAAGTTTCCTTGGAACTTTGGACATTCATTTTCATAATTCCCCATTTATCTACACTTGTAGAATTCAACATTGACAGCCTCTTTGTTTCCTTTGCTATCACGAGCTTGGTGGACTTTTTCACCACACTTATAACAGACTCCGATTCCATTTTGGTAAATACCAGGGTGTTTATTCCCACATTTAATATAGTATAGATATTCAAATTTTCCATTCTTTCCTATATTTCCATTTCCAGAATGTTCAGCAGATCTCTTCTTCTCCTTCTTTTCTTTAAAGTCGTAAGACATAGAGTGTTCCTTTTCTGTCTTGATTCCACATAAGACAATATCTTCGTATGATGAGAAGGATTGTGAGACTAATGATCAATGGAGAAATGGTTTAAACCCACCAAAGAATCGAACAATCTTACTCCTTCGGTTACGTATATAATCTGATGCATTCCTTTCTATCTTTGTAAAGTTGGCCTTATAATTTACAACTTTCTCATCCCCCTTCTTCCTTAAATTCAGAAATTATCCTTCCATATCCACTCGATGGTCATGAGGAAAGTATTTTTTATGAAAATCTCTTTAAACTACCTTCATTATATATTTGAAACACTATCATCTTCATATTTGTTTTGGATCAATGTCCACCATTGATCTCTATCTCCCTTGAGGTGACAAACTGTCATGAAAACATTTTCCCTTTCGCTACTCCCGAAAGCATGAAATATTTTCATTGCTCAGCTAAAAATGGATTTGAAGTCCCATTTAATGTTGGTTCTTGTTTCCTTATGAAGCTGTCTAACATTGATCCTTCACGTTTTTGGATCAGGGTGCTCTATACAGGTAAAGTTATTATTCATAACCTGAGTGAGTTGTCCTAGTATGGTGATAAGCTGATCAACACCACTTCCATCACCATCTCCACTATAATTGTATTGATTATGAGAGAAATCCCTACATGTATTATGTGCATTGATATGGTTTCCATTTCATCCACTTGGCTCCATTTCTAAACAATGGAATACACTAGATTAGATTATGAATCACAATACATAATTCAAAACTTGTAAAACACTTAACATAAATTGAATTGTTTGTGGATATAATCCATTGTCATAAAAATGTGTTCTTTGAGGAGGTATATACTAATAAATATTTGATAATGGATTTTAATGAATAGTTGAATTATCCAAAGCATAACCCCCGTGAGTGTTGTAACCAAGAGTGTAGCAAGGCCCGTTGTCTTGTACCAGGATACCCTGGGTCATCCCTGAAACTCCTTGTCGGATTTTTCACTCCAAGGTACATCTGTGCCAGAGCCAGCTCTACCTGCTCGTATCCAAACAGGGATGTATTGATTGGAAAACACAAAAAATCCCTACATTAATAAAATTTTAGGTTTTTATTTTATACTAATCCTCAAAGTATATCTTTGTAATGGCCCAGACCCCCCCTGTCCATTACTTTTCCAAAATACAGCTCCACCAAAATAGTGGAACCCGGTGCCACTGTCACGATGGCACCGGTCATGGTGGCACCATGATGGTGGCATCGATCATGGTGGAACCATGATTGTGACACTGTGAAGGTGGCACCGTTAGGGTTACACGGTGGTGGTGGCACCGTGTCCTCACCCATCCCTCTATTTTTTTCCAGTCCCGCTCTCACAACGTAGTTTTTTTTTGACGTAAATTAATTATTTTGACCTTTATAAAGACATTTAAATCCCAAAATTAATTCCTAAAAATCTCGAGAAACCTCCCCGATGGGGGTATTAAATAACACATTAATATCATCGTGTGTAACTGCCCATCCACGTAGGAAACCATGAACCGACTTTCCAGGCGTTCAATATTCTATATCCCGTAATAGTAGGATCTCCTCTTTATATCTCCCGCTAGATCTTCTTCTATTTTTTCTTCTCAGCTATATTTATTTCTTCTTCCTAGTGCGCTTGGAGTCCCTCTCTTTCCATGGCTTGTGTTGCGCCTCTGTTGAAGCTTTTTTCACCTCTTGGAGTCCATAGAATTCCTCCCCTGCAAGCTGCGCATCCCTTGTACTTAGTGCGTGGAGAAAAAAACATCGATCCTTGATAAACCAAGTAGGTATTTTCCTTCTTCTCTCCTTTATGTGTATCATATAGGGTGGTTATACTACTGTTTTTGTGGGTTGGATGAAACCAAACCTTAAAAAAGATAATAAATGGACTGTTAAAGGATGATGGGGTGTGTTTGAAGTTTCTGTTGTGTTCTTTTATGTTTCTATGTGATTGTGAACTGTTTGAGATTATGCTTGTTTAAAATCATTGTTGTTGGTGGTCTTCCCCTACACACTAATGAATCGTTGCCTTTAGTGGTGATTTAATGACTATAATATGGAAAATTGGTTAATCACTTAAACTCAGCTGGTTAAATGGATGCCCAGTGAACATAAATCCCTCTGTGGTCACCCCAGATAACCAACAAAAATAATAAAATAATGAATTATGTCCTTGAACCTTGATGTTTCCCTGCTCTATTTTGTTAATAGGTGTGTTTTTATGTTTTATTGCCTATGGGGTGATGTGGGAGAGTATGGGATCCTCTTGGTTGTGAGTCTGAAACTGTGTGGTTCCTCTGCTTATGATACGAATTGGGGTGGAATCCTCTACTGTGGGAATATTTTTGGTTCATGGTTTAGGGGATTTGGGGATATATATTGAAGCCTTCTTTGGTTCTAGAACTTTTAGGGATCTCACTTACCCCATTGTTGTTTTTACTTCACAAGAGAATCGGGTGTGAATGCTTAAATTGTTGTTTGGCTGTTCCTCTTTTCCTGGCATGTGGTTATGCCTATTAGTTGCCTAGTAGTGCAGAATTTAATTAAATGGGATTACTTTAACATTAAACTAAAATGGTTTAAATGGGGAATTGGTTTTGGGAATGAGTTGTGACTTGGTCGTGAGTGTTGTGGCTTCTTTTATGAATTAATAGTAATGAGGGTGTTATTCTTAGGATGGTTTGGGGAGCCCTAGGTTGGGACGAGTGATTTTTGACTATATGTATATCTATAGTTTTTATGTTTCTTATTCACGCCCCACCCAATTTGAGCACTTAGTGCTGATCACCCCCATTTCAATGGGGAGGGTGTTTTCCCAACAAACCTCTGAGTGGCTGGTTATTATCTCCTTTTCTGATACCTTTCCCGAATAGCCCAAAACTCATCGGGTAGACTGTGATAGACTGAAGTCCATTATTAGTCCAAGAATCTTTGGGCATGGTAGTGTGGTGGTTGGCCCGGGTGTTTGCAGGTAGGTTGTTTCCCATGTATCTTTGGGATGAGGCTCATGTTTCTTCGGGCATGACAGTATGTTTCTGGCCCAGGTGTCTTTGGGCATGGCAGTGGTTGTTCTAGCCTAGTTGTTTGTGGGCATGGTTACGTGTGGCTGTTATGGCCCTGCTTTCTATGGGTGGGATATTCATTGTGGCCCAGGTGTTATCGGGTGGGATGTGTGGTTGTGCCCCAGGTGTGTGCGAGCGGTGTGTTGTAGTGGGACTGCAGTGATAATGGAGGGATTGGTTTGATGCGTAGGATGTCTTCAATAACCAGTGGGAACGTGGAATGGGGTACCCAAACAACGATGTGCTATTACTATACATTACTTGACTTGTGTTATTTGGGGAGTGTGCCTTGGTGAGGCTTGGGTGGATTGTTTTCCATTCTGGGGGCTTTGGTTATCTCTTTTCTCACAAAGCATTAGTATGCCTCCACACTTGTGAAAGAGAGTCTTTGGTTTTTCCTACTGAGTATACTTTTATGCTCACCCTACATATATAAACTGCTTTTAGGTTTCCCGGAGGACTTCAGGGATCGTGCAGTACCGTAATAGCACGAACCTTAGGGTATTTCCTGTTGTCATTTTCCTTTTTCTTAGTACTTTACCTTTGGAGTTCTTGTGGATTGTATCTTTTACTTTTGAACATGCATATGGTAATGGTTTACATTCGGCTTTACCTTTACTTTCATCTTTGGTGTTGTTGGAGTTTCTATCTTATCTCCTGATCTTATAAAAATAAAAAGGCCAATGTCTTCCATCATGTGTGTGATTATATACTCTTGGTGCTAGTCGCCACTCCGGGACCTATCGAAGGCTGGTCTCGGGGGTTATTATCTCTCCTTCAACATAAAGCAAGAATGTTCTGGCAATTATCTATCCCTTCCATTTTTTGGGGTGATGTCGGGTCATGACATAATGGTATTAGAGGTAGAGTTTGAGAGATAGGATGGATTCTAGGGTTAGGAACAGTGAGGATTACATGGGATAGTAGGGAGACAATGTTGGGTGATCTTGGTGCGTGAAATAGGCCAGGGAAGACCGGCTAGGACACAGGATTTTAGTGCCCCCTGTGATCCAATGCAAGGACTATAGACCTACTGATCGACCAAGTAAGGCTACACTGACCATAGGGTAGACACCCTAGGAAAGGTACATGCATCATAATGACTTGTGTTCTCGTGTTTCTCGGATGTTTTGAGGATTTAAATAAGTCTAAGAAAAATTTAAGAACAATATTATGCGCTACTCGGGCTTAGACATTACTTGTTTACCATGCCACTATAGCACCTGGGAGACGACCACGAGTGGTGCGTGCGATGGAGGCCCAAGAGGTTGAATTGGCTGATCGGCAGAGGATGGACCGAGAAGAGGAGGATGATTAGTGGTAGAAGGCACTTGGTGCCTTTCAGTGGCAAACCCTCTGAAAGTATGAGGGAAGCATCTCTGATGTGGAGACAGAGAGCTTGCCAGAGGAGCTGGTGATAGCTTTCATCTTGATCTGGGCTCTGGAGGAGTATTGGGTTCCTTTTCCTATGATCCAGATGTGGGGAGTGGCACGTCAGTGGTGGATGCTTTACCTTGGGTTGAAGAGGGAGTTTGAGGTGATGTGGACTGATTTCAAGAAGCAGTTCCAGGCAGAATTCCTCTCTTCTATGATGAAGGGTGAGAAGAGGCAGGATATACTTTCCCTATAGTAGGGGAGCATGTCAGTAAGAGTTTTGGGGATCAAGTTCAAGGATCTCCTCCGCTTTTCTCCGGACCTCTTTCTAGATGAGGAGCCTCAAGCAAGATGTTTGGAGGAGGCGCATCGACCTTCTCTCTAGTATACTGTTACTCTCTTCACCCTACCGACGTACTTGGAGGTCCAGAATAAAGATGAAGTGGTGGAGAGGATGCACATGCTTTGAGGTGTATCACGAGAGGGAATCCAGTTGGGTTCGTCAAAGGGGAAGGTTGTCAGTAGCAGGCATGCAGCATCAGGGCCCTCTAGGTTCCAACCAGCAAGGAGCAAGCTTCAGCAGTTCAAATTCTGGTCACCTGGCCCTTGCCCTTTCCATTCGGGCCTAGGGCCGAGATACTTCATCTATGGAATCCATGGACACCATCAGAATCAGTGCTCGAACAGAGTACAATATGGAGGGGGTGGGAAGGTTCAGTGCCCACCTAAGTAGCAGTAGTTTCTAGCTACGTCCTTTCAGCAATAGCAATAGGTTCATTGAGCTACCGCTCGTCCAAGGGCAGACGTTGCAGAGGGAGGCCGAACTCAGGGTGCTCCCCAGGGACCTCGACCTGGACGTGGTCAGGGAGGTGGACGATAGCTGAGGGGAAGAGGAGCTGGGCGTGGGCAGTTGCACGCCACGGAGAAAGATGTTCTAGAAGGGTCGGAGGTCGTTCGAGGTACGATCAGCTTGTTTAGTACCCTTGCTTATGCCTTGTTTGATACAGGAACTTCGTACTCCATTGTTGCACCCAGTCTGGCCCGTGCTCTATGTTTAGACGTTGAGAGACTTCCAGTGCCCCTTGTGCTGAGCACACTAGTCGAAGGTCAGAGCGACTTGTTTTCTGTTTTCTGGGGGTGTAGACCGGTGGTAGGGCCACATCAATTAGTCAAGGATCTTCTAATATTGAAGATATATCCATACTATTTCATCCTAGGCATTGATTGGTTGTTCTCTGTATATGCTATCATTAACTGCTTCTGAGGAAGGGTCATGTTTTCAGACATGGGCGGCCGACCTGTAACTTTTATCATTGAGAAGGGTGGACAGAAGAGCAACAGGCGAGAGGAACCCCTCCTTTCCTTGTTATCTGATCTGTCAGTATAGTCGGTGGATGCAGAGATGGTGGATGTCCCACGGATCGTCAGTGAGTTTATGGACATCTTCCCTGAATAGGTGGTGACTCTACCCCTTCGACGTGATGTTGAGTTAGGGATAGACCTACAACCTGGTGCCCGTCCAATTTCGATGGCCCCCTACCGAATGGAACCTTCTGTGTTACGAGAGTTTCAGATTCAGATTGATGATCTGATGAAGAAGGGTTTTGTTCGAACAAGTGCATCGCCATGGGGTTCCCCAATCTTGTTTGCAAAGAAGGTAGATGGTGGTCTCTGGATGTGCATAGACTACATGATATTGAATCAGGTAACGGTCAAGAATCGCTACCCTCTACTAAGGATAGACGATCTATTTGACCAGTTGAAGGGGGTAGGACGGTTCTCCAATATATAACTATGGTCAAGATATCACCAATTGAGGGTGAAAGAGGGAGACATCTCTAAGAATACATTCAGGTGAAGATTTGGGAACTTTCAGTTTGTAGTCATGTCATTCGGCATTACGAATGATCCAGCCTTATTCATGGGGATCATGAACTCCGTCTTTCGGGAATATATGGACCGGTTCATAGTCGTGTTTATGGAAGACATCCTAATATACTCAATATCAAAGGAGGATCACACTGAGCACTTGAGAACGGTTTTAGAAGTCCTCCGACAGCACCAGATCTATGGGAAGTTGTCCAAGTGCAAGTTCTAGATGCGAGAGGTGCACATCCTTGGGCACGTGGTGTCAGAGCGAGGGATAGAAGTGGACCCATCGAAGGTCATGGCGGTTGTTTCTTAGATAGCACCCAAGGACGTGGTAGAGGTTCGTAGTTTCCTCAGGCTGGAAGGTTACAACCAGAGGTTCATACCCATCTTCTCTCGAGTTGCATCACCTTTGATGTCTTTGACCAAGAAGGACCAACCTTTTTGTGGAACGGGCAGTGCAAGGCATCCTTCAGAAATCTGAAGAAGAAGTTGGTTAGTGCCATAGTGATGATATTTCCAGAATAAGGGGTGGTGTATAAGGTGTTCTATGATGCTTTAGGACAAGGCCTCATGTGTGTGATAATGCAACGACAAAGGGTGATATCTTATGGGTCTAGGCAGTTACGTCCTCATGAGCATAATTATGCCACCCATGATCTAGAGCTTGTGGTAGTCATTTTCGTGCTAATGTTGTGGCACAATTACATCATCAGGGAGCGATTTGTGGTCTTCACAGATCACAAAATCATGATGTATATCTTCTCCCTGTGGGACCTGATCTTACGGCAATGAAGGTGGATGGAGTTCCTTAAGGACTACGACTTCAAAATTTTCTACACCTCCAGAAAAGGGAATGTGGTGGCTGATTCCTTGAGAAAAAAGCTACAGAAGGATGTGGTTCGAGTGTCAGCAGATGCTTGGAAGGCGATGGAGGAGTTGGCTGCCTGCACCTGGGTGCGAGGATGGATAGTTGTAGAGGTTTCCTGTATCAGATGACAGTGAAATTCTCTCTTCTGCGGAAGGTGGAGGAGTCAAAGTGGGGCGATTCAGAATGTGATGTGATGCATGACTGGGTTAACCCAGGGTGAAGACCGGGAAGCGTGGATAGAGGATGTTTTGAATCAGATGCTTTTCCAAGGGAGGATGTTTGTCTGAGAAACGATGCGTGAGAGTTTTATTGGTGAGTTCCACAAATTGCCCCTAGCGGTGCACCCGTAAGTTTCTAAGATGTACTACGGTCTGAGGAGACAGTTTTGGTGGCCTAGGGTAATGCGGGTGGTGGACTAGTTCATGGCTAGGTGCCTAGTGTGTCAGTAGTTGAAGGCTGAACACCGTCTTCCAAGCGGCTTGTTGTAACCTTTATAGGTCCCTGAGTGGAAGTGGGATGACACCTCGATGGATTTTGTCATAGTTCTACCCAAGGTTCAAGGAGGATGTGACACTATCTGGGTGGTGGTGGACTAGTTGATGAAATCGGATCACTTTCTGGAGATCAAGGAGTCGGGTGTAGTAGATTCCTTAGCACGGAGGTATATAGATGACGTGGTGTGGTTACACGGAGTTTCGAGATCCATAGTCTCGGATAGGGATGCATGGTTTACCTCATGAGTCAGGAGAGGATTGCAGCATGCTTTTGGCACACAGTTATGCCTTAGAACTACTTTCCACCCCTAGACAGATGGGCAGACGGAGCACACCATCCAGACAATGGAAGATATGTTGCGGGCATGTTTCCTTGACTTCGGAGGATCATGGGTATGACAATTTCCTCTGGTAGAGTTTTCCTATAATAATATCTATCACTCTACCATTGGAATGGCTCCCTTTGAAGCCTCGTACGGGAGGCCAGGTCGCTCACCAGTGTGCTGGACCGAGGTTGGAGATGTAGGTGTTCTTGGCCCGGAAGTGGATCAGAGCACGACATAGAAGGTGCAGCTTATACGAGGAGGATGAAGGAGGCCCAGGATCAGCAGAAGTCATATGCTGATAATAGGAGGAGACCATTGGAGTACAAGGCTGGGGACCATGTGTTTTTGAAATTCTCCCCTCAGCGTGGGCAGTGGATGTTCAGTAGTGGGAGTAAGATTTCCCCCAGGTTTTTTGGACTATTAGATGTGTTGTAGTAGGTCGGTGAGGTGTCTTATCAGCTGGCATTGCCACCACAACTACAAAGGGTGCACGATATCTTCCATGTGTCCCATCTCTGTCAGTATCTGCACAATTTTCCACACGTCCTTGACTGGGGAGAGCCAGATATCGTAGACGATAAAACATTCGTGGAGAGAGTAGTGATGATCGAAGGTCATGTAGAGAAGGTGCTTCGTGGATGAACCATTCATTTGTTTCATGTGTTGTGGAGACACGGTGGGCTTGAGGAAAGTACCTGGGAAAGAGAGACACAGATGTGTGCCCAGTACCCAGAGCTATATTGAGTTTTTTCTGTTCCGTTTATACTTGGTTAATGGAACCATTTACCTTGTTAACTATGGAATGTACGGTTTTCCATTTCATTGGATGTGTTTAAAGTGTCTTAAAATGTTGGGAGGGGAGGAACTAATCCCTGGTTAAGACGCATTAGAGTGGATGCACCTAAACCCATGCGGGTGAGTCAGTGCCATCCAAAGCGAATTGTATCTTAACATGGGGGAAGGGAAACCACTCACCACATGACCAGACAGTTTAATCTTTGGTTTTTAATGGTTGCATGGGGGAGAGGAGCGGTATGATTGTGACTGTTCAGGACATAGATGAGGGAGTGGGCATTCCTTGGTAACAAGGAGGTCTACTCCTGAGAGGTATCTTAGAGGTGGTTGTTCGGACCCCTCTCCTTTTTTCAGGTCTGGTTTTAATTATCGAGGGCGAGAATAGTTTGAGAGGTATCTGATGTAATGGCCCGGACCCTGTGGCCATTACTTTTCCGAAATAGGGCTCTACCAAAATAGTGGTACTGGTCACGGTGGAACCAGTCACGGTGGAACCGTGAGGGTGACACCGTGAAGGTGGCACGATTAGGGTGATAGCGTGACGGTGGAACTGTGTACTCACCCTTCCCTCCATTTTCTTTTTCCAGCCCCGCTCTCGCAACATAGTTTTTTGACATAAATTAATTCTTTTACCCATTTTAAAGCCATTTAAATCCCATAATTAATTCCTAAAAAACCCGAGAAACCTCCTTCATTAGGGGGGGGGGTTAAATAACACTTTAACATCATCGTGTGTAACTTCCCATCCACATAGGACACCATGAACCTACCTTCCCGGAATTCAAAATTCCATATCCCGTAATAGTAGGATTTCGTCTTTATTTCTCCCACTACAGTTTCTTTTTTTTTTCCTTCTCGGCTGGATTTCATTCTTCTTCCTGTTGCGCCTGGTGTACCTTTCTTCCAATCTCTTGTGGTGCACCTCTGCTGGAGCTTTTAGCACCTCTTGGAGACCACATAATTCCTCCCCTACAAGCTGCACATCCCCTGTTCATGGAGTGTGGAGAAAAAAACATCGATCCATGATCAACCATGTAGGGATTTTCCATATTCTATACTTTCTTTGTATCATGTGGGGTGGGTACACTACTATTTCTACGGGGTGGATGAAAACAAAACTTAACAAAGATAATAAATGGATTGTTAAAGGATGATGGGGTGTGTTTGCCATTTCTGCTGTATTCTTTTATGTCACTATGTGATTGTGAACTGTTGGGGCTTATGCTTGCTCAAAATCATGGTCGTTGGTGGTCTTTCCTTGTGAAATGATGAACCTTTTTCTTCAGTGATGATTTAATGACTGTAATCTGGAAAATTGGTCAATCACTTAAACTCAGCTGGTTAAATGGATGCCCAGTGAACATAAATCCATGTGTGGTCACCCAGGATAACCAATAGAAAGAAGAAAAAAATGAATGATGTGATTGAACCTGGAAATTTCTTTACTTTGTTCTGGTATTAGGTGTGTTGTTCTTTTTTATTTCCTATGGGGTGATGTGGGAGAGGATCAGATCCTCTTGGTTGTGAGTCTGAAACTGCATGGTTGCTCTGCTTGTGATACAAATTGGGGTCGAATCATCTATGGTTGGCATATAATTGGTTCAGTGTTTTGGGGATGTGGAGCTATATATTGAATCATTCTTTGGTTATAGTACTTTGAGGAATCTCACTTATCCATTTGTTGTTGTGACATCACAAGAGAACCAGGTGTTAATGCTTAAATTGATGTTTGGTTGTTTCTCTTTTCTTGGATTATGGTTATGCCTATTAGTTGCCCAGTATTGTAGAATTTACTTAAATGGGATCACTTGAACATGAAACTAAGAATGGGTTGAATGGGGAATTGGTTTTGGGAATGAGTTGCGACTTGGTCGTGAGTGTGGGGGCTTCTATTAAGAATGAATAGAAACGAGGGTGTTATACTTAGGTTGGTTTGGGTAACCCTAGGTTGGGATGATTTATTGTTGACTATACGTATATCTGTAGTTTTTTTGTTTCTTATTCTCACCCCACCCAAGTTGAGCAGTTAGTGCCGAACACCCGCATTTCATGGGGGAGGGTGTTTTCCCAACACTCCTCTGAGTGGCTGGTTATTAGCTCATTTTCTTCTCACTTTACTGAATAGCCCAAGACTCTTCAGGTAGGTTTTGATGGCCTAAAGTCCATTATTATCCCACGAATCTTCATGCAGGGTAGTTTAGTGGTTGTCCCAGGTGTTTGCGGGTAGGTTGTTTCGCAAGTATCTTCATGATGAGGCCAAGGTGTCTTTGGGCGAGGCAATATCTTTCTGGCCCAGGTGTCTTCGGGCATGGCAGTGGTTGTTCTAGCCAAGGTTTTTGCAGGCATGGTAACGTGTTTTTGTTATGGCCCAGGTGTCTGCAGGGGGATAGTCGGCGTGGTTCAGGTGTTTGCGGGTGGGATGCATGGTTGTGGCACAGGTATGTTTGGGCGGAGTGTGGCAGTGGGACTGCGGTGAGAATGGCGGGATTGTTTTGATGCATAGGATGTCTTCAATAACCAGTGGGAAAGTGGCGCTGGGTACCCAAACATCGATGTGCTATAACTATACCTTACATGACTTGTGTTATTTGGGGATTGTGCCTTGGTGAGACTTGGGCGGATAGATTCCCATGTTGGGTGCTTTGGTTGTCTCTTTTCCCTATTTAGTATACTTGTATGCTCTCCCTATGTATATAAACTGCTTTCTGGGTTCCAGGAGGACTTCAGGGATCGTGCGGGACCGTACTAGCTCGGACCTTGGGGAAGTTGATGTTGTTTTTTTCATTTTTCTTTGTACTTTACCTTTGGAGTTCTTGTGGCTTGTATCTTTTACTTTTGAACATGCATATGGTAATTGTTTACATTCGTCTTTACCTTTACTTTCAACTTTGGTGTGGTTGGAGTGGTTATCTTATCTCCCGATCCTATAAAAAAAAGGCTAATTCCTTCCATCTTATGTGTGATTCTATACCCTTGGTGCGGGTCGCCACTCCGGGACCTATCGAAGGTGGGTCTCATGGGTCATTATCTCTCTTTTAACATAAATATGGAACGGTCTGACAATTTTCTATCCCTTCCCTCTTTTTGGGTGAAGGCGGGTCATGACAATCTTAGGGTGATGTGATCTAATAACAGTTTATCTAAATCTAGTTTCCATGGTTTTTACTAAAATTCCTCTGATACCAACTGTAATACCCCGACCCCAGTTACCTATAGTCAGTGCATTATTACGTAACATTGGCATAATCTCAATGGATCAAATCCTGACATACCGATTAGTTTAGTATCCTTGGAAGTTCTAGATACATACATAAGTTTTACATTACATGATCAAATAAAGTAAAAAAAACAACATCATTGTGTCCCCTTTCAACACACTCTTATCTATGATCATATTTCTCTAGTTTAATCTTAAAATACATCTTCACATCTAGGGGAAAATTAAACATAGAAATGGGTGAGCTCAGAAGCTCAGTAAGGATAAAAATATAGCAGAAACATTCATAAATAAGCATAAACATTGAAAGAAATGTATAAGTCTAAAAAAATCCTTTTAAACTTAAACTTCATCATAATATGGAAAATAGAAATCAAAATAATTCCATTTACTTACTCACAAGGATATTCTACTATCCGAATAATATCATGCAATATCAATACCCAATTTCATAATGATGGAATGGATTATGCTAGACTTTATAACCACATAGTTAAGGCCTTGTGCCATATAGCATCCCACCTTTTTATCACATAAACTTTAATTACATTTTACAAAACCGAGGATCTTTAAGGTTTAGTGTCTTGGAAACCCGGAACATAAAACATGAAAACAACATAAAGAATTCTTCTTAAAAACTTGAAAGGCTTCTCCTCATGTTCACCCTAGGCTCATTACTGAATCTCATAACCTGGGGACATACATCAAAAGAAAGGGTGAGCAGAAGGCCCAGCAAGGGAAACAAGTGAAACATTTTACATATGAACTTGGGATACATCAATAAAGTCATGAAAAGAACTTTAAGGCATGAAAATGAAACCATGAGGCATATCATAATAAAAATAAAACTTTTTCATAACTTGAAGATGTGGCTGCAACATTTAATATTGGAAATCGTTTCGTTTCACCAAGGTCCATCCCCAAGGTGTCGTTAAAAATTACCAAGGTTATTCACCAAGGCATCGTTAAAATGGTCATCTCTAGAGATTAAGTCTTTACCCAATGCATTGGAGCGCTATCAGGGCGCACCCTTAAATTTTCCTTTATTATCATGTGAGCCACATATATAATCATCAAAAATTTCATAAATAACCCATATAGCATAAAATAAATGGGTTTCATTTCCTAATCATAACATTTTAAAAACTGCTTTAATGACATGATCTTTACGGCACTTTAAACCCATGGAAAGGGAAGCGGGTCTCATGTATGTAAATCCCAGAATTTAAAACGGAACATTTTGATATATATGTGAATACCCTTGTAGAAATAAGAGCTTTGAGTATTCACTTTATAACATAAAATAATTTTTGAGAAAAGAGAGAGGCATTTTGAGGGGAAAATTCTGCAGCATAACGGCTATGTTACAAGGTTTTAGAAAACATTGAGAAAAGAGGGGACATAGGTCAAACATTCATAAATGACCCATCATATATTAGAGGGACAAAATATAAGGGATTTATGAACATGGTAATGAAATTTGAAAATATACCATATGAAATGAAGAACATGAAAGGAAGAAAACAAAACAAGATTTCTCTTGTGAAAATTCGGCAGCCTAACGACATCACTTAAACTTCAATAAAATTGAATTGACAATGTCAAATAGGGTCTCTCATCATATGAACATAAGAGTCCTGTATGATAGATATATAGATCATACCCCAACATAATATAAAGGAACTTGGAAGAATTGACATGAAAGTAGAACTTCAAAACGAGAAGGGTGAAGAACCACTTAAAAATTCGGCAGCTTAACGGCGCCACTTAAGACATCAAAATACTGAATTGAAGAGATCAAATGGGGTCTCTCATCATGTGATCATAAAAGGACAGTATGATAAATATAGAGATCATACCCCAACATAATAAAAATGAACTTGAAAGACTTGACATGAAAGTAGAACTTTGAAAAAAAGAGGGGTGAATGAATCCCTTGAAAATTCGGCAGCCTAACGGCGCCACTTAAACTTCAACAAAATTGAATTGACAAGGTCAAATAGGGTCTCTCATCATATGAACATAAGATTCCAGTATGATAGATATAGAGATCATACCCCAACATAATATAAAGGAACTTGAATGAATTGACATGAAAGTAGAACTTTGAAAAAGAGAGAGGTGAATGAATCCCTTGAAAATTCGGCAGCCTAACAGCGCCACTTAAACATTCTTAAAACGAAATGATGAGAGTAAGAGGGGGTCTTTCATCATATGAACATAAAAAGGGCAGTAAGAGGAGTATAAAAGAACATCCTCCAAAATAAGAACATGGAGCATAAAAGGAATGACATAAAAGAGATCACTTGAAAAGAAAGAGAGGGGTCGGATCCCTTACCTTAAAATGTAACTCTTAAACCTAAAAGTTTGGGACCTTGAGGGCTTGGGGGCACCTTGGGATGACTCCTTGGGAGGTAATGAGACCAGAACTTCGTTGGGGAAGAGTGGGGAGTCGAATGGATGAGAGGATGGCTTGGTATTTATAGGGAAAGTGAGGGTACAAGGCATTAATGGCAAAGGGACACCTCATTAGTGGTTTTGGAAAAACCATGGGCTTGCCCATGGTATTTGCCCATGGTATTGGCCACTTGGGACACCTCATACCTTATCTCACTATTCATAATACGAACATATTGATTACAAACTTAATACATCATTTAATGATGTCATTAAACACCCGTAACTTAAAAACTGTATTTTCACTATTCATCAAAAATTCAACTTTCTCAGAATAATCCCAAAATTTCACCTTAACCAAATATCAACGCTCTGATTACAAATATGAACTCCATTTTATAAAAATAATTTTCTAAATATTTTTAATTTAATTTTTAAATAAAAACACTATTCATCGAAAATTCATTTTTTCAGAAAAAACCCCAAAAATTACCATAACATAATATCGATGCTCTGAGTTCAAAAATATGGTCATTTTTATAAAAATAATTTTCTAATTATTTTTAATTACATTTTTAATTAAAAAACACTATTCACCCGAAAAAACTAATACTTGAATAATAATTAATGAAACCGTTATTTAACTATTTTATTGAATCACATTACTTAATCAAGGTGCCTAGATTATTTTAAAACTTTCTTTAAGTGAGATTACTAATCCATTTGGTCATATTACTAATCCTAATCATAAAATCACTATTCATAATTTACTATTCATCAAAAATCAAGTTGATCTTATTAGACTCTAAATTTCGTACTGAACATAATTGTAGAAGACCATTTTTCGAAAATCATTACACATTTTTAATTATTTAAGGTTTACACAACCATTTTTAAAATATCCTTTTTCTAAAATTCATCAAAAATATGTATACAATATTTATCCGGTCATTTGAAAATTCATAAACATCATCATAAGAATAAATCCAAATTTTTATTTAAAAAAAAGGATTACACAAGGAAATTACGGTCTCGTTACATAACCCCTTATAATACCAGCATAGGACCTAAGAGTAAGGTGTGCTAGGGTGATAGAATTTTGGGGCGGCTCAGTAAACATTGCCCAAGTAGTAATTTCTATCAGTTTGAACTTCTCGCGAAGGCGATTCCGTTCTAGCTTCACATGATGAAGTTCGGCTTGGATTTGGTCCAGAGCAAAGCCCAATGGTGCTACCTCCTTCCCAATCTCTGTTAGATGGGCTTCGATCGGCCCAAGGCTACTAGGTGAGGCCATCAAATCTTCTTTTTATAATAATTAACCAAGATTACTTAAATTTAGAGACAATAATCAAAACATTTTGTTCACGGTGGTCATATTGACCGATGGTCATATAACACTCAAAATCCAATGGTCTCATTTTATTTATAATCATGTTTATCAAATAAAACATTTTTTTGAGTATAAAAAATAACACATGAAATTAGGAAACAAGATTTATTCAAAATTTCGGGTCGTTACAATCTCCCCCCCTTAAGAAATTCCGTCCTCGCAATTTTTTTAAATTGGGTTTTGAAATTTCATTGAAAGTCCCACATCGTAAAAAGAGTCAGTAACACCATTACTTTAAAAGAAAGAAAAGGAAGTACAAAGGCCACCAGAGTTAACCCACACTCGGGTTCCATGTAGGAAAACATGGACATGGAGGAAAAAACAAAGGGTCAGTTCTGAGAGAGAGTGATAGAGAACATGATTAGGAGAAAGTTAACCATGAGAAAATCCCAAACTTATGATGTGTGTAAACGGTCTTTGATTACCTAGTAGGAAACGAAACCAACAACATTTTTGTTTTAAGTTTCTTTTCATAATTTTGAGGATTTCATTTACTACATAGAACAAAAACATAAGAAAATATACCTACCTTCAAGTAGAGTTTCATCCTTTAACAAGTCCCTACCAACACTAATCTTTTCTCCAAATGATGAGAATTCAAAAACACTTGGTCTCATAAAAGCACAAGAATCATCTTCTATATAATCACATAATCTACAAAAGATTAACTATCTATTTATTCTATCTTTAAACATTATCCCAAAAACAGAAAGGTTAAGGTAAAACAACTCTTCAAAAAGAAAGAATCCCATAGGAATAGAACCTACTTTTAAATCTTCAAAGTTCCATGTTACTACCCAACGTTCATCATAGACCACTCCATAAATAACGGTCCTTAAAATTATTCAAAATAAACCAAACTAAGATTGAAACCCAAATACAAGAAGGATTTGATAACATAGTCTTCCAAAACAACTTCATTGTTCATCTCCAGACAACATCAACCACTCCTAACATCTTATAACAAAAGTAGCTAACCTAAACATATTTTACCCAAGAGAGGTTAATCATTCCCAAAAGTAACCTAAATTACTATAAGTCCACCTTAAATTCATCAATTCTTCAAAATATAAGTCAACCTTACTCCTCAATGAAAATACTATAGTAATCTATTTACCTCGATCATATAGGGTCCCCAAAATAGTGAACGCCTTCCAAAATAATAATCATCTTTTAATCCCCTAATCATCTCTGACATATTAATTCGGAAATTGTCGCATTTCCTATCACATTGGTTGTTGGGACACGTTATTCCATTTCCCACCATTAACTAAGAAGATAAAGTATAATTAGAGGCTTAAATACTTAACCCATAATCATGAAAAGGAACTTAAAGCATATAAGGATAACTTGTAGAAGAAAAGTATACCCTAACTTGTGATCCCCTAGGTTCCCATATAGGTTATCCATGATTATATATTCTTATGTGAATCTTTATTTTATTTTATCTTTGTTCCTTTAATAATGGTTCATACCAAGCTTATGAATTTAACAAATCATATCTCCCGGGAGTGTCGTAACCAAGAGTGCAGCAAGGCCCGTTGTCGTGTACCAGTTCCCGTTCGAGTCTAGCTCAAAGCGGTGTTTTTGGGTTTTACCCCTATGTACATCTGTGCCAGAGCCACCTCTACCTGCTCGTATCCAGACAGGGATGTATTTGCTTGGAAACCCCTTACTCAATACTCACCAAAATACCAGGAAGATTTCCTATATTAAACTTTTCTATAGGGTTCCTCCTAGAGTTTTCATATCCTAATTTCCACAAATAACTAAACCATCCTTTGATACCAACTATAGCATCCCACCTTTTTATCACATAAACTTTAATTACATTTTACAAAACCGAGGATCTTTAAGGTTTAGTGTCTTGGAAACCAGGAACTTAAAACATGAAAACAACATAAAGAATTCTTCTTAAAAACTTGAAAGGCTTCTCCTCATGTTCACCCTAGGCTCATTACTGAATCTCATAACCTGGGGACATACATCAAAAGAAAGGGTGAGCAGAAGGCCCAGCAAGGGAAACAAGTGAAACATTTTACATATGAACTTGGGATACATCAATAAAGTCATGAAATGAACTTTAAGGCATGAAAATGAAATCATGAGGCATATCATAATAAAAATAAAACTTTTTCATAACTTGAAGATGTGGCTGCAACATTTAATATTGGAAATCGTTTCGTTTCACCAAGGTCCATCCCCAAGGTGTCGTTAAAAATTACCAAGGTTATTCACCAAGGCATCGTTAAAATGGTCATCTCTAGAGATTAAGTCTTTACCCAATGCATTGGAGCGCTATCAGGGCGCACCCTTAAATTTGCCTTTATTATCATGTGAGCCACATATATCATCATCAAACATTTCATAAATAACCCATATAGCATAAAATAAATGGGTTTCATTTCCTAATCATAACATTTTAAAAACTGCTTTAATGACATGATCTTTACGGCACTTTAAACCCACGGAAAGGGAAGCGGGTCTCATGTATGTAAATCCCAGAATTTAAAATGGAACATTTTGATATATATGTTAATACCCTTGTAGAAATAAGAGCTTTGAGTATTCACTTTATAACATAAAATAAGTTTTGAGAAAAGAGAGAGGCATTTTGAGGGGAAAATTCTGCAGCATAACGGCTATGTTACAAGGTTTTAGAAAACATTGAGAAAAGAGGGGACATGGGTCAAACATTCATAAATGACCCATCATACAGTAGAGGGACAAAATATAAGGGATTTATGAACATGGTAATGAAATTTGAAAATATACCATATGAAATGAAGAACATGAAAGGAAGAAAACAAAACAAGATTTCTCTTGTGAAAATTCGGCAGCCTAACAGCATCACTTAAACTTCAACAAAATTGAATTGACAAGGTCAAATAGGGTATCTCATCATATGAACATAAGAGTCCAGTATGATAGATATATAGATCATACCCCAACATAATATAAAGGAACTTGAAAGAATTGACATGAAAGTAGAACTTCAAAACGAGAAGGGTGAAGAACCACTTAAAAATTCGGCAGCCTAACGGCGCCACTTAAGACATCAAAATACTGAATTGAAGAGATAAAATGGGGTCTCTCATCATGTGAACATAAAATACCAGTATGATAAATATAGAGATCATAGCCCAACATAATAAAAATGAACTTGAAAGACTTGACATGAAAGTAGAACTTTGAAAAAGAGAGAGGTGAATGAATCCCTTGAAAATTCGGCAGCCTAACGGCGCCACTTAAACTTCAACAAAATTGAATTGACAAGGTCAAATAGGGTCTCTCATCATATGAACATAATATTCCAGTATGATAGATATAGAGATCATACCCCAACATAATATAAAAAAACTTGAAAGAATTGACATGAAAGTAGAACTTTGAAAAAGAGAGAGGTGAATGAATCCCTTGAAAATTCGGCAGCCTAACAGCGCCACTTAAACTTTCTTAAAACGAAATGATGAGAGTAAGAGGGGGTCTTTCATCATATGAACATAAAAAGGGCAGTAAGAGGAGTATAAAAGAACATCCTCTAAAATAAGAACATGGAGCATAAAAGGAATGACATAAAAGAGATCACTTGAAAAGAAAGAGAGGGGTCGGATCCCTTACCTTAAAATGTAACTCTTAAACCTCAAAGGTTGGGACCTTGAGGGCTTGGGGGCACCTTGGGAGGACTCCTTGGGAGGTAATGAGACCAGAACGTCGTTGGGGAAGAGTGGGGAGTCGAATGGATGAGAGGATGGCTTGGTATTTATAGGGAAAGTGAGGGGACAAGGCATTAATGGCAAAGGGACACCTCATTAGTGGTTTTGGAAAAACCATGGGCTTGCCCATGGTATTTGCCCATGGTATTGGCCACTTGGGACACCTAATACCTTATCTCACTATTCATAATTCGAACATATTGATTACAAACTTAATACATCATTTAATGATGTCATTAAACACCCGTAACTTAAAAACTGTATTTTCACTATTCATCAAAAATTCAACTTTCTCAGAATAATCCAAAAATTTCACCTTAACCAAATATCAACGCTCTGATTACAAATATGAACTCCATTTTATAAAAATAATTTTCTAAATATTTTTAATTTAATTTTTAAATAAAAACACTATTCATCGAAAATTCATTTTTTCAGAAAAAACCCCAAAAATTACCATAACATAATATCGATGCTCTGAGTTCAAAAATAAAGTCATTTTTATAAAAATAATTTTCTAATTATTTTTAATTACATTTTTAATTAAAAAACACTATTCACCCGAAAAAACTAATACTTGAATAATAATTAATGAAACTGTTATTTAACTATTTTATTGAATCACATTACTAAATCAAGGTGCCTAGATTATTTTAAAACTTTCTTTAAATGAGATTACTAATCCATTTGGTCATATTACTAATCCTAATCATAAAATCACTATTCATAATTTACTATTCATCAAAAATCAAGTTGATCTTATTAGACTCTAAATTTCGTACTGAACATAATTGTAGAAGACCATTTTTCGAAAATCATTACAAATTTTTAATTATTTAAGGTTTACACAACCATTTTTAAAATATCCTTTTTCTAAAATTCATCAAAAATATGCATACAATATTTATCCGGTCATTTGAAAATTCATAAACATCATCATAAGAAGAAATCCAAATTTTTATTTAAAAAAAAGGATTACACAAGGCAATTACGGTCTCGTTACATAACCCCTTATAATACCAGCATAGGACCTAAGAGTAAGGTGTGCTAGGGTGATAGAATTTTGGGGCGGCTCAGTAAACATTGCCCGAGTAGTAATTTCTATCAGTTTGAACTTCTCGCGAAGGCGATTCCGTTCTAGCTTCACATGATGAAGTTCGGCTTGGATTTGGTCCAGAGCAAAGCCCAATGGTTCTACCTCCTTCCCAATCTCTGTTAGATGGGCTTCGATCGGCCCAAGGCTACTAGGTGAGGCCATCAAATCTTCTTTCTATAATAATTAACCAAGATTACTTAAATTTAGAGACAATAATCAAAACATTTTGTTCACGGTGGTCATATTGACCGATGGTCATATAACACTCAAAAACCAATGGTCTCATTTTATTTATAATCATGTTTATCAAATAAAACATTTTTTTGAGTATAAAAAATAACACATGAAATTAGGAAACAAGATTTATTCAAAATTTCGGGTCGTTACATGCCATGACTACATATAATATTTTTTCATGTCCTTTAGCCAAGACACTAGTTTGTCTCATGAGACATACCGATGTATTGAGGAGATATAGCGGCCTCCACCCGTCACTTATTAAGTCCAATGCATTCCTCATAGGAAATGGTTTAAACATAACATAAACATTCGTATTAAAACTAGCACAAAAAATGTCAATACTTTATCCATAAACCATGAATGGTATAAAAATAACACATCCATGGTCAAACATATCAAAAAACCTCCAATACAATATGGAATATTTTTATCATAATAAATCAACTTCAAAAAAGTTTTAAATCCATCAAAGGATGTTGACATAGATAAAATGAAAACTATCTGAAATAAATAAAAATATTTTATTTTCAAACAATTTAAAAGAAAAAATTTATTTTGGAAATATATTTAATATATTGTATGGGATGCTTCGAAGGTGTTATAACGACAGAAAATAGCCGCACCCGCCGTATAAGTTAACAAAACATTCTTACCTTAATTTGTCGAGAAAGTCATAAAGCACCTTGTTTGGAAAATGATAGAATGATTCCATTCAATACATAGAAGGTCAAAAAATGGTATAAATGACTTAACGCATCCTCTAGTAAATAATAAAAATGTTTTCAAATAAATTTTTAAGAAAACACGGATGATGATGATAAAGAGGTCCTAGTAGATACTTACGTAAAAATGACCTCGGATAATAAAGGGATTGTTGAATTAACCCTTACCTTATACTTTTCTTCTGTAAAGGGTAAGTTAACCTCTTGTATAATAGTTAAATAATAATTATTAAATTAGAAAATAACCATATATATAAATATGATATCATATATGATCTTCTCATAATGCTTTGTTAATAATATTTTAGTAGTATAATCGTTTAGGGTGTTAACTGATTTGGTCTCTGTTATATGATTGGTTATGTAAGTCATGTTTGTTAAGGATAAGATGTATTTTATTAATATAAAAACTTATATTAAGTTCTTAAACATTATTTTTAATCATAAAATAAAAATTATTCATGAATGATTATGATGGGGAAATGAATGTCATCGCGTCTATGGAGATGGAAGTCTGTACCTACGCATGAGCGACAATGTCATTATTTTGATATTAAAATCATATGTAAATGGATGGTATATCATATATAAATAATTATTAACATGTTATAATTATTATATACATCAATTATACATCATTATTATACCCATCTGAATAATAATGTATTTAATAACAACTAAACCAGGATGTGGAGATGGTAAGCCGTACGTACACACGTATGGTGACATGTCATTCATAAGATGGAGAGAATAATGAATATGGTTGTACAATTTTTATAATAACATCACAGTATATAAAAGATAATAGAGTTATTATTTTTACAATTGAAACAACAAATAAAGAGGAAGTGGAAGAAGAAAATAACTTGAAAGAGGTGATGAAGTATTTACCTCTACTTATAATGATTCCTTTTGAGTTGATCAAAAGCGATCCTTTGGATGGATTTATGATCAATCTAAGGCCTCTAGGATGAATTGATGGAATTTGGGAGGATATTTGGGTAGGGTTTGGCTGAGCCAAATGTCTTGGGATGTGTGAATTTGAGAGATGTTAAAGTGCCCTTTTATAAGAGAGTTGAGGGTTACTTTAGGAAAAACTTGAAATATGATTTTACTCTACAATAATATTCAGTTTATAATGGCTAAAAATTAATTTATTTCTAGGATAATGTGGGTATGGGTTGAAATCCTCTCAATCAATAGGTTTTAGACATGTTTAGGTAACCATTTTAACCTTATCTTTTAGATTTAACTCGTAGTTAAATAGTTTAACTTTTATCGCGACTTCTTATATTACTACACTATAAGGTTAATAAAATTACTCTAAACATCCAAGAGAACCTCAAGTGATTAATTAATGACATATATAATGTTATTTAATCCCTTTGGATGATCCTTAGATTTTTAGGAATATTATATCAACCAATAATATAGTATTTGTTTTGGAAACTATTTTATGTCAATTTTGACTGTATTTAGTATTTTGTTTTTGTTAAAGTCATAAAAACATTAGTACTTACAAAAAAAATAATTTAATCAACTATAAAATTTCAAATTAACCAATGAAATTAGTGTAATTAATCAAATGTCTCAAATTATAATTATTTAAATATTTATAGTATCTATTATTTTAATCATTCATTAATAATTTAATTACTGCATCATTATTATGTCATAAATAAATTTAATTATTTATTGTCTAGAAATTATAAATAAAATAAAATTATGTAGGAAATATTTTTATCGTTCTAATGAATATTTATATTCCAATTTATCTAATGTATTACCCAATATTAAAAAAATTAGTTAGGAAAACTTGAATTTTAAACCTTTAACTCTTCTTTAAATTAAATAATAATAAATGTCCTAATCTAATAAAAGTGGACCTAATGGAATATATTTTATTCCTGAGGTTGTTTTTGGTCAAATTACACATATCCAATAGAATAAGGATATGAGTTAGGGAAATTATAATATCATTTTTACCTTTAATTACCCTATTTACTTTTAACCGTGTTAAATTAAAGTCAAAAGTTACTATTCACAAAAAATTATTTTCATCTTATTAATCCACATTTTACATAATGATATCAAAAAAATTTCTCAGATATTCAAAATTCAACTCATAGAGGCGGTAAAATTAAGTATTATTCAAATTTACCGTAAGCTAATTTCAATATTCTTAATCCAAAAATGAAGTCCATTTTGAAAGATAAAATTTATAAAATTTCAAAAAGTGGGTATTAATATTCATAATGGCTACTTTGATTTGTTGTGGTGGGTTTGAACTCAAAGTTGCGTACAACATAAGATATTTTATTATTCAAATGGAAATATACCATGGAATCTTGGGGTGTTACATTCTCCCCTCCATTTAATAATTTCATCCTCGAAATTTCTAAAATATTATTGCATAAAAATATTTGGGGAGGTTTTTCATCATAAGTTCCTCAGGTTCCCACATCTCCTCTTCCATATTATAGTTTCTCTATAGAACATTTACGAGACGAGTCATCCGGTTTTTCAACACTTGTCCTCCTATATTCAGAATTCTGATAGGCTCTTCACAATAAGACAGGTCATGTTCCAGTTCTATTTCATCCTATGTGAGTACATGTGTTGGGCCAGACATATATTTTCTTAACAGTGATACATGTAACTCACCATGAACATTGGAGAGACATGGAGGCATTTCCAAAAGGTAATCTACAACACCAATTTATTCTAGAATTTGGAAAGTTCGGATGTACATGAGACTTAATTTAAACTTCTTATATAATTTGATAACTCTCTTATATGGAGATACCTTCATGAAAATGTGATATCCTACCTAAAATTCCAAATCCTTCTTTCGGTTATCTACATAGCTATTTTTCCTACATTGAGCTGCTTTGATGTGGGTTTGGGTAACCTTCACCTTTTTCATTGTTTCCTCAACAAGTACTTGGCCTACAAATTTTCGTTCACCAACATCATCCCAAAACTTTGGTGTGAAACATCTATTTCCATGTAACGCTTCATATGGTTCCATTAGAATACTTGAATAAAAGCTATTGTTATTGGAAGATTAAACCAGATTTAAATATTGATCCCACATACATTGAAATTCATGTGAGTAAGATATCAACAAGTCTTCTATGGTTTGAATAGTTCGATCTGGAAGTCCATTAGTTTCAGGGTGTTAGGCAGTGCTCAAACAAATTTTAGTATCCACGGATTTCTAATGATTTTTCTAGAATCTTGATGTAAAATGGGGATCATGATCAGAAACAATCTATAGAGGTACACTATGAAGTATTACAACTTCCTTAATATATAGTCTCACTAAACATTCCAGTGGTAAATCTTCTCTTATAGCAAGAAAATGAGTTGACTTGGTAAGATGATCAACAATGACCCATATTTCATCATTCCTTCTAGTAGTCTTTGGAATTCCCCTAAAAAAACCATTGTAATATCTTACCATTTCCACTCAGGTATGGGAGGAGATTGCATGACTCCTCTAGGATGTTGTCTTCCAGCTTTCACATGTTGACAGACCATTCATCTTGATACATTATCTTCATTCTCTCTCTTCATGTTATCCAACAAAAAATGTTCCCTCGTATCTCTATACATCTTAGTGCTACCATGGTGTATATAGAAATTTGACCTATAATCATCATCCAACAATTCCCTTTTAAGATTAGGTATGTCAGGAACACAAAGTCTCTTCCCAAATTTCAAAATCCCATATTCATATATGAAGTAGATCAGTCTACCATCATTCAAAACTTTAATTTTCTTTTTAAATGCCTCATCATCAGTTTGAGAACTTTTTATCCATTCAAGTATATATGGTTTAGAAACCATTGTAAAAAGTATTGATGTTTCACCTTCCACGATTATTCCCATATCCAAATTTACTAGATCAATGAACATAGGATCCCTTTCAACTCTCATCTTGTTCAGAACTCCATGATTCTTTCTACTCAATGCACCTTCCACCTTATTTTCCTTCCTCGAGTGGTAGTGTATAGTGCAATCATAATCCATTAGTAGCTAGAGCAATCACATTTGCCTCATGTTGAGTTCTTTTTGTGAGAAAATATACTTAAAACTCTTGTGATCAGTATAAATATTACATTTTTCACCATAGAGATACTGTTTTTAAATCTTTATAGAAAATATTACAATTGGTAACTCAAGATCTTAAGTGGGATAGTTATTATCATAAATTTTTAGCTATCATGATGCATAGGCAACAACTCTATCATTCTGCACAAGGACACGACCAAGTCCATTCTTTGAAGCATCACTATAAATAACGAACCAATAATTTCCTGATGGTAGAGTCAATATATAATCATTTACTAATATTATCTTCATTTCTTCAAAAAATTCTTCACAATCTTTTTTCAAAACAATTTTATCCCCTTTACATGTGATACAGGTTAATGGTTTTTCAAATTAGGCAAAATTCTGTACGAAATGTCTATAATAACCTAAAAAACCAATAACACTGTGTACCTCAGTTATACATGTCGGTACTGGCCATTCATGAATTTCCTTTGTCATAGGAGTATCAATAGAGATTCCATACATAGAGATAATATGGCCAAGAAAATAAATCTCCTAAATCCAGAATTCACACATGCTAACCATCCCATATAATTCATTACTTTTAAGAGTGTTTAGAATAATGCACAAGTGGTTTAAATGATCTTATTAGCTTTTGGATTATACCAAGATATCTTCAATAAATACCACTAAAAATTCATCAAGAGATTCCTTGAAAACCCTGTTCATTAGATCCATGAAAACATATGGTTCATTAGTCAGCCCCAAACGCATTACTGTAAACTCGTAATGCCCGTACCTGGTTCGAAATGTTGTTTTTATAATGTCTTCCTTCTTCACACACAACTGATGATATCCAGATCATAGGTCAATCTTTGAAAAATATTGAGCTCCATGAGGTTGTTCGAATAAATCATCAATTTGAGGTAGAGGATACTTGTTCATTCTTGATATAACATTGATCTCCATATATTAAATGCACAATCTCATAAATCCCTCTTTCTTCTTAACAAAAGGAACATGGGATCCTCATGGAGAAACACTAATGCGAATAAATACCTTATTACACAATTATTCTAGTTGTTTCATTAGTTATACTAATTACATAGTGACAATTCTATAAGGGGTCTTTGATATGGGCCTTCAACCAGGAATTAAGTCAATGGAAAACTCAATTTATTTTTCTAGAGGATGTCCAGGTAAATCTTATGGAAACACATCAACATAATCTTACACAATAGGTATATCCTCTATTTAAAAATTCTCATCCTCTCCCACATTTATTTCATTATATTCCTCCCCAATAATTGAATTTAGTTGAGCAACTGGTGGTGGATTTAGATAAGAATCAGATGGTGACTTTTCTACTCTAAAAATAAGGTATTCCATATCATCATTGAGAATTGTAACCTCCTTCTTCTTATAATAAATTTTTCATCATGGTCTAAAATCCAATCCATACCTAGGATTATATCAAATTCAACCATGGGTATGATGATGAGATCAGCGGATAAAAAGAATTTATATGCCATAATGGGGACTGATTGACAAAACAATGTTGAAATGATACTTCCCTTATGAGTTTTGACTGAAAAATCTCTTATTAAATCAAATTGGAAATATACAATTTTCTTAGAAAACGAGGAATATATGAAACAATGCGGTGATCTAGAATCAAATAAAGAATTTTAAAAACATGAGGATACCATTTAATTACATGCCACCACATCTTTCGGAGCATGAACCTCATCAGTAGTGATCGCATAAACTTGGCCTTTCTCCCTTTTCTTTTTCTGAGGTAAGTTTCCTTGTCACTTAGGACATTAATTTTCATAATTCCCCTTTCTCTACAATTTTAGAATTTATCATTGACATCCTCTTTCTTTACTTTTCAATCACGAGCTTCGTCACCTTTTTCACCACACTTGTACCAGACTCCCATTCCCTTCAAGAAAGTACCAGGGTGTTTTTTCTCACATTTAATGTAGGATAAATATTCAACTTTTCTATTCTTCCCCTTATTTCCATTTCAAGTGTGTTCAGAAGATCAATTATTCTCCTACTTTTCATTAAAGTCATAAGACATAGTGGATTTATTTTCTATTTTGAGATCACATGAGACAATATCTTCGTACGATGAGAAGTATTTTGAGACTAATGCTCGATGGAGAAATGGTTTTAACCAATCAGAGAATTGATCAATCTTACTCCTTGGGTTACGTATATAATCTGATGCATGACTTGCTATCCTTTTAAAGTTTGCCTCATACTTTGTGAAATTATCATAATCTTTCTGCCTCAGATTTATAAATTATATTTCCATATCCCCTCGATGGTCATGAGAAAAATAATTTTCTAATAAAATCTGTTTAAACTCCCTCCATTCTACATTTGATAATTCATCATCTGCCTTTGTGTTCTGGATCAATGACCACCATTGATCTGCATCTCCCATGAGGAGATAAACTACCATGCCAACTTTTTCCCTTTCGCTACTCCCCAAAGCATGAAATATTTTCTCTAAGGAACATATCCATTTCTTATCCACAATTATATTTTTAATCTAATTGAATGTTGGTGGTTTTTACCTCATGAATCAGTCTAACATTGATCCTCCGCATTGTGGATCAGGGTGCTCCGTATGGGTAAGGTTATAATTCATAACCTAAGTAAGTTGTCCTAGTATAGTGATAAGATGATAAACACCACTTGCATCAGCATCTCAACTATAATTTTCTTGTGTAAGAGGTCAATACATACATGGATTAATTGTATTGATATGGTTTCCATTTCTTCAACTAGTTGACATTTCTAAACAAAAGCATACACTATATTAGTTTATGGATCACAATATATAATTCCAAACTTGTAAAACACTTAACATAAATTGAATATTTTATGGATATAATCAATAACAATAAAAAATTCTTTCTTTGACGTGGTATATACTCATAAATTCTTCATAATGTTTTGTAAGAAAAATGTGAATTTACCTAGGAATATCCCCCAGAAATGTCGTAAATAACAGTGTAGCAAGGCTCGTTGTCATCTACCAGGATACCCTATTTCTAGCCCAAAACACTTTTTCATTGTTTTTACTCCTAGATAAATCTGTGTCAGAGCCGCCTCTACCAGCTCATATCTAGATAGGGATGTGTTTCTTAGAAAACACCCAAAATATCTACAATACCAAAATTCTAGGATTTTCTTCTATGCTATTCCTAAAACTCTATCTTAGGGTAATGGGATCTAATCAGAGTTTATCAAAATCTAGTTTCTAGGGATTTTATTAAACTTTCTCTGATACCAACTGTAACACCCCAACCCCAGTTACCCATAGTTGGCGCATTATTACATAACATTGGAACGATCACAATGGATCTAATCCGGAAAGTCCGATAAGTTTAGTATCCTTTGAAGTTCTAGATGCATACATAAGTATTACATTACATCATCAAATTAAGAAAAAAACAACAACATTGTGTCCCCTTTGAACACACTCTTATTCATAAGCATATTCTATCAGGTTAATCATAAAACACTTCTTCGCATCATGGAAAAAATAAAACATAGAAAGGGGTGAGGTCAGATGCTCAGTAAGGATAACAATATTGCATAAACATTCATAAATAAGAATAAACAATTAAGTCAATGTATAATTATAAAATAAAAGCCTTTTAAACATAAAAAGTATCATAATATGGAAAATAAAAATAAAAATATTGTCATTTACTTACTTACATGGATATTCAACTAGTCAAATAATCAAATGCAATATCAATAGCATATTTCATAATGATGGAAGGGATAATTCTATACATCATAACCACATAGTCAAGGCCTTGTTCAATTATATGATTGGTTACGTAAGCAGTGTTTGTTAAGGATAGGATTTAGTTGATTAATATCAAGAATTTTATTATTTTATTAAACATTATTTTTAATCATAAAATATGAATTATTCGTGAATGCTTACGATGGGGTAATGAATCCCATCACATTCGTGGTGATGGTAATCCGTACGTATGCACGAGTGACAATATCATTATTTTGGTATTAAAATGATATGTAAATGGGTGGAATATAATATATAAAAAATATTAAGATGTTATATTTGTTATTTACATAAATTATACATCATTATAATATCCATCCGAATAATAATGCATCGAATAATAGCTACACAACGACGTGGAGACCGTAAATCGTACGTACGCACATATGCTGACATGTCATCCAAAGGATGGATTGAATAATGAATATTGTTGTAACATTTTTATAGTAACATTAAAGTATGTAGAAGATACTGGAGTTATTATTTTAGAATGGAAACAACAAAGAAAGAGGAAGTGGAAGAAGAAAGGAACTTGAAAGAGGTCATGAAATATTTACCTCTTCTTTAGAAGATTGCTTTTGAGTTGATCAAAAGGGATACTTAGGTTGGATTTATGATAAAACTAAGTCATGTAGTTTTAATTAAAGGAAGTTTGGAGGATATTTTATCTAGGTTTTACTAATCCAAATGGATTTGGAGGTGTGAATTTTAGGGAAGGGGAAGTGCCCTTTTATTAGAGAGGTGAGGGCCACTTAAGGAAAAACATGAAATATTATTTTATTATAATAACATATTCCGTTTATAATGGCTACAAAATTATTTAAATTCAGGATAAGGATGGGATGGGTCAAAATACTCTCAACCAATATGTTTTAGACAAGTTTGGGTTTCCATTTTAAACTTATCATTTAGATTTAACTCTTAGTTAAATAGATTAACTTTTATCATGTCTTCTAATATTCTTACATTATATGGTTAATAAACTTACTCTAAACTTCCAACAGAACCTCAAGTGGTTAATTATTGACATATATAATATTATTTAAATCCCTTTTTAGGTCCTTATATTTTCAGGAATTTTATATCAACAAATAATATAGTATTTGTTTTGAAAACTATTTTATGTCAATTTTGACACTATTTGGTATTCTATTTTTCTTAAAGTCAAAAAAACATGATTAATTCCAAATAAATTCATTTAATCAAAACTAACATGTCATAGGAACCGTTAAAATTATTTTAATTCATCAAAAGTATCAAATTACATTTATTTGGATATTTATAATATCAATTATTTTAATCACTCATTAATAAGGTAACTACTGCATCATTATTGTGTCATAAATACAATTAATTATATTACATCTAAAAATTATAAATAAAATACCATTATGTAGGAAATATTTTTATCTTTCTAATTAATATATATATTTTAATTTATCTTATGTATAACCCTATATTAAAAAAAATTATTTAGGAAAATGTGAATTTAACACTTTCACCTCTTCTTTAAATTAAATAATAATAAATGTCCTAATCTAATCCAATTGGAACTAAAGAAAAATATTTTATTCCAATGGTTTTTTTGGTCTAATTACACTTATCCAATAGAATTAGAAAATATTTTTTCATAATTATAATATCATTTTTACCTTTAATTACCCTATTTACTTTTAACTGTGGTAATTAAATGTCAAAAGTTACTATTCACCAAAAACAATTTTCATCTTATTGAACCAAATTTTTCATAATGATATAAACCATGTCTCTAATAATTTCTAAATTCTACTCACAGAAGTGGTAAAATTATGTTTTATGCAAATTTTAAAATGCTCCTTGGAGGCGGGTAAAAGACGGTAAAAAGTTTAATAAAATTTTTATATATCTAAAAATATTATAAAATGACCCAAATGAATTACATTGAACTTATATAGATATTATTTATCTATTTTGAGATAAAATAAATTTATATATAATAAATAATTATATAAATAAAAATTCAGTTTCAACCAATAACGTAGTGTTTGTCACTATTCATCAAAAAATGGCAGTTCTTAGAAAAATACCAAAAATTTACCCAAATCTAATTTTGATATTATGAATCCAAAAATGAAGTCCATTTTGAAAGATAAAATTTATGAAATTTCAAAATGTTTTATTACTATTCATAATATCTAGTTTGATTGGTTTTTTTGTGTTTGAACTTGAAGTTGCGTACAACATACGCTATTGCATTATTCAAAAGAAACATGTCATGGATAATTGGCATGTTACATTCTCCCCTCCAAATAATTTTGTCCTAGAAATTTGAAGAATATTATTGCATAAAAAAATTTGGGTGTTTCTTCATCATTAGTTCCTCTAGTTTCCATGTTGCCTCTTCCATATTTTGGTTTCTACATAGAACTTTTACCAGACGAGTCGTCTGGTTTCTCATCACTTGTTCTCTGGTATCCAGAATTCTATTTGGCTCTTTGTAATAAGACAAGTCATGTTCCAGATCTATTTCTTCATATGTGAGTACATGCATTGGGTTAGTCATGTATTTTCTTAATAGTGATATATGGAACACATCATGAACTTTCAAGAGACTTGGCAGCATTGCCAAATGGTAAGCCACAACCACAATTTGTTCTAGAATTTAGAAGGTTCAATGTACCTGGGACTTAATTTATCCTTTTTATTAATTTATATACTCCCTTCCATAGAAATACCTTCTAGAAAACATTATCTCCTACCTTAAATTCCAAATAATTCCTTTAGTTATTGACATCGCTCTTTTGCCTACTTTGAGCTGCTTTGATGTTGGTTTGGATAACCTTCACCTTTTCTGTCATTTCCAAAACAAGTTCTGGGCCTTCAAGTTTTCATTCACCAACATCATCCCAACAAGTCGGTGTGGGACATCTCTTTCCATATAATGCTTCATATGGTGCCATTTGAATAATTGAATGGAAGCTATTATTATAGGAAAATTCTACCAGAGGTAAATATTGATCCCACATACCTTGAATGTAAAGTCAGAAATATCTCAACATGTCTTCTAAGGTTTGAATTGTTTTTTCTGATTGTCCATTAGTTTGAGAATGGTAGGCAGTCCTCAAACAAAGTTCAGTATCCAGGGCTTTATGAAGACTTTTCATGAATCTTAATGTAAAACAGGGATCACGAACAGAAACAATTGCTAGGGGTACACCATGAATACTTACAACTTCATTAATATATAGTCTTGCTTAAGGTTCAAGTGGTAAATCTTATCTTATATCTAGAATATGAGCTTACATGGTAAGAGGATCGATAATTACCCATATTTCATCATTCGTTCCAGGAGTCTTAGGTAGTCCCATGACAATGCCCATCGTAACACAATCCCACTTCCACTAATGTATGGGAAGAGGTTAAATGACTCCCCTATGATGTTTTCTTCCATATTTCACTTGTTGACAAACCATACATCTTGATACATAATCAGAAATATCCCTCTTCATTTTTTCACACCATAAATGTTCCCTAAGATCTCTATACATTATAGTGCTACCAGGGTGTATAGAGAATTTTGAGCTATGAGCATCAACCAATAATTCTATTTTTAGATCAGGTTTGTTAGGAAAATAATGTCTCTCCCCAAATTTCAAAATCCCATATTCATATATGAAGTTGATCAATCCCCCATCATTCACATCTTTAATTTTCTTTCGAAACTCCTCATCATCAGTTTGAGAACATTTTATCCACTCTTGTAAAGATGGTTTAGCAACCATTTGAAAAAATATTGATGTTTTACCTACCATGATTATCCTCATATCCATCCTTAAAAGATCCATGAACATTGGATCCCTTTCAACCCTCATCTTTTTCAAAACCCCATGATCCTTTCATCTCAAAGCATCTTCCACCTTATTTTCCTTCCCCGGGTGGTAGTGTATAGTGCAATCATAATCCTTGATTAGATCGAGCCATCTTGTTTTCATCATGTTTTGTTCCTTTTGTGAGAAAATATACTTCAAACTCTTGTGATCAGTATAAATCTCTCATTTTCATCCATATAGATAGTGTCTCTAAATCTTCAGAGAAAATATTAGAGTTTCTAACTCAATATCGTGAGTTGGATAGTTTTGTTCATGAATTTTTAGCTGTCGTGATGCATATGCAATAACTCTATCATTCTTCATAATGACAAAACCATGTACTTTATTTGAAGCATCACTATAAATAAAGAACCCATCATTCCTCAATGGTAGAGTCAAGATATGAGCCTTGACTAATATTCTCTTCAGTTCTTCAAAACATTCTTCACACTCTTTTTTTCAAACAAACTTAACCCCTTTACGTGTGAGTTTGTTTAATGGGTTTTCCAATTAGAAAACATTCTAGAGGAAACATCAATAATAACCTGCTAAACCAATAAAACTGCATACCTCAATTATACTTGTCGGTACTGGCCATTCTTGGATTTCCTAGGTCTTAGAAGGATCAATAGTGATTCCATACATAGAGACAATATCACCAAGAAAATAAATCTCCTAAAGCCAAAATTTACACTTGCTAAACTACCCATATAATTTATTTATTCTAAATGTCTTTAGAATAATGTGAAAGTGATTTTCATGATCATCATAGATTTTGGAGTATACCAAGATATCATAAATAAATACCACTACAAAGTCATCAAGATATTCCTTGAAAACTCTGTTCATTAGATCCATGAAAATAGACGGTTCCTTAGTTAGCCCAAAAGGAATTTCTGTAAACTCATAATGCTCATACCTAGTTCGAAATTTTGATTTTGGAATGTCTTCATTCTTCACACACAACTAATGTTATCGAGATCCTAGGTTAATCTTTGACAAATATTGAGCTCCATGAAGTTGGATGAATAAATAACCAATGTGAGGTAAGGGATACTTGTTCTTTTTTTACAGAATTGATCTCTCTATAGTCAATCCATAATCTCATAGATTCGTTTTTCTTCTTAACAAAAATAATAGGGGATCCCCATGGAGATAAACTAGGGTGAATAAATCCCTTATTACTCAATTCCCCTAGTTGTTTCTTTAGTTCCACTATTTACATTGTGGGAATTCTATAAGGGCTCTTCGATATGTGCCTTGAACTAGGAATTAAGTCAATGGAAAACTAAATTTCTTGTTCAGGAGGATGTCCAGGTAAATCCTCTAGAAACAAATCGACATAATCTTGAACAATAGGTACATCCTCTATTTGAACATTCCTTTCCTCACCCACAGTTATTTCATTATATATCTCCTCAATAATTTAATTTATTAGAGCTATTGGGGGTAGATTTAGATAAGAATCAGAATGTGGCATTTCTGCTATAAAAATATGGTACTCCTCATCATCGAAAATTGTAACCTCCCTTTTCTTAAAATAAATTTTCGTATCATGGTCTGAAATCATATCCATACTGAGGATTATATCAAATTCAACCATGGGTATGATGATGGGATCAGCATATAAATAACATTTATATGCCTTAATGGGGACTTATTGACAAAACATTGTTTCAATAATACATCCCTTGGGAGTTTTGACTGACAACACTCTTGTTAATTCAAATTAGAAATATCTTATTTTCTTAGAAAACTGGGAAGATATGAAACAATTTGATGATCCATAATAAAATAAATCATTGGCTAAACTTGATAAAATCATTAAATTAAATTCCACCACATCATTCGGAGCTTTAACCTCAGTGGTAGTGATTGCATAAACATGGCCTTGCTCCCTAGGCATTTTCTGATGTATGTTTCCTTGGATCTTAAGACATTCATTTTCATAATTTCCCCTTTCTCTACAATTTTATCATCCAACATTGATAGTATCTTTGTTTCCTTTACAATCATGAGTTTGGTGGCCTTTTTCAACACACTTTTAACAAACTCCCATTCCCTTCATGCAAAAACCACGGTGTTTCGTCCCACATTTACTACAGTATGGATATTCAAAGTTTCCCTTCATCCCATTATTTCCATTTCCAGAGTGTTTAGAGGATCTCTTCTTATCCTAATTTTCTTTAAAGTTGTAAGAACTAAAGGATTCCTTTTCTGTCTTGATAGCACATGATACAATATCTTCGCATGATGATAAGGATTGTGAGACTAATTCTCAAAGAAGAAATGGTTTTAACCCATCAAAGAATCAATAAATATTACTCCTTGGGTTACGAATATAATTTGATGCATTCCTTGATAACCTTTTAATGTTAGCCTCATACTTTGTGACATTCTCATCTTCCTTCTTCCATAGATTCAGAAATTTTCGTTCCATATCTGTTTGATGGTCATAAGGAAAGTATTTTTATAAGAAAATCTCTTTAAAATACATCCATTCCATATTTTATACTTCATCATCTTCATTTTTGTTCTGAATCAATGGCCACCATAGTTCTGTATCTCACTTGAGGCGATAAACATCCATGACAACTTTTTCACTTTCACTACTCCCCAAAGCATGAAATATTTTCTCTAAGGAATATATCCATTTGTTAGATAAAAATGGATTTTTAGTCCCATTAAATTTTTATGTTTGTTTCCTCATGAAGCGGTCTAAAATTGATCCTCTACATTGTGGATCAGGGTTCTCAATACGGGTAAGGTTATTATTCATAACCTGAGTGAGTTATCCCAATATAGTGATAAGCTGATCAGCACCACTTGCATCACCAGATCTACTATAATTATCTTGAGTAAGAGGGAAATACCTATATAGATTACCTTCATTAATACCATTTCCATTTCATCCACTAGGGACCACTTCTAAACAATGTCATACACAATATTAGTATGTGAATCGCAGTACCTAATTCAAAACTTGTAAAACTTTTATCATAAATTCTATATTTTAAGGATATAATACATAATCAAAAAAATGTTTTCTTTAAGGAGGTATACACTCATAAATCCTTCATAATGGATTGTAAAAAAATGTGAACTATCCTAAGAATATCCCCCAAAAGTGTCGTAACGAAGTGTGCAGCAAGGCCCGTTTTCGTGTACCAGGATATCGTGGGTCAAGACCGAAACACCTTGTCAGAGTTTTCACTCATGGGTACATATGTACCAGAGCCACCTCTACCTTCTCATATCTAGACAGGGATGTATTTCTTGGAAAACACAAAAAATCCCAATATTACCAAAATTCAAGGATATTTTTCTATACTAATCCCTAAAGTCTATCTTAGGGTAATGTGATCTAATCAGAGTTCATCTAAATCTAGTATCCAGGGTTTGTACTAAACTTACATTGATACCAAATGTAACGCCCTGACCCTAGTTACCCAGAGTCGGTGCATTATTAGGTAACATTGCATGATCTCAATGGATCCAATCTCGAAAGGCCGATTAGTTTAGTAGCCTTGGAAGTGCCAGATACATATATAATTTTTACATTTCATCATCAAATAAAGAAAAAAATAACATCATTGTGTCCTCATTAAACACACTCATATCAATAATCATATTCATATAGGTCAATATTAAAAAAAATCTTCACATCCTGGGGAAAATAAAACATAAAAAGGGGTGAGCTCAGATTTTCAGTAAGGATAACAATATAGAGGAAACTTTCATAAATAAGAATATACATTTAAGGAAATGTATAAGTCTAATAAATCCCTTTTAAACATAAAATTAATAATAATATAGAAAATATAAATCAATACAATTCCATTTACATACTCACATGGATAATGAACTAGTCGAATAATCACATGTAATACCAATATCCAATTTCATAATGATGGAATGGATAATTCTAGACTTCATAACCACATAGTCAAGGCCTTATGCTAGGGATAAAAATAAGATTTTGTCAAGGCCTTGTTCCAAGGCACCAGTTTTTCTCATGATACCTACTGATGCATCAATGAGCTATAGCGGGCTCCACCCGTCACTTAGTATGTCTAATGGATTCTTCAAATGAAAAGGTTTAAACATAACATAAACATTCGTATTAAAACTAGCATACGAAATGTCAATACTTTATCCATAAACTAGGAATGGTATAAAAATAAAACATCCACAATCAAAGATATCACAAAACCTTCAATAAAATATGTAAGATTTGTATCATAATAAATCAACTTAAAATAAGTTTAAAATATATCAATGGATGTTGACATAGTTGAAATGAAAACTATATGAAAGAAATACCTCTTTCTATTTTGAAACGATTTAAAAGAGAAAATTTTTTTTGGAAATATTTTTATAATCTTATAAGGGAATATATGAAAGTGTTATAATAGTAGAAAAATAGCCACACCATCTGTATAAGTTAAAAAAACATTTCTACCTTAATTTTTCGAAAAGCTCATAATGTACCTTGTTTTGAAAATGACCGAATGAATCCTTTAAAAATATAGAAGATTAAACAGGGGTATAAATGACTTTATTACATAGTCTAGAAAATAAAAAAAATTAAATACAATTTTAGGAAAACACGTATGTGGATAATAAACAGGTCCAAGTAGATACTTAACTGAAAACAACTTCAGATAATAAAGAGATTGTTGAATTATACCTTACCATGTACTTTTCCATGGTCAAGTGTACATTAACCTCCTATATAATTTTTAAATAATTGTTATTAAATTATAAAATTACCATATACATAAATATGATATCATATATGATCTTCCAATATTTCATTGTTAATAATATTTTAGTAGCATCATCGTTTTGGGTGTTAACGGATTCAGTTTCCTTTATATGATTAGTTACGTAAGCCATGATTGTTAAGGATAGGATGTATTTGATTAATATCTAGAGTGATATTAAGTTCTTAAACATTATTTTTAATTATAAAATGAATATTATTCATGAATGCTTACAACGGGTAAATGAATCTCATCGCGTTCGTGGAGATGGTAATCCGTAAGTACGCATGAGTGACAATATCATTATTTTGATATTAAAATCATATGTAAATGGATGGTATATCATATATACAAGATTATTAACATGTTATATTTATTATTTACATTAATTTTACATCATTATTATACTCATCCAAATAATAATGTACTGAATAACAACTACACCATGACGTGGATATGGTAAGCCGTATGTACACACGTATGGTGACATGTCATTCATTAGATGGAGAGAATAATGAATATGGTTCTACCATTTTTATAATAACATCACAGTATATAGATGATACTGGAGTTATTATTTTATAATATAAACAACAAAGAATGTGAATGTGGAAGAATTAAAGAACTTGAAAGAGGTGCTGAAGTATTTACCACTTCTTTTGGTGATTCTATTTGAGTTGATCAAAATGACACCATCGTTTGGCATTATGATCAATATAAGGCCTCTATAATGAAGTGATGGAAGTTAGAAGGATATTTTGGTAGGGTTTGGCTGAGCCCAATGGATTTTGAGGTGTTAATTTTAGAGAAGGGTAACTTCCCTTTTATAAGAGAGGTGAGTGTCACATTATGAATAACTTGAAATATTGTTTTATTATACAGTCTATGACAACCCTGATTTTTTATTACACAATTAAACATAATTTATTACATAAAAATCACTTGATACAACAAAGAAGATTGAAAGTTCTTGTGTCTTTGAGGCTTCGGATCATTACATAACAACTTAAAACATGAAATACAACATCTTTATTGAAAACATCCTTTACATGACCAATACATTCCCTCGTACTTAGCATTGCATGGGATAACCTAAGGACATGCATAAGAAAAGGGTGAGATATAAAGCCCATTTTAGAAATACTCATGGAATTACATGAGGAATACAATACATGTTAGACAATAGAAATATCAATAGAGCAAAAGAGAAGAATAAACATAAAAGAATGATAAAGAATGATAATCATAACATGGAAATGTGGCAACAACACTTAACATGGAGTTGTTATGAGCCAAGGATAATTGCACATTGAGAATGAGTAAACCCTCGTTGCACATTAAGCACGAGTAAAACATCGTGTCAAATGAATTATCATGATTAAACACCCATTTCACATGATATGTCATGATACTATACTTTACCCAATGCATTGGAGTGCTATTAGGGTGCACCCTTCTTGAACATTTCATTTCATGCATAAGTGTGCCAAATAAACCATAAAACATTGAATCATTCAACATAATCCTTTATTCTGAGATAAAAAAATTTGGAATAAATAAATTAAACTCTTTAAAAATTAATTAAATGTGCATAAAGGTGAATACCCTTGACAGGGAAATGGTCACGGTTTTCACTACACATTGACTTTCACTAGGAAAAGCGCGGTGCAATTTCAGCAGCATAAGGGCATGGCATAAGAAGTTAAAAAAATGGTTGATGAGAGAGAAATGGGTGAGTCATCAAATTTACATGAAATGGAAATTAAGGGGGTCATATAGATACATGACCCAACAAATTTAATGGAATTTAGATTAATGATACAAAATAATTGATTGAATGTAAATGGGGAGAGAGAAATTCCTTTTCGAATTTCATCATAGTATGGGATGTACATAGGGGAATTTAATGAGAGATAAATGGGTATCCCATTTTTGAAAAATAAATAGGGTAGTATTGGGGAGGTTTGAAACCATACCCCATAATTTATAATTGAAATTAAAAGCGCATAACAACTTAAAGAATTTTGGAAAAAAATTAGAAAGGAAGAAAAACCCTTACTTGGAAGTGTGCTTCTAAAGGCTTGACAGAGGCTTGAGAGAGGATTCTTAAGAGCCTGGGGAACCTTGAGAGGATTCAAGATAGAGGAGGAATAGGTTTGAAAAACTAAAAAGTCTTTTGAGTGAGTAGGAAGTGGGATCTTGGATCGGATTATATAGTAAAGGTGAGAGAATTCGTTATTATTTAGGTTTGGGACACCTCACATTAAACTAATCCAAATCACAAACCAGCCCATCGTTTTTGCCCATGGTTTTTAGAAAATGGAAGTGTAAAACAATATTTTATAAGGCCAAAGTGCTAAATTTTTAAAATAATGGAGTTTCTTATGTGGAGGTGAGTCACAATCTCAAGGAAAACAATTTAAAAAGGCAAAATGTTTAACAAGTCTTGAAGGGTCCACTAAAGCTTGGTAAAATATGTAAAAAAACCAAAATTCACATTATTTTAATGTTCAAAAATATATTAGACTAACATAAAGTGTATAGTATTTTATTATATCACTATTGGGTCATTATGATGTCATAAAACGCATTATATATTAAAATGGTATTTAATTTTTACCCAAACATTTGATTATCTCAGAAAATTATGAAAAATTCACCATGGGATAATTTCGACGTCCTGATTCCAGAATTAATATTCATTTTACCTGAATAATTATCTAAATATTTGAAATTTTACTTTTAAAATAAAAACCTATATTCATCGAAAATTCATGGGTTTTGAAAAAAATGGCTTTCAAACCTTAATAAAAATTACAATTGCATTCATAAAATTATAAAATATTTTATATTTAATTAAAATAAATTAATAATAAAAATAATATTTTATTTATATATTATTTAGTTCAAAAATCGTTTAATTTATCAGAATATGTTCCTTAGTTGAATATAAACTAAAAATACTATTTGTGCATTAAAAAACTATTTACAAAGTAACAATAAAGTGAAAGTACATTCATTATTATATACAAAAATAATATACAAAATCATAGTGTTAGGGATTTTTTACATAACCCCATAATACATCCGTATATGGCCCAGGGTAAGGTGCACGATGGTGATAGTGTTTCGGGTGGCTCGGATAACATTGCATGCGTAGTGATTTCTATCAACTTTCATTTCTCCCATAGATGGTTCAGTTAGAGCTTGACATGTTGAAGTTCAGCTTGTACTCAGTCAATAGAGGAGGCCAATGATGCCACCTCTTTTCCGAGCCCCAACAAATGGGATTCGTATGAAACAATTCTACTTGATGAGTCCATTGTTTCCTTTATCTAAGTAAATTGGATTGTTAAATCCATATATTTAAACTAATCATGTTATCACTGTTCAACGAATATATTTGAATCGGTCACAATTCTTTTCATAAAACCAAAGATGTTGACATTTTATATAAACATTTATCATAAAGAGACATTTAATTAGATTAAGAGGGATTTCCATCAATTAATGTTTGGGTCGTTACATAATCATATTCGGTTTATAATGTCTACAAAATTATTTATTTACAGGATAAGGAGTGTATGAGTCAAAATACTCTCATCAAATAGGTTTTAGACAACTTTAGGATGCCATTTTAAACATATCGTTTAGATTTAACTCTTTGTTAAATAGTTTAGATTTATTGTGTCTTCTTGTATTCATACACTATAAGGATAATAAACATACTCTAAACATCCAAGAGAACCCCAACTGGTTCATTAATTTCATAGATAATATTATTTAAGCCTTTTGTATGATATCTAAATTTTTAGGAATATTATATCTACCAATAATATATTATTTTTTTAAAAAACTATTTTATGTGAATTTTGAGACTATTTGGTATTTTGTTTTTGTTAATGTCATAACACTATTATTACTTTCAATAAAATTCATTTAATCAACCATAACATGTCATATTAACATATAAAATTAATTTAATTCATCAAAAGTCTCCAATTTCATTTACTTGGTTATTAATAATATGAATTATTTTAATCATTCATTAATAAGGTAATTACTTCATCATCAATGTGTCTTAAAAAAATTTAATTATATAATGTCTAAAAATTATAAATAAAATATTATTATGTAATAAATATTTATATCTTTTTAATTAATATTTATAGTCAAATCTATCTTATGTATAACCCTATATTAGAAATGTTTTAGTTAGGAAAACAAGAATTTTACACTTTTAACTCTTCTTTAAATTAAATAATAATAAATGTCCTAATCTAATCCAAGTGGAACTAAAGGATCATATTTTATTCCTAATGTTTTTTTGGTTGAATTAAACTTATCCAATAGAATTAGGAAATGTGTTAGAGTAATTATAATATCATTTTTTCCTTTAATTATCCTATTTACATTTAACTGTTGTAAATAAAAATCAAAAGTTACTATTCACCAAAAATTATTTTCATATTATTGAACAACATTTTATTTACCGATATCAACCATGTGTCTAATATTTTCAAAATTCAACTCACAGAACTGGTAAAATTATGTTTTATGCAAATTTACAAATTCTCTTTGGAGGTGGGTAAAAGACGGAAAAAAGTTCAATAAAATTACTATATATCCAAACTTATAATAAAATGACTCAGATGAATTAAATTTAACCTCTATATATATTATGTATCTATTTTGACCAAATATAAATTTAAAAAAAATAATTATTTAAATAAAATGTCAGTTTTATCCAACAACACCGTGTTTTTCACTATTCATCAAAAATTGAATGTTTTCAAAAAATAAAAAAAATTACCTTAAGCTAATTAAGATATTCTGAATGAAAAAATGATGTCCATTTTTAAAGATAAAATTTATAAAATTTTAAAAATTGGGTAATACTATTCAAAACGGGTAGTTTGATTGGTTTTGGTGTGTTTGAACTCGAAGTTGCGTACAACACAAGCTATTGCATTATTCAAATGGAAATGTATTGTTGAAGCTTGGCCTGTTACACTAATTTATTGTTTAGTTTATATTTTATAATAATATCATAATAATATTTTATTTTTCTTAACAACTTAGTCTTGCGTGTAATGCAAGCCATTGAAGAAACTTGTTATTGCATGGGATGCACGATGACTCAGTACCCCATTAATTGAAAGATATAAAATATATTTAATTTACATTAAATAGTTGATAAGTTGTAAACTCCTGGGATATTATATATCCTAAAGTGCTTGATGTTGAGTATCATACATAGTAGCAAATACTATATTCTTACTTTTGAATTTTAGGATGTAACATTATCCCCACCTTTATTAAATTGCATCCCCAAAATTTAAAATTGATCTTTGTAATATATTGTTATCTATTTTATATATTTGAAATCCTACTTTTTTATTAGTGTTCATAAGAGATCCCCTAGAAAATGGAGAATGGGGAGGGAAATATTGACATGGAATAACATATAACTATGTCTCTAAGTATGATACTACTAATGGTATGTAAAGATACATACATGGAGAAAAAGTATAACTATTTATCAGGAGTGATTGAATTAATTAATTAAAAAACATGTGAATGATCAATATAAATGTGAGGGCATAAAATACAAAAACTAATGATGATTTCTAAGACCATCAGTTCAACAAAAATAAAGGTATTTCGACAAAAAATGTTTTAAGATCATGTTGAGAAATTAAATTATTGTTTAAGAATATAAAGAAATTTATTTACATTTTAATTTCATATGAACAATTCAATATTTTGTTTTTTATTTGATTAAATTTCAATTTATCCATTATTTCAATAAATTGGTATCAAAAAATTAACTTTGATCACTGGGGTACTAAAATAAGTTTTTAACAGATCTGAAGAACCATAAAAGACTGAAAAGTCTTACTAATTGCGTCTAAATATTTTCCAAAACTAACTTGGTTAATAAATTAATCTTTAAAACTCAAACATTATAATACTAGTTCATAATTAATATTTATTCATCAATATTTTTATCTAAAAACAATGAAATTTTGTCGAAGACACTACATAGTTTAGTGGTTTGCATTAATCCCTTATCATTCTTCAATCACGAGTTCAAGACTCATAGCCTTTCTGGACATGATTGGTTGTCACCCGACATACATGTTATCCTTTTTTAAAACCATATATCATCCAAAATAATTATGATGTAAATCATAGAAATAAGGTTTGCCTCTAAATATCCCTTTAGCAATGGTTTTCAATACAATACTAATACATAAAATACTTCATTAGTTAATTTTCACATAGTTCATTCAATGGTCTCGGTTTTATCCATAATATCATTTATAGGATTTCTAATTCATGACACTTTATCTTCAACCTAAAACACCATATTTTTAACATAAGTCATTCATTTTCATTGTAAATTCAAATATTACATAATGGTTTTTTTAAAGAATATGTCATTTTTCCTAAATAATTCCACTAAGATTTTCAAACCATGTGCGCAGTAGGGCCCATTATTGTATGCTTGGAAACGCAGAGTTAGGGCCCACAGACGTTGTGGGAGTTGTTACTCAGAGGTACATCACTTTTTGAACCACATCCACCTATAGTATGCAAATAGGGATATATTACTAGGAAAACTACATAATCTCTATCGAAACTGAAATTCTAGGGTGTCCTTATATACTTATCCTCAGATTATACCTTAGGGTTATGTTCTCTAAACATTGTTTTCTGAAATCAATCCTAGATGGTTTCTACTAATCTTCCGTCAATAACGTCTATTTTAACCCAGTCCCAAAAAACCTGTAGCCAGTGTCTACTACCCTTACATTGGTATGATTACTAGGAATCAAATTCCCAAATGACCGATCATTTTAGCAGTCTTCGAAAGATATCTTACAAACATGAAACCTTTAATACACAGGAAAATAGAAAATCCAAACATTATACAAAATAAAAATAAATATATAATATATTTTAAAGATTATTTGATATATTCCTCTTCATATCCTGGGGTAATAAAGCATAATAAGGGTGATCTCAAATGCTCAGAAAGGGTAAAGTTCATCGGAATCAATAGTGATTCAATTATAATAATCATGTTCCATGGTAAATATATGAAATCATATATCATTCAAATAACAAGATAAGGAAAACTAAATTTGGAAAGGAATGAAACTATATCACAATCCATTTAATAAAATGAAATTAAAATTAAATATATACATATATATGTTGATGCAAGACCCCATTGATGAACAATAATAGAAACATAAGGAGGGAAATTCTTAGTTATTGGATGCCAGGTTTCCTAGGTACATCGAAACAGTACCATCATGAAATATCACAAGATATTTTATAATATTAGTTAGAAAACCATTTATTCAACCTTGAATCAAAGTCAATGTGTTTTTCTCAAACTAATATCATCTCATTAGATTACTGATGCATTGAGTGGATTTCATTAATCGGTACCCAACCCATAGGTATTACCTTAAACAATCCCCAACCCACAACTTACTGGTCTTTGTAATTCTTCATATTGAATAAATAATATACCTTATCAAATTTCTATACTGAACAAAGGTTACACATTTATCTATATATACCTAAATAATCAAATAATAGTAACATTGAACACCATATGATAAATGGTATATAGTTTAGGAAATGAACATATCCATGATGAATTACATGAATAAATAGATTAAATTTAATGTTCTATGATTATAATGAATTGAATATTTCAAGATGACTACTAAAGGAATAATGCAAGTGAATTTGCATACTCCCCTTATCCAGATTAATAAAAAACCATCTATAAGAAGATTAAGTATGATATCAATATGACATACCCCAAGTGGAGTAAAATAAATGTTTGATGTCCTGATTTAATTAAGAGATCATTTAAAAACATTCTTGAGGAAAATATACATTTTTTTAAAAAACATATTGAAAAACCTTTTCTTTGAAAATCACATTCGAAATCATTTTCTTTAAAAATTATCCTTTTAAATTTGAAAAGTAAGTTTCAAAGAAATAATGGTGGTTAAATCCATTCATGTCGTATGATGTAAATCTATACTCCTTCATTATAGTAAAATGTTAGAAAAATGCCTAGTTTGTAGATAGATATGAATATTCCATTAACAACATTGGTTAAAGACAAAAAGGGTAGAAATAAATTTACTAAACCATTTGGAAAAGTCTGAATCACATTTGTAATTTTTTTACTAAAACCTGGTTTTTAGAAGAAAATATGTTCTCCAACTAAAGAGAGAAATGATGTCTTCTTTACTTCAAAACATTTTTTGTACCAAAGTGTGGAGAAATTGTACTAATACTTGAAAATGGTCATGAATAACTAGATGAGAATAAAATGAAAGGGTTTATTGATCAATGGTCATATAATTTCCTAGAATGGATATAACATTCCAATATCATTAGTATTATTCTTGAGGAATATAATATTTAAACATCATCACTAATGAAAAAACGACCTATACCCACGGTTCAAAACCATAGGTATAGCCCCCTAAACTGTGGGTATAGCCTATACCCACGGTTTCGGGAACCGTAGGCTGGAAAGGCATCACAATAGGTGTCTGATCCTATACCCATGATTCTCCAAAACCGTGGGTATAGATATTGAGACTATGTAATAATTTTGTTGCTACTGTGTCAATGGGTTATACCAACAGTTTTCAAACAGTTGGTATTTAATAAAAACATAAAATTCATGCGTGGATTCAAACCCTGCCATCTTCAATCAATCTACCATTCCAAACCACCCACGCTAGTTCTTATAAGTGATTATATATGTACAATTTATTTAATATTTTAATTTTCAAAACTGAATTCGAAAATTGAAAAACACTAAGTCAATTTGAAAATTGAAAAATGCTGAGTCTCGAACTGGAGACCTGTAGAAGGGAGAACCTGCACCAAACCAACCAATATACAGAACTTTATGTTACGTATATATATATATATATTTACTTATAATTATATTAGTTTTATATTAGAAATAAAAATGGCGGAAAGATTTGATCCTAGGATCGCTACAAAAAACCAAAGACTGCTAGACCAACTATGCTACAATGTTTTCATCAATTAATATTTCTATCTGCCCAATTATATTAATCGAGACTTTCTTCCTACCAAATAATTTTTTTTGTCCCGTGAATTTTTTCCCCGCCATAAGATATACCCACGGTTTGGTAAAACAGTGGGTATAGGTCTTTGAAAAAAATCATATGCCCACAGTTTTTGAAAAACCATGGGTATAAGCCTTGAAAAAAAATTCATATACCCACAGTTTTCCAAAATCTAGGGTATATGTATTCAAAAAAACACTATCCCCATGGTTTTAGGGGAAACCATGGGTATAAGTGACCTATAGCAACGGTTTTGGAAAACCGTGGGTATAGGGTCCCATACTATACATACAGTGATGGTTTTCCAAAACCGGTGGTATTAGGGTGCCCTATTCCCACGGTTCAAAACAAAACTGTGGGTATAGGTCCATTTTCTAGTGGTGCATAATGTATCTCATACCCCTTTGAAACTTTCTAAATAATAAGCCCCATGCAAAAATAATATTAAATCACAGATTACAATACCATGAAGATAAAATAATTCCTGATATAATATATCAAAATGGTCAGTACATACACCACAAAAATAATTAAATGGTGAGCATTAAATTTACCTCACGGATGCAAAAAGTGAGATGAAAATCTCATACCTTGCATTTCCTTTCGGGTGAAAATTCTTTAACCTTATGTATAAGGGGTTTAAATGTGTAAATAAATTAAACCATAACCATAATAATATTTTTTATATCATATATAATCATCTTTTAATATCTTGTTACCCATTTTTTAACAACCACTCATTATTTTAACGGTTTCATGTGTGAAATTCCGATTCTTTTGAGTAAGTTGATAATTGTTATTTATTGATCCTATTAATTAGATCATAGTTCCATCATATATAAAATTTAAAATTTGATTTGAATATTGTGTATATTATTTATATATGTATTTAAAATAATCAATAAGTTTTGAAGATAGGAAATGAAATGCATCGTTCAAAGAGATGGTTGGTCGTACATCGGAATGCTACTTTCATTTATTTTTCATATTAAATGAATTAAAAGTAATTTATAGATATTTATATTATAATTATATTATAATATGTATGTTATATATGTCACATTTGTGTATTAAAATTATCCTTATAATGTTTTATGTATAGCGTGAATGAATCACCTCACACTGAGGCGACTTTAGTCCATACTTCCACAAACGATGTTATCACATTTAGAAAAAATGGAAACTATAAATGTATGTTCTATAAAATATTTACAGAACCATAATAAATGATAAAAATCATATATATCTTATATAAATATTGTTTCAATCATACTTCCAACCATGATAGTCGTAATAGAATATTGAAAAATAATTTTTTCGTTAGTCACTAGTTCACCGTACAAATAAATTCTATGTTTTTTACCAATTAGTTAGAAATATGTGTAAGTGTACGTAGAACCATTATAATAAACACATAACATTATATTTAGGATACTTGAGTTATTATACAAACATTTAATAAGAACATATGAGGTTTTGGAGAATTAAATTAAAATAAATAAATAGCAGGAAGAATGCTACCTCTTTTTTGGGGAACTGCTTTTGGTTTTCCCAAAAGGGCTTCCATTGTTGGATTTCATTACAATTTTATTCTTATAGGATGATAGGTGGAATTTATAAAATATATTTTTTCATATATTGGTATAGAGAAATTTTCTTGAGAGGTGTAAGGAAGTGGGAGAAGATGGGGACTTTTTATAGTGGTGGAGGAGTGGCCCTCTTTTAAATTTTGGGAAAGGGAATTCCGCCCACATTTTTTCATGTAAAGGGGCTCCCAAAATTGACTAATTTAGATTAAATATATGATAGGGTTAAAATATGATTATAAAATAACTATTTTACAATACTATATTACATTTAGTCCCTTACAATTATTGTTTAGTCCCTTGTAAAGATAAATGTTTTCTTAATGGTTGTAATGAATTTTAATTATTTTCACAATTATTTTTCTCAAAAACTATGTTTATCATATTATAAATTTTATATTATTATTTTTAAATATATGGAATCAATTTATTCAAATTAAAATTACAAAATTGGAAAAAAAAATTAATTTAAATTTAGTCTTGTAGATGGGACAACAATACGGGGTTTTAAAGTGAAAAATGGAAAAGTTTCCTATGTTTATTTTGTCAATATCTAAGTGAAATTGATTCCATTATCCTAAATTGGATTAATAGATAAAATAATTCATCTAATTAAAATTTAAAACAATATAAAATATAATTTAACTTTAAAATTAAAATAGATGAATACGAAATTTTGAATTAAAATATAGTATTTTTTATTTTTCCATAAAAATTAAACATCAAAGAAAAATAATCAAAAAATAAACATAACCTAATATTTATGTTTCTATTTAAAATATGAATTTTATTTTGACATATTATATTATTATAAGTTCAACAAAAATTATTTAAAATATCTTCTCCATTTAAAGGTGGAAAAAGTTCCTTAATAAAAATTTAGGTTTTTATGTGTAATATTGGGTTTGTTCTTATCTTGTGATTATAAAATATATTATATGAAAATAAAAATAATTGAATATATAATATAGATATTACCTTAATATCAATAACTAGTGGTAATTAATTTAATTTATTATGATAAAAGAGCTTCCTAAACATAAAAAATAATCTTCAATAGAAATATTCCCTTTATATTCAATTGGGTCATATATTCATTTATAATTAATTTTTAACCAATTAATGCATTTTTTTGTAAACCATGCATTTTTATATGTTACATAATATTATTCATAAAAATTAATTTAATTTTTATTTTTTATATTATAATAAGCTGTTATTAATATATGCTTTTTTCAAAAAGTTCGGTCTTACATCTAACTCAATCCAATGAAGAAAATCATCATTGTGTGTGACGTGTGATCACTCAATGTCTCACGCAGGTCAATATTTAATATATATATATATATAATTTATTTAATATATTTAATATATTATAAATTCCTCGGATATTAAATTCTCTTTCGAGATTGATTTTTCATGTGTATACACTATCAAATTTAATATTCTTACTTTATATTTTTGAGTTGTTGCAAATTCCCCCTTTAACTTCATTGATTTAATAAATAGAGTATATTACGATTAACATGAAAATTTTGTGGTATTATTTACAAATTATATCCTAATATATTCAAAGAGAAATTAAGAGTGTGAATATAATTTAATAATTGTAATGCAGAACCTCAGGGAGGAGATTTTTTTTTGAAAATTTTACTCATTGTGAATCTTGGATATAAATTGATTCATTTTTTGGGTCATATAATTTCAAGAAAGTGTATATCAGTTAGTCTATAAATGAAAGAGGATACTTAATGTTGATCCAAACCAACCACAGTGACAAATATCATACTTTTTCTTGTTCTGGATGGCTATTATCTACAATTTCTGTAGAATTTCTGACAAATATCTAAACCACTCACAATGTCACCATTGAATGGATCGCATTTCATTTATAAAGATTAATGTGAAGAAAATTTCATGCAAATAAAGAGAAGGTTAGTTAGTTCACCTATGATTACATTTCCCTGTTATGGATAAGGGTTTTGAATCTATATTGATGAATCAATGAAGTGTGTGGTATGGGTCCTAATTCAGAATGATATAGCGGTATCTTATGCCTCACAAAAACTAAAGTTTCATGAGAAACATTACCCAAATAATTATTTCATGTTATCTGTGTTCGATTACACATTAATGATATTGATGAATTATCTTTACTGAGAATTGTGTGATATATATACAAATCATAAGAGTTTAAAGTATATATTCACTAATAATAAGGTGAACATGTGTTAGAGAAGATGGTTGGAGCTGATTATTGATTATGAATTCTCAATAAATTATCATCTTGGGAAAATATAACTAGATTACTCATTCTTTGATTCAAAATGATCCTTGTAGATTATCTATAATGAGGATCCTAGATGATCTAATATTTATCCATTTAAAAGGGATGGATTTAAAAATCATGAATAATGGGGGGAAATATTATCTTTCTAAGATAAGACTTTTCCCATCAATTCGTATGATGATTAAAGATATGTAGAATTGATATATTGAGATACAGAAGAAGATGCGAAATGTTTCCAAGTTTATCTTTGAATGTGGTGGAATGATAAGTTTTAAAAACCATGAATATTTCCATTACATAGAATATTTGAAGGAGTTGTTAGAGGAAGATAATACTTGTTCATTTATCTATTCATTTGGGAGGTAAGATGATATATACAGATTTGAATGTGTATTTCTAGTGGGATGAAATTAAGGGAGTTATTTTAGATTTAGTTCTTGGTACATGGTATTAAGAAAGTTAAGTCTGAGAGGAAAATTTCAGTAGCAATTTTACATCCATTAGCCTACCAAAATGAAAATGGAAAAACATCACCATAGATTTTATCATCGGACTCCCCAAAAAATCAAAAGGGAAAATTATCTATGGGTTATATTCAATCACATTAAAAATCTAGAAATCTTAATTGATATAAGAAAATAATTCTCACTATAACATCCTGTAAGGATATATATTAAGGAAATTTTAAGGTTTCATGGACTATTACATTATATTGTATATTATGGGGATCTGTGGTTTACCTCAATTTTTTCGTGAAGTCTTGTATAATCCCTTGATACAAAATTGTGTCTCAGAACTATATATTATCCTAAAAAACATGGTTAGTTTTATAGAAAAATTCAAAACATAGAGGATATTTTTATATCATGTTTTATGACTTTAAAATGTGGTTGTCATCAAAACCTTCCTCTAGTTTAATTTTCATACAAAAAAAGCTTTCACTCAAGTATTTAGATGGATCCTTATGAGTCCCTCTATAAAAATATGTATAGAACTCCACTCTTCTAAGATAAAGTTGAAGAAATTAATCCACTGGGACCTAAGCTTACGGAGTAAATGGTAGATAATTTATGGTTATTCCATAATACATCAAGGTAGCTTTGAGTCATAAGTAAATTTATGATTGCAATCGTCTACATGATCTATAATTTGACATTGGTGAGAATTATTTTTTATGAATCTCTCTATGTAATAAGGTTATGAGATTTTATTAGAATGGTAATCTAGCCCCAATGTATATTTTCCCATAAATATTATTGAGTAGCTTATCTCTTGTATCTTCCACTAAACCTCTCTCATGTCCATTATGTGTGCCATATATCTCTCATGATGAAGTAAATTCCTAATCATTTTCATGTAATGAATATAGAATTTATACCATTGGATCATGATCTATCCTATGACTAGTGACATTTGTAGAATTGGGATCACGGAGAGAAATTTATATGAAATAAAACCACTAATTTTGTCAATGTTTTATGTTAAAACAACTAACTTGATGAAGATATATGGGAACCTGAGTATATGATGACGCAAATTTATCTGTAGTTATTTGTATTAGAGTGACATAATTTTGAGTGAAAAAATTATTTTAAGGGGGGTCGGTATAATTTAACCCCCAGAGATTTTAGGGAATTTTTATTTAAAAATAATAATATCTTTGATATATTGAATTATATGAAACACTTAGTTTAAATGAAAGATAATATACTATTAAAAATATTGTTAATCATGACCATTATATACTAGATGTAAAATATGGAGATATGAATAATCATAAACATTTTATGAAAATTATTTGAAAATAATTAGATATAAAATATATACTTATAATCAATTTCATAATTTTTAGTAATGTCATTATATGCTTCAAAATATACTTTTGTCCCAAAAAAATGTTTTTATTTCATTTTATGAAAAAATAATAATGTTATTTTTTTGGAATTTAATAAACTTATTTGTACATATTTGATTAATTTTTTGAATCCTTATATCAAAATTATTTTGGGGTATGTTTTTGATAATTTTCTTAAAAGATTTACTTTTGATGAATTGAGAAAAATACTGGTTTCTTTAAAAACTACATTTTTATTAAATAATTTAATCACAATGGTCTTATTTTATCATATATATCATATATATCATTTAGTTGGTAATCATATATCATTTTGAATATATGAATTATTGGAATGTTTAACGAATATATATGGATTACCACCTCCATGACGTGATTTTATTTTTTTTTGTTTTTTTACAGGGATTATAATTAGGATTTATTTAACGAATATATATGATATATATGATATAAAAACTATTTTAAATTGTTAGTTAATATTTAAAAAATCATCATTCAAGAATTTGGAAAAAATGTTCAAGTGTATGTACGACATTTTTGTCCCATTGAACTGTGTAATTAATTTTCTATCTATAATATTAATGGATTGCTATAAATAAACTAATAATGAATTTATAATATATATATATATTATTAACATTCTATAGTTTATGGAACCATAATCTTTTCATAATAAATAAAACTACCGAACTAAAACATATATAAAAAACGAATCACATATCAACCAGAATAGTGTGTTCTATAAAGAATTTTTAATAAAAGATTAATAAAAGATAATAAGTAAATAATTATTGGTATGAAATAGATGATTATAATTTGGAAATAGATTTATAATAAAGTTATTTTTCTTTTAGTGTTGGTTCTACCTTTTATGAATATTGTTAATACTTTAGGTATAATATTTTCTTTTCACTTTCATTTTTATTGTACACATACCCTATCTTACACTTGTTAAATTTGTATGGTTTATATAAAACTCATGAATATCTATTATTAATAATAACATGAAAATTATATGAAATAGATATCCATATAATGTAATTTCATTCAATTGTATTTCTATTCAAATGTTACCAAAGTGGTAAATGTTTTAGGATACAATCTAATTAGTTATCAATATTTTTTATGATTAATTATTTGAGGATGATGTATAATGATATAACTCTCATTAAAATCATGTATTTTATTCTATTATGGTTATTTTTATAGAATAAATGTTTTCATTTAATTTTCCTCTCTTAAAGGATTACATTGACTGAAATAATGTTGTTAATAAAAACCGCATTTATTTCTCTCTTTGATCAAAAATTCTTTTTCTTCAATTTCCATGTTCTATAAAAATGTTTTAAAGAAAATTTTATACTATTCAAGGATAATTGTATGATGATATTATTTCCAATTCTTGAATTTTTATAAAATGGTTTAAATAATAATCTTCTTATTTTATGAATGATGTAGTTTTTAATTTTTACCAAAACTATTAATGGAATCTCTATTTTGCAGTAAATAATTCTCTTCCAGTGTAACCAATCAATTATTCAAAGATTCCATTAAAATATTTCAATGTAATTTTAAAAACAAATCCATAATATTTGAGAAATTTTATGTTTAACATAATTTATTTTAATGAGAAAATTATATTTCTCTCATGAAATCATCAATTCGATCTTTTAAAATCATTTCCCATCTAAAATGGCAGCATTTGATTTCACATCAGCTTTACTAGGGATATAATAAACTCATAAAATCATTATATTTCACAATATGGGTTATGATTATGATGAAAATATATTTATGAAACCTGTATATTTTCCATGTGTAATGTTTGATTAAAATATGATATGATTTTGAAACATTCTTTCATCCCATGAATTATTCTATGATGAAATTTTTATGAATCCCATTTCTTATCCTGGGTGTTGATATGATGAATGTTTTATTATCTTGTGAACCAAATATATATCATTTTCATTATGTTATGGGATTGACCAATATCTCAAACAAATGCATTGGGTAGAAATTTAATTCTTAGTAGATAAATATGACTGGAATAGGGATTGAGCCCATTTTAGTAAGGTACTTTATCAACTATGATAGTATTGGGAGTAAAATTTACAACTATAATGGGTTGGGGAGTGAACCCATAACACTATGTTAGACTTTACAATAATCCATGACTGTTGAGGAAATTATTTTCTATTTTCATGTTTATTCCAAAAATCAATGTCATATTTAATTATTATTCTCTCTAAAGTTATATACCTTAATTATTTTAGGATTCATTTCTTATGAAGTGCCATAATTTATGAAATGCCTCGATATTGTGAAATTTTATATATAGGGTTTATTTTTAAACTATTATGATCATATTGATGTACCCTTACTCTCATATTATGTTAATATCTCTATTTTTCCCCTTACTAAGCGTCTAATCTCACCCTTTCTTTTATTTTTATTCCCTAGGTTTTGAAGAATGGTATTATATATTCTATGTATATGATGGGTTCTAGTTATGAAGAACGTAGTGGGAGATGTTTCAGTTCACTTAAAATCCAATTTACTATATGTCCATGTTTCCAAATGCATTGTAAGTATATGATTTTGGAGTATATTGGTATATTTTTCAATGAATATTTATCTATGTTGGAAAATTGTGGGTTATAACATAACAAATTTAGGAAAACATATCAAATAACTTAACCCATGACACAAAGTTGGTTTCATCAAAAATATATTGCGGAATAATACTAAACATTACAATGGGTTACTATTATTCATAATTAGATACTAGACCTAAAAAATCCACTCCATTTTAAGGAACACTATCTAGGACAACCAAATCTCCATTCTCTGTCAAGGACCTACCGCGGTGTCTCTCCTAGTAAACTAACATCATCACCTAATGGATCCTTCTTAACAAATGATAAGGGCATACCCTACTTGAATAAGTGCACACATCATGGGTCTAGAGCCTCATGGTCACTTAATTTCTTAATATAAGGATCTCTTGGTCTATCACCATGCTTCGTAAACACTTGAATTCATTATTCAACACATAATAAATTTAATGGCCTCCAATAAACATATAAACATACAAGATATATAGAGTAAAAAAATTATTACATTAATTAACCCATATGTGATTCAGTATCCAAGGATCCACCTACCTTAAGAAAGTAACCCATGATCATCAAGTGCAAAAAAACATTCAAAAATCATTGAAAACAATCAAAAAATCCACACATATCCTCATCCAATCCCATTCATACCAATAACTTCACATAGAATCTATCAATGATGATATATATGAAATTGAAGCAAAGGAAAAACCTCCAATATGATTTATATGAATCCAATATAAGAAAAAACTAAAAAACATCATATCAAGATGTATACTTTAGATTTGACAAACATAACCTAGATCCATAGCCCTATTCCCTGGAAAAAATAGAGTATCTTATAATAACATAAGTCACATAGGACAAATAAGAACATACTTGAATTAAAATGATCTAAACTCTCTAGTTTCATAAAAAATGTTCTTAGAAGGGTTTTAATTAACATCATATGCCTCTTGATTCCATGGATTTAATTTTATTATAAAATATGAATAAGAAACAATAAATTCATTGGGTTAATGGACTTTTCATTATGTTTCGGATATTTAAAAAATCATGGATGGTTTGGTGCCATGGTTAGAAAAAAATTTCACTACCCATGTTCCATCCACAACCACCCCAAGGACCTATAGTGTTTATTTAAATAGATTTTAAAACTACAAACCAAAAATTATTTTTCTACTACAACGAGTTTCAAATCACTAGGGAGATGTCCAACAGATAGACAAAATTTTCACCCTAACTGTACTCTAAAAAATTCTCATGCCACTACCTATATTGTTTTAAAAAGATTAATCATGGGTTGGGAAAATAATTATCCAATAATGTACCATTAGTAATGCTTAAAAAATTCTAGAACACCCTAAAAACCTAAAACATCTTCAATAGAAACCATATATCCGAACAAATGTTTTATTGTCCAAAATTAATACAACTTAAATAAAAAATTATATTTCCACTAGAATATCCACACATAACAATGTGGTTGGTAACATTTTACTACACATAGAGTTTCTCATCCTCAAGAAGGATTGTTGTTCTTCTATAGTATACTATTGATCAACCCTGATCTTTGAAGTTCATGCTCCACAAATGAATGCCTGACACACCTCTACTATATAACTCCGACTCTAATCCAATTCACACCAGCATTTCTGTTGGAACTTATCATCCATGATAATATTATACAAAACCTCATCACCATTATTCTTCAACACTTGGGTGGGGGTTTGGGTGCCTCAACTAACCACCAAAATAGAAACTCAAAATTGGATCCTAGTTTAGATTTATCCTATTAGGATATCAATCACCAACACTAACCAAAATTTAATCGTACTGAGCATTGAGAACAACCATAGAAACACGTTGTTGAATAAGTTCTAACTCATCCTGAGTCATAATTTTATATCCAAACTCCATCAAAAAACACATCTAAAATAATAATTTAGTACAAAGAGTGGAACTATATCCCCTTGAATCCACCAACATAACAGGTTTTTGAAGCCACTATTACCAGTCAACTGTAAATTTATGCACCTCCACAAACCTTATGATTCTCCTCACTATTGAGTATCCTAATTTTCATTAACCCAAAACAATGGATGTTCATCATCAAACATAAATACCAATAATGACCACTTGATCACACTCGAGTTCCATAAAAAATCAATCTCCAGTATTTCTATGTCACACTAAGAATGAAATTCTTGATTCTAAATAACCTTATAAGATTTATATTATGACCTACCTCACTCAATATTCCTCTACCCACTATTGACTTATCTAATTCTACTCCTTCAGATTGAAACCCAATTTTCTAAGCATTCCATGCACATTTCACGCACGATCCATGCACAATTCCATGTCATCTATTGACACTCTAAAAACGTTTTACTCATAATCCAACCAAAAAATGTTACACAGAACTAGACCAGTGTTTCTATCTACTAGGGTAAAATACATATTTCTCATGCATCACACTGAACATGCATATCACTTACTATAAGTTTTATATCTACCCCAAAAAACCGTGGCACTTACATACTAATATAGCATTCAGATTCATCTAAAACACCTAAACTACCACTAATGGACAGGTAACCACCAAATTCCTAGTGGACTAAAAATAGTAAAACATTTAACAACCTAAATTTCTATAAATAAAATTCCCATTTAAAAATCATTGAGTTCCTTGTTATGAAATTTAATTATAGAAAAAATATGAAACACATTAGTTATTTTGGAAAGTTATATCAGGTTGGATTTAAAAGACAGTTAGGCATCATAATCATTGACAATATTTCCATTGGAAATATATCATATGACCTGTATATAAAATGTTTTCAGATAAATACCAATTAAAAATAAGGAAGAATTTATGACTTCAAATAGTTGGGTCACACCATATGAAGCCCATTTATCAAAGATTCAGATTGAGATAGAATCAATTTTCCTTACACTTGAAAACCCCAAGAACATATTCAACATCTAAATCATGAGTAAACCTGTTTATCAGATGTGTTCAAACCCATTGATATCATAGACCAAACCATGTTCATCGAACAAGCCCCACGAAAATCTTACCATCACACAAATTACCTAGAGGTCATTCACATGTGTAATAAATGGAAATGTATCTAGAACCTAATAGTCTGAATTATTATACTTGTTTTAATAAAATAATGATTATATTTTTATTTTATTACTATTACTACTTTTAAAAATAATTATATTCTGGGTTTGATGAAATAATTTTCTCATATGACGGAACACAAATTGTATTTTTGGAGAATGTATAGTTTCAATTAAAAAACTATAATTTAATGAATTCAAGAATTTTTAAATAAATGATATTTTAATAAAGTACTATTATTCAATATATTTTGTTTAACATAAATTCTAATATAATTTTATTACATCAAAAAAAATTAATGGTCTGGAAACTGTTATTATAAAAAACCAATATTTATCAATAAATGATGATTTTTGATTTAAAAGTTTAAATTATCATACCTAGAGAACTATTTGGGGAAAATAAATATTAATTTTGAAATAAAAATGTATAAATTAGTCAACACTGATTTGTTTCATAATATTTGGTGGGTATTAAATTTTTTGGTCAAAATTAAATACTATATTTATATATACTGTGTATTCTGACAACATAATGACCCAAAAGTGAAGTAATTTATTGTATAAAAGTTATCCACAAAAAAAAATATACTTCCCATTTAGTATAATCTATATTTGAAGTTATTTGATTAATTTATGAAACCCTTCATGAATCCTCCAAAACATATATTATATTTTAATGTTTTAAAATCAATTCTTTGTAAACATGACCCACTTTTACGTCACTATGAGAAATATTTTAATGAGATCATTTCTTAACATCGAAAATAACGAGTAAAATGTCACATTGGTAAAAAAATGTTAAAAATAATGGTACTAGTTTTGGTTTTGATGACTTTATCACATAGTTTCCAAAACATATAGATGGAAATTAATAAAGAACTATTATCTCTTTTGTTATATAAACACATCCAAAATACCAGTCATCTTCACTCAAAACCATTGATGTATTAAATTACTCTACCCTTCTCTCTCTATAGTTCTCTAAAGGATTCCTCATGATCATATTAAGTTCCATATAATCTTTTATATGAACCGTCTCAAGGAAAGATATTATCTCATGCTTCCTTTTATTTATGGACATTTTTTGTATTATTCCATCTAATTTCTAATTTTTCATGTTGGGATATGTTCATACACATCCCTATTACTATAATTATGATTTCCATGTGATGGGATACCCCTTTTATTCTCATTAATAACTTATGTTAATCGTTATGTACTGCCCTTATGTAGCAGAAATTACCCTACGATTTTGCATGCCAAACAATTGTGCAATGAATACCCATCACCATTTCTAGTTATGGTAATTCTCTAAAATGTAACTATTCAAATTTTTTATTGGGAATTACATGTATGTATCTCAGACTCCATAATTATGGTATAAAAATTTATTAAATACATCATTATATTGTATGAACTTTTCGGCATACTTATGAATGTACTTGATATGAATGTGATGGGTGGCACCAAAATTATATAGTCCTTCATTGCATAGGGTAATATTTTAATTTCATGATATGACACAAATTGTGTGCTGATGGTTATCCAAATAATGCAATGATATGTTTTCATCTCGATAATCATAGGTTGTTGTTTATGATTACATGGTTTACGTTGTTTCCATGTTCCTTGGATCCCTTTTTTTATCATGTTATATAATGACTTGTTGTTCAATATTATGATTCTCAACCCTCTTATGATGCATTGATATACCAATTATCTCACACATACTACTTTACCATATTCTATTACTCATTGAAAAGGGAATTCCATTATGTGGCCTTTTCAAACCCTCCACAAAAAGGAACCTCATCCCCATGAAGAGGTCACTCTGGAGAGTGCCCCATTTTGGAAGGATCCACTTCCATCCAAGATGGAACAACATCCTAGAGGGTGACATCCCAATTGGAAATAGATTGAATGAGTAATCCATTTTCATTGATGGGTTTCGCCTCATTATTCTCACCCAGTTAGGTACTGGGTTACCCGAAAAGTTGAGAATCTCTGGGAGAAGGAGAAATTCACTCCAGAGTAGGCTCCCAAGAATTGAACTATGCTCTTCCCAAAGGAAATATTTTTTGTACAATATCCTTCACCAATATGCCATTGATTAAGTGGAAACATTACCCTAGTCTATTCTATGTTTATTCCCTTCATTGGATTTATATTTCACCTCATTCTTATATGTGTCATCAGGTTATCCTACATAGTTTTAAAATAATGAAGGGATTTTATTCACATGTTAAGGATATTTTTAATAATTTCAATGTATTCGTGTTTCAATGTGTTAAAATATGTACTTAATTTTAAAAAGACACTAGGATTCATGATATTTTTGGATTTATTTATGTGTACCAATACGTAATAAATATTGAGAAAAGTGTATTAAAGATGTGGGTTTTCGGAATTGATTTCAATGGACAGTTTAGTTATTTTGGGATTAGGATTTGGAAACTCTAGATAATTCCTTAGGGATAATAATAACCATAAAAGACATTCAAAAATATTTATAAACTATATAGTATGTTTTTTACAATCTAATACATCACTATCTTGGTAAAACTAGTGGATGTGGCTCTAGAACAGATGTAAATAGGTCCAATAACCAAAAGAATAGCATGTTGAGCTAGACTTCATCATTACCTGGTTCATGAAAATGGACCTTGCTACATGCCTAGTTTGACACTCATGTGTTATATGATTTGGAAAATTTATAATATCATTATAAACCTCTATTATGGGAAAAAAGTTCACAAATGATCGTATATTTGATAAGAGATCATGGATAACCTAGATTAAAACTCATAAATTCATAGGTTAAAAGATATATATCAATTATGAGTTATCTATTTAATGTTCATAGTTAACTATTTTTCTGTTTCATTCTTTAAAAATAATTTTTCCTAATTTTACTTGTACACTATTCAATGGATGGAAATAGGAGGAACCATGTCAACATCCAATGTTAAGTACAATATAATGACTGACCAAATGAAACACCCAATATAATGGGAGTGAGAATATTGATATTTCTAAAAAAATCTCAATTAAATCATGTTATAAAATCAAACAAATCCATATGAATTACAAAATCACCTAATGAAATATAAAGTTTTAATTGAGGCCATTATATGAAAAAAATGATCAAACTCTCAATGTACCTTCTGATCACATAGTCATGGAACAATGGATGAAATCCATTAATAATATCTTCTCCATCCTTAAATGACATGAGAAAAAGATTTTCATGTTGGTTGTTTACCATATGTGGGGATAATATGATATTTTTTGGAAGGTGGTCAAAAATATGATGCCTGATGAGGAGATCGATGCAATGGAGTAGATGGAATTTCAGAAAATGTTTTTTCACAAATATTATCTTCAAACACTACAACTAAAAATAGTGAGATATTTCTTAACCTCATGAAAATGGATTAATAATTCAATAGGGTGTATAAGTAAGACTCCATTGGACTTTCCAGATGCTACTTTTGATATTTTATTTCTTCTAAATGTAAATTTGATAACTTCTTTGATGGGTTAAAGATGAGTATAGGAAATGTTTTTGAAGTTTTTGACTTCAACATCTATGAATAAATTATCTTATGTTCCCTAAAATTCATGATGTATATCGGTGAATATAAAGAGTCACATATGTATTGAGATATGATGTGTAGAATGGAGTATAATTCTAATGTTGTGATGGAGAATTATGATGGTGGTAATAAATTTCATCACCCCACATGCCAAAAGTGTGGGAGGAAGCATCCCAAAACTTCCCTAAGGGGGAGAAAGAAAATATTTAGGTGTGGGAAGGAAGGGTACCTAGCTATAAATTAATAATGGGAGAAACGCACCAATTTAACAGATGAAAGGAAAGCTCTTGTCAAACCATATCCTATTTTCAAAAGTTTCAACAATAATGAAAAAGGGCACTATGAAAATATATTTCCTAAGCCAAAGTTTTTCGATGAAAACCAACAACAGCAACCTACAAGGCCTGGATATTAGAGGATAGGTTATGAAATAACAACTACTAAGTTGTATCCTAATAACAAATTGGTTATATTTATGCTAGTTATTTATTAATTAATTGAGAATGTACAATTTGATACTACTTTTATTCACTCATTCATATTAGGAATGTTTAATAGAACTATTCAAACACCCCCTCAAATTATGGATGTCGAGTTATTGATGAAGAAGGAAAATGTGGACTTTTTTCATCCCAAGAATATAACCCATCACATATCCATATTTATAGGTTTAATTTCATTAAAAACCCCATGATACTCACTTTAGGGGAATTTGATACAATTTTTGGCATGTGTTGACATAACTTATACAGAGCCAACATAAATTTTTTAGAGAAGGGAATAAAACTCTATAGTGAATTTAAATTTTACTTTATTTAAGTGGAATAATGGGGATGAATCTTATTTTGTACTAATAACTCAATAATGGAAATTATTTCCTTGTGAGTAAGAATATCTAGCCCTTAGGATTGAGAGTAATGAAAATACCATCCTTGATTTCATAATCATTATAAGGGAATTCACTGACCTAATTCATAACGAATTATCTATTCTATCTCATATAAAAGAATCAGATTTCTCCATCAAGATTATACCAATAGAATTTAAAATATTTTATACCCCATATTAAAAGGCCATTTTTAAAATCTAGGAGCTGAAGAAACAATTTATGGAGTTTCTAGATAAAGGGTTTATACATATATGTTCTTCTCTATGTTGTGAACCAGCCCTCTTCATTAGGAAGAATGATGGGTCAATTCACCTCCAAATTAATTTTTTTGAGCTAAAAAGGATAATGTTAAATAACACGTATCATCTTCCATGTATTTACTAATTGTTCAATCAACTATGTGGATCCCATTGTTTCTATAAGGTGGATTTTCAGTCCCTATATTATCAAGTAATGTTAAAGAAGGAAGACATGACTGCGAATTATATTCATACAAATTATAAGAACAATAAGTTCATAGTGACTCAATTGTGGCTCAATAAATTCCCAAAAAAATCAGGGAAGTAATTACTAGACTTTTTAGTGATTACCATGACAAATTTGAGGTAGTATTTATTGATTTTATTTTTACATACTCAGAAAATTAAGGAGAAACATGAGGAGTATTGGAATTCTATACTGAATAAATTATGAAATAAATGGAAATTGAGATGTATAGTAAATTTAAGTTTTATATAGAGAAAGTAACTTTATTAGGACATGTTATTAATAGTAAATAGATTAAGGTGGATCCATCAAAAATCAAAGTAATTGAAGAATGGAGAAGGCTTATATTTATAATTTAAAATTAGGGTTTTTTGGATTAGGAAGGTACTGAAATTTACTTATGAGAAACTTCTCACAATTTTCAAGCCTGAAAACCATGAATAAATAGAATTAAGTGAATTTTGACTAGGGTTATAAATGTGAATATAGTTCTAATGAGATGAAGAAGATTCCAATCACTTCACCTATTATCACATTACCGACCAGTGGAGAAGTATTTTTTTATCTACAGTGATTCATATAAAAAGTTCTTCGGTTTTGTACTTATGCATGATAAAAATATTATATCCTATGGATACAGAAAGTTAAAGATCCCTTAGTAGAACTATGTAATGTGTGATCTATAATTTTAAAGAGTGATCTTAAAATTAATTATTTGGTGACATTAACTCTATATAATAATGTGTCACATATATATTGATCATAAAATCCTCAATTATATATTTATAGAAAAGGATATTAATTTCTATCGATTAATGTGGTTATAAATAATTAAGTATTTTAAATATTCAATTTACTACTGTCCTAGGAAGGAAAAAATTGGAATATGCTCTAAGTAGAAAGTATCCAGCAAACATATACATGATGAGGATTGAAAGGGATATAATATTAATAGACATGAAAAGGATAAAAATTGTTATAATAAAAATATAATCATATTTCTAAAGAAAATTTGATTCTTAAGAATATATTCATGAGAGGATCATGAAGGGTTGGAATGATAATGAGTTTTTACAGAAGATAGTAGTGAATATTTTGTTGTTCTACTTTGATGATGATGGAGTTATAATGTTTGGAATCCAGATAACTATCCCATTAAAACCAAAACTGAAGAGGGAACTTCTGATCCATTTATATTCATTTAGGAATCATTATTATATATAGATATTTGACCCAAAACTAATGGTGGGATAAGATGAAGTGGGATATTTTGGAGTTAGTATCTCAATGCTTAGTATTCCAATAAGTAAAAGAGGAACAATGAAATTATAAGGGTATGATTTAACCACTACCCATACCAGTATCGAAAAGGTAAAATCATATCTATTACATCATAGGATTCACTAGGAAACCTAATGGAAATAACACAATTTGGGTAGTACATGATTGTATTAAAAAATTAATACATTTCATTGTTATCAATAATGTCTTCTATCTTGACCAACTCACCAAAATAAACATAAGGGAAGTGTTAAGACTACATGGAGTTACACTCTTTATTTTATCTGAATGAAATGTGAGGTTTACCTAGAGGATATTGGGAATCCTTCCACAATGATTGGATACTGAACTAAGATTCAACACTACTTATCACACTGTGATGGTTGTTCTTTATGAAATGACCAATCAAACTCATTAGAATATATAGAGACCATGTTCAATGGATTTATATTGTTTTTGGCACCTACACCCTCCCTAAGTGGAGTTATCATATAAAAAATGTTTCCAATTTAGAATTAAAATGGAACCATATCAAGTTTCGTAAAGGAATAGGGGTTAGACTCTCACATACTATGATGAAGTTTGAGAGAAGAAGTTGAAGGGAGAGGATAATATCTACAAAATGATATAGAAGGTTCAAACCATTCAACATCATATGAAATCTGAAAAAAGTTTATAAAAAATATATGTATAGAATAATGGAGAAGATCTATATTTTGAGTTATGAGATAAAGGGTTCCATTATATATCAACATGGAAGAAATTCATGAGTTTTGGAGTGAAAGGAAAGCTTAGTCCTATATACATTGGCCCCTTTGAGATCCTTGATCATATCAAAGTGGTGTCCTATCAACTAGATCTCCAACATAACCTATCTTAGGTACATAATGTTTTCTATATATCCCTCTTGAAGAAGTACATAAAAGAACCATCACAGGTATTGAATCCATAGGTGGTTCCAATAGATAAAGTTCTTCCATACAAGGACTAACCAGTGAATGTTATTTGATCATAAATTCAATGTTCTATGAAATAAGAGACACACCTGGTCAATGTGTTCTAGATGAAACATAATTATGTGAAGGTAAAATTGGAACCAAATAAGGAGATGATGTAGAAGTACGCTCATTTTTTTTGTGTTTGAAATGAGATTTTCAGGGGAGAAATTTCTAAATGGTGGAGTAATGTAACGACCAAAATTCTATAAATAAAATGAAATTTTTACTTTTTTTTGAATGTATTATTAATAAATGAAATCTTAGATAAAACATTCTCTACATTGGTTTTTTTAAATTTCATATATTAAAAAATATTTAAAACAAAATTTCATTTCATTTCTTTTGATAATATAACTATTGGATAGGGATTTCATGAAAAGTATATAAAAAGGGTTGTGAAGAATTTCAATTGAAATAGACGAAAGTTGTGATCATCTCAACTAGGAGAATCATACAATTTGAGGCACATTAATTGGAGAATTAAAAAGAGATAAAATCAATAGTTTTTTCTATAGACAAAAAACATGACATGATTCAAAAACTAAAGCATGAGGAAACAGGTTTATGTGAGATGTTCAAAATCATTTAGATCATGACCCAAACCAAGTTCACCAAACCACCCCATGAAAATATCACCATTATACACCTTGCCCTTAGGTATTATTATACTATAATAATGGAATATGTATCCATACCATATTAGTATGAATTTTTCAATTTCTATTTTTCAGAATATAATATTTATATTAATCCTTTATTATTATTATTATTATTATTTCTTTTTAAATGATTTGATAATGTGTATTGAAAAAATTATTTTTATAAGATGAATGGAAAATTTTATTTTTAGGAAATGTATTTTTTTAATTAACACCCCCTCTTTTAATGAATTCTGGAATTTTTTAAAGAAATTTTATTTTAATAAAATATTATTATAAAATATTTTTTATTAAATATAAATGATATTATAATTTTAAAATGTGAAAATTAATTTTATAATGGTTATAAAATTATTATTATCAAATAGAACCAGCATTTTTTAATAAATTTGTATTTTTTAAAATTTAAAAATCTCACACATATAGAATTGTTTGGAATAAATAAATAATATTTTTAGATCAACATTTCTAAATTATCCAGAGTGATTTTTCATAATTTTTAGATAATGTCAAATTTTTTGTTAAAAATTAAATATTGTATAAACGTATATTTTGTATTATGACATCATAATGACCCAAAAGTGATGTAATATACTCAAAAAATTGTATCCAAGACTAAATATATATAGACACTATACTAAAAAAATTAAGGTTATTTGATTATGTCTATAATAATTTAATAAATCCTTCACAATTTAAATTATCTTTTAAGGGTTCAAAATCAACTCTTCATAAACATGACTCACTTTAACATCACAAAAGTTATTATTTTAATGATCTCAGTTATTAAAATTGTAAAATAATGAAATCTACTTCACATTGGTAAAATCCATCGTAAAAACCATGGTAAAACCCATGGGAATTTTTGGGGTCTTGATTACATTATCATTTTTACTCCATAATGTATGTTTCAAAATTTCTAAATAACTCTACTCTATTTTAATATATAAACCCACCCAAACTCTCACTCTTCTTTAAAAAGAAGACTTGGACCATGAAATCACAATTTAATTATCTCTCAATTGTCCACCCAATTTTCTCTCAACCCATTAAGAAGATCCACTCGAACTATTTGTTATGCCCTCTCACGGTAAGGGATCTTCTCCATCTCCACTTCACTAAGGAACCTTATTTTTATTTTTCCCCTTAATTACCAATTTTTCATGTTGAGTTATTTTAGTATATACCTCTCTTACATTCCATATAATTCTTAAGTGACGATGGGCCCTTTTCACTCACATTAATCCCTTATATGAATCTTTATTTTATGTCATTGTGATGCTTAAATTATACATTGTTTTTTAGAACCAAAGAATGGTTTGTTGAATATACATCCACATTTACACTCATGCATATTCAACTATATTTACATCTTAATCATTGACTATGGAATTCCATATATGTATCTCACACTCCTTAATCATGGGATTAAAAGTGATTAAAGACATCCATATTTTGTATGATCTTTGTGGAACACTTATGCGTGTATATGATAAGTGATGTGTGGGTGAAAAATTATATTGTCCTACAAGAACATTGGGTAACATTACATGCTCCTGAGATACTATGTATGGTGAATGGGTGTTTATCCTCAGCACACAATGTTATTTTTTCTTAGTGGTTATCTGGGACTTATGTTATTGACTCCATGGTAAAAAAAATATCCAAATTCATATATTAACATTATGTTATCATCTTATATCTTTAATATAACACCCAAATACTTTATGCTATGTATATTCTGGAATAAATTCAATTCATTTAGTAGCATCCATTACACATGACACTCAGTTTAAATGAATAATGATATACTATTATATATTTATATGACAAATGTATTAGTAATGTGACAATTAAGAATTGTAAATTGGCCAATAGAATTGTAACCACACCTAAAAAATCATAAATAATATTTATCTATCTTATGAATAAAAATATAATATATTTATATCATGGAATATGTAAATAAATCATTTAAAAATAATATATTAGTTATTGGTATTTTTTGTTGTAGGGACCCAATGATTGATGTACATGGACATTACATTACTTTTTCAAAATACTTAATATATGACAAAAATAGACGACCAAAGACCGTATTAGTTTAGTGTCTTTGGAAACTCATAATGTAATCTTCTAATCATGGTGAAAGATCTTGAACTTCTCCCATAAAGATCTTCCCATTTGGTTTTCTTACCTAAAACCTTTCTTTATATCCTGGGGAAAATAAAACATAAAAAGGGTGAGCCCAATTGCCCAGTAAGGTTAAGCATAGAGATCATAAAACAATCCATAAACATTTGAATGCCAAAACATGAACATAAAATCAAAACATCATAATCTTGAGGAAAGACATAAATCTTGGAAGTACGTAAGGAATATATCATAAAGGAACATCAATCATGATAAAATAGAATGGGAATATAACATGTAACTGTTTCAAACCATTAATCACATGACATGATTTTCATAGTAGCCAAGGAATTGCTACCAAGACCATCTAAGTGGACAAAGTCCCTTTCTGAATCGAGTTCACTCCTCGTTCCAGTCCTGTAACACTAAACTGGATTAACATACCATTCCATCCATGTCGATCTCACGAGATATAAATATTAACCCAATGTTTTAAAGGGAGATATAGGTCTCACCCTTCTCATAATGAAATAATTCTTTCAGGTGCCACAATATCATAAATCATACAACATAGCATAAGCCATGTAATAGAATGGGATTCTTAAACATCATGCCATCATAAAAAAATGCATATAAAAAACTGGATATCACTTAATCATAAGAAAAATCAGACCATGTAAATAATGGAGACATTATACTTGAAACAAAAACATATTATATAATGTCATTTTAGATGGAAAATAGTTTTTGATAAAACACTTGAAATGAATTCTTGAGGAAAATATCCTTTCTTTTTCAAAATAATTTTCTTTTCACAAAATTCCAAAACATTTTAAAAGAAAGGGGTTTTTTGAAAATAATTATGCAATCTTGTAGAGGAAGCTTCATGAAAATGAGGATTCATGAAACAGTAAAAATCCTTTCACGCCGTATAAGTTAAAAATATCATTCTCCTCGTACTTTTGTCGGAAAAGTCAAAAAGTTCCTCGTGTGGTAAACAAAAGTAAGATTCCTTTCAAAACATGAGGTAAAATTCAAAAATGGGTAAAAATAACATTAAACATACAATAAATTTTTTTTAGAAAACATGTACAGGGATGATAACAATAACCGCAGTAAATACTTACGAATAAACAATCTTGGATAAGAACGAGATTGGAATAGCTATCCCTTACCTAATGTCTGATATTCATTGTATGTATCCAAAACTCCTGTATAATGATTTAAATAATTTCATTGACTTATTAAAGAATCATATTCCTTGTTATGATATCATATATGGTTCACTGATTACTTTATATTACCCGTTCTTTTGTAAATTCCATGTTAAAGCAGCGTTTTGGGTAAAATCATTTCATATATCATACGTGTTTTGACTTGTTGTTCTTGATATTATTACTTATATCCTGATTTACTTAATTCCAAAATGTAAAAAATTATTTATCTATATTATATATTCAGTATGTAAATATATATGATAGATCGATAAATGGAATGAAATACACTGTTCATGGAGACGGTAGGTCGTGCGTATGCAGGAACGCTGTTTTCATTTCCTTATTGAATTAAATGGAATTATGTAAATGAAGCATATATGTACATAATCCAGTATCATTATTATGTAATATATTTCATGATTATTTATTATATATACTTTATAATCATACTTTAATGGGAAATCATGGAAAATGAAACCCATCGCGTTCATGGAGACGGTAGTCCGTACGTACGCACGAGCGATGATATCATTCCCATGATCATGGAATGGTATTCAAGTGTATGTATAATATTTCAGAATCAATATAACTTTAAAATAATAATATATAGTTATTTATTTACACCATTATACCCATCCATGTAAGGTGGTGGTGGAAAAAAGATTACACCACAGTGTGGATACAATATTCTGTACGTTCGCACACGCGGTGATTTCATTTTCCGTAGGATAGATAGAAGATGTAAATGGGTTGTTTCATATTTATAATTACATATCAGTATAGTAGTGATACTTATGTTATTAATTTATTATGAAAAAAATAAAGAAGAAGAAGTAGAAGAAGAAAAAAACTGGAATGAATCGGTAACGGATATTACCTCTTCTTTGGCGCGCCTCTTCTTAACCTCGTCCCAAGGCACTAGGGTTGGTCTTTTGAGAGACCAAAACATCTAGAATCTTTCTATGGAAGTGGAGAAGATAAATGGTCAGGGTTTTTCTTAACATCACATCACAAAAGGGTGTTAAGAGAAGAGGGAAGGGTGCCCTTTTTATAAGGGAGGAGAGCGGCACCTTTTGAAAAACGTAAAATATTATTTTATAATAAATTAATATTCGGTATATAATAGCTCCAGATAGATTTATTTATATATTAAAGTGGGAATGGGTCAAATTCCTCTCAACCAAATGGTTTTAGACAAGTTTAGGTCACTATTTAAACATTATCTTTTAGACTTAGATTTAAGTTAAATAATTTAACTTTTACCGTGTCTTCTTGTTTTCTTACACTATATGGTTAATAAACATACAATAATAATCCAAAATAACCCCAAGTGGTTAATTATTAATATATATATCCTTATATAAGTAATTATGACGAACCTTAGATTTTTAGGAATATAATTACAAATAATAATATAATATTTGTTTTAAAAAACTATTTTATGTCATTTTTGACACTATTTGGTAATTGATTTTTGTGAAACTAATATCAGCATTATTAGTTCAAAGAAAGTTAATTAAATAAATACTAAAATTTCATATTAACCTATTAAATTATTTTAATTCACAAAAAGTCTCAAATTATATTTATTTGTGTATGTATAATATCAATTATTTTAATATTTCATTATTTAGGTAATTACTACATCCCTGTTCTGTCATAAATAAATTAAATTATTTAGCATCTAAAAATTATAAATAAAATACAATTAAGTAGGAAATCTCTTTATATTTCTAATGAATATTTATAGTCGAATTTATCTTATTTATAACCCTATATTAAAAATGTTTTAGTTATTAAACCTTTTTTTAACTATTTTAACTCTTTTTTAAATAAAATAATAATGAATGTCCTAATCTAATCCAAGTGGACCTAAAAGATAATATTATATTCATAAGGTTTATTTGGTCTAATTATACTTATACAATAGAATTATTACATGTCTTAGGGTAATAATAATATCATTTTTACCATGAATTACCCTATTTACTTTTAACAGTGGTAAATAAAATTAAAAAGTTGGTGTTCACCAAAAACTATTTTTATCTTATTGAACTAAATTTTACTCCTGGATATTAGCCTTGTCTCCTATATTTTTGAAATTCCATTAACATAAGTTGTAAAAATATGTTTTATATAAATTTTTAAATTCTCCTAAGAGGTGGGTAAAAGACGGTGAAAAGATCAATATAATTTTTATATATCTAAAATTATTTTAAAATGACTCCACTGAATTACATTGAATTTATATAGGTATTATATATCAATTTTTACCTAAAATAAATATAAATAAAATAAATAATTATTTAAATAAAAATTCGGTTTTTAAATAGTAACCCAGTATTTTCACTGTTCATCAAAATTTAAAAGTTTTTAGAAAAATACCAAAAATTCACCCTAAGCTAATTTAGATATTCCGAAAATAAAAATGAAGTCCATTTTGAATGATAAAATTTATAATTTTTCAAAAATTGGGTATTACTATTCATAACTGCTAGTTAATAAAAATATTATAATAATTTCTCGTTTAGTGAATCTTGGTATTGTGTACTACACATGCTATCAAAGAAGGTCTGAATTGCATGTAATGCAATCCATGTTAGGGTTGCGCGTAGTGAAAGCTCTGTTTAGTATTTCATATAACAAAATCAAACCATTTTTCATTAATACATTAAAAAAATTATACTTAATGTTGTGTTGAATAATTTCCACAAAACGAACTTGAAATTGTGTATAACACGATCCAAGAATAGTGTTTCATAAACTACAAGCTAATACGATGTTACGTATTGTATAGGCTAATCTTGGTGTAGTGTATAATAGAATACGTCAAATAAATTAAATGTAATATATCTCATAAAATCTCAGGGTGTCACATTCTACCCCTCTTAAAATGAATTTCACCCTCGAAATTCGTCGGGGATGTAAATGGTTTATTACATGAGAGTTTCTTTCATAAAAACCCACATCTTAAAAAGCAATAATAAAACATACTTTTAAGAATGAAAGTTAGAAACAAAACGGATACCCAAAGTAACTCATCACTTGTCTTACCACATAAGAGATCATAGGTGAAAATATGGATATGGAAGAGAAATCTAACCATCATGTTCTGATTGAGAGTGGTAGAGAATAGGGCTATGAAAAATCCAATTATCACAAAGCCATAAAATTGTAATGATATAAGGTACCATCTGATTCATCAGATATGAGGGCACTATGACAACCTTTTTGGTTTTCAAGATCATTTCCATAATGTTGAATATTTTTTGAATTAAATGAAATACTTACTTGATTTTGGAACAACCTCACTGTTGTTTGTGCCTCGAACAATTTCAACTTCATCTCTTAAAGAAATGAAGTTGAATTTGTATTTTGTGAAGTGTTAGAAGATCATGCGATAGAATGATAGGTCATTCTATCTGTCTCAAACATAAGGTTAGTAAAAGTTATCAAATATACATAAGTCCATCTATAGTGAGATTAATTGTATATGGTTTATAATATAGACTTATACTTCATATATCATACCGCCTAATATAATAAAACTAGTTTCTACTAACCAGGGACTTTCTGTAGGCCAGTGGTATGCGATAAAGGCCTATTGCACTTTAGTTGTGGGTTTGATTCTCATAGCCTTGTCTGACGTGACGGGTTTCCACTTGTCATATAGGTTGTCCTTTTTCTAAAACTACATTATTATAACTTTCTAGAAATAGTATCGAAAAATGTTCTAGACTTAAACAATTCTATCTGATTTCCAACTTAATCCATTCAAACTATTAGGCTTATCGAAAATACGTATGTCCAATATTATAGTATAATGAAAACGATTACTATAAATTTCATCAACCAAGCATGTGAATACCATCATTTATCCCCTATATAATATATATCTTGTTGGTCACATTCCAAACATGTGAATACCGTAATCATGTATTCTCTTGAAAAATTAATACTCATTGAAACTTAGTAAAAACATGAATGCTATCAAAAGTTATCTCTTTCCACATACCAAAATCAAAAAATTTCTATATACTCAAACCATGATATCACATTGTCCTTATATCAGCCATGATCTCATCAATACTATAAAACATCTCATTATCTCTTTATCCCTTCTTTATGATCATATCATTTACTTTCCAAAAATATATGAATTAAACTTTCATGGTTACCGGTACCATTCAACATATACTTTCAAATAATTTAGGAAAAACAATAGTGTAACAATCCATAGATGTATCTTTATTCCATAGTGCCATTACCTATACAACATAAATCTTGATAAATATAAATCATTCCACTACCTTCTTAAACCATTAACTAAGCTTCGACACTACTTTCATCTCCTATATCATTTGTAGTCTCCTCATCATCATCCACATAAATATTACCCATATGACCATGTTGATTATCTTCATGAGATTTTCCCTTAGGGCCTTGGTTTTCATAATTCCCATACATTCCACATTTAAAACATCTATTCATTGTTGATGTCATACCAATACCATTATCCTTCTCCATGGTGTTAACTGAACCTTTTCCTTTTCACTTACTGGATTGGTGTCCTTCTTTTCCGCACCCAAAGCATCTTCCAGTTCCTTTGAAACATTCTCCTTGATGCCTCTTCCCACATGATTTACGTGAGAGAAATTGAACTTTATATCCTCTATGATCATCATGAAACTCATTCTTTATCTTATTAGCTGATTCGGGAAACATACCACAGTTTGGATTTTTGATCATATTATGAGTTTGCTGATCAGGCATAATAACGATGTTTGGACTTCCAAATCACGTTTCATTTGGTTTATCATGAATAATATCATTCCATTGTCCATCATATCCTCCATTATCATGAATCTTCCAATTTCCAGCCATTTCTAAAACCCAAAAAGAATAGTATGTAGAAAAAATAATTCTAGGGAAAAACATAATAAAGGGGGAGTACCATAAATATCTAACATCTTAGGTTAAATTCTAATATTGTTACCATAATTATAGGACTATAACCTATACGTATACTTATCCTTAGGGACATCCGTAGACATACCTTTAATATTTCTAGGGATTTCACTAAAGTTTTCGCATCCTAGTTTCCAAAGGTAAACTAAAACTTCACTCTAATACCAACTGTTGAGACCCCAAGTTTGATATAAATGGACATTACATTACTTTGTCAGAATACTTAATACATGGAAAAAACATACGCCCAAAGACTGTATTAGTTTAGTGTTTTTGGAAACTCGGAACGTAATCTTCTAATCATCGTGAAGGATCTTCAACATATCCCATAAAGATCTTCCCCTTTGGTTTTCTGACCTAAAACCTTTCTTTATATCATGGGGAAAAGAAAAAACATAAAAAGGGTGAGCTCAAATGCTCATTAAGGTAAATCATAGAGAACATAAAACATGCCATAATCATTTGAATGCAAAAACATGAACATACAATCTAAACATCATAATCTTGAAAAAGACATAAATCTTGGAAGTACATATGGCTTATATCATAAAGAAACATCAATCATGATAAAATAGCATGGGAATAAAATATGTAATTGTGTAAAACCATTAAGAACATGATATTATTTCCATAGTAGCCATGACATTGCTACCAAGACCATCTTAGTGGACAAAGTCCCATTCTGAATCGAGTTCACTCCTGGTTCTAGTCCTGTAACACTGAACCAGTTTAACTTACCGTTCTAGCCATGTCTATCTAATGAGATATAAATCTTTACCCAATGCATTTTATAGAGATATAGGTCCCACCCATCTCATAATGAAAGCATTCTTTCGTGTGCCACAAAATCAAAAATCATACATCATAGCATAACCCATGTAATAGAATGGGATTCCTAAACATCATTCCATCATAACAAAATCCATATAAAAAAATGGATATCATTTCATCATAAGAAAAATAAAACCATTTTAATAATGGAGACATTATACTTGAAGCATAAAAATATTAAATAATTTCATTTTAGATGAAAAATAGTTTTGATAAAACACTTGAAATGAATTTTTGAGGAAAATATCCTTTCTTCTTTAAAATCATTTTATTTTCACAAAATTCTGTGAAATTTTAAAAGAAAATGGTTTTGATGAAAATAATCACGCAATATTTTAGAGAAAGCGTCATGAAAATGAGGATTTAAGAAACTGTAAAAATTTGTTCATGCTGTATAAGTTAAAAATAAAATTCTCCTCGTACTTTTGTCGGAAAAGTCAAAAAGTTCCTCATGTGGTAAAAGAAAATAAGATTCCTTTCATAAAATGTGGTAAAATTTAAAAATTGGTAAAAAGGACATTAAACATACATGAAAACATTTTTATAAAACATGGACTTGGATGATAAAAATAGCCCCAGTAAATACTTACGAATAAATAATCTCAGGTAAGAACGAGATTGGAATAGTTATCCATTACCTTATGTCTGATATGATTCATATGTATCAAAACCTCCTTTATAATGATTTAAATAATGTCATTGACTTATTACAGAATCATATTCATTTTTATGATATCATATATGGTTCACATATGACTTTATATTACCCGTTCTTTTGTAAATTCCATGTTAAATCAGCGTTTTGGATAAAATCGTTTCATTTATCGTACGTGTTTTGAATTTTTGTTCTTGATATTATTACTTATATCCTGATTTAAATAATTCCATAATGTAAAACATGATTTATATATAATATATTCTTTATATAAATATATATTATAGATCGATAAATAGAATGAAATACACCGTTCATGGAGACGGTAGACCGTGCGTACGCAAGAACACTGTTTTCGTTTCTTTATAGAATTAAATGGAATTAAGTAAATGAAAAATATATGTACATAAATCTAGTACCATTATTATGTAAAATATTTCATGATTATTTATTATATATACTTTATAATCATATTTTAGAGGTTAGTCATGGAAAATGAATCTCATCTCGTTCGTGGAGACGGTAGTCCGTACGTATGCACGAGCGATGATATCATTCCCATGATCGTAGAATTGTATTGAAGTGTATGTATAATTTTTAATAATAAATATAACTATAAAATAATCATATATATTCATTTATTTACAACATCATACCCATCCAAGTAAGGTGGTGGTGGAAAATAGATTACACCACGGCGTGGAGACGGTATTCCATACGTACGCACGTGTGGTAATTTCATTTTCCGTAGGATGGATAGAAGATGGAAATGGGTTGTTTAATATTTACAATAAAATATCAGTATATTAGTGATAATTATGTTATTAATTTATGATGAATCAAATAATGAAGAAGAATTATATGAAGAAATAAATTGGAAAGATTCGGTAAAGGATATTACCTCTTTATTGACACGCCTCTTCTTAACCTCCACATAAGGCACTAGGGTTGGTCTTTTTAGGAGACCAGAACCTCCAGAATGTTTCTAGGGAAGTGGAAAAGAGAAATTGGCAGGGGAATGTCCGATCTTCAAGTCTCAAAAGGGTTTGAAGTGAAGAGGGAATGGGTTCCCTTTTTATAAGGGAGGGGTGGGGTAACTTTTGAAAAACTTAAAATATTATTCTATCATAAAGTCATTTTCGGTTTATAATTGCTCCAAATTTATTTATTTAGAAGATAAAGTGGGGATGGATCTAAATACACTCAACAAATAGGTTTTAGACAAGTTTAGGTTACTATATTAACCTTATATTTTAGATTTTACTCTATGTTAAATAATTTAACTTTTACCCCATCTTCTTGTTTTCTTACACTATATGGTTAATAAATGTACTATGACAAGCGAAATGAACCCCAAGTCGCTCATTATTAATATATATAACCTTAAATAAGTCATTTGGACGAACCTTAGATTTTTAGGAATATTATAATAATTAATAATATAATATTTGTTTTAAAAAACTATTGTATATCAATTTTGACATTATTTGGTAATTGATTTTTGTGAAAATAATATCAGCATGATTAGTTGGAACAAAGTTAATTAAATCTATACTAACCTATCATATTAACTTATAAAATTAGTTTAATTCATAAAATGTTTCTAATTACATTTATTTGGGTATTTATAATATCAATTATTTTAATATTTCATTATTTTGGTAATTACTGCATCTCCATTTAGTCATATATAAATTAAATTATTTATTGCAGAAAATTTATAAATAAAATACCATTAGGTAGGAAATATTTTTTGATTTATAATAAATATTTATGGTGGAATTTAGCTTAATTATAAACCGACATTTAAAATTGTTTAGTTATTAAACATTGATTTTGACTATTTTATCTTTTTTTAAATAAAATAATTAAAAATGTCCTAATCTAATACATGTGGACCTAAATTATAATATTATATTCCTAAGGTTGTTTTTTGTCGAATTATACTTATCAAATAGAATTAGAACATGTGTTATGGTAATAATAATATCATTTTTAACCTTAATTACACAATTTACTTTTAACCATGGTAAATAAAAGTAAAAAGATATTATTCACCAAAAAAATATTTTTATGTTATTGAACCACATTTTCCTCCTTGGTATTAACTGTGTCTTTCAGATTTACGAAATTCCACTCACAGAAGCAGAAAAAATAAGTTTTATGTAAATTTTCAAATTCTCCTAGGAGGTGGGTAAAAGACGGTGAAAAGTTCAATAAAATTCTTATATATCTAAAATTATTATAAAATGACTCCAATGAATTACATTGAACTTATATAGGTATTATTTATCTATTTTTACTGAAAATAAATTTAAATAAAATAAATAATTATTTAAATAAAAAGTTGGTTTTTAAATAGTTACCCAGTGTTTTCACTATTCATCAAAAATTGAAAGTTTTCAGAAAAATACAAAAAATTCACCCTAGGATAATTTCGATATTCCAAATTAAAAATGAAGTCCATTTTGAAAGATAAAATTTATAAAATTTCAACAAGTTTGTATTACTATTCATAACGGCTAGTTCATAATAATATTATAATAATTTCTTGTTTTTGTGAAACTTGGTATTGCGTACTACACACGCTATCGAAGATGTTTTTGATTGCATGTAATGCACGCCAAGTTAGGGATACGTGTAGTGAAATCTCTGTTTAGTGTAATGTATAACATAATCAAAACTTTTTTCATTTACACATTAAATAAAATTTATACTTAATGTTGTGTAGAATAATTTCCATAAAACAAACTTGAAATTGTGTATAACACGAGCCAAGAATAGTGTTGCGTATACTAAAAGCTGATACAGTGTTGCGTATAGTACAATCTAATCTTGGTGTAGTTTATAATAGAAGACATCAAAGAAATTAAAAGTAATATATCTCATAAAATCTAGGGGTGTTACATTTGGGAAAGGAAATTTTTTATTTAGAATTTTATAATTTAAATAATGATTTAAAATAATGTATAATTTCATAAAACATATTAATAAATTAATAATCATTTTTTCTGATGATTATAATATTATTTTATGATACATTAGTTAATTTTTCAATGTTTCATAAAACCAGATATAATTATAAAATTGGTATTTTTTGAATAAATGAGGATTCTAATTAAAAATTCAATTTATCACATAAAAAGTTATTTTAAAAATATGGAGTTCTATTGTAAAATATAAAAATCTTAAAAATTTTAGGTTGAATTTTTGGGATTTTTCTACAATAGATTATGTTTTTGTAAATAGTGAAATATTGTAATTTATGGTATAAGTATATAAATGAATTATTTCATTATATATAATGTATGGATTAGGTAATGACCCATTTGTTCTAACTCACATACTCTAGTTATATTATTTAGTATTTGGAATCATCAATATTCATAATCTTTAGCCAAAATAAAAAAAATGAATAAAATAATCAAAAAACTTCTCTCTCCTCCACTATAAAACCCACCCCTGACCACCACTTCCCCTATAATATTCCCAGATATGAATTTTTTCCAAATTATACACAATAATCTTACCAGGTATTTTCCAAAATTTAGGAGAATATGTTCTCAAAAACATACCAAACACAAGTTCCTAAATGAGGTTCTAAACGAGAAGAATTCAATAGGTAAAACCCTTAATCATTCTCATTCAATTTCATTCAATTTCATTTCATTACTTATCCTTACATAAACTATTATATCCAAACATGATTAATTAATCAATATCTTAAATATAATATAATGTTATTTTGTTATTGGAAAATCCTCCATCAAGCCCCTTCCACATCCCGTTTAATTATAAAAATGAAAATATCTTCTCTGATGTGTCGATTTACCGTCATCATGGATGATGCAATTCATTTTTCTATTAACGCCTTCAAGGCCAGTCATAAAACTATTATAATGATTTAAAAATAATTTTAAATGTATATTATGACTTATTTATTGTTATATAACACAAATAATTTCATAATTTTCATTAATAAAACAATAATAGCTTGGGATGATTGAAAAACACAAAAATAATCTAAATGGTTATCATTAACATTTTATCTAAGGAATCATCCTCATGTATTGAAAATTTTCATATTTAAGTCCATTTAATCCTTTTTATGTTCATTAATAACACATAATTTCAATTGGGTATTATTATTCCCATTTTACACGACCTTTCATACATGAATACAAGTGAACCAATCATTAAATCTAAGGACACAAAATCTCTCAAATGACAAAATTGAATATTATAACTCCTAAAAAAGTCCAAAAATGATCTTAATAAAATTATAAAACATAATATATATGTTTAATAGGTTCTTAATTATATTATTAATGAATATAATTTCATTATCCCAGACATTAACTGCAAGTGAAAAACACTGTTAGAAAAAAGTTAAAGGATTCTCTCCGAACCCCCATTTTTCCCTTCGGGGTAAGATGCCTCTCTCATTACCAAAATTTAATTCATAATTTTTTTTATATAATACCTATATATTATATTTAATTGTTTCAAAATTCTATATCCAGATCATTTCATCCTTATTTTAGGGGGAAATACATGTTTTTATAAGGTTTTTATCTCTATTCCTCTAAATAAGCACATTCGATTAAAGGGGACATCCTAATTTCTTACCCATTATTAAGTACCATCGAAATTTTTTTTAATTCCCCATTTATTTTATAAAATAAATCTTTTTATCATAAAATTCTATTTTAGTTATTTCCCGTTTTATATAAAATATTATGCAATTTTTACATTAAAATGATCCTAATATTTTCCATAAACCAAACTAATATGTTTCTTTCTAATGTTTTATAAACAATATTTTTAGAATGTTTCGCTTCTGTCAGAAATAATATATCATAATATATGCATATTTTCCCTTATTAATGTCCAAGAATTATTTAAATCCCTTATTTCATGGACACCAATATGATATTCCCTTTGGTTATGCCTTATTCTCCACTTATTTCTTTTATGTTGTGTATGTATACATCCCTTTTAATTTTTGATCATCATTAATTGAAGATTTAATTAAATATCCAAATTTATCGAATCGCGTATATTATTATTTCCTTTTCCATGTATCATTTTTACAGATGATTTTTAATGGTTTTTATATTGGGGAAATATTATTCAATCTGAATCCTCTACTCAATACAAATATTTCGATAAGTCTATTATTGATTCTATTTCTGATGAATTCATTGGTCTTGTAGTTATGGGTGTAAATTGGTTATAGATAACCCCTAGATTCACCAACAAGTGTCATGAGACAAAAAATTGGGGAAAATCCTTTATATTTGTTTCCAAGTAGAATCATATGGGTTTTTACGAAAAGAAATAAACCCTATTGATTATATAATGGTTCAGGTTCTATAAATATTTAATCCAATGATTGGGAGTTTTATTAATTATATATTAGGTTATTACATTCCGTGAATTTTTTACTATGAAAAAAATATATGGATTTATTTTTATTTTTAGAGTATTAATGGATTGTGCTTTTAAAATTATTTAACTTTCTTTAATAAATATTCCTTATTGAATTTTCTTTATTTATTATTATCTTATATAACCCTTAATGATCATTTGACCTCATCCATTATTTTTTTTCCTTTCCCAGGTTGTGAATATTACATCTTTGAATAAGTAAAAAAGAAGCAATTTATTTTATATTTTTTGTTCTATGTTTAATTACAAATTTTTTAATAGAAGCTGTATATATCTAGTTAATCATGACTACTATTCCGATAAATCATTAGTGATGTGATCTCATCTATCTATGATATTGCTATAAAATGACAACTGACTCAGGGTTACTTGGTTTAGAGTTGTTAAAGTGGGTATCAAATAAATTTTAGTAGAAACCTTGGGTACAAGATGTTAAGTAAATATTAAAATCATAAAAATAGCTTATAGTGAAATTTTGGAGCAACACTAATGTTTATTATGATCTATCATCGGGTATATTATTATTTAGTGATAATTATTTGCAAATATAGGGGAATCAATTCCCTTGGACAATATAGAGATTTCCCCCCAGAACCAATCAACATAGTTAGTGTTGGAGCTAGAAAGATCATGAAAATATTTGGATAGCTAACTCAGGTTATGAAAAATAACCATAATACACCTTTTTTGTATACATTCATGTGGAAGGAGATACCATCTTTTAGTGGGACTACTAATCCAATGGCAGATGAGGAGAGAATGAAGTCCATTGAAAAGATATTTCTAACAATGGGATGTAATAAAAATGGAAAGGTAATACTTGTAATATATTCTCTTATGGGATATATTGATCAATGGTGATTAGTGATTGAAAATACTAATGAGGGATATGAAATATAAGACATGTAATTGAGATCTTTTAAAGAATCATTCTTCAAAAAATATTTATCTCCTGATTAATGAGTTGAAATGAAGTGAAAATTTTGTAGTTTAATGAGAAGGGAAGAAGAGAGCATTGCAGACTGTGAGGCTACCTTTACATTATATTCCAAGTATTTTAGACATTACATATCTAATTTATACTACATTATTGACAATTTCTTTGACGGTCTTAAGAAACTTATCCAAATAGAACTAGCATCTCAAAAAAATTCATCATATGAAGAATTTTTTTTATGAGGTAAAAATTATGGAAAGAATTATCTTGGGAAATTCTTGAAAGCATGGGAGTTTGTTATAAGTGGGAAGAAAATGGTCATCATGAAAATGAATGCAAGTAGAAGAAACAAATTAATGAAGTTCGAGGTTTCAACTGTAATTAAATGGGGAATTATTATAATCAATAACTGAAGTGTCAGGCGAGTATACCACAGAATATGCCAAGGGGAGATGCCCAAGCTTATGAAATCACCGTAGCTAATGTAGGTGTACCCAATGATGTGGTGGTAGTTACATCAATAATATCATCAAATGTAGATACCCAAAGCTTGACCTACATTTACATTACATTACTTTGGCAGAATACTTAATACATGTAAAAAAACAGACACCCAAAGACCGTATTAGTTTAGTGTCTTTGGAAACTCGGATCGTAATCTTCTAATCATGGTGAAAGATCTTCAACATATCCCATAAAGATCTCCCCCTTTTGGTTTTCTTACCTAAAAACATTATTTATATATTGGGGAAAATAAAACATAAAAAGGGTGAGCTCAAATTCTCACTAAGGGTAAACATATAAAACCCAAAACAATCCATAAACATTTGAATGCAAAAACATGAACATAAAATCTAAACATCAAAATCGTGACCAAAGACATAAATCTTGGAAGTAAGTAGGCATATATCATAAAGAAACATAAATCATGATAAAATAGCATGGGAATAAAATATGTAATTGTGGAAAACCATTAACCACATGATATGATTTCCATAGTAGCCAAGGCATTGCTGCCAAGACCATCTTAGTGGACAAAGTCCCTTTCCGAATTGAGTTCACTCCTCATTCCAGTCCTGTATCACTGAACCAGATTAACTTACTATTCCAGACATGTCTATATCATGAGATATAAATACTTACCCAAGTCATTGGAGGTAGATATAGGTCCCACCCATCTCATAATGAAATCATTCTTACTTGTGCCACAAAATAAACATAAAACATTTATCATAACCCAAAGAATAAAATGGGTTTCATAAACATCATCCCATTATAACATAATCCATATAAAACAAATGGATATAATTTCATAATAAGATAAGTGAAACCATGTAAATCATAGATACATTATACTTGAAACATACACCTATGAAATAATGTCAACTTAGATAGAAAATGGTTTTGATAAAACATTTGAAATGAATTCATGAGGAAAATGTCATTTCTTCATCAAAATCATTTTCTTTTCACATAATGCCATGAAATTTTAAAATAAAAGTATTTTGATGAAAATATTAATTAAAATTTATATATTAAGCTTCATTGAAATAAGTCTTTATGAAAATTTAAAAATCCATTCGCGTCGTATAAGTTAAAAATAACATTCTTCTCGTACTTTTGTCGGAAAAGTCAAAAGGTACCTCGTATGGTAATCAAAAGAAAGATTCCTTACATACCATGTAGTAAAATTCATAAATGGGTAAAAATGACATGAAAAATACATGAAACCATTTTTAGAAAATATGTACATGGATAATAAATATAACCCCAGTAAATAATTACAAACAAACAATCTCGGAAAAAAACGAGATTGGAAAAGTTATCACTTTCCTTATGTACGATATGCTTCGTATGTATCAGAAACTCCTGTATAATTATTTAAATAATGTCATTGTCTTATTACAGATTCATATTAATTGTTATTATATCATATATGGTTTACTTATGACTATATATTACCCGTTCTTTTGTAAATTCCATGTTAAAGAAGCATTTTGGTAAAATAATTTCATTTATTGTACATGTTTTGACTTGTTGTTCTTGGTATTATTACGTATATTATGATTTAAATAATTCCATAATTTAAAACATGATTTATATATATTCAGCATATACATATATATACGATTGATCGATAAATGGAATGAAATACACCGTTCATGGAGACGGTAGGTCGTGCGTACACATTAACGCAGTTTTAGTTTCCTTATTGAATTGAATGGAATTAATTAGATGAGATACATAAATCCAGTATCATTATTATGTCATATATTTCATTATTATTCCTTATATATACTTTATAATCATTTATGAGTGTTCAAAATGGAGAATGAATCTCATCGCGTCGTGGAGACAGTAGTCCGTACGTACGCACGAGCGATGATATCATTCTTATGATCGTGGAATTGTATTGAAGTGTATGTATAAAATTTAAAAATTAATATCACTTTACAATAATCATATATAGTAACTATTTACACCATTATAACCATCCAAGTAATGGGGTCGTGGAAAACAGATTACACCATGGTGTGGAGACGGTATTCCGTACGTACGCACGCGCGGTGATTTTGTTTTCTGTAGGATAGATAGAAGGGGAAATAGGATTATTTCAAATTTATAAAAACATATCAGTATATAAGTATTACTGATGTTATTAATTTATAATTAAACAACTAAATAAGAGGAAGTAGAAGATGAAAAAAACTTGAAAGAGTCGGTAGAAGAGATTACCTCTTCCTCGACGCACCTCTTTTAAACTTCTTCTTAGAGCACTAGAGTTGCACTTTTGAGAAGACTAGAACCACTATGATGTAACCAGACAGGTTTAGAATATGAATTGGTAGAGTTTGGCTAGGCTTAAAGGCTCAAAATGGTGTTAAGAGAAGAGGGAAGTGGTTCCCTTTTTATAAGAGAGGAGAGGGGCACCTTTAGAAAAATTTAAAATATTATTTTATAATAATGTCATATTCGGTTTATAATAGCTCCAAATTGATTTATTTAGAAGCTAAAGTCGGTATGGGTCTAAATACTCTCAACCAATAGATTTTATACAAGTTTAGGTTACTATTTTAACCTTATCATTTAGATTTAACTCTATGTTAAATAATTTTACTTTTACAGTGTCTTCTGGTTTTCTTACACTATATGGTTAATAAACGTACTATAACAGGACAAAATAACCCCAATTTGTTCATTATTAATATATATATACTTATATAAGTCATTTGGCAGAACCGTATATTTTTAGAAATAAAATAACAATTAATAATATAATATTTGTTTTAAAAACTAATTTATGTCAATTTTGACAGTATTTGGTAATTGATTATTGTGAAAATATTAACACCCTTTTTAGTTCAAAAAAAGTCATTTAAATCAATAAAAACATGTCATATTAACCTATAATAATAGTGGAATTCGTAAAAATTCTTAAATTACATTTATATTTGTATTTATAATATCATTTACGTTAATATTTCATTAATAAGGTAATTATTGCATCACCATTGTGTCATAAATAAATTAACGTATCTAATGTCTAAAAATTATAAATAAAATTCCATTATGTAGGAAATATTTTTATCTTTCTAATGGATATTTATAGTCTAATTGTTTTTATGTATAACCCTATATTAAAAATGTTTTAATTATTAAACATTAATTTTAACTATTTTAACTCTTTTTTAAATAAAATAATAATAAATGTCCTAATCTAATACAAGTGGTCTTAAAGGGTAATATTTTATTCCTAAGATTTTTTTTGTTCGAATTACACTTATCCAATAGAATTAATACATGTTTCAGGGTAATAATAATATCATTTTTCCCCTTAATTACCCTATTTACTTTTAATCGTGGTAAATAAAAGTAAAAAGTTATTATTCACTACAAATTATTTTTATCTTATTGAACCACATTTTACTCCTTGATATTAACTGTGTCTCTTGGATTTTCAAAATTCCACTCATAGAAGTGGTGAAATTAAATTTTATGAAATTTTGCAAAAAGCTCCTAGGAGGTAGTTAAAAGACGGTGAAAAGTTCAATAAAATTTTTATATATCAAAAATTATTATAAAATGACTATAATGAATTACATTGAACTTATATAGGTATTATGTATCAATTTTTACCTAAAATAAATTTAAATGAAATATATAATTTTTTAAATAAAAAGTCAGTTTTTTAATAGTAACCCAGTGTTTTCACTATTCATAAAAAATTGAAAGTTTTCAAACAAATGCCAAAAAATCACCATAGTCTAATTTCGATATTCTGAATCCAAAAATGAAGTCCATTTTTAATGATAAAATTTTAAAAATTTCAAAAATTGGGTATTACTATTCATAACAGCTAGTTCATAATAATATTATAATAATATCTTGTTTAGTGAAACTCGGTACTATGTACTACACACGCTATCGAGGAAGGTCTTGATTGGATGTAATGCAAGCCAAGTATGTCCTGCGTGTAGTGAAATCTCTTTTTGGTGTTGCATATAACATAATCAAAACTTATTTCATTTATACATTAGTAAAAATCTATACTTAATGTTGCGTAGAATAATTTCCAAAAAAACGAACTTGAAATTGTGTGTAAGAGGAGCCAAGAATAGTGTTTCTTATACTGTAATCTAATACGGTGTTGCGTATAGTACAACCTAATCCTGCTATAGTGTATAATAGAAGACATCAAAGAAATTAAAAATAATATATCTCATAAAATCTTGGGTTGTAACATTCTACCCGCCTTAAAATGAATTTCTCCCTTGAAATTCATCGGAGTTATAAATCGTTTACTACTTGAAAGTTTCATTCATAGAAACCCACATTGTAAAATGGAATACAAAATCATCATTTTAAAAAGGAATGTTAGAAACAAAATGGATACCCAAATAACTCATCACATGGGTTTAAACATAGGATTATATAGGTGAAAATATGGATATGGAAGAGAAATCTAACCGTCAAGTTCTGATAGAGAGTGGTAGAGAATATTTCTTTGAAAAATCCAACAATCGCAAAGCCGTATATTTGTGATGATCTAAGGTACCATCTAATTAATCAGATTTGAGAGTACTAGGACAAGATTTTTGGTTTTCAAGATCATTTCCCTAATGTTGATGAACATTTACATGAGGATAAATACTTACTTGATTTCAGTGTAATATCATCGTTGGTCATTCCATGAACAATTTCCACTTCAATTCTATTTAATGAAATTAAGTTGAGTTTGTCATTCATAATGTGTTAGCAGATCATGTGATAGAATGAAAAGTAATCCCTTCTGTTTCTGTCATACAAAGGTTATCAGAAGTTATTAAATATACATAAGTATATCTATCATGAGATAAATCGCATATGATTCTAACAATGGACTTATACTTCATCTATCATACCGCTTAATAAAATAAAACTAGTTTCTACTAACCATGGAGTTCCTACAAACCCGTGGTAGGCGATAAAGGCTTGTCGCACTTCGGTTGTGGGTTCGATTCCCACAACCTTGTCCGATGTGACGGGTTGTCGCCCATCCTGTAGGTTGTCCTTTTTCTAAAACTATACTATCATAACATTTCAGAAATAAAAACAAAAGGTTATAGCTTTATGAAATACTATATGATGTCAATTCCAACCTTTAGGCTTATCGAAAGAACTTCTGCCCGATTACTATAAATTTCATCTACCGAGCATGTGAATTCCTTCATTTGTGCCCCATATATCATAATATATAACTTGTTTTTGGTCACATTCCAAACATGTGAATACCTTAATCATGTATTCTTTTCAAAAAAGAATACCCATTGAACTTTAGTGAAAAAATGAATGCTGTCAAAAGTTAACTCTATCCACATACCAAAATCTCAAAATTTCTACATACTCAAACCATGATATCACTTGTCCTTATATCAGTCATGAGATCATTAATACTATCAAACATATCATTATATCCTTATACCTTCATCATGTGCATATCATCTAATTTCAAAAAATATCTAAATAACCTTTCATGGTTATCGGTACCATTCAACAAATACTTTCAAATACTTTAGGGAAAAAAATAGTGTCACAATCCATAGATGTGTCTTTATTCCATAGTACCATTAGCTATAAAACATAACTCTTGAAAACAAATAAATCATTCCACTACCTTCTTAAACCATTGACAAAGCTTCAACACTTATTTCATCTCATATATCATTCGTAGTCTCTTCATCGTCATTCACATAAATACTACCATATGACCATGATGATTCTTTTCATGAAATTTTCCCTTAGGGAATTGTTTTTTATAATGCCTATACATTCCACATTTAGAACATCTAATCATTGTAGATGTCATAGCAATACCATTATCCTCTCTATGGTGTTAACTGATCCTTTTCTTTTGCACTTATTGGATTTGTGTCCTTCTTTTCTGCACTCAAAGAATCATCCAGTTCCTTTGAAACATTCTCCTTGATTCCTCTTCCCACATGATTTACATGAGGGAAATTGAACTTTAGTTCCTCTATGTTCATCATGAAACTCCTTCTTTCTCTTATTACATGAGTTGGGAAACTTACCAATGTTGAGATTATTGATCATATTATGAGATTGCTGATTAGGCATAATAATTATGTTTGGACTTCCAAATCCCATTTCATTTGGTAGGTCATGAAAAATATCATTCCATTTTCTATCACATCCTCCATTATCGTGAATCTTCCTGTATCCAGCCATTTTCAAAAACCCAAAAAGAATAGTGTGAGATGCAAAAATCATGCTAGGGAAAACAACATAATAAAGGGGGAGTACCGTCAATATCTAACGTATTTGGTTAAATTATAAGATCATTACCGTAATTCTATGACTATAACCTATATGCATACTTATCCTTAGGGACATCCCTAGACATACCTTAGAAATATCTCTAGTGATTTCACTAAAGTTTTCGCATCCTAGTTTCCAAAGGTTAACTAAACCTCCACTCTGATACCAACTGTAGAGACCCATGCTTGACGAACATGAACATCACATTAATATTTTGGAATACGTAATACATGACAAAAATAGATGCCCAGAGACCATATTAATTTAGTTTCTTTGGAAACCCGGAACGTAATCTTCTAGTCATGGTGAATGATCTTCAACATCTCCCATAAATATCTTCCCCTTTTGGTTTTCTTACCTAAAACCTTTCTTTATATCATGGGGAAAATAAAACATAAAAAGGATGAGCTCAAATGCTCAGTAAGGGTAATCATAGAGAACATAAAACAATCCATAAACATTTGAATGCAAAAACATTAACATTAAATCTAAACATCAAAATCTTGAGAAAAGACAAAAATCATGGAAGAACATAAGGTGTATATCATAAAGGAACATCAATCATGATAAAATATCATGGGAATAAAACATGTAATTGTGAAAAACCATTAATTACATGATATGATTTCCATAGTAGCGAAGGAATTGATGCCAAGACCATCTTAGTGGACAATGTCCCTTTCTGAATCGAGTTCACTCCTCGTTCCAGTCCTATATCACTGAACCGGATTAACTAACCATTCCAGCCATGTATATCCCATGAGATACAAATCTTTACCCAATTAATTTAAGGGAGATATAGGTACCACCCATCTCATAATGAAATCATTCGTACTTGTGCCACAAAACAAACATAAAACATTCATCATAACCCAAAGAATAAAATAGGTTTCATAAACATCATCCAATCATAACATAATCCATATAAAACAAATGGATATAATTTCATCTTAAGAGAATTTAAACAATGTAAATTATAGATACATTATACTTGAAACATACACGTATGAAATAATGTCATCTTAGATGGGAAATGGTTTTGATAAAACACTTGAAATGAATTCTTGAGGAAAATATCCTTTCTTCTTCAAAATCATTTTCTTTTCACAAAATGCCATGCAATTTTAAAAGATAAGTATTTTTTTGAAAATATTCATAAAATTTTTTAGAGTAATCTTCATTGAAATAATTCATCATGAAAATTTAAAAATCCATTCACACCTAATAAGTTAAAAATAACATTCTTCACGTACTTTTGTCGAAAAAGTCAAAAAGAACCTCGTATGGTAATCAAAAGAATGATTCCTTACATACCATGTAGTAAAAGCGAAAAATGGGTAAAAATTACATTAAATATAAATGAAACCATTTTTAGAAATCATGTACATGGATAATAAATATAACCCCAGTAAATACTTACGAATAAACAATCTCGGATAAAAATGAAATTGGAAAAGTTATCCCTTACCTTATGTCTGATATGATTCATATATATCAAAACCTCTTGTATAATGATTTAAATAATGTCATTTACTTATTAAATAATAATATTAATTGTTATGATATCATATATGGTTCACTTATGACTTTATATTACTAGTTCTTTTGTAAATTCCATGTTAAAGCAGTGTTTTGGTAAAATCGTTTCATTTATCATACGTGTTTCAACTTATTCATCATGATATTAATACTTATATCCTGATTTAATTAATTACATAAATTAAAACATGATTTATATATATTCGTCATATACACATATATATATATATGATAGATCGATAAATGGAATTAAATACACGGTTCATGGAGATGGTAGGCCGTACGTACGCATGAACGTTGTTTTTGTTTCCTTATTGAATTGAATGGAATTAATTAGATGACATACATAAATCCAGTATCATTATTATGTCATATATTTCATTATTATTCATTACATATACTTTATAATCATTCGTGGATATTTAACACGTAGAATGAATCTCATCGCGTCATGGAGACAGTAGTCCGTACGTACGAACGAGCGATGATATCATTCCCATGATCGTGGAATTGTATTGAAGTGTATTTATAATATTTCAGAATCAGTATCACTTTAAAATAATCATATATATTTTTTCTTTACACCATTATAACCATCCAAATAAGGTGGTGGTGGAAAACAGATTCCACCGTGGCGTTGAGAAAGTATTCTGTGCGTACGCACGCGCGGTGATTTCGTTTTTCGTAGGATAGATGGAAGGTGAAATAGGGTTGTTTCATATTTATAATAACATATCAGTATATAAGTAATACTAAAGTTATTAATTTATAATGAAACAACTAAATAAGTGGAAGTATAAGAATAAATAAACTTGAAAGAGTCGGTAGAAGAGATTACCTCTTCCTCGACGCACCTCCTTTAAACTTCTTCTTAGAGAACTAGAGTTGGACTTTTGAGAATACCAGAGCCTCTTTGATGTAACTATATAGGTTTATAAGAGGATTTTTCCCGGGTCTTCCGAGCTTCAAGGTTCAAAAGTGTGTGAAGAGAAGAGGGATGGGGTGCCCTTTTTATAAGGGAGGAGAGGGGCACCTTTGGAAACACTTAAAATATTATTTTATAATAAAGTCATATTCGGTTTATAATAGCTCCAAATTGATTTATTTATAAAATAAAGTGGGTATGGGTATAAATAATCTCAATAAATATATTTTTGAAAAGTTTAGGTTACTATTTTAACCTTATCATTTATATTTAACTCTAAGTTAAATAATTTTACTTTTACTGTGTCTTCTTGTTTTCTTACACTATATGGTTAATAAACATACTATAACAAGCCAAACGAACCCCAAGTTGTTAATAATTAATATATATAACCTTATATAATTCATTCGGAAAAACATTAGGTTTTTAGGAATAAAATAACAATTAATAATATAATATTTGTTTTAAAAACTATTTTATGTCAATTTTGATAGTATTTGGTAATTAATTTTTGTGAAACTCATAACAGAATGATTAGTTAGAAAAAGGTTAATTAAATCAATAAAAAAATATCATATTAACCTATAAAATTAGTGTAATTCATTAAAATTCCCAAATTATATTTATTTGTGTATTAATAATATCTATTATGTTAATCATTCATTAATAAGGTAATTATTGCATCACTATTTTATCAAAAATAAATTAACATATTGAATGTATAAAAATTATAAATAAAATACCATTTATTAGGAAATATTTTTATCTTTCTAATTAATATTTATATTATAATTTATCTTATGTATAACCATATATTAAAAAAAATTAGTTATTAAACTTTGATTTTAACTATTTTAAATCTTTTCTAAATAAAATATTAATTAATGTCCTAATCTAATTCAAGTGGACCTAAAGGGTAATATTTTATTCTTAAGATTGTTTTTGGTCTAATTACACTTATCCAATAGAATTAGGAAATGTGTTAGGGTAATAATAATATCATTTTTACCCTTAATTACCCTATTTACTTTTAACCGTGGTAAATTAAAAGTAAAAAGTTTCTATTCACCAAAAATTATTTTTATCTTATTGAACCACATTTTACTCATTATGATTAACCGTGTCTATCGGATTTTCAAAATTCCACTCACAGAAGTGGTAAAATTATGTTTTCTGTAATTTTTCAAAAAGCTCATAGGAGGTAGGTAAAAGACGGTGAAAAGTTCAATAAAATTTTTATATATAAAAAATTATTATAAAATTACTCCAATGAATTACATTGAACTTATATAGGTATTATGTATCAATTTTAACCTAAAATAAATATAAATAAAATAACTAATTATTTAAATAAAAATTCGGTTTTTAAATAGTAACTTAGTGTTTTCACTATTCATCGAAAATTGAATGTTTTCATAAAAATACCACAAAATCAACCTAGGTAAATTTTGATACTCCGAATCCAAAAATGAAGTCTATTTTGAAAGATAAAATTTTAAAATTTTCAAAAATTGGGTATTACTGTTCATAACGGCTAGTTCATAATAATATTATAATAATATCTCAATTAGTGAAACTCGGTATTGTGTACTACACACGCTATCGAGGAAGGTCTTGATTGCATGTAATTCATGCCATGTATGGCCTGCGTGTAGTGAAAGCTCGTTTTGGTGTTGCGTATAACATAATCAAAACTTATTTCATTAATAAATTAGAAAAAATCTATACTTAATGTTGCATAGAATAATTTCAACAAAACGAACTTGAAATTGTGTGTTAGAGGATCCAAGAATAGTGTTGTGTATACTGCAATCTAATAAGGTTGTGCGTATAGTACAAGATAATCCTGGTATAGTGTATAATAGAAGACAACAAAGAAATTAAAAATAATATATCTCATAAAATTACGGGGTTTAACATTCTACCCCCCTTAAAATGAATTTCGCCCTTGAAATTCGTTGGGGTTATAAATCGTTTACTACTTGAAAGTTTCATTCATATAAACACACATCGTAAAAAGGAATACAAAATCATCATTTTAAAAAGGAATGTTAGAAGGAAAACGGTTACCCAAAGTAACTCAGCACTTGGTTTCCCACATAGTATTTTATAGGTGAAAATATGGATATGGAAGAGAAATCTAACTGTCATGTTCTGATGAAGATTGGTAGAGAACATAGCTATGAAAAAGCCAAAAATCACAAAGCCATATATTTTTGATGATCTAAGGTACCATCTGATTCATCAGATTTGAGAGTACTAGGACAACATTTTTGGATTCCAAGATCATTTCCCTAATATTGATGATCTTTTACATGAGGAGAAATACATGGTTGATTTTAGTGTAATATCATTGTTTCTCATTCCATGAACAATTTCCACTTCATCTCAATTTAAAGAAATGAAGTTGAATTTGTCATTCATAAAGTGTTAGCAGATCATGCGATAGAATTATAAGTAATCCCATATGTTTCTATCATAAAAAGGATAACATAAGTTATTAAATATACCTAAGTCCATATATCGTGAGATAAATTGAATATGTTTCCAACAATGGACTTATACTTCATCTATCATACCTCTTAATAAAATAAAACTAGTTTCTACTAACCATGGACTTCCTAGAGACCAGTGGTATGTGATAAAGGCCTGTCGCACATCGGTTGTGGGTTCGATTCCCACAACCTTGTCCGATGTCACGGGTTGTCGCACGTCCTGCAGGTTGTCCTTTTTCTAAAACTATACTATCATAACATTTCAGAAATTAAAAAATGTTATAGCCTTAACCATTACTACATGATGTCTATTCTAACCTTTAGGATTATCAAAATTACTTCTATCTAATTACTATAAATTTCATCTACCGAGCATGTGAATTCCATCATTTTTCCCCCATATATCATAAGATATATCTTGTTTTTGGTCACATTCAAAACATGTGAATACCTTAATCATGTATTCTCTTGAAAAATGAATACCCATTGAACTTTAGTGAAAACATGAATGCTGTCAAAAGCTAACTCCTTCCATATACCAAAATTTCAAAATTTCTACATACTCAAACCATGATATCACTTGTCCTTATATCAGTCATGAGAACATTAATACTTTCAAACATCTCATTATCTCCTTATCCCTTCATTATGTGAATATCATCTAATTTCCAAAAATATCTGAATAACCTTTCTTGGTTACTAGTACCATTCAACATATACTTTCAAATACTTTAGGAAAAACAATAGTGTAACAATCCTTAGATGTGTCTTTATTCCATAGCACCATTCCCTATACAACATAATAATTGATAACAATAAATCATTCCACTACCTTCTTAAATCATTGACCAACTTTCAACACTTCTTTCATCTCATATATCATTTGTAGTCACCTCATCATCATTCAAATAAATACTACCCATATGACCATGCTGATTCTATTAATGAAATTTTCCCTTAGGGCATTGGTTTGCATAATTCCCATAGATTCCACATTTAAAACATCTAATCATTGTTGATGTCGTAGCAATACCATTATCATCTCCATGGTGTTAACTGAACCTTTTCCATTGCACTTACTAGATTTGTGTCTTTCTTTTCTGCACTCAAAGCATCTTCCAGTTCCTTTTAAACATTCTCCATGATGCCTCTTCCCACATGATTTACATGAGGGAAATCGAACTTTCTTTCCTCTATGATCATCATGAAACTATCTTTCTCTTATTATATGAGTCTAGAAACTTACCAATGGTGAGATTATTAATTATATTATGATATTTCTGATTAGGCATAATAATGATTTTTGGACTTCCAAATCCCATTTCATTTGATTTCTCTTGAATAATATCATTCCATTATCCATCATATCCTCTATTATCGTGAAACTTCCTGTTTCGAGGCATTTTCTAAAACCCAAAAAGAATAGTGTAAGAGGAAAAAATCATTCTAGGGAAAACAACCTAATAGATGGGGAGTACCATCAATATTTAACATCATTGGTTAAATTCTATGATCGTTACCATAATTCTAGGACTATAAACTATACGTATACTTATCCTTAGGGACATCCCTAGACATACCTTAGAAATATCTCAAGTGATTTCACTAAAAACATTTGCATCCTAGTTTCCAAAGGATAACTAAACCTTCACTCTGATACCAACTGTAGAGACCCAAAGCTTGACGTACTTGGAAATTACATTAATTTTGTGGAATACATAAGACATGACAAAAATAGACGCCCAAAGACCATTTTAGTTTAGTTTCATTGGAAGCTCAGAACGCAATCTACTAATAATGGTGAAAGATCTTTAACATCTCCCATAAAGAACTTCCCCTTTTGGTTTTCTTACCTAAAACCTTTCTTTATATCCTGGGGAAAATAAAACATAAAAAAGGTGAGCTTAAATGCTCATTAAGGGTAAATGTAGAGAACATAAAACAATACATAATTATTTGAATGCAAAAACTTGAACATAAAATCTAAACATCAAAATCTTGAGCAAAGACATCAATCTTGGAAGTACGTAAGGTGTATATCATAAAGGAACAACAATAATGATAAAATAGCATGGTATTAAAAAATATAATTGTGTAAAACCGTTAATTATATGATACGATTTCCATAGTAGCGAAGGCATTGCTGACAACACCATCTTAGTGGACAAAGTCCCTTTCTGAATGGAGTTCACTTCTCATTCTAGTCCTGTATCACTCAACCAGATTAACATACCATTCCATCCATGTCTATCTCATGAGATATAAATATTTACCCAATTCATTGGTGGTAGATATAGGTCCCACCCATATCATAATGAAATCATTCTTACTTGTGCCACAAAATTAACATAAAACATTCATCATAACCCAACGAATAAAATGGGTTTCATAAACATCATCTCATCATAACATACTCCATATAAAAAATGGATATAATTTCATCATAAGAGAAGTTAAACCATGTAAATTATATAGACATTACACTTGAAACATACACATATGAAATAATGTCATCTTAGATGGAAAATGGTTTTGATAAAACACTTGAAATGAATTCTTGAGGAAAATATCATTTCTTCTTCAAAATAATTTTATTTTCACAAAAGGCCAAGAAATTTTAAAAGAAAAGTATTTTGATGAAAATAGCCATAAAATTTTGTAGAAGAAAATTCATTGAAATAAGTCGTTATGAAAATGTAAAAATCCATTCACACCATATATGTTAAAAATAACATTCTTCATGTACTTTTGTCGGAAAAGTCAAAAAGTACCTCGTATGGTAATCAAAAGAAAGATTCCATATATACCATGTATTAAAAATAAAAATGGGTAAAAATGACTTTAAACATACATGAAACTAATTTTATAAAACATGTACAAGCATAATAAATATAACCCTAGTAAATACTTACGAATAAACAATCTCGGATAAAAATGAGATTGGAATAGTTATCCCTTACCTTCTGTCTGATATGCTTCGTATGTTTCCGAACCTCTTGTATAATGATTTAAATAATTTCATTGACTTATTAAAGAATCATATTAATTGTAATGATATCATATATGGTTCACTTATGACTTTATATTACCCGTTCTTTTGTAAATTCCATGTTAAAGTAGTTTTTTGGTATAATCATTTCATTTATCGTACATGTTTCGACTTGTTGTTCATGATATTATTACATATATCCTGATTTAATTAATTCCATAATGTAAAACATGATTTATATATATTCAGAATATACATATATATATATATATATGATAGATCGATAAATGGAATGAAATACACAGTTCATGGAGACGGTAGGTCATACGTACGCATGAACATTGTTTTCGTTTCCTTATTGAATTGAATGGAATTTAGTAGATGACATACATAAATCCAGTATCATTATTATGTCATATATTTCATTATTATTAATTATATATTCTTTATAATCATTCATTAATGTTTAACATGGAGAATGAATCTCATCGCATCATGGGGACGGTAGTCTGTACGTACGTACGAGCGATGATATCATTCCTATAATCGTGGAATTTTATTGAAGTGTATGTATAATATTTCATAACAAATATCACTTTAAAATAATCATATATAGTTTTTATTTACACCATTATTACCATCCATGTAAGGTGGTGGTGGAAAACAGATTACACCACGGCGTGGAGACTATATTACGTGCGTACGCACGCGCGGTGATTTCATTTTCCGTAGGATAGATAGAAGGTGAAATAGGGTTGTTTCATATTTATAATAACATATCAGTATATAATTAATACTGATGTTATTAATTTATAATGAAACAACTATAGAAGAGTATGTATCAGAAGAAAGAAACTTGAAAGAGTCGGTAGAAGAGATTACCTCTTCCTCAACGCACATCCTTTAAACTTCTTCTTAGAGCACTAGAGTTGGTTTTTTGAGAATACAAGATCCTCTATGATGTAACTAGAGAGGTTTATAATAAGAATTCTCAGGTTTTTTCCGAGCTTCAAGGCTCAAAAGGGTGTGAAGTGAAGAGGGAAGGGGTGCCCTTTTTATAAGGGAGGAGAGGGGAACCTTTGGAAAAACATAAAATATTATTTTATAATAGAGTCATATTCAGTTTATAATAGTTCCAATTGATTTATTTAGAAGATAAAGTGGGTATGGGTCGAAATACTCTCAACCAATAGATTTTATTCAAGTTTTGGTTACTATTTTAACCTTATCATTTAGAATTAACTCTAAGTTAAATAATTTTATTTTTACCGTGTCTTCTTGTTTTCCTATACTATATGGTTAATAAACTTAACATAATAAGCCAAACGAACCCCAATCTGTTCATTATTAATATATATAACCTTATATAAGTCATTTTGCCCTAAACATAGATTTTTAGGAATAAAATAACAATTAATAATATAATATTTGTTTTAAAAACTATTTTATGTCAATTTTGACAGTATTTGGTAATTGATTATTGTGAAAATCATAACAGCATGATTAATTCTAAAAAAGATAATTAAATCAATAATAACATGTCATATTAACCTATAAAATTATTTTAATTCTTAAAAATTCTAAATTTGCATTTATTTGTGTATTTATAATATCAATTACGTTAATATTTCATTAATAAAGTAATTATTGCATCACCATTGTATCATAAATAAATTAACTTATATAATGTCTAAAAATTATAAATTAAATACCATTAAGTAAGAAATATTATTATATTTCTAATGAATATTTATAGTCGTATTTATCTTATGTATAACCCTATATTAAAAATGTTTTAGTTATTAAACATTTATTTTAACAATTTTAACTCTTTTTTATATAAAATAATAATAAATGTCCTAATCTAATCCAAGTGGAACTAAAGGGTAATATTTTATTCCTAGGATTTTTTTGGTCAAATTACACTTATCCAATTGAAATAGGACATGTTTTAGGGTAATAATAATATCATTTTTACCCTTAATTACCCTATTTACTTTTAACCGTGGTAAATAAAAGTAAAAAGTTACTATTCACCAAAAATTATTTTTATCTTATTGAACTACATTTTACTCCTTTATATTAACCATGTCTCTTGTATTTTTAAAATTCTACTCACAGAAGCGGTAAAATTATGTTTTATGTATGTTTTCAAAAATCTCCTAGGAGGTAGGTAAAAACGGTGAAATGTTCAATAAAATTTTTATATATTGAAAATTATTATAAAATGACTCCAATGAATTACATTGAACTTATATATGTGTTATTTATCAATTTTGACCTAAAATAAATTTAAATAAAATAAATAATTATTTAAATAAAAAGTCGGTTTTTAAATAGTAACATAGTGTTTTCACTATTTATCAAAAATTTAAAGTTTTCTGAAAAATACCAAAAATTCACCAGAAGCTAATTTCAATATTCCGAATCAAAAAATGAAGTCAATTTTGAATGATAAAATTTAAAAAAATGTAAAATGTAGGTATTACTATTCATAACGGCTATTTCATAATAATATTATAACAAAATCTCATTTAGTGAAACACGGTATTGCGTACTACACACGCTATCGAGGAAGGTCTTGATTGAGTGTATTGCAAGCCAAGTCAAGGCTGCGTGTAGTGAAGGCACCATTTGGTGTTGCGTATAACATAATCAAAACTTCTTTGATTTATACATTAAATAAAATCTATACTTAATGTTGTGTAGAATAATTTCTACAAAAAGAACTTGAAATTGTGTGTAACACGAGCCAAGAATAGTATTGCGTATATTGCAATCTAATATGTTGTTGTGTATAGTACAAGCTAATCCTAGTGTAGTGTATTTTAGAAGACATCAAAGAAATTAAAAATAATATATCTCATAAAATCTCGGGGTGTTACATCAAATTTATCAAATTATTTATTTCATTCTAGATCATCACAATATTTTATATAAACCCCATTTTTCATGGAAATAAGACATTTTCCTTTTGATTTAACAAGGGTATTGTCAGTCAAAACTCCTAAGATAAGTCTCATTGCAACAAAAATGTGTCATCCATCCCCCTTTATAACACATAAATGTGCTTTAGTTTCTGAACATTTAATCATACCTATGGGTGACTTTTATATAATCCTTGGAATGAACTAGATTTCAAAAGATGATGCCAAAATTTATTGAAGGAAGAAGGAAATTTTTATCTGTGAGGAAGATATATAATCCCTTATCTTTAGATAAAAAACATCATCATGTTATTATTACATAGAACCACACCATGTAGCTCTAGTAAATGAAATTCTTAATGAGTAAGAGAAAAAAATATCTAGGGATGAGGAAAGAAACCTTTATATTGAGGATGTACCTATAGTTCAGGAATACATTGATATATGTCCAGAATAATTACATGAAACCCTAATAGCAAGAAGTTTAATATACCTATGATCTTATCCCTGATAAAATACCAATACCAATGACTCCTTATAGAATGGAAAATTTGGAATATGTGGGGATGCAGAAGCATTTAATGGATTTGAACAATAAGGGATTTATTCACCCAAGTGTTTCTCCAAGGGGATCCCATGTTATCTTTATTAATAATAAAGATGGATCCTTGAGGGTGTGCATTGACTATAAAGAAATAAATTCTACTAAAATAAAGGGAAATTACTATTTTCTTCACATTGATGATTTCTTTGATCAACATCATGGAGATCAATATTTTCTAATCATCAAAATTGGTTTTGGATATCAGTAATTATGTGTAAATAATAATGATATTCCAAATACATCATTTCAATCTTGGTATGGACGTCTTAATTTTATATTAATTCCATTTGGACTGACTAATGATCCCTCTTTTTTCATGGATCAAACGAACAAAGTATTCAAGGAATATTTTGATAATTTTATTGCGGTATTTATTGATGAGATCTTGGTGTAATAGAAAATTTATGAGGACCATGAGAATCACCTATGGATTATTCTCAAGACACTTAGTTGTAAATAGTTATATGGTAAGAATAGATGTTTTGAATTATGGCTTCAAATAGTTTATTTTCATTTTCATATTGTCTTTATGGGTGGAATCTTAGTTGATCCTGTAATGACAAATGTAATCCAAGAATGTCCAATGTCATTTAAAATAACTGAGGTATGTAAATTCACTAGTTTATCAAGATTTTGATAGTGTTTTGTCCATAACTTTCCCGATTGCTTAACCCATTAACCAAGCTTACACGTAAAAAGATTAAGTTTGTATGGACAAAAAAATATGCAGAATGTATGGAATAATTTAAGAGAATATTGTTCAATACTTAATTTTGATTCATCTATCATGAAATGATGGATTTTTTATATAAAGTGATGCATTGATGAATGGACTAGGCAGTGTCATTACGAAAAATGATAATGTTATTCTATATGTGTCAAGGAAGTTGGTGACTCATGAACAAAATTATCCAACTCATGATCTTGAGTTATTAGTAGTAATATTTTCTCTAAAGATATGGAGACACAATCTATATGGTCAAATTTGTGAGATATTTATCAATCAAAAGATTATTAAATGAATATTTATATAGAAATAACTCAACATGAAGAAAAGTAAATGGCTCAAGTTACTCAATGATTAGGATTTATCATTACACTATAACCTCGGAAAATAAAATAATAAGGAGAGAACACATTAAGAAGGAAATAAAATGGACTTCTAACAAAAATGAGGATTGATAAAGATACTATGTTCATAGATTTAGAAAACATAGATATGAAAATTGTTAATCCAAGGTAATCATCACACCTTTTTCAAATTATTCTTAAACCATATTTGCTAGATAAGATAATTATTTCCCACCTTGATGATGATAATTTATAAAGAAAATTAAAGTCTTTCAGGATAGAATATTGGAAGACATCATGTATGAGGATGGAGTTCTAAAATTTTGAAAGAGGTTATGTATTCCATCAATACCTCAGATAAGAATTGAACTATAATATGATTCTCATAACTAAAATTTATCTCTACACCCTTGAAGTACCAAGACTTATAGAGATATAAAGAAATATTTTAGGTCTTATAATATGAAGTGGGAAATTCATGATTATGTGGTAAGGTGTCTAGTTTCCCAAATAAATATTGCTAGTAAACATCATCATAGAGGAGTCATGAAACCGCTACATATTCTTATATAGAATTTGGATGAAATTAAAATGGACTATGACACATGACAATAAGGACACCTATATGGAATGATTGGTTATTATTTATCGTCTTACCAAATTTGAATATTTCCTTACTATAATATAATATTTACCAATTTAGATCCTTGAAAGGCTCTATATTAGTTATGTTGTATGATATCATGGTGTACCTCTATCAATTGTGTCTAATCAGGATCCTTGGTTTTCATCAAAAGTTTGGAAGTGTCTTGTGAAGGCTCGGATACTAAGCTTCATTTATGTACATATTATAACCCTAAAATAAATAAATAGTGTGAAAGGACTCTTCCAATATTAGAAGACATGTTTAGATAATGCACACATGACATTCAATGCATTTTTTATCAGTATTTGTCTTTTGTAGAAATTTATACAATATTAGATTCCATTATACTATTAAAATGGCATAATAAAAAGAATTACATGGTTAGGGATGTCATACTCCAACTTTTTTGGAGGAAGTTGGTTAGAAGAAACATACATGTGTGGAAAATATTAATTACACAATGACAAAGGACCATTTGGGCTCATATCAAAGCAGTTCAAAGTAGGAAAAAGATTAATGATGACAATCAAAGAAGGGATTTTGAATTTCATGTGGAACATCATATATCTCTAAAAGTATCTCCATAGAAGGGAATCTTATGTTTCTATAATGAAGGGAAACTGAGATGTAGATGCACCAGACCACATGATTTTTTTCGAAATAATTTTAGTTAGATATTACAATTTAGAAATGCCTCCAAGTCTATCCCATATTCATGATGTGTTTCACATATCATTATTAAAGAAGTGCATAGAAGACACAATGCATGTACTCACCTAAGAAGAAATAGAACTAGAATGAGTTTTATTTTACCATATAGAGCCTATAGATAATCTTGAAAGAATATTAAATTTATTGAGAAACCATATGACATGACTGGTAAATTTTTTTTGGAGAAACCATAAAATGGAATATACAAAATGGGAATTGGGGGATGTTATGAGGGACAACCACCCTCATCTTCTTAGAAGACAATATTCAATAAAAAGTATGTGGACCAAATTTCCATAATAGGGATGAATATAACTACCCCCATATTTTTTGGTATGTATCTACTTAAATAAATTCTATTAATTTGATAGCTTACATTTCATACAGTACTATGCTGAAATGAATAATCATATACTATTAAATATTAACATGACAACTGGAATAGTTATATGATCATTAGAAATAATAAGCCATATAATATAATTGTAACCACACCAATGAAGGTAAAAAATAAAATTTTGTTATCTTATGAATGAATATATAATATATTTAAATCATGTAACAAGTAAATAAATATTTTAAAAATGATACATTACGAAGTTGAATTTTTTTGGAAGGAAAATTTTTACATACAATTTTATAATTATTTTAATGATTTAAACGAGGGTTTATATCCGTATAATAGATTCATATATTAATATTGTTTTATATTGGGATTATAATATTATTTTATGATACCTTAGAAAATTTTTCAAAATGTCATAAAATCAGTTATAATTTTAAAATTTGGATTTTAAATAAATGATGATTATAATTAAAAATTATATTAATAACACTTTAAATATTATTTTCTAAAAAATAATTACACTTATTAATTTTATAGATAAAAAATTGTTATTGTGATTTTTTTGGATTTTTCTGAAAAAGATGAATTTTTGGTGATTAGAGAAATACAATAATTTGAGGTATAAGTAAATAAATGAATTACTGAGTAATGGATGAGGTATGGATGAGGTAAGCACCAATCAGTTTGAACTCACATGCTCTATTTACTATATTTAGTCATTTTAATCATATGTATTTGTCATCTTGACCCAAAAAATATACTAGTGAATAAAATAATCAAAAACTCCCATCTTCACAATTATAAATACCACTCCTCAACACTACTTATCCTAACCCTTAAAAGACTTGAATAATATCCTATTTTTTGTCCCAATACTCTTCTGAAGTTTCTCCCCCAATTCTTGGAGCCTTTGGTCACAAAAAAAAGACCAAACCCAAGTTCCTTAAGGTGGTTCTCAAGGAAAATAATTCAGGGGTAAATCCCTTGATCCTTGTATTTCAATTTCTTTCAATTCCATATGTTTTCTTATCCTTACATAAAATCATATATCCAAAAATTAATGATAACTCCAATATCTTATATATTCTCTAATTTTATTATTTTAATGTAAAATCCATTAGGAAAACCCTTCTCAGACCCTTTTTATTTTAAAAAAGGAAATATCATCCGTGATGTGTCGATTTACAACCATCATGGATGATGCATTTATATTTTCCATTACCACCCCCAAGGCTGGTCATAAACCCATTATAATTTTTTAAATGTAATTTTAAATGTATATTAAAACTAATTTAGTGTTCTAGATCCATTATATATACATAATAATAATTAATAAAACAAAACTAGTCCGCGATGATTGAAAAGTTCCTAATTAATCTAAATGGTTAACATTAACATTTTATCTAATGAATCATCCAAATATCTGAAAAATGATATATAATACCGTTTAATCTTTTATAAGTTCATTGTTAACATATAACTTCAATTATTGAAAAATATTACCATTTTACATGACCTTTCAACATGTATACAAGTGAACCAATCATGAAAACCAACGAAACGAACACTCTTGAATGACAAAATTGATTCATATAGATCATCAAAACGGTTAAAAATGAACTTAATAAAACTATACTAAATAAAATAAAATTTTAAGTGGTTATTAATTAAATTATTAATGAATCTAATTTCATTATTCATGATGTTATGTGAATGTGAAAAACACTTTCAGACATAACGTAAGGGATTATCTCCAAACCACAATTTTTCATTGGGGTTATGGTTTCTCTCTATTTACCACAATTTATATCTTCTTTATTTTTGTAATTATTCTAAAATATTCCTATATGTTCCAAAATCATGTATCGTAATAAATTGATCATATTTTTATCAGGAAATACATTTTTATATGGTTCCCTTGTCAATCCCTCCTAGTATGAAAGGTCGGTTAATGGTAACATCCTAATTTCTTACCAAAATTTATGTACCATCCATTTTTATGCTTTAATCTCCCATTATTATTCTAAAATAAATAATTTTTTTAGGAAAATATATCTCCATCTTTTTATGGTTTTATATAAAATATTATTCCTTTTTCCCTTTAAAGTGATCCAAAATATTTTCTTTAAACAACACTAAATTGTTTTATTATTATTGATTCATAAAATATATTTTTCCATGTCTTCATTTATGTTAGATATCTGTAAACAAAATCTATACTAATTTTCCAATATGTGTATCCAAGTATTATTTAAATTTATTCTTTTATGGATACCATTATGATATTCCCTTGGGTTATGGATTTTTTTCCACTTATTACTTATGTGTTGTGTATTCATAATTCCCATTCATTTATGATCATCAATCATTTAAGATTTCATTAAATATACATATTTCTTATATCATGGATATTATAATTTACTTTTCCATATTCCATTTTAACATGTGTTTTTTTTATTTGAATTTTTTTTAATTTTTGATATATTAATGAATATGTATCCTCTTCTCAATACGGGTATTTTGATATGACATGAATTGAATTGGTTTATTAAGAATGATTTGGAGAGGCAGTGATGGGTGGGCCCTAGTTATAGATATATCGGCGCTACATCGATAGGTCTTGTGAGAAAAAAATTGGTGACAAGCCCTTCATAGTTGTTTCCAAGAAGAATCATATGGGTTTTTACCAAAAAACTTATATCATATTCACAGTATAATGGTTCATGTGACAGATTCGTGACATCCAATTATTAATCATTTTCTTCCTTCAGTATTCAGTTATTACTTTCTATGAGGTTTCTACTATGAAAAAACTCAATGGATTTCATTTCATTTATAATGTACTGATGGTATGGTTTTTTCAAATTGTTTACATTTCTATAATGTCTATGATATATTTAATTTCCATCATTTATTTTTGTCTCATATAACCCTTACTAAGAGTCAGATTTCAACCTCTTATTTTTTCCTTCCACATGTTGTGAAGATGAAATATTTAAATTAGTGAAAAGAAGTAATCTATTTTTTTTGTTATGTTCTATGTTTAATTACCAATATGTTATGGGGGTTTTGTATTATCAAGTTCTTCAAGGATACTAAAAGGATTTATCCATGGTAATGTGATCTATTATATCTATGACATTGTAAAAAAATGACCATCAAAACCAATTTACTGGGGTTGGGTTTCTTACAATGAATCATTAATCTGGGATATGGTTCTCACCACTCTTATGTTACCTTTATATTATGCTTGGCTCACATGTACAATTTTACATTATGATATGCATTTTTTATTCCATTATTAGCCTTTATGAATTTCCCCTTTCATATGTACATCTATGGGTTATCTTATATAGTTTTAGAAGAATGATGGAATTATAGGATCATGTGAATGGATTTTCAATAATTTCATTGTATTCATTTTACAATTTATTATTACATTTACCTAATTTCTCAAATAAACTATGCTTCATCATCTTTTGGGATTCTATTAGGTGTACATTTATGTCATACATCAAGAAATAAAGTGTATTAAAGATATGTGTTTTCATAAAATATGTGTGTTAAATACACACACATGCATTCACACGTTACGGTTTTCTATGAAATCCATCATGAAACCAGTCATCCCCATAATATAGAGTGTTCCTTGAGAATTTTTTCACATATAGTCACACACAAAAACACACTTGGATTGACACTATATCAACAGTTTCACACTCACAAGTATCCCAACCATGTTCCCAAGGGGCACACCTCACTGATTATATAGTTTACCCGCATAAAACATATAAAAAGGATCATAAGTGTTTTGGAACTATTATAAAGGAGAACTCCCATAGCCTCTCTAATCTATGTGAAACTTTATAAATCAAAAGGCACTAAAGTAGGGTGAGAAAACCAACAAGGGATGAAAGAATCTTGATCATTATCCCAACCCTATCATTGATTTTGAGGAACAAAATGTTCTCTTTAGAAAAATTTCAATACATAACTAATTATCCAATCATCGACCCTCAACGGTTTCCTCAACCATAGTGATGATTTTGATTTTCCCCATATCAGCTCTCTATATTTCTTACCTCATTGATTTCTAACCTAGGAATCAAGTGCCCAATACAGTCACAAAGAGTTTACGTGCATGTCTATTAATGAAGGGATCGTCTTCACCACCATAGTGATTTATCTCTATAAGATCCACATAACCTACCATCAGAAAAAGTAATCAAAAAAACACACTCAAGTGAGTATTTTCATCTACTTCCTACATTCCTAGTTTGATTGAAGACCATATTATTCCATAATATTGTCTAGGAACACAACCAAATAAACCATAACACTACTAACACATCATTTTATGAAACCTCTAAATAAAAACGATACACATCATGAAAAATAATCCTTGACCATAGGATCCAATAATTCCTAACATAAAATTATTCACGACGCACCAGTCCATGGTCCATTAGATTGTTAGTGAGACTACACCCTTCTATCATAACCTTATGAGAACATCTCTATATGGAAGAGGATTTCAACTAGAATGGAGGGTCTATGGTGAGTCATTGAGAGATTATACCCTCAAATAATAATAAATCACAATGTAAATAAGAAAATGATAAAACATACTAATAATATAATTTATGAAAAAATTTCATGTTGTTTTAAAACATTAATTTTAGAAAATAACTGATTAATGTTTTCAATTATTTTACTATTTATATTGTTTTGTGTTTTTTGTAAGGTTGTAATAGATATATGGAAAATGACTAAAAAGAGATGGCATTTGGAAACCGAATACACTTCACATGTTAATGTGAAGCATCATTGCACAACATGATAATATTGAAGCTGAAATCCAAAAACACATGAAGACATAGTAGGCTCCATAACCAATAGAAATAAATTTACACAATATGTAAACTATACATGATGCCAATTCATCTAGAGAAGAATCACCCCATCCATATGTGAATATAAGATTCATGCCTCGCAACATTACATGTCATGCACAGAATAAATGATGTGAAATTTTCAAAGACATGTTGTCTTTAGAGAATCAGCCACCACCGCTTGTTACATGACATATAACAAATACATGTCACAAACCCATTAGATGTTTGGATAATTAATGCACTAGAATGAGGGTTTTTATATAGAGGCATATATTTATATTCCCTTAGATACCACTTATTAGGTTCTAAAATATCTTAAAGTATAACCATTGATAGAGGATAGAGCACACAATCTGGAGTCCTGCTATGCCACCTTCATTCACCGCTACTCTTTTTCCACTCCCTATGCTACTCATTTTCAACATGCCTAGCTTGATCACATAGTTTAATTTATGTTGGGTTATGTGATTATATGATGAAGTGTTGTATGGATTATTTGAATTTTATTTTTATTTTTTGTATTTCAACAACTAAATTAGTGAATTTAATTCTCTTTCTTTTGAAAATACAAGACCATTATATTGAGAATCATGTAGATTTACATTTTTCATCCATTAATTTAATTCGTTTTTGTATAACCATTACATAATATATTTCAGTTATGTTTAAATAATTATTTGGGTCACTTGGGTTTCTGATTTCACCCAGTAGGTGGCCATTCCAATGGAGAAATCATATCATTAATGTAGGGTACCCAGACCAAGGATCCCTAATAAACCAATTCCGACACCAACTCATGAATGAACCCATAGTAAATTAAAAACCTAGTTAATAGAACCTAAAAACAATAGAAACATGTATTTCTCATCTCTTGATATCCAACCTTGTATTTATTTCATTTTTCACTTCCTATAACTAATCAATCTATTTTATTTTGATTTACCTTAATTAACATAACTCCTCGACCATAGAAACCCAGATCTAGTGCATTATTTTGTTACACTGAAATTATTATAAGGAATTCCATCCCAAAGGGAAAAACACTGTAGACGTCTTGGAAATCCAAATTACATACTTGATACCCATAAGACATTGTAAAAAAATAAAATTGGATATATAATAAACTGAAATGAATTGTATCCATGAAAGCCTATTCAAAGTTCACTTCTTCATAATCTAGGGAAACAAACATAATAAGGGTGAGCTCAAATTCTTAGTGAGGTTAAAAACAATGGAATCGATAATGAATAAATCTACATGGAATGGTAAAAAACATAACACACTTTCCATTTTCACAATTAAATAAGGCATAGATAATATATAAAGGTAAGAGATAGAAAATAATGTCATAGATCAATAAATTGATAATGATTTAAATCAATATATATGTCAACCCAAAATATCAGGGATAAATAATAACTAAATCTAAATGTGGTAAATTCATAATTGTTAGACATCATCTCTAAGTCACATGAAAACCGATACTTTCAAAACCTTTCACTAGACAGTTCAAAACCATGAATGGAACCCTTTTTAATTTTTCTAAGTTATTCACCTCATGATAACCTATCGATGCATCAATAGGATATATAATGTTTGGGCCCCACCTATCATTTCTTGTAAAAGTATTTCATCATTTTTAATAATCAAAATGAATAATATGAATTATCAATTAACCATATTTAATGAGAAATATGGAGTTATGAGTAATTACCTAATTAATCAAATAACTATAAAAGTTAACACAATATCTAAGATGGTGTATGATTTAAAAAATAATAATATAAATTGATGATGAATTAATTAAATATTTAATTACAACTGATTACAATAAAGTGATTGTCTAAATAAATTGTTGGGAATCACAAATGAAAGTGAGATTACAAAAAATAACTTTTACAACTTTGTAATATTCATGATCAACCACATGGGTGAGGTAATTCAATGTAAAAAATACAATACAATGAATATAAAAGAATTTATGATATAAAATATCAAAATTAGTAGTAGATACACCACAAAAAATTGGTATGTAGTGTAAATTACATGTGCCTCATTGATTAAAAACCGAGAAAAGAATGTCTTACCATATCCTTCTTTTTTGTTGTCTGGTAGTTATCCTCTTTTATAGTGGTTTAAAATATTTCCCTAACTAACATAATAACCATATTTATTTTTATAGTACCACATATTAACTTATTATATTATCTTATTATCCGTTTGTTAACAAACATTCATTAATTTCACTATTTTGAGTGCAAATTGCCCAATTTTCTCAAGTATGTTTTAACTAATTGAAAATTGTTATCATTAATTATATCATTTTACATCATTTATAGAATGTAAAGCATGAATTAATAATCATATATAATCATTATATATGTATTTATAATAATCTATAAATTTTGGAGATAAAAAATTAAATGCATCTTTCATGGAGACGGTAGGTCGTACGTACGCACGAAGGCTACATCAATTTCTTTGTCGTGTTAAAAGAATGAAAATTAAATGATACGTATGTATATTATAACAAAACAATTATATATATATATATAAATATATATTATATGTTATATTGGTTTATTAAAATAAACCATAATATGTTCCATGTATTGCGTGAACAAGTCACATCGCTTTGAGGTAGTGGTAGTCCACACTTACAGAAACGATGTTATCATATTTATACGAAATGTAAATTATAAGGGTATTTTTTATAAAAAAGTTAAATAAGGAAAAATAAAAAATATATAAATATATAAAATATAGGAAAATAATTTCCATAATAATGTCCACCATGACAGTTGGTAAATAAAAAATGAGCAATCATTATACCATAATGAAGTAGTTCGTCGTACAGAGAAATGAAATGTTTGTTACACATTAGATGGATGTTTGTGTAATTGTATGTGTAACCATTCCAATTAATATATCATCATATATTTAGGATGTGTTTTTTATATAAGTATATACTAAGGATGTTTGATAGGGTGTTTGATGGAAATGAAACTAGAGAGCTTTAGAGACGATGTTACGTCTTAATCGGGAAACCCCTTTTGGTTTGAACCAAGAGGCTTCCTTGGATTGCTTATATATCAAGGGGAGGATTATAGGACGAGGGTAGGGAAGTTTCAGATCTAATTTTTGATGATATTTTCCCATCCGATGTGGTTTTCGGTGGGGGATCAATGTGAAAAAGTGGTGACCTTTTATAGTGGAAGAGGCGTGGCACTCTTGTAATATTTTGACAATGGAATTAATACCACGTTTTTCATGTTTCATGTGGATACAATGATGGAAAAAAAACAATAAGTGATAGTAATGGGTCAATATATTTCCATCCAATATCTTTTTATGAGGTTATAGGTCATTTTGGGCCTTATGGTTAAGGTTTTATCCCTTATTAAGCATAATTTATCCTTAATCATTGTAATTAATTTTAATTACATTCACTAATATTTTTTTGTCAAAAACTAATTTGAAATTACTATAATAATAAATAATGATGATTCAAACTATGTAATCTATTTTTACAAATTCCAATCATATAATTAGAATAAATTAATTTAAATTTAATCCCATAGACGGGATGAAAATGCCAGTTTTTAAAGTAAAAACATCCAAAATATTTCAATGTTTTTGTACCCAATTTCATAATGAAATTGATTACAATGACTTAAAATATATTTTATTGAGGATATTATATATATATATATATATCTCAATAATATCACTCACCGATTTTATTTTATTTAATCCCGTAGATGGGATGACAATGAAGGTTTATAAAGTAAAAACATCCAAAAGATTACAATGTTTTTGTACCCAATTACATATTGAAATTAATTACAATGACCTAAAATATATATTATTGAGGATATAACATATATATATATATAATTAATGTATCTCACTTATTTTGTTTGATTTAATTTTTCTGTCAAAACAACATTGTGAGCATAAAAATAATTATATCATCCTTTATATTCATTGGGTTTTCATATTCATTTCTAATTAATTTGTTTCCAATGAATTAATTTTATATTTTTATAAAACATAAATTTTAAAATATAGTTAATACTATTTATAAAAATTCATTTAATTTCCTAGATATGTTTTATTATATTAAATAATTTATTTTTTATAATATATTTTTGTTCAGTAAAACTCGGTCTTGTGTCTAAGATCAGCTTTTGAAGAATGTATCACTTACGTATAATGTAAGATAACACTGTTTTTCATGTATTGAAAAATATATAATATATAAAATCTATTTGGAAATTAAAATATATCTTAAATTATTTGGATATTATACTCCCTTATGTACTTGGTATCACGTGTCAAGCATGCTTTCTAATATAAGGTTTTTACTTTAGAATTTCAGGGTGTTACATTATACCCACATTAATTAAATTATTTCATTGAAATTTAAACATGATCTTAGTAATAGGTTGTTTGATATTACTTTTGTTGATATCAAACATCATGATAGGGTTTCATAAAACATCCTCTAAAAAATAGAGAATGAGAAGTTCAATGGTCATGTAACATAGATCCCTAGTTGGAGAACATAGGTGGGAAATGAAAACATGAATATGGAAGAAAAATCCAAAAACCATGTTCTGAATGAGAGTTATATAGAACATGTTCAAATGAAATCTATTTAACACAATACATTTACCATATGTGTGAATAAAGGTCACAGATATCATCAAAAATGATGATAATAGGACACAATATTTATCTCAAACCCATTTTTCCTTAGTTGAGGAATTATATCACTCTCAAAGAATATAAGTAAATACACATTTCTATAAACATAATATTTTACTTTGATTATTCCATGAACTATTTCTAATTCATATCCTAACATATGATGCATCATATGGTGAAGTAATACATTAGCCTCTAAATCATCATACAACGATCAACTAAAACAATTTCATAATGGGTTAACTTTTCCAAATGATTATGATCAAACACATTAGATGGAATATCAGTAATTTTTATAAATGAAATTATCATTATCCATTAATCAATATGATGAATCTAAAAATTTTCACATTCAAAAAATGTGAATAAATTCATTATATATCCTCTTTAAATATATTAATAACTCCAATTACCATAAAACTTTGTTTGAACATGCATTCTACCATATTCCTTTTGTAAGATGCATGTTATTTGATATATTTCATAAATCGAAAAGTGTTTTAAAATCCATCAATGATATCATAGACCACATGTTGAAAAGTCATTAAATATTTCCAAGGTAGTCATACATTTTCCAAGTCAATCATTTCTTCATCATTATCTCTACATCAGAAACATATTAAGTGTTCTGTTTCTTTCAATCATGTTCTTTCTAAAAAATTTATATTTCTATAGAATATCATTTCTTTGTACTGTTAAGTATATGATTCTTAAATCCATAATGAAAAATTATTGTAATACAATCCTTACATTTTTCATAAATCATATAAGGAGAATATAGTAAAAAATACAATTGAATCATATTTATTAGATCCAAATATGTAAGTACATTAATCATTCCACTTTGGTTGTTTCAATAACATATTCCTTGCCTTGATCCCTTTCCTTCTTGGGAGGTTTATAATATTCATGGTTGGGGATTTCATTTGCATAGTGCCACATCTCATTGTAGATATAACACTGAATATCATCATTTTCATACTTTCCAATACATTCCTTTTCTTGAAGACCTTTCTCCATGCACTCATAACATACTATAAATCCTTTAAAAGAATTTACCATGGTGATTTTGTCAAAAGTTACCACATGTTGGAAAATACATCATTCTCTTCATCTTCATTGACTCATTCCACTATTCAAGGTGTTTAGAATACCTATTCTTCTCTTGGATTCCCATGAATATGTATTATCTTGATAATTCCTTCATTGTTTTGATGGAAGAAAAAAAAACCTCTTCATAGGATTATAATGTCTAAGGAACCAGCGCCCTTCAGATATTTGTCTTAATTTCATCAATTATTTGTTCAGTATTGCACTCCATATTTCGTATATAATCCATAACATACCTAGATAACCTTGTAAAGGAAGCTTCATAATCAACAAAACTCTCTTCTTCCTTTTTCATTAAGCCATGAAACCTTCTGTTGATTTGAATTTTAGGATCATGAGGGATGTATTTATCGCTGAACGTAACCTTAAATGCTATCCATTAGATGTGTTATATTTCTTATTCCTCCCTAGTATTCTAGATCAAGGACCACCATTGATCAACATGACCATAGAGACAATGGACCGCAAATGTAAACTTCTCATTTTTCAGCATTCCAAGACCATAAATATCTTTTCCAGATAATTAATTCATTGATCAGTTACAATCGGATTAGAATTTCCACTAAATGATGGGGGATTCATCTATATAATTAGATCCATCATATGAGATTATCTCCATGTAATTGGTTCCTCCATTCAAGAATGTTTATTTTTCAAAACCCATATAATCTTCTTTAGTATATCCATAAATTGATCTATTCTAATATCATCTGTATTAAATTTCTCAGTAGGAGAAACTCTAAATTTTCCATGATTATTGATACAATTGTTCATTCTAGGCACCATTTATAAACAAAAGAATACAATGTATTATCTTATAAAATATAATTCTGAATAAGGTATAGCCAGTAAGATAAATTTATGTATCATAAATCATTGAGTCATAAAATTCGGTTACATTGAGGGAATCAATACTTTTAAATCCTTCATAATGGTAGGTAACAAATCTTAATTATCCTAAAGAATTCCCATAGTAGTGTCAAACCAGGTGGTCAATATGGCACATTGTCATGTAATAGGTTACCCTGAGTCAAGCTCGGAACACCTTGTCAGATTTTTTTGCATAACCACTTCCACTAGAGTATCCAGAGTGGGATGTAATCCTAGGAATATCCACATAATATCTACCTTATTAAAATTATATATTACTCTTCTATATTCATCCTAAAATTCTATCTTAGGGTTATGTTCCTTATTCTATCTTTTCTAAATATAGTTTCAAAACAGTTTAAAAGTATTGGAAATCCATATTTCATACATGATTCACATAATACATTAGGAAAACAAAATAAAATATTCTACATAATAAAGTGTAATAAAGTACATCCCTGAAAGCTTATTCAACGTTCTCTTTTTCAAAACCGTGAGAAAGAAACACAATAAGTGAAAAATGAAATTCAAATTCAGTTTAAATATAATGGATGAAATAAATAATCATTGTATATTGAAAGGTTAATAACATAACACACATTCCATTCACACAACTAGATAAGGAAAAATTAATATAGGAATGTACGCAACTGAAACCAATGCCATAAATAAGTAAACTGAGAATCAATTACATCCCTAGATATTCAATGAAAAATATTCTAGATAAATAATAATGGAATATAACTGAGAGAAATTATTAATTATTGGACTGAATGTCTATGAAAAATAAAATCCTATACCATCAAGACCTTTTAAAATAACGTTTAAAACCACGGATAGAAACCTGTTTATTTTGGACAAATTATTCGTTGCATGAGAACTTTTCAATATATCGATGGGATATAAAAAGTTTTGGGCCCCAACCATCATTTCCAATCCCAAGTATTCCACATATTTAATAGTTAATATAAATACTATTCTTTATAAAATGACCATATTTAATTAGAAATAAATATTAATCAATAATTCCACAGTTAGTAAAATAACTTTCAAAGAAAACATCGTATGTAACAGATTGGGTATGCAGTGAGGGACCATCCTAATTTAATATCATGGCACTCTTATCTCCTCTGATATAATATTAATCTCTAACTTTTATCATGTGATGAGAAAGATTATATGTCATGTAATCAACTGTAAAAACACCTTCATATCTTTTAGTGGAGGGATCACATTGGTTAACTGTGTCCTGACAGCAATCTCAGTTCATACTTGGGCATCCAAAAACTGGAAGAAAGGTGTTTTAAAAACTACTGATAAAATTTTGGTTGGGTTAATATGGGATGCTTTCATAGAGGTTAAAATATACTGGGTTTCATAAGATATAATTTTCATGACCGTACTCAATGGGGGGATTAATGAAAAGTGTTTATTTGACACCATTCACTACATGCATATGAAAATGGAGTGGGAAAAATCTAATAATGCACATTTTTGGGTAATATTATATCTCCCAACATTAGTGGAAATACGAAAAATACAACTAGCCATGGACCCCCCCCCCTCTTCTCAACGAAATGTTCCCCCATTATGAATCTTCAATAAAACTCATAATGGATAATAGGGGAGGGTAACATTTTTTTTCTAGCATCATAACTAGATAGGAAATGTGATCGGTTATATAGGAATTCCTATTGTAACCCAATCTACTAAGGAGGTGAGCCTTAATCAATTTTTCATTATGTGAGTCTCGGACAAAAAACAAAAAGATGTATTTTTTTTTTGATTTTCATACACTCAGATCCATATAAATGCTTCTTAACTCCTTCCAACCCATGGAAATTCAACTTTAAGGACTTTCTATTGTTATCCAAACCTCAGGAATAATGTGGTTAATGGAACATAATGGTTTAGTGAAATAAGATACCAATTAAATACAACATTATTACTTGGAGAATGATGAATCATTCATTACCATTGGATGAAAATATCAAATAGATGGGAATCATCTAGGATTCCATCTTCCATTATTGAAGAATAAATGGGAGGAGAGCTCAAACAACCTCTTCTTTGAAGGTGGTTGGGATCAGGATGTGTGTAGTTTCTTCAGTAATTTTACTCTGCACTCATATCGGGACCATCAAGTTGCCCCATTCTTAGAGCGATGGTTTAAGGGGATAGCTGATACAGGAAGAGAAAAAATGGTGAGAATCATTTTTCATAGCGAAGGATGATGGTGTTTATGGAAAACTAGAATATGTGCTAGATATGAGGGGTTACTACCCACAGGTTGGTCCATCATTGCGAGAATATATAGTTTGTTCATTGAAATGGTAACTCTCATTTGTAACTGGATGGATGTTACCTATCTACGATCGCTACATGTAACCTCTCTAGTGGTTCAACCCCAATCTCTAGGCTACATGGATAATGGGTGATGTGGCTCCCTCCATCAAATAGTTTAATGCTTAATACATATGGATTATGCATCTTGGGTAACATACATGGAGGATGGGTCATTTGTGATTATTTGGGGAGTGATGTTCTATCCTTTATAGAGAATAATGGTAGTGGAAATTCCTTATAGGTGGAGGCCAAAAAAGTTCTGACTGGGATCAATCTTTGTATATGATATAATTCCGACCTCTTCCAAGTGGAAATAGATTCCATGATCACACATAACTCCTTCCATGGAAAAGGTTTCATTCCATGGTCAATATCTTACGTCATCAATAAATATAAATATCTCCTCAAAAAAATATAAGTTCAACCCACACGTGTAAAGAGGGGAACAAATTAGTTGATCACCTTACATATATGGCAGATCAAGGTTCAAATTTCACTTTCCTATCCAACATATCTGACTTTAAACTGGAGGGGTGAATTTGATTCAAGGGGGTGACCTTGGTCCCCATTATTTTAGGCCTCCCTAGGACTTAGATTCTCTGATATCTATGTATATATTTACCTTGAATAAAAATGATAATGTTGAATAATTATAATAAAGTGATTGTATAAAGATAAAGTTGAAAATCACAAAGAAAGTGAGATTACGACAAACAATACCACTTGATGATTTTCATGATAAACCCATTTGGTGAGGCAATTAAAATTGAAAACTATAATACCATGAGTAAAAAATATTTCATGATATAATATATCAAAATGGGCAGTAGTTACCCCACACAAAAAAGTCATGTGTTGTAGATGATGTGTACCTCATGGAATGAAAAGTGAGACAACAATCCCTTACCTTGTCCTTTTTCTTATTGTTATTTAACCTTCTATATAGTGGTTTAAAATATTTCAGTAACTAATATAATAACAATTCTCATTTTTATGATACAATTTATTAATTTCTTATAATATTTCCTTACCCATTTGTTAACAAACATTCATTAATTTCACTATTTTGGGTGTCAATTGACGTATTTTCTTGAGTACGTTCTAACTTATTAATTATTATTCTCATTAATTGGATCCCAGATTCATCATCTAAATAATGTAAACGATGAAATAATTGTCATATATAATCTGTATTTATTAGTTTCAATAATCTATACTATTTGGAGATAATAAATTAGATTCACCATTCATGGAGATGGTAGGTCGTACGTACACATGAACAATAATTTCATTTCATTTTCAAATTAAAAGAATGAAAAGTAAATAATAAATATGTATATTATAATTCTAGTATAATAATTATATTATTTATTTTACATATTTTTATTTTAATCCTCCTTAATATGTTGCATATATAGCATGAATGATTCACATTTCTTTGAGGAAGTTGTAGTCCACACTTCCACAAACAATGTTTTTGTTATTATACAAAATAAAAATTATAAGGGTATATGTTATAAAATAGTCAAAAATGAATAAATAATGAATAAATCTCATTTATAAAATATATAAAAAATTTCCATTTTAATTGCCACCATGAGCGGTGGTAATGAAAAAATGAACAATCATCATTTTGTGAGGCAGTAGTTCTTCGTACACAGGAACAGTATATATGTTACTCATTATATGGTTGTCTGTGTAATTGTACACAGAACCATTAACATAAAAACATCATAGTATATATATTATATGTTTTTTATATATTTATATAATAAGCATATTTTATTGGGTGGAAAATAGAAATGAAATTAGAGATCTTGAGAGAAGATGTTACCTCTTAATTGGGTAACTCCACTAAGGTTGTACCAAGAGGCTTCCATGGATTTCATCCTATTAAAGTGGAGGATTATAGGATGAGGGTAAAGATATGGGGATATATTTTGGGAGATAATTTATTATCATAACTTGTTTGATAGGGGAGAGGGTTTGGGAGAAGTGGTGGCCTTTTATATTGGACGAGGAGTGGCACTCTTGTAATATTCAACAAAAGGAATTCCTACCATGTTTTTCATTTGGAAAGTGGATACAATGATGGAAACCATTCAATAAAAAAGTGTATAATTTCTATAAATGTAATTCCAATAGCTTTTGGACAAGTTAATAGGTCTTTTGGGCCGTATGGTTAACATTAAGTCCTTTATTAAGCATTATTCAGCCTTAGTTGTTGTAATTACTTTTAATTTAATTGACTAATATTAGTTATTGTAAAACCAATTTTATCCTATTATAAATTATAAATTATGGTGATTAATAAAATGAAATCCATTTTTCCAAATTACAATAAAATAATTGTCGGAAATTAATTTAAATTAAATCATGTAGTCAGGACTATAATGCATGTTTTAATGTAAAAAACATTTAAATGATTGCTATGATTTTGTACCCAATTTAAAAGTAAAATTCATTTCAATGACATAAATTAAATTAATTTAAAAGAATATGGTCTAATTAGACTTTTAAACCAATTTAAAATTTAAATCCACTCTATAAATAAATTAGATGTAAAATCTCTTTTGAGTTAAATTTCTGTATTTTTCATTTTTCATTAAAAATGAATCTTCAAAAAAAATATAAACAATTTAACCTAATCTTATTTTTTTTCTTTTGTTTCTAATTATTATATTTATTTTGACTTTTTAAATTTATAAAATGGTAAAAAATTTATTTCAAATGGGTTCTCAAATAAATTTTGGAAACACCACCACCTTTATAAAAAAATAGTATTTTATGTGTAATATTGTGATTAGTCTTATATTAAGCCAATAAAATATATTATATGCGTATAAAAAAATTATTTAATATAATATATATATATATATAATTAATATTACTCACTAATTATAATTAATTTAATTTATTATCTTAAAAAACCTTTTGAGAATAAAAATAAACATATTTTCCTTTATATTCAATAGGATTTAATAATCATTTTCAATTAATTTTAAACCAAAGAATTCATTTTATATTTTGATAAACCATATATTATCATATTTTAGTTATTAGTATTTAAAAATTAATTTAATGTCTATTTTAAGACATATTATATGAAATAAAAATATTTTAATAATATATATTTGTTCGGTAAAGCCCGGTCTTACGAATAATGTAATATTTCAATGAATGAATTTATTATATGTAATTCAATCTAACTCAGTGTTGTGTGGATTGAAAAATATAGAATATGTAAACATTGTTTAAAATATTAAATACATTTTAAATCATCAATTTATTGTATTCTCTTATGTGATTAGTGTCATGTGTCATGCACGCTATCTATTATAATGTTATTACCTTAAAATGTTGGCGTGTTATAATTAATTTAGAGAATTTAGACCATATTTGTGGGTATGACACTTTAACTGAAAAATTAACATAGTTAGTAGTTAGTTTTTATAGGTTTTATGGTTTATTGAATTTATGTATCCCTATATATAAATGGTTCTATAAATTGACCTCTTTGTGTATGTAGAATTTACTATTTAACCCTTTCTAGAATTGTGGATGTGGTTTGGGAAATGGTGGTTCTTATAATTCTTCATCTTATTTAAATTTATATTTTTTACCTTCTCATTTTGGTCTTGGTATTTTCCTTTGTGACTTTTTTGCTTCTCAAAAAAAGGAATTTCAGGTCAACATGTTGTTGTGGTGAAACATCTCTTGGTAGAGCTCTTATCTTCCTTTCTCTATGTTGTTCATCAATTTTTCCAACTTGATTCTCTACATTCTATAGTTAATATATTTGGATCATTTATTCATCCTCTATTTCCTTGAGTACACCCCTCAAAAGTATTCTTTCTCTTATAATCAATATAATTTTCATCTTCCGTATAAATACCTTATCTATTGTGAAAATCCATAATCATTCACCTTTTCTTTGTCAAAGTATCCATTTGAGTAACCATCAATCTATTGTCCCCCATGTTCACCCCTTGATTCAGGGTTGTTTTTTTACTCCTAGTAAAATATATTGTTAAAATATCATCAAACAAATTTATATATCTTCTATTAAACTCCTCATCAAGGATCCTTCATATGAAGCTTCTACAATATAATTATTCTCCTATGACAAAATATTATAAAATTTTTTAATAAGGAACCATATTTCAATATCATCCTGGGGACATTTTGAAGTAAGATTTTTGAATCTTTCTTGATCACTATAAAGTAACTCATAACCAAAAAGATTAAAATTTAAAATTTCTACTCTTATGTTCATTGATTTACAAATTTAGAAAAATTGGTTTTGAAATTTTCTCCCCAACTCATCCCATGTTTTGACGAATTGATAAGGGAGGCTTTGATTCATTTTTCTAGCATCTTATTTATGTGAAAATATAAAAAAAAACATAACCAAACAACATTATTAGAAACATTATTAAATTGGAATGTATCATAGTGTTTGGTAAAACTTCTTATGTGCATGTTTGTATAATTTTGGTTTAATCTAACAAATTGGATTGAATTTCATATCATCTGCAGGATAGATTGTTTTATTTCAAAATTTGGTGTGATAACTAGAAGGACTGTAATGTTGGGATGAGTAACCATCCATGAAATCTTCCATAATCCATAATTGTGCACATCTCCAGGGGTGGTTGTTGGATTTCTCTATCACTTACATGTTCTTTTGTTTCTATCTCTTCTCTATATTTTTTTTTTTCATTTTAATGTATTCTCTAGAAATTGACTGTAAGAAAGATTTCATAGTTGTTCCTTCCCACGGGTGGAGTAGTTGAGCAACTAATTTAATCCTAAAACAACTACATTAATAGACCAACTATAAAAAATTAATTAAAAAACAATTTTCAAGATTCCTAATTATTTTAAACATAGAATAAATCATCCCCATTAATGGTGTGAAAAATATTATATCTCATAGGTAATCGTTAAAATCTTACTGGGATACACAAATTTAATAAATAAAAAACCCATTGAAACTAACTAAAAATGTGTGATGCTTTGAACATCTGAGTTTAAAACTATAACGGATGGTTTGTATGCTCTAAATTTGATATAGAAAATTAAAATTAAATTGATTTATTGGTAGGAGAAATACATAAATATAGATAATATAAATTTTGATATATAAAGAACAGGTATTCCAAGTTCAGTGATTTTCAGGTTTTGTGCACTAAGAATACAATTGTTTATGATCTCCTTAATGATTTGGTGTCAAAATTAAGTCAAAATGGATCCTAGGTTCAGGTACCCCAGACTAATCATGTGATTGAAACATTGTAATGGTCATATAATAGGTGAAATAACAACACAAGGTGACCGAAAATCCTATTTAAACAATATTGAACTACATTTCATAATGATCATATACTAACTAAGTTAATTAGTTGATGTAAAAAGTAAAACTTCACAGTTAACAATAGAATTGTCATGAAATATCTAACTAAATAGAATGAAATTGATGAAAAAATTTACATCCATCCAAAAAATAAAAGGAAATTCGAAATATCCTTACCCCACTTCCACAAAAAATCACATCACCTAGAAAAAATAAAACTACTCACTCATCGTAGGAATGATGAGAATAAAAAACATTGAGATAATTGAAACAACAGTGGAGAATAAAAATTATGAATTGTGGCTCATGATCATTCACTTTTGCCTCTAGTAGTGGTCATCCATAAAGTTCTTCCAGATCATGCTATGTGGTAGACAAAAGAATGTAAAAATAAGCATCTCCATCAAAAATAAATATACTAGCACATTAAAGATCCAAACATAAGGTGGGTTTACAAAGTTTATTTTTTACACATTATGTAACATGTCATGGTGGATGCATGTCCAATATCCTAATGTCTATGAAACATTCACATCTTATTTTATGTATATGGCGTGTAATGTCATAGGCTATGAATATTGAGTTCATTGATCACTAAGTTGATGCTTCTCCCAATTAATTTACATAGTGTATCATTTACACTATATGTAAATGTATTCCACTAGTTTCTAAAGCCTCCTCCTACTTCATGTGTATTTGGGATGTGGATTTAATATTACGGTGTCTCACCACACATCCTTGCATTGCAGAGTGAAGTGTCTTTGGTGTCCAGATTCTATATCTTTTTAGTCCTTTTCTAAATATATATTGTATCCAAAAAGAAAACACCAATAAATTCAAAAAATATAATAATTGATAGATTAATTGATTTCTTACTAAAATAGAAGTATTTACAACAACCCAAAATGAATTCATGAAATAAAACTATCACATATGATAGATCAACAGGATGTACAAAATATCAATAAAGAATATTCTATATAAAATGGTGATTTAAGAAAATAATCCACTATTTTTACAAAGGTTTTTAATTTAAATGTGTATATATGATATAATTAATGGTAAAAAATTCAAAAGGTTCAACAAAAACTCTAAGCACAAAAGGCCTTGATCTCCACAGACACACTAAGCTGCCACAGATCAAACAATTGAACATCCAATACAATCGGATTATAATAAATCACTAAATTCTATAAACATTCTTCGGTTTAATTTGCAATAATATGAAATATAATTATGTTCTACAATAAATATTTCAAGGTGTGACCAAGAGTTTTTAAAAGATCAAGATCCCTTTTAAATGCCTGTCAAATATTTTTTAGATGAATAAGATGGTTTGGTTACAATTGGAAAATGAATTTGATTTTTTTATTAATAATATCCATTATAAGAAGTGTGATAACACATCAATGTTATATTTCCATTATTATTTGTAAGATAGTGAATTTGACTAAACAAATATGGTATGATAACTATACTCCAACATGACTACTAATTTGGAAGAAACTGTTTTTTCTTTAATCTAGAGCTAATAGAGTAGAATAAAAAATTATTATAGAGGATGTATCATCAATCAAATTAATTAAAATATAGTTACAATAAATTATCTCAATTAAAATTTATTCCTATAAATTGATTAGTTATCTAGTATAGAATAATCAATGAATATATATATTGATTCAGACAGGGTTATAAGGTTTATGGATATGGAGTTTAATTGAGATAAATTACTTTTAACCAAAATTATATAACATATGTTTATCTATAAAAATGGTCATAATAAAAAATTATGGTATCAATATATATTCAAATTATATATTCTGATCAAGGGATTTAATTATAATCTCATAAAAATAATGGTAAATTTTATTCAATGTTGAATAAAGAATGAAGTGAAATGATAATTTTGAAAAAAAGTGAGATTAATCTCAGTAAATTTATTAATCTAAATTGTACCTATTTTTTGATAAATTAAAAAATATATTTATAAAATAATATTCCTAGATAATGTGTCAAATATGATAAAAAAAATTCATTAGGGTATTTTAAAGGAACCTAAGTACAACAGATACATTCATCGGTTGTATTCTAAAAATAATTTCAATGAATATTTATCATAACAGTATATATAGAATACCATTCCCATTTTTTCCTCAATGGATTTTCATATGATATAACATAATCATGAAGAAATTAAAAAAATGGTATTTTTGTGGAACGATGTGATCCCAAAATATTGTGTTTATCTCTAAATAATCATAACATAAAGTATCTAATGGAAAAGCCATATAGATAATCCCCATGTGCATTGATGATTCTAGTAAATTAGTATTAAACTCTTTTATACTATCATTATCAATCCATACACCTTCTGATAAACATTTGATCATAGGAAGAATGTAAAGTTGATCCGAGAAGGAAAAATTGATCCAATTAATTCTTTTCTCTTCTCCCTATCTGGAATTGGGAGAAAACACTGTAGGATATAAATCCATTAAATTGGAATACTAAACTATTCTTAGTTATAAATGAGGTTATATAGTCAGTTTTATGTTTCTAAAAAATCCGTTATGTCTTCAAAGAATCATAAATCATATTTTCAACCCATCCTTGTATATATGAATTAATAAACTCGTTATAAATATCCTATAAATTTCTTCACATACTTGTAACATAAATATATTACACATAAGGATAAATAAAAAACTAACTTGGTGTGTTACTTCCTAATTATGATTAACAGACCCTGTATAATTATAATTCATTCAAAAAACAAAATTTTTCATATTTAATAAGTATTCAAATATTATTTTTTAGTACTTTTATAAATATATTAAAATATAATTATTTTAATCATTAATAATATATGATTTAATTTATTTACTCATCCACTTGTGATCTTTCACACATGGTTATTCACAAATCCACAAGTGACCGGCCTACTCAAAACAAAACATCAATTCATCCAAATTTGTAAATCTTTGATATAAAATTTTTAAGGAAGCATTTATCCATTATATCAATAGAGGTGATCATACGCATAAAAAATGTGTGTTATCTAGAAGAACACCATATAGCATAGATAGATAAGTGAATTATTAGCCACAAAACAATCTATAAACATATATTGTGTGATAAAATCTCTTTTTCTCATGATATCTCAAAAATTTGGAAGCATACTATGTGTTTGTATCATTTAAGGATTTATTTTTTAATATTTTACTATTATTGAGCTGAATTTATTTTATCAATCATTTTTCTGGATTTATTCAAGGTGTTACAAACATAGAGAAATGGATTTATATATCTTATTTCTATACGTAGAGATGAAAAATATTGACTTGATTATTAAATCAATGTCATGCTGTTAATGATTCATATATAGAAAGATAAATCAAAAAAAGTAATAACATTTATTTCTTTTGTTGTGCATAAAATTATTTTGTTGAGTGTTATACATTAACTCTAATCTCCAGATGAGATACAAACAAAAATGATTTCATATATAAACATCTAATGACACTTAAAACATTTGATGCTCTAATTAATTGGTAATTTCTCATAGTATCTTATACATGATACCATGTTATTCCAATAATGATACAAGAAAATCATGGCACCTCATAAAAATTTTAAACCATCATGGTTTTCATCATGTGTTAAAGTATGTTATTTAATGATCTTATTTAATACTGATCTCATAGTGAGAGACCAACACACATGATCATAAATAGAAACCTAAAATGACCATAAAAACATGTTTTTCCTTATTATAGGCCCAATTTTAACAATATCCTATGCTTGAGATATCGTGGTGAGAACATAATTCCAAAATTTATCAATGCTTATTATCCAATACTGGTTGATTATATGACATCATTTTTTCCCCATAGAATTTTTATACTTAGAGAATTGGATATATGTTTATGATTTCTATCTTATTATTTTTATATTCTCATTATAATTTGGAACTATAGTAACATTTCAATATAAATTTACTCTAATGAAATTTATGGGTATATAATGTGTTCCAATGTAATATAACTATCATGGTAAGAATAAATAATGCACAAATTAATATAAATACATGATATGGTAATCTTAATGAAATAATCTAGTTGGGTTTAGAAAAATTACCCTCATAACATTCCCATATACACTAGAGAAAACTTAATAATGATAAATATTTTTTCTCTCACTTGATATTAATGATTTTGTTATGAAATTAAACTATTCAATATGATTGGTATATATAACTTTTCAGGTTATCCTTTAACACTATCTCTATGAATAAAATACCTAAGGAAATGATATATGTTATGTATAATCCTGTAATCCTGTAACATTATATAGAGTTCATGGAAAATGATTTCCATAAAATATTATTACAATATAAATTGGGAAAATAATATAATTCCTTCATACAATTCTAAAAATTAATACAAATTCAAAAATTTAGATTACCTCTTGAGCTATATCTGAAGTTATAATATAAGTGGATTTTTTAGAATTGGATACTTATAGATATGTTGATGTTTTATTTTTTATTTGAATAGATTAGCTATAATATTAAATAAAAACAATTTTTTAACATTCTATTTTTTATGTTTTTGTCGATTACTAACTATACTTACTCTATAAATAACTTGTATAAATCCATCGTACATTCTCAAGTAATATTATATAGTTACAACTATTTAACAGTGAAAATATTCTAAAATTATTTAATATTTTGTTATCATGAATTTTTTGTATATTCATTTATAATTTAATATATATCAGAGAATATATGATAGTTCTCGCAACTGATGCATATGAGGTTCCACTTTTCTTTCCATTCTTATATCTTAAGGAAATTGTTTTGGAGATATTAATACCTTAAGACGTATGATGAAATTATCTCTTGAATTACATTGTGTTGTATTTATCAGTAACTTTTAAAGTAATATACATTGAATTTGACTAAGAATCCCATAGATAAATCCTGGTATATCTTGTTCCCTAGAAAATTGGTTACAAAAACATGTTATTAATTGAGTTATATTTTTTATTAATTCTTGAATAACTGCAATATTGATTTTTGTTTCAATATGTTATCAATAAATATCCCTTAAAAACATTTGAATAGCTAAAAACTATATATAGATTTTTGTAAAAATAAATAACCCATGATGTAATCATTTATTATTGTTAATAAATTAAACCATCGATATTAAATTCGATTTTATCTTATTAATGTTCTAGCACAACATATAATAATTATGGTAAGTCTCTATAGAGAATAAATTTAAAAAAGGTTTCATTATATATATTTGTGAAAAGTTACCCACATTTCCACCCCCTTGAATTATATTAAAACCTTTCTAACCAATATTATGTTTTAGACATTCTTGTTACAATTCTTGTCCATATATTTTTTAACACCCATTTCAACGAAGTGAGGTTTACATCAGCTGAAGAAAAAATAAAAATTCATACATGTTTTTGGAACATAGAATCTATTTAGAAACCAAAATCCACATTTCATTTGTATAATATTTCCCTTTTACTAGTTTTATAGGATACTAGTTTATTATTCACAATTAATAATATGCCACCAAAATCAGTGATAATAAAAAATATATCTATTTGTTTTAAACATTCCTATAAATTATTTGTATCTATAACTTTTATGCATGACATATTATGGAACCAATTGCAATAAATATTTCTTATAAAACATGACCACTTAATTTATTAAGTTTTTTATTATTCTTGATGACGAAATTAAATATGATACCTCTTATTATAGAAATACAGACTATCATTTAAATACTAATTTTCTATATATGAGATTTAGATAATATCACCTGTCACCAAAGGATAATTTGAATATATGAACTTTTTTATTTTTTGATATAGTTTTTCTCTCTATTATTAGCCATAAGAAACACATCATATCCATAAAAATGAATTTCTGACTTAATGGATTTGTTTAATTTTATAACTTATATAACAAAATATTCAACATTTTAATTGGTATATAGTTAACTTTAAATACCACTATTTTTGAATCATATACCAAAATCAACAATGAAAGTCATAAAGGACTCATAATTGATCTCCCCATGAATATAATGTGGTTAAAACTACTTTTATAATCTCTATGAAAAAGATGTTTATATATAAATTTGAGTTTATCCATTATCACCACTCTATATTTAATGATTTATGAATTCTTGGATAAGACTTTTACTGGCTTACCCAACCGAATAATCTTTTATTTTCTTACCATGATCATTTGGTACATTACATTAATATTATAGTAATCTCTTAAAGGGATATCATGTTTGATTTATAAATTTCATATTTCAATGGATATTTATTTTATAATTGAATAAATTAAGCATGAGAATTTACCTCAAACATCTACTTGATGTAGTTCGCATATATCTTGTTATAAAAATTAGAAAAGATTTGTAACTTTATCACCTTAAATATTAGAAATTAATATTAATCAATATACATTATAAGAAATTTTTTCAGATACCTAACAGTTTTAGATAAAAAGAGTCAAGACACCCCTCTTAGTGTTTCATTGACATTTTACTCAGTGTACTCTTTTTCTATGTATTATATTTCCATAAAAGTGTATTATATGAGGACTATGTATTATATTAACTATTGCCTGATAAAATATGATATATCTTATTCAAGTATAATTTAAATCATATTTAATCATTGTGTACCATAATTTTTTTAAATCATGAAATAAATTCTCATTGTGTCTAAACATAACACTAATATCATGTTTTTCGTGACACAAAATACTAAATAATAGTTTTCAAAATTGGGAACAATTATATTATGAAAAGTGAATATGTTATATTCTATAGTTAATATATGAGTCACACCCTCCACATTAAATATTAAAATATTTATGGCCTTCATTAAATGGTTTATTTGGATAAAAAGGAGTGGGTTAAAAATTATATCTAATAACGAAGATTAAAAATATTAATATTATACTAAATGATGAATATAACATAAGTGTAATGTTTTATTAACTTATTATTTAATTTTTTTCATTCATTTTCTAGTGGAGTATAATTCTATAGAGAATGTAAATATCCTTATATTTTATGTTCTCCCTTGTAATCGTTTCTTTCTTAAAATGATGTTATAAAAATTTATTTTTAATTGTACTTTCCATTGGTATTTTCCCATATACATTCATATTTCTCAATAGAAGAACATAATATTTACCTCTCGATATATTCCAATGAAGTTGGATAATTTAATAAAACAATATATTGATGTTATTTACCCATACTATTCATTTAATAATTTTCAATGAAACATTAGAAAATTCTTGAGATGTGTCAATGCATGAGATGTATGTATTGGTTATTATTCATAATGAATCTTAACTCTACCAATCAATCAATGTAATATATGATATAGGAAACATGAAGAATATCCAGGATTTCATCTTCCATACTACATGTAAAATAGTCAATGATACTATCATTTCATTATTGATTCTCATTCTCCTCATAATGTTCTTGAAGGAGAGATATTTTGTTGTAACTTTCCATTTCCTCTTAAATAATTCCCAACACACAAGTCATTGATGGTAAAAATATGATGTAGACTCTAACTATATTATCTATGACCCTCTTATAAGATTACTTTTCACACTAACATGATTCATGAGTTGGCTCATTATATAATGGCGGATCCACAATATAAGATTACCTTTCATATTAGATTATTAAATGAAATCCCCATAACCACTCAAGAAAAATTGTTCCAATGAAGACATGTTGATTGTTAAAAATTGACAAAAGTGACTCATTGGTATTTTTTTCCATTCAAATAAAATATAAAACTTATCATATTCGAATTTTTATATTGATTACTATTTAATTAAATATTATTGATTTATTAATCTTAAATTTCCCCTAATAATTTATTCAAATACCAATATTTCATTCACTACCAATTATTCCATATCTATTAGATTCCATATATTTAGTCAATTGAATTTTTTAGTGGGAAATAATGATTAAAACTACTATTAATTATAATTGTAATTGTTTTACCACTACATAAAGTCTTATAATGTTGGTTTATTGTTATAAAAACACATTAAATCATGGATCCTTGATCTATCAAGTGGTGTCACATCTTCAAAAAATAATGATTACTGATTTAATCATGTATTTTCCTATAAAATTTCCTTCAAAAATAAATATAAATTTACTCAATCCTAAATTAAGTTATGTTAACCGACCCCTATTGTTATAACTCACCAATAGAAGAAGTTTCCCTTAGCTATAGCTGATATGAATAATAAAATTTAGTTTCATTCTAACTTATGTGGTAGTTAGTATTTATACCTTAATATTCCATTGAATGATTTTTAATAATTTTCTTTTCTTTTTGAATAATATCTAATTATTTTAGTCTTTACCTTTCATTAAACAATGTGATCTCCATCATAAAAATTTTCCAGAAATAAATAAAATTAATTCATCATGAATTTATTCTTTTTTTCACTTACCCAATAAATCTCCAATATTATCATAATAATCCATTTTTTCAGATTATAACTAATAATGACAGCTAAAAATAAATAAATAATAACTTGATCGTGTGCTCTATTATACTCGTTGAGCCATAAAGAGGGTTATAGTTCGACATTAACCCTAAGGGTACTCATTAGATATTTTACTAACTCAAGTTGTAACGCCCGTATTTCTCCAATGACTTTTACTTGTTTGGTTTTACATCGAATCTCATCTCAATACACGTCAATGATAAAGCCACCATTACACAAATTATATACAAACATGTAAGTGAAGAAAACTAGAGAACATGTAATTACATTTTATGACATAAATATGGACACATAATACCTAATATATTCAAGATATGGAAGGCATATTCACATATAATTTTTACAAATATTTAATTATTATTTATTATATAATATAACCTAGTATAGTAATTAAAAATAATTAAATTTTAAACCAAACAAATGGGGTTCAAAATAGCTTATCATCATCCAAAATTCGTAAATATTACATTAAAATAATTAAATATGATAAAATTATAGTTGGGCGTATTTTAAATGATTTATTGTGAATTAAAATATTTTTAATTTTTTATTGATAAATATCATTGAAATTAAAATAAATTTATGAATTTTAAAATATTTTACTATACTATTATGTATTTTTTTCGATAATTTTGGACCTAAAATGGGGATATAGATGAATTTGGGGTAATTGGTGAGACATATTGGTTTAAGCAGGTCGGGCCTGACCTGGTTCAATGGGTTAGTGGATGATGGGTTGTGATTCCTAAAAAAGATTAAAAAAATATTAATAAAGATAAAATTTATATGGAGTGATGTAGATATGATAAACCCCCATAGTAAATGAGGGTGGTTAGTGATTATTGTAGAATTTTGATAATATTATTTTTATAAGATAAAATTGTTGAAATGTGTATACCATGTGATACTAGCCTCCTAAACTCCACATGATTTCTTATTTTAATTCACACTATTCTGGATGACCATTCTTGACAGAATAAACTCTCATTTATGAATTTTTTATTGTTTGGAGAACATATTAAATCTTTTTACCAAGATTATCTAAAAATTAATTAAATTGTTTGTTTAAAATATTGTATGATTGTTCTAATAAAACCCAAAGAAACCCATGTGTATAAGAATTGTTAAATACAAACATTTTCAATATTTTTTCATCTTATATACATCATAACACTAGATTTTTCATAAAAATAACCATATTTCATCAAACATTTTTTATATGATAGACATTAGGCATGATGAAATTAAGAAAATAATAAAATAATATCTTAGTGGAATGATGTGATCCCTACATATTATAGTTATCTATTGATCATTATAACATGAAGGATCTAGCAAAAAACCCAATATATCTACCTAAAATGAACCAAATTACATCATTCATTGAACTCAAACTCAGGTGTGATATAATGAGAAATATAATTTCATTATGACGAACATGTGATTGCATGTAATACACCGACTCAATTAGAAAAGGAACAAACAATCAGATCTTGTTCTAATTACTTATATCTCTATAAATAACTAAGAATATACTTGTGATAAAGAAAATTCTTGAAAATAATCTTATCAAAAATTTATGGGACTAAGATGATCCTAAATATGATATAATAGGTTTTTAAAATTACCTTTAGGTCCCAAAAAAATGAAACCTTATTTTAAACACCCATGAATTTAATGAATGAATTAACTCATAATAAATACCATGAACCATTAATCACAAACTTTTATCTTTTATACAAGTCACATAAAAAATAAACATTTTTTACTGGGCTCTTAAACCTTAAAATGTGTAATGGAAAATCAATAAATATTATTGATTTGAAAAAATAAGTTTTTGACATTATTTTATATATTTAAATATCTTATAAATAACTTGGTAAATAAATTAAATTTTGATTATTATAAACATGAATAACATACAATTGAGTTTATTAATTTATAATCATGTGACCATTCACACTCAAAACTTAATCGGGCCACAAAAGTGGGTAAAACTTCATCAGAAAACCTTGATTAATTTGAATCGATGGAACTTCTGGATAGGATTTTTGGGTGTTGGACATCCCATTTGGAATATGATGAATAACATGAAATAGTAAAATAGAATCCATATTCAATGTACAATAAATTCTTTTAAAACACTAGATTATTTCCCAGTTTGATTCACATAGACCCCTAGGAGCTCACCCAAGGTGGAATTTCTTTGTGTCTTACCATACATGCAAGTCAAATTCGATGCCCAACCTCCACATCGAGTAGTCCACACACAAGTAAATATGTGTTACCAACACATATTATGAGGAAACCTCGACCCATTCCTCATATTTTACTTTAAATATGATACTTGGGATCCTCATTTGAAACTTATGGAAGACAGAGAGAGACTTTAGTGCTTTATACACCCTTGTCTCTACCCCTAGTCTCCAACTCCCTTTAGGTAGCATAAATTATTAAAATCTAAATCAAATAACCTAAATGGTAATTTATTTTCTTAGTGGTTTAACACATTAATAAAAAATTTAATGAACCCAATTTTCTATATTTATTAAATATTAGGGATAAGGACCCATAACTGAATACATTCTAGAGCACCACTGCCTTAACAAGTCTATGAACTCTGACCAGTAGGATGGAGTGTTTCCAAAGTTCCAAAAGTTGGGGAAACCTTTTTCCTAGTTTCACTTGAAAAAATCTACCTTTATATATTCCTCACTAGGTCTATCCACCTCCACTCAGCCCATACTAGTGCAATCAACCTACGTTCATCCCTCAATATGGTGATCCTCCTTTTCTCATTTATCACTTTTGTGTTCCACCTTCTCCCTACCATAACTAGGGTAATAATTTTTTTTATTATAATAAATATGGTTGAATTCATACCATGGACTTCCACTTAGGTAAATTACCTTCCTATCATCTCGTGCTATGGTACCAAGAAAATCAAAATTTAACTGGTAGAGCACTTTTTCACCTTGGTCTCCTACCAAGGAATTTTATTATGAAAGCCTCCCTAAAACCGCCATATAAATATTTTTAGGAAATGAACACCATGTATAATCCTGATATTTTATAATATATTAAATTTAACTAATATCTTGTTCTTTTACACAATACAGATCTTAAACGAACCATGATATATTATTAAATATTATTATTTTAGCACAATCATTATAAGCGAGATGATAAATTTTTTTGTATGAATAGGAATAACTATATTATTAATATTACGTTAATATTCAGTTAATATTTATTTATTCTTAGTAAATATGCACATAATTATTAGTAATGTCATTTAATTCTATAAATATATGTTTTCTTCAAAAGAGATTTGTAATGCATTCTATGAGAAAATAAATATAATTAATTTTTGAAATTTTTATAAAATTTCTTTGAAATAATTAACTTTATTTTTGAAATCATCATATTAAAATTATATTAGGGTGTATTTTTGGAAATTTTCCTAAAAATATTGATTTTTCAATAAATAGTGAAAAAAACTCGATTTTTATAAAACTATCAGTTTCGTTGTATTTAAAATTACCTTAATGATTTAAATTTTTTTATCAATGTAAAATAGGAACAATTATTTTTATATAATATAATTAATTACCTTTTAATCATCCTAATATGATATTTTGATTATAAGTACATTTTTGTGCTTAAAAATGAATTTTTAAGAAGAAAAAATTTGTTTTTTTTACTGTTTAATTTTAAATTAGATTATGAAAATTTGGATTTTTTAAATTTTTAAAATGGAAACCATATTTGGAATAATTTCATAAAAATTTAGCAAATTGGTCCCTTTTATTTTCATTATAAAGGATAGTAACGAAAGTAATTTTTATTCCCAACAAAAAGGGAAAATCCCATAATTAAGGGTATAAATAATAGGATAAGAACTACAAAATCACCTTAACACTTGGAAAAAAACATTAAATATTAAGTTTCATATATAATCATCTATATATTGGTTATATTATCAATTATGGCCATTTGAATGAAATTACAACCATTAAAATATTTTATTTAGAGAAAAGTCAAAGATGTTACATTCATGTTATTCATAACTATAACATTTATATATGTGGTTATCCTGAGGATATTTTCAAATATAAATATTCATTAAAAATTTATAAATTTTATCTTAATCATGGTAATTTATTTTTAATTTTCTCTTAATAAATAAGTACATTAAATGCTTACATAACACATGCATTAATTACTCAAATTATACAAAAATCAAATATAAAATATTAAAAAAATATTAAATGTAATATAATTTGAATTAATTAATTTTATCCATGAATTTTATATAATAATATAAAATATTGTGGATGTAGTAAAAGTTTAGGTTCAAATTTATCTTCTTTTATCAACATTATTAAGGACAAACTAATGAATAGTTGAACAATTGAAAACAATGATATTTTATAAATATAATATTTCATTAAAATATTTCAAAATCAAAAAAATATTAAATAAGAACAAAGGTAATAATATAAGGTAAAAACATTCAGCCTTGGTGCATTTAGAGTCTATTTGTATTTATTTTTCTCTAGAATATTCTTATGATTTTTTAATATTTTTGTGAACTTCCAAAAGTGTCCCTGACATCAATTATAAAAGGAAACCTCCTCCATCACTTCTTTTCACCACATGGAGCCTTATATATCAACCATAAACTGCCAAATTATTTACTAATTCTCCTTATAAAAATTCTATAGGTTTTTTTATTTTCAAAAGTCCAGTCCTAGAGCCCATAAGAAGACGTTGAAATAGAGTCCACTGAAGAAGATGTAATCATTTTTACCAACTCTTTCATGTTTACTTCTTATTCTACTTCCTCTTAATATAATGTTTTCAACATATTTTAATTACTCTAGTATCACTTATATATTTATATATGTTTATAATTAAGGTACAACTATATTCCACTTTAATCTATCCTGTGAAAAACAAAACCACCACACATGTGTGCATACGACTTACCATCTTCACATAGTAGTGTAATTAATTTTTCATCACCACGTTAAATATAAGGATACAAACATGGATATAATTAATTTATATTTTATAAAATACTTATTATTATCTAAAGGCTAATAACTCCATAACATTCCTTCGTTCTATCCATCAAAAAATGAAAATAGTGTTCCCATGTATATACGGCCTATAGTCTCCATGAGAAGTATAGTTCATTTTTCTATCTCTATATTTATTGATGAATATATATATATATATATATTATATTTAAACCATCAATAGTATTCTGTATATGATGTAATTATGATAAGTATATAAGTACTAAAACTATTGAGTCAAAACATTCTTGAATAAGGAAGTAGTTACCACGTGAAATTATAATTTTAACAAAGACCTAATAATAAACAGGTGAAAAATATAAGAGTTAAATTGTATATATTATGATATATATATATATATTATTATGGTTCTATAATAATGGTCTAATAAGTCTATATTTATTATATATGAGTTCCAAACATTTACAAAGGAAATCGAACCTGAGGTAAGGGACTTCGTCCCATTTTTCTTTCATTGAGGAATATTTTGATGTTATGAATCAATATTATTATATGAGGTGTATATAAATCCCCTTTGAAATTTTATATCATGAATTTATTTATCCCATGATATTTTTTTTATAAAATGTTATTCATTGTTGGGGCTTACAATTCAACTAATTAAAAAGTGGTAAGTGTTTCTCTTCCCACATTTACTTCTTCGAGACAAGTTAATATTCCACACTTATTTATATTTTTTATATATATACTACCTCTTTGATATATTATATCATGAATATCTTCACCTTAATGGTATTTAAATATTCATTTGAAGTTATTTATTTCATGTGGATTACGATTGAAAAGTTACTATAGTGGTAATGGTTTATTTCAAAATCTCATTATTGTTTGGGATTGTTTATGTTTATTACGCTATTTGGGTAATTTCACTTCCTATTTCATGTTTTTTATAAGATTTATCATAAATTAATTTTATATTATCATATTATTTTTTAATGCCACTTGTACCCATGTTTGACTTTTTATAAAATGTTTTGAAAGGATTCATTTTGTTCTTTTCCAAATGAGGTACTTGGTGACTTTTATGGAAACAAATATGGAATGAATTTTATTTAACATATACAACATGATTAGATTTTCCATCATTATTTCAACTCAATTATTTAATGCTTTGTTTATAATTTTGAATGTTTTTTTAAATGTAAATTTTTTCCTCTATAAATGCATATGTTTTTTAAAAAATATGTGATTTTTAAAGGGTCAAAGTTTTTTCCCTTAAGAATGTTTTAAAAAAAATTATGGAATTTCTATTCATTTGTGACAACATCCATTATTTTACTTATGCTCCAATTGGGATAAATTATAATTATACAATCCATATTATCTCGCTAAATGGTTTTTGATCAATTTTTACTAGCAATGTAAAATTTTGATACTAATCTACATAATACATTTAATCCTTTAGAATTATGTTAATTGATTGGGGAATGTTATTAAAATTTTGTATTATTAATTCAATATGAGTGTATATGTTGACTATTCTTAACCCATTTTATATTATTAATATATTTTACTTGTTAATTGATTGATATATCCTGTTATATCTCCTCGATGCATTGATAGGTCTCATGAGACAAATTAGATTTCGTTTTCATCAAGGCCTTACCCATTTATTATATTCTTTGAACAAAATCTTGATGGTATTAGAATCTTGTCACTAAACCTTTATGGAATTATATTCTTATCATGAATCCTTGATAAAAATATAAATATGTTCGCTAATATATATTTCCTAATTATGAATTCAATTATTGATATTCTATATGGATATGTGATTACATAAAATATTAATGATTAAGATTCATACTCTTGTAAATATTTATATAGAATTATTTGATCAAAATTTATTCCTTTCATATTATGATTATGTTTTGATCAAATTTCATGTCATTAAGTTATTACCATTTTGAAATTGATTATTCCTTATTTATTCAATATAGCTTCCATTTTATGTATACCCTTACTGAACATTTGAGCTCACCCCTTTAATTTTTTACCCTAAATATGAAGAAGTATTTTGCGGTTGATATGAAGGGATACACTAAGGGAAATAATGGAATTATCACAGAATTTATTTTTTGTATTTTATTACTTAAAATATAATGTGAAAATAAAATATTTATTTACTTTACCAATACTACAAAATTATTTATTCCTTTGGGATGTGAATTATTGCATCTAGTGAAAATGTAATAAAATAACCAAGAGATCTAGGATACTGGGATCAGAGCCTTTATAGATAGTATTGAAGAATGGTTAATAGAAACTATGTGAACTAGATCTAAGAAAACAATAATTACAAAATAAAACTATATGAATAACATTGAGGATAACTCTATGTGTAGGATAACACCCTATAGATTCGGTAATGACCAGGTATATCATAGGGTAAACGTATAAAATAATTTATTGAGAAACAAATTTCATGATTGAGATATAATATAAATTATTCTTCAATATTATGTGATTTCTCACAATGCTTTTTTTTCTCACACTATTATTTTTTATTTTAGTCAACAAATGGAACCAGAATGAACTAGGTTGATGTCAAATGTGATATATATTGTATTTATGAGAACCCATAAGGTATAATTACTTAATTAATTGATATGTTGAGTATTCATATACATTTATTGTGATATATTATAAAATAAACATGCACCTTAACCCCAGACTCATGAAATTATAGATGGATAGAGTTCGCTAGAAGCTCAGGTTATGGAGACCATAGAGGAAATAAGATTAATTTTCCTATATGTCAAGAGTGTTAGAAGAAACACCCAAGAGTATGTATTAGGGGAATTGGAAGATGATTTGGGTGTGGATAATAAGGACATTAATAAGGTAATTTTCAATGAAATATGAAAATTTATGTGAACTAATAGATATGAATAATGATCTCACAAAGGTATTATCGACAGTTGAATGTGTTTCATGTTGATATTATGGACATTATGAAAATCAATACTCTAGGGGGAAAGCTCATTGTATTTTTAAAAATTATATTTTTTAGGATTAATGGACTAAAATGAATTATGAATGGAAAGATTTTATAAGTAATAATATGATGTGTCCAAGTGAATGGTTTAATAAGTTTTTGGAATGATTGATATTCTTGTATTTGTATTAAAGAAATATATTGTAGAATTATTTTTTTAAATTATATTTTAGTTATTATAATCATGAGATATATATGGATTGTACTAAATTACACCTTCATTAACGGTTTGTCAGAATTTTATGAATAATACTGGTAACCAAGTGAAGTGATTCGGTGTAAAGCTAATATTTTAGAAAACACATCACTTTGATAATTTAACCCTAAATGCATGCTTGATGTTGAGCAAATGATGATAAAGACATGTTTATGTGATAGTTTCAGTGACTTCAAAAATGGAGAGTGATTTTATGAATAAGTAATTCATGTAGTAGTTTACTTTATTTTTTGGATTTATTAAATGCAATTGAAAATATAATACATAATATAACAAAAAAATAGAGAGTTAATTTTTTAATTCATGCACATTTTCATTAAGGTTTTTTAGTGATTAAATTTATTACCCGGTTTTAAGAGAATATATATTCAAGGTTATTTAATGTCACATTAAGAGCTACTATATAAAGGATTAATGGCGTGTGGATTTTGAAAATTTAGTCACCTTATTCCTAAATATATTTATTTTGGAATTTCAATCAAACAGAAATTTAGCTACAAATGGAATGAAGTAACCTGAAAATTTGGTATTAGTATTTTTCGTTAAGGTAAGATTTATCATATTGGATTACATGTGATAACCATTTTGGATTCAATAGAAATTTAGAGGCTTAAGGACTGAATTTTGGATCTTAGGGTTCATTTATAAAAAATCATCTTGATATTCTATCCCCCAATATAAAAAATGAAGTGGATAAAGATAGAATCATGACTAAATAATTAGATTATATTAATGACATGGTATGAAATCAAGTAAGAATATTTTCTTGAGTTCTTTAACTATATAGTAAATAATTCCTCAACTCTAGGAAAAATAATTTAGAACTAAAGAACTTTATCCATTTACTTTTCTCTATATGAAATAAAAGAAATTTTAACTCATCACATATTTACAACTTTTTTATGGTTAAACTTCACATGATTATATTTTCAATCACTATTCATAAGTCCATGATAGTTATATTTCTATTCTTTGTCCATATTTTCAATTCCTACTAATGTTCTACAATTTGTAATAAAAGTTTTGTAGAGACCTTTTCATTTTCTTTTTCCTTTTTTTATGATGAAGTTGTATTAACACTTATTACAATGTGGGTTTCCCACAATGAAATTTTCAAATATCTACCTTTGATTTTCAAGGTGAAATTTCAAATTTTATGATTAATTTTTTTGAATGTGGTGATAATCTAATATCTTGATATTTTAGAATATATAAAATTTAAATGATAACTTGTGGTGTATGAATCACCGAACAAAAATTAACTGTGATATTCTGTTAAATATTATTATTTTAATAATACCTTTATAAACTAGTTTTTATGTATTTTAGAATGAATAGTATTAACTATGTTATTAAATATATATTAAATTCGTATTCAATAAAAAAAATTAAGCTTAGGAAAAAACACATAATTTTTAGTAAGGTCATTTCATTCTTCAAAATATTTGTTTTCTTCAAAAAGTAATTTTTATTACATTCTATGGGATAATAAATATAATTTTTTTAAACTTTTGTAAAATTAATTAGATAAAATGAACTTATGTTTTGAAATTAGAGTATTAAAATGAGTGTAGGTTTCTGTTTGAGATTTTTTCTGAAAATATTGATTTTACTATAAATAGTAATAATAACAATTTTTATAAAAGTGGATATTTAATTATATTTAAAATTCCTGAAATTATATAAATTTGAACAAAAAGTAACTCATTTAATTTTTATATAGATATTATCTAATTAATTTCATTTAAATCATCCTTATAACACATTTTTGTATTAATACATTTTTTGGCATAAAAACCCATTTTGGAGAAAACTATTTTTCATTGTGTTTTTCCGATTTAATTTTAAATTAAATTCCACAAATTCTGAGTTTTAAATTATTAAAATTTAATTTCATATTTGTAATCATTGGGTCAAAATTTTTAAAATATTTCCCTTTTATTTTGATCATAATTAATATTGACCCTAGTAATTTCTATTACTACGGTAAAGGCTAAATCAGGCAATTAAGGGTACAAATATAATGATAAAGACTATAAAAGAACCTTAACGCTTACTAGAATTTTATTGTAATAGTATTTTTCCTCCATAATAATTAACGGTTCAGTTATATTACTATTTATTTACATTTCGATGAAATTGTGTTCTTTATAATTGTAACACCCCAAGCTCCCACGGTACGCTTCTTTTTCAATAATACAATAGCTTTCATTGTATACAACTTTGAGGTTCTAACACACTACGACCAATCAAAGTAGTTGTTATGAATATTAATAACCACATTTTGAAATTATATTAATTTTATAACTCAAAATGGACTTCATTTTTGTATTCGGAATATCAAAATTATCCTAAGTTGGATTTTTTGTAATTTTCTAAGAACTTCCAATTTTCGATGAATAGTAAAAAAAAATTAAAAACAAATTTTTTAATAAAAATAATTTATAGTGATAAATTATACTATTTTGTGGTTTTAAAGTATAATTAGAATATAATTTTACCATTTTATCCAATGGTGTTCATTAGAATTAATTTCACTTTGATATTGGACATAAACAATTGTCAATCTTTTGATATATATTGTTACTTAAAAACATGCTATTTGTTGTGAAAACGGGAATTAGTTATTAAATTAATTAATTACACTTATATGTTTTGAATTTTCTAAAATAGAAATCAATTTTGAATTAGGAATATCAAATATAGCATAGGGTTAATTTTTGGTATTGTTCTGAGAAACTTCAATTTTTGATGAATAGTTAAACCACTAGGTTGTAGTTAAAAAACTAATTATTCATTTAAATGAAACATTACAACTTCTGGGAATTGAATTTCAAAAATCCAACATACTTGGTTATCATTAGGAAGAAAAATTTGGTTCAATGGGATTAAAATAATTTTTTTTTGAATAGTAAAATTTAAGTTCTATTAATCGCGATTAAAGGTAATTAGTGTAATTTAAGGTAAATATAATGTTATAATAATATGAAATTACATTTACACTTGTCCTAACCTTATTTTATTTTTCATGGCCGACCATGAAAACCGATGGGTCAACTTGGGGACCCCATGGATCCACTTGGGTAAGAAAATGACATTAATAACTTTTTATTTATGGTAAAAATATAATTGTCACAAACATGTGTTGTTTTAATAAAAAAATTATTACATGGTGTTATATATGTTACATTTTAGACTATAAATATTTATTGGAAAGATAACAAGATTTACTACATCATATTAATTTTTTTATAATTTTGAGACATTAAATAAATTAAATTTTTTATGACACCATTATGTTGCAGCGATTACCTCATTAATTAACGATTTAAATAAAATTAAAAGATAATGTAAAATATAAGTATTAAACATTTCAAAAACTTATTGGATGAGTATATTTCGAACCCTCATCACCTTATCCTAGAAATATATAATTTTGGGACCTTTAAAATCTGAAACTCATTATATAAAAATGTAACATTTCATGACATTCCAAGAGTGCATCTCCTCTCCTCTTATAAAATCCCCCCACCTCTACCACCTTACTCACACCATCAAAGACATTTGGATCGGCCAAAATCTTCCCAAATACTCTCTAAACATTCCTACCTTCATCCTAGATGCCTTACCTTAGGCAGAAAGCTCTTTAAGAAACCATTTTGGTTCAAACCGAGGGGAGTTACCCGATTTAAAGATAATGTCTTCTCTTATGTAGTTTTATTTTATTTTGCTTATCCAAACCCCTAAACTCTTTTTATTCTTTTCTTTTGTAACAACCCCAGTATCTTCAATATACTAGGATGTTTTTATGAGAAGGATTTTATTTACACTTACACACACCTTCGTCTAATGGTTTACAGAACATACTGTTTCTGTGGGTGGCGAATTACCGCCTCGCCAAATGATGATTGTCCAATATTCTTTTAACACTTCTCATGGTGCACATTATGATGACACTATTTTTTTGTACAAGATATATATTATGTTTATGTTTTCCTTATACTTCTGTAATTTTCATTTATGGCACACCTTTTTCATTTCCATTATGGGTAAACGCGATAATTTCATTTTAGGAAGTGCGGACTACCGCCCCCTCAAGGTGATTTGAATCATTAATGCCATATGTGGGATGTGTAAAGGATATAGTAAATGATATTATATATGTTATTATACTGGAATAATAATATACCTTTATATCATTATGATTTCATTCCATTAAATACAAAATAGATATGAAAGTAGCGTTCATTCATACGTACGGTTTACCGTCTCCATGAACAGTGCATTTCATTTCTTACCTCTAAATGCTATGTAATATTATAAATGAATATAAATAATTGATATTTATGACATATATGATATCTAAATCATGAATATAATTTCGGATATAATGGATATTTTACTACATGAACAACTTTTAATTATAAGAAGTTTATTTTTGACTCAAGTACCAAAGATTGACAAAATGACTGTTATTAACATAAATAATTACATAATGTTCATAACATTGTAATAAGTGATGTAAAAGGAATAATGAACTTGAAAAATGTTCTTAATCAAGTATAAATTAACTCTAGTTTATTATTCAGGTGGTTAAAGAACGATCGAGTCAAGTCGCACATGAGGTAAGGGAACTTCTTAACCCATTTCCCATTCTTTGGGTTGAACATATCTTTCTTATTTTTGTTTTTCTTTGATTATGTGAGAAATGAGTTTTTATATCTTATCATGTATTTATACTTTCTTTATGTGATCTTATAGTGAATACACATGGGAAATCTATTTTATTTACAAAATTATCTTTGAAAGGGACTTCGTCTCAATCTTCTTTCATTGAGGCATATTTTGTTTTAATACAAGACATTCTTTTATACGGTGTATAAACACCTTTAACTTTTAAGTTTATTCAAAAGGAATATTTTTATATGAATCATTTTACTAAACGAAAAAAGGGAATTTTTTTTTGTTGCACATATGCGGCGACAATGACTTCTTTACCACCATGACCATTATTTGAGTTTCGGCTTCCTCTACAAGCCATAACCTTTTTTTTAATGAAAAATAAATACCGAGTTTTACTTTTATTTTATTTTGGTATTGGAAATGGTATTATTATATCAATGTGTTGTATTGATATCTTATGATTGAAATGTGGAAATTTTATTTTTCCTTTATGCATGTTTTATGTGATACAATTATGTTATGGTTTATGATATGTTTAAACCTTTTCATATAAGGAATGCATTGGACCTAGTATGTGACGGGTGGAGCCTGCTATAGCTCCTCGATGAATCGGTAGGTCTCATGAGACAAACTAGTGTCTTGGCATGAGGCCTTGACAAAATATTATTTGTAGTCTTGGAATGAGGCTCTGCCTATGTGGTTATGATAATGTGGCATTATGCATTCCATCATTATGAATGTGGTTATTGATATTGCATGTGATTATTATACTAGTAGAATATCCATGTGAATAAGTAAATGGAATTATTTCATTTTATTTTTGACATATTATGATGAATTTCATGTTTAAAAGGTTTTTGTTTTAGTTATACATTGCCTTAAATGTTTATGTTTATTTATGAAAGTTTCTGATGTACTATTATCCTTACTGAGCATCTGAGCTCACCCCTTTCTATGTTTTAATTTTTCCAGGATGTGAAGAAATATTTAATGACTAACCTGCAGGGATAGTCTGAAGAGGATATGGGTGTGAACTATGGAGACTATGTTATTTTAGTTTTTCACTTTATGATGTAATGTAACATTTATGAATTTATCTAGTGTTTCCAAGGCTACTAGACTAATCTGTGTTTCGAGACTTAATCTTTTGTGATCATGCCAATGGTGCATAATAATGCACAGACTCTGGGTAACTGGGGTCTGGGCGTTACAGTTGGTATCAGAGGTAGTTTAGTACTAACCTAGGAAGTTAGATTTCAAAAACTCTGATTAGAGCACATAGCCCCAAGATAGACTTTGAGGATTAGTATAGAAGAACATCTTAGAATTTTGGTATTATAGAGATATTGTGAGTTTTCCGAGGAATACATCCATGTCTGGATATGAGCAGGTAGAGGCAGCTCTGGCAGAGACGTACCTAGGGTTAAAACCCAAAAACACCGCTTTGAGCTAGACTCGAATGGGAACTGGTGCATGACAACGGGCCTTACTACACTCTTCGTTACGACACTCTCGAGGGATATGCTTAGGATAATTCACTATTTCATTACAAACCATTATGAAGGGTTTATGAGTATATATTTCCTCAATGAAAACATTTTTATGATTATGGATTATATCCATAAATTGTTTAATTTATGTTATGTGTTTTTCAAGTTCGTTATTTTGTATTTCGATTCATAAACTGATCTAGATTATGCCATTGTTTAGAAATGGAGCCTAGTGGAAGGAATGGAAACAGTATTAATGCACACACTCCATGTAGGTATTTCCCTCCTGCTTAGGATAATTATAGTGAAGCTGGTGATACAACTTGTGCTGATCAACTTATCATCATAATGGGACAACTCACTTAGGTTATGAATAATAACCTTACTCGTATGGAGCACCCCGATCCGCAACGTGGAGGATCAATGATAGACCACTTCATGAGGAAACAACCACCAACATTCAATGGGAGTACAAATCCCTTAGTAGATGAGAAATGGGTAAATTACTTAGATAAAATATTCCATGACTTGGGGAGTAGTGAAAGAGAAAAGGTTATCATGGCAGTTTACCGCCCCACTGGAGATGCTGATCAATGGTGGTCATTGATTCAAAACAAAAAGGAAGATGATGAAGTATTTAATATGGAATAGAGGGAGTTCAAAGAGCTTTTCTTAGAAAAATACTTTCATCATGACCATCGAGAAGATATGGAAAGGCAATTTCTGAGTCTAAGACAAATGGAGGATGAGAATGTCGCAAAGTATGAGGCCAACATTACAAGGTTAGCAAGACATGCTGTAGATTATATAAGTAACCTAAGAAGTAATATTAATCGTTTCTTTGATTGGTTAAAACCATTTCTCTGTCGAGCTTTAGTATCACAATCCTTCTCATCGTATGAAGATATTGTCTCATGTGCTATCAAGACAGAAAAGAAATTCTCTCTGTCTTATGACAACAATGTAAAGTAAGAGAAGAAGAGAATGGTGGAATAAGATATAGATAAAGGGAAAAAGGTAAAGAAGAATTTTACATTATGTGATAATTGTGGGAAGAATCACCTTGGTACTTTTCTAAAGGGAATGGGAGTTTGTTAAAAATGTAAATAAAAAGGTCACTAGGCTCATGTTTTCAAGGGAAAGAAAGAGGCTATCAATTTTGAATTCTATAATTGTAGGGAAATGGGGAATTATGAATATTAATGACCTAAGCTTCAGGGAAGCTTACCTCAGAAAAGGCCAAGGGATCAAGGTCAATCTTATGTTGTTACTACAGTTGAAGAGGAATAATTAATGTATTGGTGCTTTTGGACTCAAGGATTATATTCTGGTTATAAGAATAATATTATATATATATTCATTGTACTAAAGTAATTATTGTTTTCATTAAGTTTTTAATATGATTATGGTAATCATATTTTTAGTATGTGACAATAAGAGAAACTTTACTTTGTTTGGGGAATCTTTTGTTACAATTGATTTTGGAATTTAGAAACCTTTTAGAGAGAGAGTTTAGACAAAAATATTTTGGATAACTATAATGGTTGGAATGGATTATATTTTACATTGGATACTATTGTTAAGGTTATTTTTGGATATTTAAAAAAAGGACAACATTCAGACCGTGTGACAACCCATCGCGTCGGACAAAGCTATGGGAATCGAACCCACAACCATAGTGCAATTGGGATTTATCTCCTACCATTGGACTACGTGAAGTCCCTGGAGTGTATAATGTAGTTTTTTTAGTTATGATAGATGATTTATAAATTTATTTTTGGAACCCTATACGGTTAGGATAAATAGAATATTTTTGAGTTCTATTATAATTTTTAGTGAAAGATGGGTTTGTGGTAAAAATTTATTAAAGAATAAAAGTCTACAAGACAAGTAAGTATATTTCCTTACATTATTTGTAAATATCCTAAATAAATTCCTCAACTTTATGAAAGGAAACTTAAAAAAAACATTGTCGGTTAACTTTTCCAACTGGGGAATCAATGACAGTTTAACCAATCCCAAGTTTGTGATTTTATTGTAGTTAACTTCCTCCTAATCATATTTTCTTTAACTCTCCATCAGACCTTGATGGTTTTTTTCTCCTCCATATCCATATTTACTTATAATCCTAGTATTGGCTATCTCGGGTGACCTTTGTACATCTCGTTCATTATTTTAATGTTATATATTTATTAACCCTATTTTTGATGTGGGCTTTCTACAAAGGTATTTTCTACTTTCAACCTTCTATTTTCAAATAACAATTTCAAATTGCGAGGATGCAATTTATTGAAGGAGGGGATAATGTAATACCCCAAGCTTCCACGGTATGCTTCTCTTTCAATAATACAATAGCTTTCATTGTACGCAACATCGAGGTTTTAACACACCGCGACCAATCAAAGTAGCTGTTATGAATAGTAATAGCCACTTTTTGAAATTATATTAAATTTATAATTCAAAATGGACTTTATTTTTGTATTCGGAATATCGAAATTATCCTAAGTTAAATTTTTTGTAATTTTCTGAGAACATCCAATTTTCGATGAATAGTAAAAAATACTTAAAACAAATTTTTTACTAAAAATAATTTATAGCAATAAATTATACTATTGAGTGGTTTTAAAGTATAATTAGAATATAATTTTTCCATTTTATCAAATGGTGGTCATTATAATTAATTTCACTTTGAAATTGGATATAAAAAATTGTCAATCTTTTGATATATATTATTTCTTAAAAACACACTATCTGTTGTGACAGTGGAAATTAATTATTAAATTAATTAATTCAACTTATATGTTTTGAATTTTGTAAAATTGACATCATTATTGAATTAGGAATATCAAATATTCATTAGGGTTAATTTTTGGTATTGTTCTGAGAAACTTCAATTTTTGATGAATAGTGAAACCACTAAGTGGTAGTTAAAAAACCAATTTTTCGTTTAAATAAAACTTTACCAATTCTGTGAATTTAATTTCAAAAATCCGAAATACATGTTTGTCATTAAAAATTAAAATGTGGTTCAATGGGATTAAAATAATTTTTGGCGAATAGTAACTTTTAAGTTTTATTAATCGCGATTAAAGTTAATTACTGTAATTTAAGGTAAATATAATGTTATAATAATATTAAATTACCTTTACACTTGTCATAAACTTATTGGAAGAGTCATGGCCGACCAAGAAAATACATTGGTCAACTTGGGGACCTCATGGAGCCACCTGGGTAAGAAAAAGACACTAGTAACCTTTTATTTAAAGTAAAAATAAAATTGTCACAAACATGTGTTGTTTTACTAAAACAATTATTACATGGGGTTATATAAGTTAAATTTTAGACTATAAATATTCATTGGAAAGATATAAATATTTCCTACATCATAGTAATTTTTTTTAATTTTTAGACATTAAATAAATTAAATTTTTATGACACTATTATGATGCAGCGATTACGTCATTAATTAACGATTTAAATAAAATGAAAAGATAACGTAAAATCTATGACTTACAATTGTAATAAACCTATTGGATGAGTATATTTAAAACCCTTGTCACCTTATACTCCAAATATATTATTTTGGGACCTTTAAAATCCTAAACTCATTATATAATAATGTAACATTTCCTGACATTCCAAGTGTGCCCCTCTTCTCCTCTTATTAAAGGCCACCACCTCTACCACCTTGATCACACCATCAAAGCCATTTTTCTCGGCCAAACTCTATGAAAATACCCTCTCAACTTTCCTCCCTTAATCCTAGAATCCTTACCTTAGGCATAAATCTCTTCAAGAAACCATTTTGGTTCAAACCGAGGGGAGTTACCAGATTTAATGGTAATTTCTTCTCTTATGTTGTTTTGTTTTATTTTGCTTCTCCAACCCCCTAAACTCTTATTATTCTTTTATTTTGTAACAAAAAATGTATCTTAAATATACTAGGATGTTGTTATGAGAATGATTTTGTTTACACTTACACACACCTTCATCTAATGGTTAAAGAACATACTGTTTCTGTGAGTGGTGAATTACTGTCTCACGAAACGATGATTGTTCAATCTTCTTTTAACACCTCTCATAGTGGCCTCTATGATGACACTATTTTTTAATATATGATATATATTATTTTTATGTTTTCCTTATGCTTATGTATTTTTCATTTATGGCACACCTATATGATTTCTATTATGGGTAAACGTGATAATTTCATTTTCGGAAGTGCGGACTACTGCGCCCTCAAAGTGATTTCAATCATTAATGCCAAATGTGGGATGTGTAAAGGATATAGTAAATGATATTATATATGATATTATAATGAAATTATAATATACCTTTATATATTTATTATTTCATTCCATTAAATATGAAATATAAATGAAAGTAGCATTCATGCATACCTACGGCTTACCGTCTCCATGAACGGTGCATTTCATTTCTTACCTCTAAATGTTATGTAATATTATAAATAAATGTATATACTAGGTATGTATGATATATATGATATATACGTCATGAATATAATTCTGTATAAAATGGTTATTTTACCACATGAATAACTTGTAATTATAAGAAGTTTATTTTTGACTCAAGTACCAAAGATCGACAAAACGGCCGTTATTAACATAAATAATTACATAATGTTCATAACATGGTAATAAGTGATTTAAAAAGAATAATGAACTTGAAAAAGGTTCTTAATCAAGTAGAAATTAACTCTAGTTTATTATTCAGGCGGTTAAAGAATGATCAAGTCAAGTCGGACATGAGTTAAGGTAACTTCTAAACCCAATTCCCATTCTTTGGGTTGAACTTATCTTTCTAATTTATGTTGTTCTTTGATTATATGAGAAATGATTTTTTTATATCTTATCATGTATTTATACTTTCTTTATGTGAGCTTATAGTGAATATTCATGAGTGATCTATTTTATTTACAAAATGATCTTTGTAAGGGACTTCGTCTCAATCTTCTTACATTGAGGCATATTTTGATTCAATACAAGACTTTCATTTATACGGTGTATAAACCCCTTTGACTTTTACATTTATTCAAAAGGAATATTTTTATATGAAGCGTTTTACTAAAAGACAAAATGGAATTTTTTTTTGTACGTATGCGGTGACAACAACTTCTTTGTTGTCAGACCCCGACCTTTTAAATTATTTTATTTTATTATTTCTTTACCTCGATTAGTTTTGTCAAGGTGCGAGTTGAGGGTATGTTTAAATTTTTTGACATTTTATGTTTTGGGTAGGTTTCAGATTAGTGGACAGGCACCACACGATTGGCGGTAACCGTGTGGTCAGCCCGAATACCCCTACGGTTACCCATTACTTAAAATAATAAAACTTTATAAAAATGAAATAAAGTAAATATTTAAGACATAATAATAATAACATTGTGGGGTACATAGATTTGTTTTTTTATTAAAAAAATTGTTAATGATCTTACTATCATTAAAATGGTTATAAATATAATTATTATTTGGACATTATTAATTTGGCTATTATTTAAAATAAAATGAATAAAATTATTATTATTATTATCATTAATAAAATTAATGGCGTTGTTATGATTATATATTTTTTTTAATTATTATAACTATTATCATTAATATTTTGATTATGATTGTTATCTAAATTATTATCATTATTATCATTTTTATCATTTTTATCATTTTAATTATTATTATCATTAACATATATATTATTTATTTATCTTGTTGTGGTTAATTTTATATTTTTGAACCTTTTATTAATCTACCACGCCTCACCCCTCTCATTTATTTTTCCCCCATTTTTTTATCCCTCTCTCCACTCCCCTTCTCTCACGCCTCTCCTCCTCTTCATTATCTCACGCACTCCCTCTCTCTACTCATTCCTCATTCCACCATTAATTGATTTTTTTAATCCCTCTATCCAATCTCCCTATATTCTTTTATTTATTGTTTTTCTTCTCCCCACTATCACCCTCTCTCCATGCCTCCCCCTCTCTCCCATTTAATATCTTCCTTTTTGTATTCCTCCCTCCAATCTCCCTTCTCTCCACGCCTCCCCCTCTCACAATTTGTTTCCCATTTTTTATCCCTCCCTCCATTATCTCCCTCTCTCCAATCACCCTTCCCCCTTATTCTTTCAGGCCTCCCCCCATAATTCCTTTATTTTTTATCTCCCACTTTCGGATCACCCCATCTATTTATTTTATGCGATCACCCCCCTTATTCCCCCATAATTTCCATTTCATTTTTTTATCTATCTCCCACTCACCCCTTCTTCCCCCCTGCCCTCGTGCACCGCTCTTCCTCTTACCTTGCTTCACACACACCCTCCAACCCTCTGGTGATTCTTCCGATGGCTGTTCATCCCTCCGGCGATTCCATATGGTAAGTCTCTTCTCTATATTCTCCTCTCCTCACTTAATTTCAAGGGTTTTCATGTGGTATTTCTTGTTGGCCAAACCCTAAATGTTACGGTTAATGTGTATCTCAGATTTTCTTTGGTTTTATGGTGTGCGTTTTGTCTGTGGGGCGTCGTTCTCCTTTCCATTGATGTTTCATTCCAATCACATGAGCCTTCGGTAGGTGTTTCCAAGTTTTTCATTCCAAAAGTCTTTCCTTCGCTACTTTCCATTTTAAATGAATTTATAAACTAGTTTTGCAACTCTATGAAACCCTTGTTTAAATTATTTTAGCAAATTTGGAATTTATTTTATTTGTTAAAAAAAGGTTTTAAATGAGTTTTAGTGTAAATTGCTTAGTTTTATGATAACTAGAAAGCTTGTTTGAACATATTATATTTATTTAAGAAGGAATTGGTATATTATGAAATACATCACTATTATTATGTTGCAACGACATTGTTTATTAATGAACGTGGTTTGGTTGTGTTATGGATTAGTTATTGTGTTAAAACACCTTTGTAAGGGTTTAATGGATTCAATGTTTTTATTTGGTGTTCCTTTAAAATGATGCGGGTAAGTGGTGATTTTTGGGGCAAGGATTGAAAATTTTTTCTTGTTGTGTGTTTGATTTCAAAATAGGATTTTGGGTGTGTATGGTTTGATGTTGGTATACCATCCTAAACGTGTTAAAATGTGTCGGAGGGGGTTTAATGTATTTTTTTGGATCATTTTATGTTCTATAAATATAGTAGGTGGGAAGTTATGGTTTTAAGGTAATTGGTGTTTTCTTGGAAGTTTAGTCTTCTAAATGGATTTCTGTTTTCAAATAAATTTGGCCACCTTGAGTGGGTTCTAAAGAGTATTTTAAATGTGGTTTTTTAAACTGTTTCGTTAAGTATTTTGGAAATCCTGGTTTATAATGTGTTCTTTAAGGTATGACCTTTCAGTTTAAAACATTTTTTGGTGTGGGTCGAAAAAGGGTAAAATAATTTTTGATAATTGTGAAGTGTTTGAATGTTTGTTTAGAACTTAAGGGCCCATTTGGTTTTGTAAATTTAAGAGTGGTGTTTGCAAGATATTTTGAATAAATGTGTGTGATCGATTTGAAACCGTAAATTTTTTCTGAAATGTTTTAATGTTTATATGTTATAGCAGCCTGGTTGGCACATTCTTGAATGTGAAATAACTGAATATGTATATTGGGTGCTCCTATATACTTTAACCCTTTACGGGTGAGTGTATAGGAATCATCCGTGTTTGGGGTAGGCAAGTGTGGTGAGATGAGTCACGCGTGCGAGGGCCTCTTACTTACACAGTATTACTATAACCACCACGGGTTCCTGGGCGTCTTATAGATTATCGAGTGACGGTTCTCACCAGCCCAGATTAGATGGGTTGGTACCCCTGGTAGATAGAGAGACCAGGTGGGATTTGCCGTCGATTTTGTCATGAGGGAGATCAATGGGTTATAGTCTATGCAGCTTCACCATATTCCGGTAGGTGGTTCCAAACTGAGTGCGTCCAGGGGTTTTCTAGGGATGTTCAGGATCGCCCATGCCTACAGCTTGTATTTATTGTTTATTTTCTACTACATTTGTTTATATACATCTTGTATTGCTTATTTATTTTCAGCTACATTGGTTTATATACAGCTTGTATTGCTTGTTTAAATTCTGATACACTAGTCTATTTTTATCTTGTAATGTTTACCTGTCTCCCTTTTTTCACAGCTCTAATATTACTTGATTGGTTTTTTTTATAAAATGGAAAACTATTATTGAAATAATATATGGCATGGGTTAGTTCTCATAGTGGGAAAGATGTGTTATTTTGTTTAAATGGGAAAACCTTATTTTTTATAATTGTATTTCCAAACTTGTGTCATCGGACAACTTTGGGTTAGAAAACACTTGGATTTGGTGGTTTACTTTTGGCATCCCTACTGATCAGTTTTGTGCTCACGCATATCCTTTAACATTTCTGTTTCAGGTTCAGCAGTTGTTCAGGATTTTCCTTAGTGACATCTCATGTGGGAGCAGTTTTGGGCTTTTTGTTAGAGGTGACCAGGGGGTCACACTGAGAACATTTTAGCAGGATCTTGTTTCTGGTTTTGTTCTTTTTAGTGATAGTTTTTATCTGGATCGGTTCTTTGTTTATTTAAGTTTCAGTTGTCGTTTTGTTGCATGCCCTATTTTTTATTTTTCTAGTCTTGGTTTATCTCAGGGGCTTAAATCGTTTCCTCGTGTGTACTTTGATGCCCGACACTGGTTGCCACCCCGGGGGGATCAGGAACGCCCCTCAAAACATGTCGCGGACCGGCTCGGGTGACCGGTTCAGGGTTGACCCGGGTTAGTTCGTGAAAAAATGGTATCAGAGGAGGTTCTTTTTATTTGGGGTGTTTGGTAGATGAAGATTAGGACTGTCGGGACTCAAGAGGTAGGTGCAGGAAGGGCGTCATGAACCATTGCTTGTTCCGAACCTTGAGTTGTCTGGCATAGTCCGGGATTTGAGTCTTATGTCGTTTTTTGGATTGAGGGATGACAACAATGGCAAGCCAGTGTCGCGTCATGGCCTCACATTGAGTAGTGTCCCATGTGGAGTCCGAGTGCACTATTTAAGTTCCTCCTAGTTGTTGACGCATACATGGGGCTTCGATCACTACCATGTCACTGGGTTATGTCTAACTACTAGTTCCTCATTCTGTCATTTTTTTTTGTTTTGGCGCAAGTTGTGTTTCGCTTTGATTTGATTCTGGTCAGTGCAAGTGGGTTTTTGAAAAAAAAAATGAAAAGGGTTTTTGAAATGAAGGAGTTTTCTTCTAAATGTAATACATTAGTAAACTATGTTCTAAAATTGAAGTTTTCTTGGTTTTATAATTTGGTAAATGCTTAGATTTTCCTGGAATTTGTTTGGATGCAACCTTGGGTACTCATTAGGAACATTGGTACATGTGAGGGCATGTATGGAAAGTGTGTGTTGGTGCATATGGGTGGAAGCGGATGAAACCATGTGCAATGGTTCATGTGGTTACTTGGGTGTGTTTTGAAATTAAATAATTGACATTGTTGTTCTAAAGTGATTTTTTTAAAAAAGGAAATGATTTTTAGAAAATTGAATTTGGTTTAAAAGTGGCATTTGGTTTTTGGAAATTGGCCTTGAAGGAAGGTAGTTTTAAAAATATTGAATAAAAAAATGGGGCTTTTGAAAGAAATGTTTTGTCCACATTAATTTTTTTTGGTTATTTCCAGATGTAGTTGCCTTTATTAATGTTGCTTCATCTTGATATTGGTTTTGGCTCGATGCATGTTTTGGTTTTGTGTTTCTTATGTTCTTTGAAGTATATCGCCCAGAAAGGTCCCTAGTGTTTGTGATGAGTCATACCCAGGGTTCGGTTCTTTTAAGTGTCATCACCCTTTAAGGTGTTGTAGGTCTGCTAGAGGAGGTGGAATGACTTGAGGGAAGTGGAGAGTGTCTTTTAGTGGTTGGGAACTCCCTAGGTTGTTAAGGTTTGTGTCGTTTCAGGTTTGTTTAAGGTATCATTTTGGGACTAGTGGAAGTTGGTTGTCTTATCTTCATTGGAGTTTGGGGATTCGTTGGTGATATTTGGTTTTTATTAAGGTTTTCTATCTGGTGAGGATATTGTTCACATGGAACCTTCCCTAAGATGTTATCTTCGTTGATCCTGGCACCCAGTTCATCGATATTCCTTTAGGTGTGTAATTGGTATGGCTGGTTCGGGCATTCCAAGTCGTCGGTCCGCATCCTTCCTAAGTCCTGTCATCGTTGTGACCATTCGGGTCACCGGGGGAAGTTCTGTGGGAAGTGTCATTTGAGGAAGGAGTTCTGATTGGGGGATTCTTGTGTCTGACTGTGAGGAATTAGATGCTTCAGATATCAGAGCCCTAGCCTCAGGTCTCAGGGTTAAGCTCGTGTAGAGTCAGCGTGTCAGAGGAATTTAAGACCTTTTCTTGGTTAATTATCTTTCATCTTGAAATAGAGACATTCATGGTTCCCTTGTTCTTATTTTCCTGCTATTGAAATTTCATATTTTGTGGTGAAAGTGTGATGAACTTATACTTTCATGATCATGGTAGTTGTGTTCTACTAAATGTGACCACTAGAATCGTTAGTTTTTTTTAAAAGTGTTTTTCCCCTGTGTGCGTTGGTCCTTTTTGGAGATGTGAGGTGTTGGGGAGTTTCAGATCGGTGTGGGGAATTCTTAGTTTTGGTGGTGTTGTTATAGGAAATTCCTTTTTTTGGTGCCCCGATATGTTGGGTGGCCTTGTACTGGTTTTTCTTTTAAGTATCAATGGCCATGTTCATCTCATGTGGAGAAATCGGTAAGTTCGATTGGGAGTTTCTAGGTTTCCCCCGATGGGGGTGGTGTTTATGAGTTCAAACTCTTACATTATGGGAATTCTTGTGGTGGGGAGAACCCTCTCGTGTTCTGCCTTTGTTTTATGCAATGGTTTCTCTTTGAGTCGGTTGGGTGTAACATGTAGAGTGAATAGTCAGCTCGAGAATCATTTTTTTCAAATGGTTTTGTTGGGGAATTGACTAGAGTTTTGGTTATCTTTTAGCAGGGTGACTTTCTGGGGGCCAAAAGTTTTGTGGTGGGGATAATTGTAACACCCTGACCTTTTAAATTATTTTATTTTATTATTTCTTGGCCTCAGTTAGTCTTGTCAAGGTGCGAGTTGAGGGTATGTTTAAATTTTTTGACATTTGATATTTTTGGTAGGTTTTAGATCAGTGGACGGGCACCACACGATTGGCGGTAACTGTGTGGTCAGCCCGAATGCCCCTTCGGTTACCCATTACTTAAAATAATATAACTTTATGATAATGAAATAAAGTATATATTTAAGACCTAATAATAATAACATTGTGGTGTACATAAAATTGTTTTTTTTATTAAAATTTTTTTAATGATCTTACTATCATTAAAATGGTTATAAATATAATTATTATTTTGTCGTTATTAATATTTTTAATATTTAAAATAAAATGAATAAAATTATTATTATTATTATCATTAATAAAATTAATGGTGTTGTTATGATTATATAATTTTTTTTAAATTATTATAAATATTATCATTATAATTTTGATTATTATTGATATTTTAATTATTATCATTATTATCATTATTATTATTGTTATCATTGTTATTATTTTTATTTTTAACGTATATCTTATTTATTTTTTCTTATTGTAGTCAATTTTATATTTTTCAAAGGGTTTTAAACCCTTTTATTCATCCACCACACCTCACCCCTCCCATTTTTTTTCTCCCATTTTTTTATCCCTCTCTCTACTCTCCTTCTCTCACGCCTCTCCTCCTCTTCTTTATCTAATTCACTAACTCTCTCCACTCATTCCTCATTACACTATTAATTCTTTGTTTTCTTATTCCCTCTACCCAATCTCCCTATCTTCTTTTATTTATTGGTTTTCTTCTCCCCATTATCACCCTCTCTCCACACCTCCCCCTCTCTCCCATTTAATATCTTCCTTTTTTTATTCCTCTCTCCAATCTCCATTCTCTCCACGCCTCCCCCTCTCACAATTTATTTCCCGTTTTTTATCCCTCTCTCCATTATCTAATTCTCTCTAATCACCCTTCCCCCTTATTCTTTCACTCCTCCCACCATAATTCCTTTAGTTTTTTTATCTCCCAATTTCAGCTCACCCCATCTATTTATTTTATGCGCTCACCCCCTTTATTCCCCCATGATTTTCATTTCATTTTTTTATCTATCTACCACGCACCCCTTCTTCCCCCCTGCCCCTACGCACCCCTCTTCCTCTTACCCTGCTTCACACACGCCCTCCTCCCCTCCGGTGATTCTTCCTGCGGTTCCAACTGGTAAGTCACTTCTGCATATTCTCCTATCCCCACTTAATTTAAAGGGTTTTCATGTGGGGTTTCTTGTTGACCAAACCCTAAATGTTAGGGTTAATGTTTATCTCAGATTTTCTCAGGTTTTAGGGTGTGCGTTTTGTCCGTGGGGCGTCGTTCTTCTTTCCATTGAAGCTTCATTCCAATCGCATGCGCCTTCGGTAGGTGTTTACAAGTTTTTCTTTCCGAAAGACTTTCCTTTGATGCTTTCCATTTTAAATGAATTAATAAACTAGTATCTCAACTCTATGAAACCCTTTTTTAAATTATTATAGCAATTTTGAATATATTTGATTTGATAAAAATAGGTTTTAAATGGGTTTTAGTGTAAATTGATTAGTTTTATGATACCTAGAAGGCTTGTTTGAACCCCTTATATTTATTTAAGAAGGAATTGGTCTATTATGAAATAAATCATTGTTATTATGGTGCAACAACTTTGTTTATTAATGAATTTGGTTTGGTTGTGTTATGGCTTAGTTATTGTGTTAAAACACCTTTGTAAGGGTTTAATGGATTCAATGTTTTTATTTGGTGTTCCTTTAAAATGATGCATGTAAGTGGTGATTTTTGGGGCAAGGATTTAATATGTTTTTTTGGTGTGCATTTGATTTCAAAATAGGATTATGGGTGTGTATGGTTTGATGTTGGTATAACATCCTAAACGTTATAAAATGTGTTGGAGAGGGTTTAATGTATTTTTTGGATCGTTTTATGTTCTATAAATAAAGTAGGTGGCTAGTTATGGTTTTAAGGTAATTGGTGTTTTCTTGGAAGTTTAGTCTTCTAAATTTATTTTAGTTTTCAAATAAATTTGGCCCCCTTGAGTGGTTTCTAAAGAGTATTTTAAATGTGGTTTTGTAAAGTGTTTCTTTAAGTATTTTGGAAATCATTGTTTATATTGTGTTCTTTAAGGTTTGACCTTTCAGTTTAAAACATGTTTTGGTGTGGGTCGAAAAAGGGTAAAAGCATGTTTGATAATTGTGAAGTGGTTGAATGTGTGTTTAGAACTTAAGGGCCCATTTGTTTTTTAAAATTTAAGAGTGGTGTTTCCAATATATTTGGAATAAATGTCTGTGATCGATTTGAAACTGTAAGCGTTTTCTGAAATGATTTAAATTTTACATGTTATAGAAGCCCGGTTTTCACTTTGTTGAATGTGAAATAACTGAATATGTATACGGGTAACTTGTATCTAGTGTAACCCTTTACGAGAGAATGTATAGGAAGAGTTCGTGATTCGGGTAGGCAATTGTTGTGAGATGAGTCACGTGTGCGAGGGCCTCCTACTTACACAATATTACTATAACCACCATGGGTTCCTGGGCATCTTATAGATTATCGAGTGAAGATTGCTCACCTGCCCCGGTTAGACGGGTTGGTTCCCCCTGGTAGATAGAGAGGCCTGGTGGGATTTTCCACTGATTTTGTCGCAAGGAAGATTAGTGGGTCATAGACTTTGGGGCTTCACCATATGCCGGCAGGTGGTTCCAAATCGAGTGCCTCCAGGGGTTGTCTAGGGATGTTCAGGTTCGCCCATGGCTATAGCCTGCATTGCTTGTTTATTTTCCGCGACATTGGTTTATATAAAGCTTGTATTTCTTGTTTATTTTCTACTAAATTAGTTTATATACAGCTTTTATTGCTTGTTTACTTTCAGATACACGTTTCTATTTTCAGCTTGTATTGTTTACCTGTCTCCCTTTTTTCACAGCTCTAATATTACTTGATTGGTTTTGTTTATAAAATGGTAAAAAAAATTGAAATAATATGTGGCATGGGTTAGTTCTAATAGTTGGGAAAGATGTTTTATTTTGTTTAATTGGGAAAACATTATTTTTTATAATTGTATTTCCAAACTTCTGTCATCAGACAACTTTTGGTTAGAAAACACTTGGATTCAGTGGTTTAATTTTTGCATCCCTACTGAGCATTTTTGTGCTCACACCTATACTTTACTATTTTAGTTGTAGGTTCAGTTGTTGTTCAAGATTTTCCTTAGTGGCTTCTCATGTGGGAGAAGATTTGGGCTTTTGGTTAGAGGTAACCAGGGGGTCACATGGAGATCGTTGAAGTGGGGTCTTGTTTCTGGTTTTTTTCTTTTTAGTGATACTTTGTATCTGGATCGGTTATTTATTTATTTAAGTTTTAGTTGTCGTTTTTCTGCATGCTTTGTTTGTTCTTTTTTTTCTAGTCTTGGTATATCTCTTGGGCTTAAATCGTTCCCTCATGTGTAATTTCATGCCCAGCACTGGTTGCCCTCCCGGGGGGGTCAGTAACATCCCTTAGGACATGTCATGGACTGGCTTGGGTGACCGGTTCAGGGTCGACCCTGGTTGGTTCGTGACATCCGCCGTTGTGACCATTATTTGAGTTTTGGCTTCCTCTACAATCCATAACCTTTTTTAAATGAAAAACAAATACCAAGTTTTAATTTTATTTTATTTTGGTATTGAAAATGGTTTTATTATATCAATGTGTTGTATTGATATATTCTGATTGAAATGTGGAAATGTTATGTTTCCTTTATGCATGTTTTATGTGATATGATTAGGTTATGGTTTATGATATGTTTAAACATTTTCATATAAGGAATGAATTGTACATAGTATATGACGGGTGGAGCCTGCTATAGCTCCTCGATGCATCGGTAGGTCTCATGAGACAAACTAGTGTCTTGGCACAAGGCCTTGACAAAATCTTAATTGTAGTCTTGGCACGAGGCCATGGCTACATGGTTATGAATGTCTGGAATTCTGCATTCCATCATTATGAAAGTGGTTATTGATATTTCATGTGATTATTCGACTAGAAGAATATCCATGGGATTAATTAAATGGAAGTATTTCATTTTATTTTTTCCATATTATGTTGAAGTTCAAGTTTAAAAGGATTTTGTTTTAGTTATACATTGCCTTAAATGTTTTAGTATATTTGTGAAATTTTCCGCTGTATTGTTATCCTTACTGAGCATCTAATCTCACCCTTTCTATGTTTTAATTTTTCTAGGATGTGAAGAAATATTTTATTACTAACCTGCAGGGATAGTCTGAAGGGAATATGGGTGTGGACTATGGAGACTATGTTATTGTATTTTTTCACTTTATGATGTAATGTAACATTTATGAATGTATCTAGTGTTTCCAAGGCTACTAAACTAATCAGTCTTTTGAGACTTGATTTTTGTGATCATGTCAATGTTACGTAATAATGCACCGACTCTGGGTAACTGGGGTCGAGACATTACAATAATATTTTATTTAATTAAAAGGAAAAGATATCACATTAATTTTTTAAAAAATATAATATTTTTAATATTGGTTTATTGATAGATATGTTCAACTATAAACATTCCACTGAAATATTAATGATTTATATGCATCCTGGTTATTTATTTTTTGATTTTTTTGAGGAAATAATTACCTTAAATTCTTACATAATATATATTTAGTAATTATACAATTAATTAAAAAATACTTTATATTAAAAAATATGAAAATTAATATAATTTGAATTAGTTAATGATATACATGAATTTGATAGAGTAATATAAAATATTGGGGAGGTATTAAGAGATTGTTTTTAAATTTATCTATTTATATTGGCATTATTAAATTAAATTTGATGAATATTGTCAATATTGGCGATAATGATATTTTAAGAATGTAATATTTATTCAATTATTTAAAATTCAATAAAAAAGTAAATAATTATTAAAGGGAAGATATATGTTCTGAAATTTCATAACTTGTGCAATTATAGGACATTTTTTATTATTATGGTCAATAATAGTCTTATTATATATAAATATTTTGTGAAATTCCAAATGTGCCCTCACTTAAATTATAAAAGGGAACCTCCTCTCTCACTTCTTTACACCACATTAAGCCTTCTATATTTACCATACCATACCAAATTGCCATATAAAAGTCCTTATCCATATTATATATCTTCTATTCTTCTCAAAATATCAACCCTATATCCCTTTAGAAGATATAAAAAGGGAGTTTACCGATGAAGAGGTAACCATCTTTACCAAATCATTCAGGTTTATTTCTCCTTCTACTTCCACTTCATATGTTGATTCAATAATAATTTATATACTACAATACCAAAAATATAATTATATTTTATTATTATTATGATATAATAATATTCCACCTTTAACCAATCTTATAAAAAATGAAATTTACATGCATGTGTTCGTACGTCATACCATCCCCAAATAGAGTTGTAATTCGTTTTTCATCCCCACATTACTTCGATAGTTATAAATATATAACTAATTAATTTATATGTTATATTACATAATAATTATTATTTTAATGTTAAATATTCTACACCATCCTTTCATTCCATCCATCGAAAAATGAAAATAGTGTTCTTGTGTACGTATGATCTGCCATCCATATGAATAGTGTACTCCATTTTTTGTCTCTATATGTGTGGATGAATCAATATATATATATATATATATAGATTATTAACACCATAAATAATATTCTAGATATTATGTAATTTTTATAAAATTATAAGTACCAAAACATCTGAATCAAAACATAAATGAAAAAAGAAGTAGTTACCACCCAAAATTGTGATTTTAATAATGAAAAGATAATAAGCATCTGATAGAATATTAATAGTAAATCATAAATCATATGATATATATATATATATGTATATGTGATTATGGTTCTATAATATATTTATAATTAATCTATATATATTATAGAGGTGGTTCAAACACATACAAAGGAAATCAAACCTATGGTAAGAGAATTCTTCACAGTTTTCATTCATTGAGTCATATGTTGATGTTATGCACCTATATTCCATTATGAGTTCTATGTAACAATGTATTGAAATTTTATTTCATGAATTTATTTATTATCATTATATTTTATGTTTTTTTACAGGTTATTTATTCATGGGGCATATGATTTAACAGATTATAAAGTGATAAGCAATTCTTGTCCCACTTTCACATCTGTGAGACATATGTCATATTCACCACTAATTTTTTTTTGTATATAGTTCCACTTTGATATATTATATCCTAAAAATATTTTAATTTATTTTATTTTAAGTTTCCTTTGATGTTATTTCTTTTATGGGTCTTAAGATTTAAAATTTTTTAAAGTGGAAAGGGATTTCTTTTATAATCTCATAATTATTCAGTATTTTTTATGTTTTTTCTTTATTGGAGAATATTTATATTCCAAGTCTATTTAAAAAAAATTAAAAAATGTTTTTTATATTATCCTATTATTTTTAAATTTAATTTTTAAAAATGATTTAGTTTTTATAAAATTGTTTGAAATGAATCCTTTCGTCATTTTTTTGATGGTGTACTTCACGACCTTTTTGATAATAATATGGAAGGACATTGTTAACTTATAAGACGTGAGAAACTTTTTCTACCATCATGATTACTCTATTATTTTAGTATTCCCTTATATTCTAAAAAGTAAATTTTCAATGAAATTTTTTTCCTTTATATGTGTGCATTTTTTTTATAAAGATAATTGATTTTAAAAGTGAAAAGTTATTTTACTATTGAATATTTTTTAAGACATTTTATGGTATTTTTATTCATTAATAACAAAACCCTTATTTTAGTTATTCTCCAAATGGTATATTATATGATGACACTATCCTTATTAACTCTCTAGGTGGTTTATGGTATATTTTGAATAAGAATGTTTTATTTTGAAACCATTCACCATAATACTTAGTTGGTTAATAATTATGTTTATTAGTTGGGGAAAGATATAAATGTTTTGTATTCTGGTTTTAATAAGAATGTATATGATGATTATGTTTCACCCCATTCACATTAGAAATTCATTTTACATAGTATGTGATGGGAAGGGCCTGATATAGCCCCTCTATTCATCGGTAGGTCTCATGAGAAAAACTAGATATGGTTTTGGATGAAGCCTTTCCCATTTATTAGATTCATGTAATGATGCCTCAAGGGTATTATATTCTTGGAAATATACCTTGATAGTATTATATTATTCGAATGAATCCTCAGTAATAAGTTTGAGATGTCTGACATTATGAATTCCATTATTACAAATTCAGTTATTGATATTCCACTTTATTATTCAATTATACAGAATATCTATGGTTATGTTTCATGATCATGTGATTATTTATATGGAGTTATTTCATCATGATTTATTCCTACCATATTATACTCATATATTTATTAAAGAGAATGTGTTTAATTTATTTACCTTTCCATTTTGATTATCTTTTATTTATTCAAAATATATTACACTATAATTATACCCATTCAGATAATTTGATCTCACCACTTTGTTATCTTTTATTTTCCCCATGATAGGATGGAGAGATTTGTGGTTGAAATGTAGGGATACACTAATGGGAATAATTTCACTATTAAATAAAATTATTTGTGCATTTATGTTTTAAAATGTAATGTGAAATTAATGTATGTAACTTTATTACTAAGACTATTAAACTAGTTAGTCCTTCGATATGTGATTACCAGTATCTAGTGCTAACGTAATAAATTAACCATTTCTTATTCGATACTAGGTTTGGGGTCTTTACAAAATGTTAACACAACTCTTTGATAAAGGTAATATTGAGAATTATCCTCTCATATAGGCATAACCCTCATCTGGACCACAATTGAGTATTCCCTTGATAGTAAGGGTCTCTATCAGGAGAAATATGGAGTGGTCTCCCATATATTAGGTTTACCGTATTGGAAACGTAAATGATTAAGTTTCATCTCTTTCCTACTCAATATGCTATGAGATTATGGGATTTTTTTCGTAGGTGTATGGCCAACCATTTTACCATTGCTGATTTTCTCACATTGAAACAAAATTGATCCAGGAACACCCATATCAAGGAATCAGATATTCATGATGTAAACCCACTTTTGATCTCCCAACTCATGGGGAGAATCAATGGAACCTCATACTAAATTCCCAACACATCATACTCACAGGGCCTTATCCCCCCCATGACTTTAGCTGTCCTTCTCTACCTGAAAATCAAATGGTATGAATTGGACACTCCAAATGGGCCTCCTCATTAAGTGAAATTTCTATTCAATCATTCTCTATTTAGTAATCTCATATTGATAAATCATTAGTTGGAAATGTTATTTAAAATACAATATATAATCCTAAACTTCATTATATGAGTTCATTTTACTCATGAAATCCTAGTCAATAAGGTATATTACAAATGATACATTTTTATTAAAAGGATCATATTAATGGAAAATATAATTTCAAGGAATCCAAAAAGAATACAACCAAAAAAATCCTCTATTATAACCCCTTTTAAAACATGGACATATAATTAAGATGATGTAAAACTATAGGATGATGTTATTTTTTTTATGATGTTAAGCCGCATCGTATGATCTTATCATATAACCTAAAAAAGTTCAACTAGACTATATGGGATTTCATTCCTTTTCACATGGTTATATTGGATAACTCTATGAATTTTGATACACATATTAGGGCCCCTAGTTTCCTCCGTCATCAAGCAATACTCCTTTATATCCTAGAGGTATCTACTCACTGGTCCATATTCCCTTTAAGACCAGTTCACCTTCACCAGGGTTACATTCCTTATGAAGCTATCTTCATGGAGACATATTACTCATGAATTAATCAACATCCTTATTTATTGGGATATAATCTATGTGAGATTAGACATTACATTCATTGGATAACATCCCCAAGAATAAATTTTCATTATATTCCATATTCTTCATGAGTTCTTATATTTCTCAATTTTCTATATCCCCAAAAACCAATACAAACACACACATCCTAGGGATATACTCCCAATGAAACAAAACCATCATTATTGATCCATTTTCTATTATAGATCTTCTAAAAGGCCTTCATGTGTAAAAGTTACACACCAACCATTGTTTGATATCTCTGGCTTAGAAGAATATTCTATATGAAATTTAACTGCATGGAATGAGTCAAGGTTTTATAACCATAAAATTCACTATTATTTTCCTTATCATATAGAATTAAAAGTTTTAATGTTTCATATTATGTAGAACCAAACTATGTGTGTTCTGATTTATTTCACATAGATATATAGGAATGCCATCTTAGGGGTCTGATCCCAACACCATAAACACCAACTCCCTATATAGACAGTGATAAATTTATATGAACCAAGAAAGATATATTTAAAAAAATATTATCTAATGAAGAGAAAAAATCTATAGAGTATCTAATATATATTTGGTTCTATCAAAAAATATCTATTAATATATACATATTCTTACACTTATGGAGAACCTCCAATGTATAAAAATTTTCACATCAATTCAAATTAATGATTAATCACTAGAATTTGGGTACCTAGTAGAAACATGGGATTTTGGAAGGATTAATGAATATATATTAAATATATAATAGATTCCATCGGTATAAAATTATTCTTCCTCGAAACTAATGGATGAGTCTAATATCTCATCCTCTCAATCAACCCATATTCTATGTTTTTTTTGGAAAAGTCTCAATGACTATATACCATTCAAAATAAGTTTCAACCTGTTTAAAAATTAAAATGGCATGGTCACATGATAGAGTTTATGTCAGAAATAAAAATGTGGAACATTTTGTGAAACATAAAACTATGAAAATTATTTTCCATGCTTACTTTTTCTTGTGATACTGCACTGATGTGTGTTTTTATTGTGTTTCTTGATCATTTCAGGACAAAAAAAATAAGGGAACCCTTCATTTCTAAAAAACTTAATCATCAATGTGTTAGATAAATTCCAAAATATCCATAATGTTCGTGTTCCCAATGGTTAAAATGAAGATTCCACCCACTCATTGGATTCAATCCATGGAGACAAATGAAATGGTTCATAAGAATCGATTAAATGGTATCATCCTTACCATGGTGGCTTCAAATGAGAGTATCTGGGACATGAATCCCCATAGGCTATCCAATCAATGAAGTAATATGAAGATGAAGTTAACACCTATCAAAAAATCAAACCACTTTAGGCTCCACTTCCATAGAGTGCTATAATATACACTTACCATTTCTTAGGGAGGCAGATCAAGAGGTTAATTGTGAACACACTAATATATAGCAGTCTTATAATAGGAAACTACAAATAAATATAACCCTAAAAAATGTTTCATGCCCCAAATTCCTTTGAATTTTATTGAGGATCTTCTCGGGAGATACAAACCTTTTCTATTTATGCCCAGACACCCAAAATGAGATCTTTCCAGGAAAAGAAGATCCATCGGTATATAGAAGAGGGTCATATTTATATACCCCCGGATGAAGTACCTAGGCTTATCTATGTGGAAGACAATACCCATATCACTGATCCTACTCATCATGCCAACCATATTACTCCCACATTATCCAGAGGGTCATGCCAGTATAATTTTGCAACAATCAAGGTGAAATACAACATTCTATAACCTGTATATAAAGCTCATCGATGTAACCTAATAGAAAATAGATTAATTGAGTGACATTATATCCCCACTCCCATAGTGTAGTAGTCCTATATTCATTTTCCATCTATAGATTCTCATTAGCTCATTATAGTGGTGGTCAAAGGGAGAATATCCTAGTAAAAGATGTATAATTCCACTATTGTAGAATCCCGATAGTCAATAAGCGGTAGGTACCTATTCATGCCTCTGTCATTGTATAATATCATTAGTATACTTCAAACGAACTGCATTAGTGTCCCTATATTCCCATTTTTTATTTATGAGGATCACCGACATGTATCAGTAAGGAATCAAAAACATGATTGGGCTCATATCCTGGTTCCAACTTGTGTTCTTAGACATATTTTGATATCCACTGTATGGATGACTTGTATCCATTCATAACTCACTAGTAATCATAGTCATTTTCATATGGTTACTCGAAATTGGGGTCATATTCCCACTCCCCTATAGTCTTTTGAAGGAAATCAGCATATCCTGGAAGAAATAAAATGGTAGGAACATATTCCTACCCATTTTGAAGAAGCCCATTGTTTTTTTTTGTGGTGATCATAGGTAATGCACATATTCATGCCCATTACAAATAAGTTCTTCATTATATTCTAGTAGAGATATTAGAGTTTTCTCAAAGTACCCCTTCTTGTAATGGTCACTATGTAAAATGCATAACCTTGACTATCCAATAGAGAATAAACAAATAGTTTTTTCACTAAAGAAAACAAGCATATCAGAATTGATTTCACTCCCCTTCCATGACCAATTATAGTGTCTTTGATCCCCTTTGAAATATTTCAATGGAAACCCCATAATATTATAAATTTTTATTAGAATTAAGTATTAATTATAGTTACACAAGTCATCCTAGTGGTACTATTATTAGTAGCTTTGGAGGTCATACCTATATTTCACATAATAAAGGTCCTCCCCATAAAAACAAAAAGATAGCTCATGGAACATATACTATTAAAAGATCTAAATAAATCCTCCACATTTTAGATAGATCAATATAAAATAAGTTCACTGTCACACCAACCTCTTTTACATTAACTATTTTGTCATTTTTTCTTGGTATTGGGGAGTCTGGGTGAAAACCGACATAAATTTTTTAATTCTTATTTAAAAATGGACTTTTTGGCCTTTACAGCGTTCAGCGTGCCACTGTCAAAACCGTGCAACCTTACTTGGGTCACCACGCGGCCTCGCTCGGTTCTCTACATGCATTCTTAGCGTTAAACTAATTAAATAAAAAAAATTATTGATAAATAAATAAAATTTAATTAGATTAATATGGTAGTTACTGAAAAATAAAATGGGAAGAATAAAATTAATTACGAGTTATAATAATAATAATTATAATAATAATATTAAGATTTTATTATTGGTGTTGTTATTTTTATTAACGTTTTAATTAAGTTATAAATAATATTATTAAAATTATTATCATTGCTTTAGTTTTATTATGATAATTATTATTGTTATTACTAATATTATAAATTTTCTACCCTTTACTTTTATTTTCATTTTATTAATTTATTTATTCCTTTTTTTGGGTAGGGTTTTCCTTCTTTTTTTGTTGTGCGTCGTGACCTGGACTTCCCCATTCTCCTCTTTTTACACCGCGCTGCATTTTCCGGCCTTCTCCTTAGCAGGTGCTACAGCGACTCCCTCCTACCTAGCTGGAGGCGACACCATCCTTGTTCCCTCAGCCTCTCGTCGTGCGCCCACCTCCTCAGACCAGCTGCCGACCCTTCTCCTCATCACCTCGTCACCTCATCACGCAAACCCTTCTCGTCACACCTTTCTCCTCTTAGAACCGCATGAACCTCCCCCTCACCAGCTTACCCATTCAGTAACATCGTTGTTTCACTCCCTGCTCCTTGCACCACTGCCTCTCTCCCGGCCAGCCCGTCATGCCACCAACCCTTCTAGTCGTCCAGCGAAGCACCGACCCCACCCCGATCGGTCGGCTTGCTCGCGTCGTATCCCCATGGAAACCAGCCTTCATATTCTCTATAAAATCACATCCATCACCCTTCTTCCTCCTTCCGAACTATTTTCCCCCATCACATCACACCTAAAGCCTTCCTCCAGACACCCTCTCCATCTTTTTACCAGCCAGCATCCTTGTGGCCGAAGCCCTACCTACAGTTTCCATTATGAAGCAACCTCCCTCTGCCGATGAAGCACCAGCGCGACATCCCTATTGGCCGACCTTCCCTCTGACATGTAACCCCTCTTTTGGTTAAGGTATTTACTCTTCATTTGAATTTTATTCATTCTAGTGGGTATGATGTTCGTTACGGGTTGTTTTTGAATCATTATTTTGATTGACTTCTTGATTTAAGGTCCTTTTCTGTCTTCTTGCGGTATGTGTGGCATGCGGCTAGAGTCTACGGATTGTTTCATGAAGTTGCTACACACCATTAGGTGGTTCCACATTTAAACATTTTCTGATAAGTTAATTTTCTTCCATATTTAATTTATAATATTACTTAATTAATTATTTTGGGTGCCTATTTAGTTATCATAAAGTTATTCTTTCCATTATATTTTTTTATCAGTATGTTTATGTGGTGCGGGTACGTTCTCTTTTTGAAAACCTGTTTTTTTAGTCTATCATTAGTGTTTAATAATATGTTCCATTAGTTTTTCAGTTGTTAAAGTGGTGTCAAATGTTTTTTCGATATGTTGTTGCATCTTTTTTTTTATAAGGGAATGTGTTGTGTTGTTTGAATGGGTTGTTTCCATGAAAACCCACACTGAACTATCTGCTAGTGATTTATAAATTTTGTGTTTGTTTTGTGAAAAGGCACAAAGTGCGCAGTTTATGTTCTAATGTAGCATTCATATGAGTTTTGTCTGAAAATGAAATTTGATTATGTATTTGGTGTTTAAATTCATATTTCATCTTCTGGATTCGTGTAATAAATTTTTTAGTGTTCTTTTTAATCGGGAAAATTGTCTGTTAACTATTTGATTGGGTTATTATTTGATGTGAGTGGTGCAGGTTGTGTTCTTCATGTGGCGTCAGCTATGTTAGGTCAGGGTGGTGGGATGAGTTGCTTCTTTTGTGTTAGTTGTGTTATGTTTCTTTTTAAATAATTTGTCCACAAATTATTTAATATGTTTTAATAATTAATTATTAGAAATTCAAAGAATTTTTTAATTAAGATGGATAAAGTCTTTTAGTGTATGCACATTGCCAAATGGTTTTCTATGTGTGTGAAAGTGTGGAGCTTGGTTTATGTAACTCCTTGGTTGTTTTATTTGTCTGATTTTGACATGAAATGTGACATTGGAACATCTTGACCACAAAAGGGGAATCCTGGGTACTAGGTGGTTGGGCTAGATCTAGCGTGCTAGTGATTCAGAAGTGGCTCTGGCCCGGTTTCACATAGCTTGTTTTATGATTACAACACTAACTAAACATTTAATGATGACTGGAGACCACTAGGTCATGGATGTGTTTCCCTACTAGTGGCTCATTCATGAGAACGTATTTTTATATGGTTCCTATACAGATGTTCACCGATACACGATGTTCTATGGTCCCACTCCTTTTGCTAGTACCAATAGGGTCTCCCCCCAATTTTTTTAAACCTGTATTACTATACACACACCGTCGGCCTGTGAGGTATCATTTGGGTTCTCTTTAAGGTTTGAGTTTTCTTAACTATAAGGGTTTTTTATTTGTATTTATGTTGTTTTCATTAAAAGTGTTTTCCTTATAGAAATTTTTTCTTTAAAGTTGTTTATTATTTTGTGTCCTTTCATTTTTTTATCCTGTAAATTTATTTGTCATTTAATGTTTATACGTGGATCCTTTTTATTGGGTAACGTCCTACTGGGTTTTGGATCACACCCTACATACACCATTGGGTGCATGTAGACTTTGTTTCTTGTGTATTACATGTTGTGACATCATTCTCAGTGATGGTGTTTCAAGTTGCAGTTGGTCGTCTCATGCATTGTGGTGTTGATGTGGCCTCTCTTTTTCTAGGAGGTTTGATTCAGAGTTTTTGTTTCTGCTATCATCTTTTTTTTTAGTTATTGGTTTGTGTTATAGGCTTTAAACCATTTTATAGTTTAAAGGCATGTTTGGTTGTCTATTTCCAGTTACAGTTTATTTATCTTATTAGTTGTTTTTCTATATTTTATTTCGACTAAACTAGTCACACATTTTACTCTTGATACCCAGGCACTTGTACCAGCCCGTGGGGATCGGGAACGCCCTTCGGGCCATGTCGCGGAAAGGGTATGGCGCCGGGTTTGATGGAGACCTGGCCTGGTTCGTGCCAAAATGGTATCAGTGGGAGGTTGGTTTGCTCTCTTGGGTCATTTTCATTTGGGATAGAGACACGGTAGACTGGAGTTAAGGTTTTCAGAACTCGATGTTCTGGTTACGAGCAATGTTCTTGTCCAGCACGCCTTGTGGAAGGACCCAAGTAACCAGGGTAAGTTGATGTATGTTGAGTATTTGGTCCTCGTGATTAATCTTTCTTAGGGGAAATGAAAAAGGAGTGGGTTCAGTGGTCCCAGTGAGCTCACAGGGTCTGGAAAGCCATGTAGAGACAGGGAAATTGTCCTAGAACACCTTCAATGGCAGTGGTGTGATTGGCGTATAGCCGCCAACCATATGTTCCAGTCACTTACTGACACAAGTTTTCTCTTGAACCGTTCCTCGTTTATTTGATTTGGAATTGTGGACATTTTGTTTTTAAGTAAAAATGATTTGTTCTTGGAAAATTTTTGGGAAATTTTTTTGAAATAATTCACTTTAAAAATACAATGAGGTATGATGTTTTAAAAGTGTGGGATGGATGTTTTGGTTTTGAAAAAAATATAAAGTTTTGGCTTTGATCCTTGGACATATCATTGGAAACCACATGAATGAGTGTATATGAAAAAGAAAGGGATAATGGAATGAGAGAATGAGTGCGTGGATGGATATGAGGTGTGTGCTGGTGTGGCATGGGAACATGCATGTGCGAGGCCCATGGGACACCATTGGTGTTTGTGAAACCCACTAGCTTTGCTTATTTTCAAAATATTTTGTTAAATGATAATTTAGTTTTTTAGTAAATGGTGATTGCGTATTGTGTCCTTGTGTTTTTGGGATGTTGGATGTGAGGTGTTGTGAGCCGAGTATCCTTTCTGAATGATTTGTGTCTGGAGTTTGAATTCTTGTTGGTCAATTGGAGTGCAAGCGTGTGGTTAATGTTTTCTTCGAAAAAGTTCTTCGGGAAGCCCTTGTAGTGGTTCCCCATGCGTGCTTAGTGTTCTCTTGCAATATTTCTTGCCTATTTGACCAATTTGATTGGGTTCATGGTTTTCCTTCTTGACTATTGAACACCCCCCCATAAAGCGATAACATGTGATTGAAGTGAGGCCACAGGTAATTCGTTGTTGGCCAACCCTCTAGTTGATTAAAATTAGGACTCTCCATTTTGAGCAATAGTGATAAGTTTGTCCCTTTTTCTTTTCAGTTAAGTGGATCCTCTCGCAGCGGGATGAAAGATGTGATGGGAGTTAAAGGGGGTTCTGGAATTTTGAGTGTCTGAATCATTGTGTATGAAGTTTGACACCTTTGTGTCTAAAGGTTCCCCATGGAAACAGTGAAAGGAATTCCAACAAGGATGGGTGAAGATAGTACGGAGTTATTGGTGATGACTGATGGTTTGAAAAGCTTGTAGTTATTTCATCGGCCATGAGGGTCATGTTTGGTGATGTCTTGTAGCGTGAGTTCCCATTGAAGAGAAATGGTGGATTTCAAGGAATCCTTATGGAATCTTGGTTTTCATAGGAGTGTGCCCTCTCAGGAAGTTCTAATTTTTTCTGTTCAAAGAGGAGTGGTTATCGTGCATCTTTATTTCTTATGTATCTTGGTTAAGGTGAGGATGTGATGCATGTGCATTATATAAAACCTTGTTTTGGTGGACATGTCGCGAGGGAGTGGGTGGATGTTAGGGTGAGTTGTGTCTGATGGTGTTGTCTCGGTTGCGGCGTGGTTGCATGTGACACAAAAAGGAGAAGCTCCGTTCGAGAGTCATAAATAACTAATTGTGAAGAAAGAGATGCTTCATACATCAGAGCTCCACCCATAGGCCTCGGAGTGAAGCTAGTGCTTGGTCAGGAACCCCGGGAGTGTACGGGACCCCAACCTTATTTCTGTCATCGGTGTTAAATGTAAAAGCAGCCTAAATTGTTCTCTATGGTTGTTCCATTTCAAATGAGTCGTCTGGTTGCGTAAGGTTTTCATGACTATGTGGAGGCATGTTCAACTCGTCACCTTAATGTCCTGAGGGTTGCATCCCACCATTTGTAATCATTTTTAGTGGTATTTATGGGGTTTGTTGGGTTAAGCGGTCCCAAATTTGAATAGTTCCCATCCAGGGATGTGATGATACTGGTTTTTTTTGGGTTGTGGTTGCAACGCCCCAGTAGTTGGGCCCCTCCCTCCCCTCCCGTTTTGTTGGGGTGTTTGGTCACCTTTGAGAATTTTTAATGTTTTGTACCCTCTTTCAATCCTAATGGTGTGGATACTCATGATGGGTGTCACACAAGTGTCCCTATAATGAGTTGGTGTTGGCATTGCTCAAAAATCAAGAGGTCTTTTGAATGGGTTTTTCTGTGGCTATGGGATGGTAGGAAAATAATATCCAAGAGAGAGAATAAGGGGGTTAAAAATACCAACATAGAAAAACAATGCACATTTTTTTGAAATAAAACATGGAAGGAAATGAAAACAAGTATTTACAAGGGAATGATTGTGTGAAGAAAGAAACAATAGGGGAAAAAATATGAAGGGTATGAGAAGATTAAATATTGACCAACCACTAAACTTCTCCCAATGATATAATGAAAGTGTTCATTTTTTTCCTTGATTTTTCGAAAGTTGACCTTGAGACAGATCTCACACTCATATCCCAACCCACGTTTGATCTCCTCACGACACTAATTGTAATATTTATAACAAGATCAAAGGTTGAGGAAGAGTGATTGTTGACCTACCCAAGACACAACCCATTTTTTCATTTTTTTATTTTTTTTTATTTTTTTTTGAACACTTGTCAATAACATTTACAAAATTACATAAATGGAAGTTCATTACATTCCCCAAAACACAATTAATGATAACCTCTCCCCCACACTGAAATGGATGCTTGCCCTCAAGCATATGATAACATGGTGAAATCAAAAAAGGGTACCCAAAATGAAATCCATCCCCCCCACACTTAAATTTTGGAAAATTATGCAATGAAAATCCATGTTGATATTGGGTGGGAAAAGGTATTAGGCTTGTAATGTGGCTATCAAAGAAAAGGTTTTCATAGGCTCGATGGGGCTTTCAAAAGGAGGATTAATGTATGGTTAATGGGAGGCTATTTGGCTATTATAATTCTCATGTGGTTCAGAAAAATGCCCCTATCATATTAATGCACACTAAGGTAGGAAATTCATCTTGAAGGTCCACAAACTCAAGACTCACAAATGGGGGTGAAAACACACATTTTGAAAATATGGCCATAGGTGGCCTTGGCATGAAATCAAATGTTGTTCCTCACGGTTTGGGAAAAGCATTTTCCAAATCAAAAATTGAGCATTCAAAATTTTTTAATTTTGACACATAATTATCTATCCAAAGTCATGATGAAAATACAAAATTTTTGAGATGAAAACATGTCTGTTAACTTCCCAAAATGGTTGGACAAAATTTCAAAACTTGATGGTGAGTAAGCATGACTCTTTTTATTTTTTATGTGATTGTGTGTTTCGGTTTTTTTTTAGTTTTTAAGGTTTTTTTTAAATACACACCCTCACAAGAAAAAGAAAAAAAGGGTTTGAAAAAAAAAGTGGTAAAAAAATGAAGGAGAGAAGAAGAAGAAGAAGAAATAGGTAGAGAGATGAAGAGATGGAGAGAGAGTTAAAGGTAAAGAGGGGCCCCCTGGTTTGGATTTGGCGGGTCGCCATCTCCATCTCGTCGTTGGTCGATTGGAGAAGTTGGAGATCCAGGGGAAGTCAATGATGATCTGAGATTGTGTTTCCTCTCATGTAGATGATTTAACCGATGTCCATTAGTCGTGAATGTCCTTTTGGAAGAGGGGTCTTGGACTTACACTGCACTAAATGGGTAAACATTAGTAATAACAAAAGGACCTTCCCAACGAGAATTAAGCTTACCTGGGTGAAGTCAAAATCGAAAATTGAAGAGAATTACCTTTTCACCTTCATGAAATGCCTTTCTCAGGATGTGTCTGTCATGGAGTACCTTAGCCTTCTCTTTGTCCAGATTGGAATTCTCAGAGGAATCAAGTCGAATCTCCTCTAGTTCAGCCAATTGCAACAATCTTTCCTCACCAGATTTTTCACAATCAAAATTACATGTTTTCACAGCCCAAAAAGACTTATGTTTTATTTCAACTGGTAAGTGACACGCTTTACCAAAAACTAGCCTACAAGGATATATCCCAATGGCTGTTTTATAGGCAGTTCGATAATCCCAAAGGGCTTCACCAAGTCTCTCAGGCCAGTATTTTCTAGTGGGCTTAACAATTCTCTCAAGTACCCTTTTCACTTCTCTATTAGAGAGTTCAGCCATGCCATCTGTTTGGGGGTGATATGAAGTTGATGTTTTATGTACAACCCCATTCTTTTTCAGAAGAGTTTCCATGGTTCTATTACAAAAATGGGTTCCTAAGTCACTGATCAAGGCACGTGGTGTGCCAAATATTTGGAAGATGTGGGTCTTTAGGAACTCAATATCAGTATGAGCATCATCCTTACAAGTGGGTTTGGCCTCAAACCACCTTGAAACATAATCGACCGCAAGAAGAATGTATGAGAATCCATTGCAAGGGGGAAATGGTCCCATGAAATCGATGCCCCAAACATCGAATATTTCACAAAAGATTAAAGGATTTTGGGGCATTTCATTTCTTTTGGAGATTGTGCCGAACTTTTGGCAAGTGGGACATGATTGACAGAACTCATGTGAGTCCTTGAAGAGTGAAGTCTAGAAGAATCCATAGTCTAGGACCTTTCAGGAGGTCCTTTGTGGTCCAAAGTGGCCACCTCCGGGAAGTGAGTTACAGAATTCTAAGATGGAAGAATGTTCATTTTCATCGACACATCTCCTTATTACCATGTCATCCCCATTTTTCCAATGTTTATTTTCTTCCCAAAAAAAGTATTTTGAATCACTATTCAACTTCATTTTTTTGTTCTTTTGAAAACTTTTCAGGAAAAACACCAGAAACCAAGTAATTTAAAATTGGGGCATACCATGGTATTTTTGGAGTGAGAGATGAAAGGTGCTCAGTGGGGAATTCAGGATCAATGATTTCTGAATGAGAAGAATTAGAAATTCTACTCAAGTGATCAGCCACAGGGTTTTCTTTTCCAAGTCTATATTTGATTTCAAGGTAAAACTCTTGGAGCATTAGAATCCATATTATTAGCCTTGGTTTGGAATCACTTTTCTTGAGTAAGAACTTAATAGCAGAATGGTCTGTAAAGATGATGATTTTGGCACCTAATAGATAGGGTCGAAATTTATCTACGGTATAAACCACAGATAAAAGTTCCTTTCCAGTCAGAGTGTAGTGATATTGAGTTTCATCCAATGTTTTTGAGGCATAATAGATGACATGAGGAATTTTTTCTCTTCTTTGACCAAGAATATCCCCAACAGTTCTATCAGAAGCATCACACATCAATTAAAAAGGTAAGGAACAATCTAGGGGTCGAATTATCAGGGAAGATGTAAGAGCAGTTTTGAGTTCAATGATGGCTCTCTTTCAAACCTCATCAAAATGGAAAGAGACATCATTTTGGAGAAAACAAGTGAGTGGGAGAGAAATTTTACTAAAGTTATGGATGAATCACCGATAGAAATCAGCATGACTGAGGAATGATCGGATGTCTCGAACAGAAGTGGGTTGAGGATGTGATTGGATCACTTCAATTTTGGTAGGATCAACTTCAATACCATATTTTAAAACTATGTGCCCTAGAAAATCCCATTTCCAACCATGAAGTGACATTTTTCAAAATTTAACACAAGGTTAAACTTGACACACTTTTGAAGGACTAGAGAGAGTGAATGCAAGCATGACTCAAATGACTCACCATAAATTGTAAATTCATCCATGAAGACTTCCATGCAGTTTTCTATGAATTCTGAAAAGATACTCATCATACACCTCTGGAATGTTTCAGGAGCATTACAAAGGACAAAATGCATTCTTCTATAAGCATATGTTCCAAAGGGGCATGTTAAAGTAGTCTTTTCTTGGTCATGAGGTGCGATTGAGATTTGGAAGTAACCATTTTATCAATCAAGAAAGCAATTGTGTGACATTCCGGCCATTCTTTCTAGCATTTGATATAGGAATGGAAGAGGGTAGTGATCTTTTTGGGTTTCAACATTCAATTTCCTATAGTCGATGCACACACGCCATTTGTTCTTCACTCAAGTTATGACTACCTCTCCATGTTCATTTGTGACAATAGTTATCCCACCCTTCTTAGGTACAAATTGAATGGGACTAACCCATTCACTATCAGAAATTGGGTAGATAATACCATCTTGAAGAATCTTGGTGATCTCTTCCCTAACTACCTCAAGGATGAGTGGATTGAGTCTTCTTTGTGGTTTTCTAATTGGTTTGGATGACTCCTCAAGTTGTATGTGATCATGAAAAGGGTAGTGTTGATTCCTGGTATATCATCTAGGGTCCATCCTATGGATTTTTTGTTTTCCTCTAACACTTGAACAAGTTTGGACTCCTCGGTTTCAGTAAGTGTGGCAGAGATAATGACCGGATATGAGTGATCATGGAAGAGGAATGCATATTTCAGGTGTGCAAGAAGAGGTTTCAAATCAGTCCCATCTTTCACTTTTGGGATAGACAACTCAAGAATAGACGAAGGGACTTCAGTTGCTTCAGATTCATTTTCCCTAATACTGTCCAAGGTGGAGCAGTAGAGATCAGAATTGATGTGGAATTCAAGAGAGTTTTCAAGTTCCTCTAGATTGATGGAGTCTATGAATGAAAGGTCCACATCAAATTCACTATTTATGACTTGGTTAATCCTAGTGCAGATTTTACAACATCCTATCTCTTAATAATAGTATGAACATGATGTAATGGGGTTCAATTGACTCTTAGAAGTGTCCTCGGAAGCATGGATTGAGAATGCAGAGTGATCCTCAGATGGGTATCGCATGGCTTGGAAAATGTTGAATTTGGCCAGCTTGTCACCGAATTCCAAGGATAAAATGCCAGAATGGACATCAATCTTGGTTCTCGCAGTCATGAGGAATGGTCTTCCAAGAATTAGGGGTGATCGAGAAGAGTTTGTCTCACCATCCATGTCAAGGACATAGAAATCAGAAGGGAAGATAAGATCATTGAGTCGGACAAGGACATACTCAATTATTCCATCAGGACTGGTTGTGCTTCGATTGCCTAACTGAATGAAAACACCCGTTGGGTGCAAGGGACCTAGACCAAGGTTAAAGAATATGGATTTGGGCATGACATTCATTGAGGATCTTAGGTCTATGAGTGCATCATCAAAGTTGGAACTTCCAATTTGGCATGGAACCATAAAGGTCCCTGGATCTTTGCACTTTATGGGAATAGACTACTGGGTGGAAACATTTTCGAAGGTCCTATGTTGCCTCTTATGGGTACAAAACTCCTTGAGAATCTTGGCATACTTATGAATTTGTTTATTGGAATCTAAGAGGGGAATGTCGAATTCAACATGTCTAAACATGTCGAGCATTTCAGGATCAAGTTCAAAGGACTTCCTTGGTTTAGAAACAACTTGTGGAAAAGGAATTGGATTCCTAAGTGTAATGGAAGGAGGTGAGGGAATGGATTCAGGTTCTTTTTCAAGTTTATTTTTCTTTTCGTTTTCTAGGTCAACATTCAAAGGAGGGTTTGAGGATTTATCTTGAGGCACAACAATTTGCATTCCCGATCTAAGTGCAATTGCACTTACATTACCCTTGGGGTTGTGTAATGGTTGATCTGGGATTTGGGAAGATTTTTATTGTTGTTGCTGGCTCAGGTGGGATTCAAGTTGACCTATTTGAGTTTCAATGTTTTTAAGGCTAGAATGGGTGAAGGAGGCAAGATCTTCCACTGCGCTTTCCCATAGTTTCTTGGAAGAAGAGGCTTGTCCCGGATTGGGATTACCTTTATTTTGGTTCTTGGGAAAGCGATTGTATTGGGTTGGGAATTGGGAAGGCTCATTCGGATAGTGTAATCCAGGAGGAGGATTGTTCCTTTGATGTTGAGGAAAAAAAGGATAAGGTTGGTGGAAGTTACAACCACCTTCACCATATTGGAATTGGTTTGGATTTTGAGGATGGAATTGTGGGGGATGAGAGATGGTATTACCATACCTCAAGCATGGGTTAAAGGTAGAAGAGAAAGGCTCAGAGTGAGGTTGGTTGAAGTTTCTAACAAACTGACCTGATTGTTGAGGGTTGGGGTTCCGCTGATCATGTGATTCATTGAGCTCCATTGGTTCGGATGAATCTGACTGATCCACTTGAAGTTGTGGACATGTGTCTGTTGGATGAGCTGGGGAGCTACAGATTCTGCAATTCATGATAGGTCTAGGGAATAGTGACTATGGGGAAGATGAGGTTGGGGATTTGGTAGCCACAGCTAGCTGTCGCACAAGACCTGTAAGTTCACTCATCCACACGGTCATTTTGTTCGGCTCAATTGATTGATTATCTTGGGATTGTTTGACTTGAGCATGTGTCGAGTATGGAATTGTTGTGTGTTTGCATCCATGTTACTTATGAGATCTCTTGTAGCTTCAGGAGTTTTATCAACAAGAGCACCGCCACTTGCAACATCTATGAGAGTTCTCTCCACAGCCAATAACCCCTCATAAGAAGTATTGGATCAAGAGTTGGTTAGGGATTTGATGATGTGGGTAGGTTGCCACAAGTTTTTGAACCACTCCCAGTACTCATGGAGTGATTCACTTGGGAATTGACGGATACCACTTATTTCCTTTCAGATAGAAGCAGTACAAGAAGAAGGAAAGAATTTCTCTAAGAAGAGTCACTTCATTTAATTCCATGTAGTTCTGGAACCAGGAGGTGGGTAGTAGAGCCATGACTGAGCAGTGTCAGCTAGGGAAAAAGGGAATTTTCGAAGTTTGATTTGTTTTTCAGAAACCCCTTGAGGCTTCATGGTAGAGCACACTACATGGAACTCTTTAAGGTGGAGATGTGGATCCTCACCGGCTAACCCATGAAAATGAAGGAGAAGATGAATCAAACCCGATTTGAGTTAGAAGTCCGCTTCTATGTTTGGATATTGAATACCAAGAGGTTGGTAATTTATATCAGGGGCAGTGAGTTCTTTTAGGGTTTGTTCTCTAGGATTTGCCATTTCAATTTCAACTGGTTGGAAGAGGACTGGTTCTTGAATTATTTGAGTATCTCTTATGTTCCTCCTATGTTGGCGAAGTCTTCACTCAATTTCAGGGTCAAACAAATCTGAGGGATTGTTTGGGAGGCTACAGGGAATTCAGAGAGATTTTGGAAGAAAGAGGAAGACGGGTTTTTCTTTGTATTTTTTCAGTTTAAGATTTTTAGGAGGAAGACGGGTTTTTCTTTGTCTTTTTTTTTCAATTTTTTTTTTAAATTTTTTTTTTTTTTTGTTTTTTTGACAATAACCAGAAATTAATGAGTACTTAAAGCACCTTCCCCGGCAACGGTGCCATTTGAAACACACGGCTGATTGTCGCCTATTGACCTGTCAAAGTTCCGGTGCTCTGCTAATGTGTATAGCAGCACTCGGTTCGAATCCTCGGCGATGATACTTTGAAATAGTCGTTTGTTTTTAGTTGATTGTATTCTGATTGAGGGGTTTGTTTGCCGAGCTTATGAAATAATTTATGGATGATGTTTTATTAAAAAAATTGATAAAGATTGGGGTGAGTTCATTATTAGGGAGTTAAGCTTGTGATATCCTTGAGCTTTTCTTTATATTGCATTTAAATTAACACCCACTTCACAAGTTGACGTCGATTAGAATTCTTAAGTGATAAAGTTTTAATCCAAGCCTTAACTTAACTAGAATTCAAAAATAAATCAGTAATTGTTTATGGTAGTGTATTTATGGTTCCAATAATCCATGGAAACCACATGCTAAACAAATGATGTCAATAATCCATGACATATTAAGTCCAACATACACAATGTTAAATTAACGAATACTCATCGAGAAAACACTCTCAATCACTTAACATCCCTAATTTTTGACTCACCCCAATGAGATATTTACTCATCCATTTGGGTGTTTAATATTCTGGTTATAATAATTATGATGATAAATTAATAATAGAAAAAAAGAAATGTATTAGAAAAGAGTGGTACGTCGAACACACACAAACGAACAATGATGATAATTAAAAATAGATTTTTGATTGAATGAGGAAGCAAAATAAGGGAAGTAGATTCAACTGAATTTAAACTATTTTAAGAAAATTAATATTATAATACAGAAGGTGGAGGAGAATAAGAGATATTGAAGAAGAAACTTTCATTAAAACAGAATTACAAAAGAAAGGACTTACAAAATTACAAAAATGAAGAACACAAAAGTAAGTGAAAACAAAGAGAGGAGGAAAGGTATCTCTAGGGAAAACATGAGTATGGAAGGACCTCCCAATCCTTTTTCAAGGATTTGGTCATTCCAATATGTTCTCCTCTCTTCTGAAATGCCAACCCCTCTCAAGGAGAGAAGGGGAGAGTATTTATAGCCCAAGGAGTGGACTGTTTTCATTCTAGCAATACCCCTCCACTTGGCTCGCAGATATGAACATTATGACAGCAGAATATCGAGAAATCTCCTTCTTAAAAGTTTTAGATATTAAAGTTTTCCTACTACTCTCAAAATTTTAAGTCCTTTGTACTTAAGGATCAAAAGTTATGGCCGGTGGATTAAACAAATTAAAACTGTCCATTTCAATCCAGTATTTTTGAAGTCCAGAATGTGAAATTGGTTTTGGATATGAAGAGGCCCTCAAATCCGAATGGATTATTCAACAAAGTCGGCCGCCTATATCTCCTCTTTCACACTGAAAAATATCAGGTCGATTTGAGGCTTAAATAATGAGATATGTCATGCATACTATACTGATTTTAATTCTCGGACAGAATAGTGGGCTAAAATTAAAAGCTTCATTTGGGACCCTTGTACTTGGAGTTGGGCCTTGAATGTTTTATCCAAGATGACATGTAGTGTCCCCCAAATTATGGTGGAGATTTAATGTTTTTGGACTTTTTTATTGATCCCAGTAAGTCAATCTTCAAGGCTGGTCCAATTTGTTCACATATTCTTTGGTCTTGTTTGTGAGGACCATATGACCCTTCAAATGGAATAATTGGCTCATGGTACCTTATAAGGAAATGTTGTATATTTAAATTAGAATCCTAAAAAACACGAACCACACAATTTGGATTAGTATAGTGATAGTAATTATTAAAACATTAAACTGACTCAATTGGACTACTTCCAAAAATGCCCAAAAATTATACTTAATATTAAAACATTAATATTTCACACAAATTATGCCCATTTAATATAAAATAAGTAAAGGGGGAATATAATAAGTCATGAAAATATTAATAACATCAGGTGTTCTAGCGCTCTGAGGTGGGTTACACTTAGCGAAAAGTGTTTTACGGGTTCCTTGAGATTGTCATTTGAGTCTCTATCTTTGAGCATGATACTTTTTCCTCTCTTTGCTTGATGTTTTTGGGGATCCTCTTTGAACTATAAGGTAGTGTGGTTTTCTGCTTTGGTGTTTGGTTCTAGTTGTTGCTTTCTGGGGATACAAAGATTTATGGTGGGGAGAATTGTCACACCTGCCTCTTTTACATTAATAATTTTGTCATTTTTTTCTTAGTATCAGGTAGTCTGGGTGAAATCCAACATAAATTTTGGAATTATTATTTAGAAATGCACTTTTTCACCTTTATGGCATTCAGCGCGCCAGTGTCAAAACCGCACGACCTTGCTTGGTCACCATGTGGCCTCTCTCGGTTCTCTGCACACCTGCTTTGTGTGCAACTAATTAAATGAGAAGAATTATTGATAAAGAAATAATATTGAATTAGATGAATAAGGTAGTTAGCGCAAAATAAAATGGGAAGAATAAAATGAATTCTGAGTTCTAATAATAATAAGGATAATAATAATATTAAGATTATTATTATTATTGTTATTATTTGTATTAATGTTTTAATTATGTTATTTAAAAATATTATTAAAATTATTGTCATTGTTTTAGTTTTATTATGATTATTATTATTTTTATTACTAATATTATTAATTGTTCTACCCTTTAGTTTTATTTTATTTTATTTTATTATTTATTCTTATTTTTTTTGTCGGGATTTCCCTCTTTTTGTGTTGTGCGCTGTGACCTAGACTTCCCTATTCCCCTCTCTTCATGTCGCGCTGCCTTTGTCAGCCTTCCCCTCAGCAGGTGCTGTTATGACTACCTCCTACCCACCCGGAGGCAGTTCGCTCCTTGTTCCCTCGGCCTCTCGTTTTGCTCCCACCTCCTCAGACTAGCTTCCAACCCTTATCCCCATCACCTTGTCACCTTGTTGTGCGAACCCTTCCCATCGCACATTGCTCCACTCAGAACCACACGAACCTCCCCCACACCGGATTCGCCTTTCTATCACACCGCTATTTTCTTCCCTGCTCTTTGTGCCGCTCCCTCTCTCTCGGCCATCCCGTCGCGCCACCAACCCTACCGGTCATCCAGGGACACACAGACCGCCACCCCGATTGGCCAGCTTTCTCGCACCACACCCCCATGGAAACCGACCTCCATCTTCTTCTGCAAATCCCAGCCCACACCCTTCTTCTTCCTTCTAACCTGTTTTCGCCCATCGCACCGCACCAAAACCTAGATTCCAAACAACCTCTCCATCTTTTTCATGGCCACTATCCTTATGGCTAAAGCCCTACCTGTAGTTTCCCTTATGGAGAAACCTCCCTCCACCGATGAAGCACTGTCGCGAAATCCCTATTGGACGACCTTACCTCTGACACACAACCCCACTTTTGGTTAAGATATTTGCTCTTCCTTTGAATTCGATTCATTCCATCGGGTATGAGGTTCATTATGGGTTGTTTTTGAATCTTTAATTTGGTCGTATTCTTGATTTATGTTCCTTTTCCGTTTACTTGCAGTGTATGTGTCATGCGGCTGGAGTCTGCGGATTGTTTTGTGAATTCGCTACACACTGGAAGGGGTTTCACGTTTAATCATTATCAGATAATTTAATTTGGTTGCTTAGTTAATTTATAATATTACTTGATTAATTATTTTGGGTGAGGATTTAGTTATATTGAGGTTTTTATATGAATTATATTTGTTTAATATTATGTTTATGTGGTGTGGATACGTTCTCTGTTTGAAAACTTGTTTTTTAGTCTATCGTTAGTGTTTAATAATATGGGTCGTTAGTTTTTAAGCTGTAGAAGGGGTGTTAAATGTGTTTTCGATACGCTGTTGCATGTGTTTGGTCATAAGGGAATGTTTTGTTTGGTTTTAATGGGTTGTTTCTATGAAAACCCCCACTGAAATATCTGCTAGTGTTTTATAAAATCTGTGTTTGTTTTGTGAAAAGGCGCAAAGTGTGCAGTTTATGTTCTGATGTAGCATTCATATGTGTTTGGTTTGAAAAGGAAATTTGAGTGCGTATTTGATGTTTAAAGTCATATTTCATCTTCTAGATTTTTGTAATAAAATTTTTATTGTTTTGTTTAATCGGTAAAATCTTCTGGTAACTGTGCGATTGGGTTATTATTTGATGCAAGTGGTGTAGGTTGTGTTCTTCATGTGGCGTCCGGTATGTTTGGTCAGGGTGGAGGGCTGAGTTGTTTCTTTTTTGTTAGTTGATTTATGTTTCTTTTTAAATTATTCTTTGACAAATAATTTAATATGATTTAATAATGAATTATTATTAATGAAAATATTGTTTTAATTGAGTTGGGTAAAGTCTTTTAGCGTGCACACTTTTCCAAATGGTTTTCCATGTGTGTGAAAGTGTGGCACTTGGTTTATGTAACACCCTTGTTGTTTTATTTGTCTGAGTATGACTTGAAATGTGAAATTGTAACATCTAGAGCACAAAAGGGGGATCTTGGGTACTAGGTGGGTGGACTAGATCTAGTGTTCTAGTGATTCCGAAGCTGCTTTGGCCCGATTTCACTTAGCCAGTTTGACGATTAAAAAACTAATTAAACATTAGATGATGACTGGAGACCACTAGGTTATGGATGTGTTTCCCTACTTTTGGATTGTGTACGAGAATGTATTTTTTTGTGGTTCATATACTGCTGTTAACTGAGATGTGATGTTCTAGGTTCTCATTCCTTTTGATAGTACCTATAGGTCCTCTCCCACTTTTAGTGATCCTGAATTACTATACACTCATCATCAGCATGCAGTGTAGCATTTGGGTTATCTTGAAGGTTTCAGTTTTCTTAACTGCATGGGTGTTTCATTTGTATTTAAGTTGTTTTCTTTAAAAGTATTTTCTTTATAGAAACTATTTCTTTAAATTTTTTTAATCATTGGTGTCCTGTCAATTTTTTATCCTGCAAATGTATTTGTCATTCAATGTTTATACGTGGAACCTTTTTATTGGGTGATGTCCTACTGGGTTTTTGGCTCACACCCGCACCTTTTTGTGTATATAGACTTCGTTTCTTATGTATTCCAGGTTGTCACATCGTGATCAGTGATGGTGGTTTAGGTTACAGTTGGTCTTCTCATGTATAGTGGGGTTGATGTGGCCTCTCTTTTTCCAGGAGGTTAGAATCAGAGTTTTAGTTTCTGAGGATGTCTTTTCTTTTTAGTTATTGGTTCGAGTTGTAGACTTTAAACTTGTTTATAGTTTAAAGGTGTGTTTCGTTGTCTATTTACAGTTTGAGTTTATGTATCTTTTTATCTGTTTTTCTGTCTTTTATTTCAGGTAAATCATTCTTACATGTTACTCTTGATACCCGGGAACTAGTGTTAGCCCGTGGGGATTGGGAACGCCCTTCGGGCCATGTCGCGGACCGTGTCGGGTTCCGGGTTGGATGGCGACCCGACCTGGTTCATGACATTCACCCCCCCCCCCCCACAACACCTTTTGATATATCATACATTTATTACCATAATTGTTCCCCTAATTTAAGAAATATATTAGTCCCTGAACCATCCCCATGGTATAAGTTACAAAAAAACCACATTATAGAAAACCATTTTCAAATAATGAAATTTATCCCTATAATGGGGAATATGAAAATGATTATGCCTATCCTACATGTAGCATTAATTCTGAAGTACCTACCAACAATAAAATTTCATTTGGAAAATAAGGAACTTCACTTTTTTAAAATACTCCCAAAATGGATTCATATTTGGAGAAAACTATTTTTATGATGAAAGACTCACCATGAGACTCATATATGATAGGTCATATCTCTCTCAAATTGATGGATAATACATGGTGATGGTATTCACCTATTCCACTTTTGGATCTTCAAAATTATGATACAATAAGGGAGGCTCTGACAAACTTTATTCCCCTTAATAAGGAAGACAGTCAATGACCACGTTGATAAGATCAAGTGAAGGTGACTATCGCTAAAGATTAAAATAATACTATGATCTTGATGAAATATCTATTTTATGATTGTCACGAACCATCCCAGTGGGGCCTGTGTTACGACTCCCCAATCCCACCTCCAATAGGCTGGGGGATAGTGACTAGCATCAAGTAGGCATATCACTATCATGGGAGGCATTTTCTAACTACCTAGACACACACACACACACATGTTCAAGACATATATGATGAATTGTAAAAACCACTAAGGTTGAGACGACATGGATACCATTATTCACAACCAGCAAAGTATTTCATGAAGGTAAATCGGGAAATAATACAAGCCCATGAAAAGAAATAATGTAAAAAAGTTATTGAAACTCATCCATAGAGAACCCAGCCTGATTCAACATGATAGTGAGGAACTAGGACTACATTCTGATGTTGTAGGAGTAACTCGACCTATCTGATCTGACAAAGCTTCGTGCAGTCCTAGTCTGCCCTGGACTCTTTAAAAAGGTCACTCATCTACACAAGACAAAACACTTAGTGGAAAATCATGTGCAGGGGGTGAGTATATCAATACCTAGTAGGATACCCCAAAACCACAAAGAAAAAACAAAGGAAAAGAACTGTCATCACTACATAGGTATATGTATCCAACATATTACAAGGATATATTAATATAATCCAACCTAGAACTGTATTCTAGAGGTATGTCACAGGACCCCAAACCAATATTGGGGATTTATTATGAATATTACCCGAATCGTACTTCTAAGAGAACACACTCCTGAGTCCAATAGCCTGGATGACGTCCGTCTGTGGGGTATTGTCCATCAGGAAATTCCATGATAGGTAGAGGGATACATTGATAGGTCTTAATAGAATTCAATAAATCAGAAGATGATCATAACTAACTCCATGTAATATACCAATAACTCTATATGTAATAACCCCATTTGTAAAATATCGATGTTCTAGTAGGATTGTTCGCGTCAATACAAAGGACTCTACGTAGGGAATGAAGCTGAATAGAGGATCTCACACCTAGCCTCTTGGGGGATTCCAATAACTCTATCCAAGAATTCCTTCTAAATGGATCATACTTCAGTGTGTAGGAAATGATACCAACATACCTTCAACGGAAAAATAAAGTGAATTAAATCCAACTAAGACCATTCATGATATGGTGGATGAGAGAACAAACTCACATAGAAAATGATGGAGAACGGTTACTAGTGGCCACACCTGTGAAGTCCCTTGAATATAGGTACTTTCCATGTAAATGGAATATGTCACTATACATTCTGAGAAAAAACCCACTATAGGTCTCAAAAGGACTGTCTCATCACATGGGTTCCATGCCACTAAACGAATGTATGGTTTGAATGATATGCTTGTTTTGGTGAAAAGGTCTAACCTGAGTCTGGTTCGGGTCTGACCCATTGGCCGACCCAACCCGGTCTGATCGACCCATCCAACCCCAATCATTTGGGCCCAGTCCAACCCAACACATTGCACCCAGTCTATCCTGGCCCAATGGTCCACTTGGCACATCCCACCGTTTGCGGGCCGAATTTGATCTCCACATGTGGTCTGCCTCGACCGCATGCTTCTCTAGTCCTACGGTACCTCACTAGGGTCCATGCAGTCGACCTTTCGCATCAATACGCCCTGTGTGTTCTAACTTACCATGGAATCACCACCGCCATGGGCTCCCACATTCCAATATTCCAGCAAAAACCCCAACGCACCATCATCGTCGCATCTCTGGTGCATCATAATGAACTGAAATCCAAAAATTTGTATTGTTTCTTCCTCAATCAGGGACGCAACAATTGGTCCTTAATAGAAGTGTTTCAAAGCGCGGGGAATAGGCCTGGAAGGCACAATGAACGCAAAAAAATTGGGGTAGAGAAAATTGCACAAGAATGTCAGAAGAATAGACAATGACCTTGTTATTTTCTTCATTGATCCATTCACACAATAAGAATGAATGAAAAGAAAATAATTCAATTATATAAACAAAATTCAACCCCAACAATAAACCCCAAATATATCACAATCCAGCAATATGCATGACCCATTAATCAATATATTCGTCAATTGATTCATGTTTTTCATAAGAAATAAATAATGAAAAAGGAAATAAATTTAAAAAAACATTCCCAAACTCATGTTTGGTTTGATCATTGATGAAGAATGATTGCATTGTCATCGTTAATGATATCTTCCAACTCTGTCGGCACAACGATCCACAAACCGCTCGATCTGTGATCACCATTTATCAAGAGGGATTCTGTGCCACATCTAAAATAAATTCCTTCAATGTGGAGATGACATTTAATTCCCTGAAAAATAATTATTTAAAAAATTAAAACTTTTTGTTCCAATGAAGCGTCAAAATAAAATAATGTCATAGTTTATCTTATCCATTAAAACGTCTAAAAACTAACATTCATAGCCGACCCACATCAGCTGATGTTGTGTATCACCTAGGGAAAACAACACCATAAGAACTCAATGGGGATCTCATTTTTTCAATCTACCTCATAGTTCATGAATTATTATGATTTGAAAAATAAAATTATTTATTTTATTTATTTTATTTATGGTTACGCCATTGGCGAAGTTTTCTACAGATAAACCTCATATTCCAAAGATAGGTTGTTCCTATAGTAAATCATCCTTTTTTAGTTCAACAGAGCCCTCAAATTTATTATCTGAGAAAATATTTAAGAGATATTCCAGTTTTACTAAAAACTTGTGAGCCTGTGCTACAAAATACTGCATATTTTTCAATGAATTATTTTGGGAACCCAAGGCCTTGAAATAAAATTTTGTCTCAGTGTATGGTCTTAAAATGTTCCCAAATAATTTGTCAAAGTAAAGTTAAAAAAATATGAGATGTTAAATTCTCCCCAATGTATGGAGTCATCCCCCTAAAATCCCAAATAGAGGCTACTCTAAAAATTGTGGGTACAGTACATGCATCAAATCATCCTTCTCCCATTTTTACTACTAGATATTTTAGTGGTAACAAAAAAACATTCACCAAGGGAATATATCACCCATTGAAGAACCTATCCTTCTAATCCACGATCTCTACTGAGTTATTAGAAAATGTCACTCCATCCTCAATTTTCAACTCGGACTAATCGATGACATGCAATGGGTCATGTATGTACCTCCTCATCTATGACATGTGGAAGGCATCGTGTACATGATGAAACTATCGGGGAAAATCTTGATGGTACACCACCTCGCCAACTCTACACATTATATAAAATGGTTTGATGAACCTCAGATATAATTTTCCATGCCGACCAAATATTTGTAACCCACAATTAGTTGAGAATCTAAGTAACACATGGTCTCCCTCCTCAAACTCCGAAGGCCTCTATCTCTTGTAATCATATGACTTATGTCGGCTCTATGTAGTCCACATCCCCTCCTAAATGATCTACACCTTCTCAATAATAGCTCACACCAACTCTAGGCCCATAATTGTAGACTCTCCTAGGTAAGTTTAGCAAATTTGTGACCTATAGGGTCTCCCATACAAATCCTTGAATGGTTCCATACCAATGGTGGAGTGGTAGTAGTTTTTCTATTCATAATCCACCAGTAGTAGGTGGTCCTCCCAACTATGACTGATGTCCAAGATGCAGGCTCATAGAATATCCCCTATAACCTGAATGGTCTTTTCTTTCTGGCCATCTATTTGGGGATGAAACACTACGCTCAAGCATAATTGTGTCCCAAATTCCTCCGTCAATTCCTTCCACAACTGGGATGTGAAACAAGCATCACAATTTGAAATAATAATCTATGGAACTTCTTGAATCCGCAATATCTCTTTTACATTAAGGTGTCATAATCTCACTACTGATGTTTTCTCCCAGATAGGTAGAAAGTGAGCTGACTTGGTGAGTTGTTCCATGATCTCCAATATGGTAACATGTCCCCTAGACATATGTGGTAACCCAATAATAAAGCCCATCGATATCTCATCCCACATCCACTATGGTGCCTCAAAGGGTTGGGTCAATCCCACTTGGACCTACTTCTCCGCCTTCACTTTATGACAAGTGAGGCATCATGAAATTAACTCTTCCACTAATTTCCCCAATCCACGATACCTCAACTAACATAAGAGGTTCTATTACATCTTCATCGTAGAGTGATATTCCACCAAGGGGGTTTATGGAACTCCCTCAGAACAGCCTCCCACAACACCACTGGTACCATTGTGCACCCCCAGAAAAGAATGACATGCCCCCCCCCTTTTAATATCCATCATGGGCATGCCCTATGGATAATTGGGAATATAGAGTCTCATAGTCATTATCCCAGACATGTGACCCCTGTACTTTCTGCAAGAATATAGGGGTAAAACCCAACGACCGGTGGTAAGCTCCCCCATCTCCAACCTTATAGGATAACTACAATGAGTCAAATTACACTGATGCCTCATCCCTCAACTGTGAATTTGATCTCCTATTGAGATTATCTACCACCATGTTCCCCTTCTATGGAGTATATAATATCTCAATGTCATAATCCAAGAGGAACTCTTGCCACTACTGATGTCTCATTTTCACATATTTATGAGAGAATATATACTTGAAACTCGTGTGATTAGAGTAGACGATAAAATGCTCACCCATCCTATAGTGTCAACATATCTTCAATGCGAATACTACCACTAATAACATAATATAACAGCTTCCATAGTTATGCTCATGTGGTATCAACTGGTGAGTACCATATCCAATCACCACTTTCCTATGCATCTAGATGTAACCAAGTATGGCCCTTGATGCATTGAAGAACACTACGTACATGGCACCCTGCTCTGGTAATCTTAAAATTGGGGTGCTCGTCAATCTCTACCTCAACTGTTGAAAATCAGGCTGGAAATTCTCCATCCATACAAAAGTATTTCTTTTCAGAGTCAATTATATGATAGGTGTTTTTATCCTAGAGAAATTGGGGATACATCTTCAATAATAGCATACCATTAAAAGGAGGCTCTGCACCTATGTCGTGCACCATGGGGGTTCTGATGCTAGCACTGCCTTGACCTTGGATGGGTCCACTTTCAGTCCATATTTTGAGATAACATGTCCTAGGAAGTAGATCACCTAAATCGAGTAAAGTAACTTCAAGATATTTCTATAAAAATGGTTATCTTAGAGTACGTCAAAAACTATCCTTAAGTGTCTCGTGTGCCCATTCTTGGACTGTGAGTACACAAGGATATTATCCATGAAGAACACCACAAAATGGTCTATGTATGGTTGAAGGTCAATTTCATGAGTTCCATGAACACTACATGGTAATTCTTCATGATGAAGGGCATTACTATGTACTCATAATCACTATAGAGGCTTTTGAAATATGTCTTTTGTATATCCTAGTTCTGTACTTGCAGCTGGTAGTAACCCGATATGGGGTCAAACATTGAGATCCATCGTGTCCCTTTGAACCAATCGAAAAGGTCATTGATCCTCATCATTGGATACATGTTCTTCACCGTCAATTGGTTCAATAAATAGTAATCCACACACAATATTAATACCCCATATTTCTTATTGTAAAATAACACTAGGGACACCCAATGTGAAACATTGGGTCTTACGAATCCCTTCCTCTACAAATCCTCCAACTACACCCTCATCTCGTGAAGCTCTGAGGGAGCCCAACGATATGATGGATATGATATTGGGGTCATCCTATGCTGTAAGTCAGTGTAGAATTCTATATCCCGATGAGGAGGTAATCTTATAAAATCTTTATGAAAGTCTTCATCGTACTCCACCAATACTGTTAATAGCTGGTCATCCTATGGTGTAAGTCAATGTATTATCAATATTATATCATAATTTTTTAACCTCATCCTTAATTCTAATTTAAGGGTTATCCATCAAGACGTATCCTACAATTCTATATTAGAAAGGCCATGGATTCATTCTCATTTGAGACTACCCCAATAATACTATCAGTGTCATTAGTACTCTCTTAATAGATATTTGGAGTATATTATGGTGAAAATACCCCTTTATTCTCCCTTTAATTCGAATATATAGATACGGGATTCGATCAAAGGGAATGGAAGTAGATTGTGATAGATTATATCTTGAGGATCACATCCCAAAATAGTTTATAAATAGATCATACAAACCTATTAAAAGAAATTATTGAAAAATATGTTTTCCCATTAATTGAATCTAGGTGGTCACTCTAAATCTACGAAACCATTGAGTCTTGTGAATCATATCTCAGATGAAAAATCATATATCATATTCTTTTGAAAAGAGGTTGTATTGAAAGTTCCCACATAACATGCACTATTTATTAAGAAAAATAAAACCATGATTCCCATGCAGATAAATATTGATTCAAAACATATCTATGAAAGTGTTAGTGTGATTAATCAATATGCCACACAACTAAGGATATTTGATCAGGTAAACCACATCCTTTGAATAAAGAGGTGGGCATGGGGTTTGGGTACATTTTCCCATGTCATTATGATATTATTCACATCATCCAAATTCATCTATAAAGAAGAATTGTGTGGTAATAGTGAGGATGATTGTACAATAATTTAAAACAGACCATTTTCTATCTAAATCATAAGGAGATGCTTGCACCATTTTCAAGGATGAATGATCCCACCACAAAAATTGGAGGAAATAGTAAATACCCTCCTATATTATCCTAAATATCATGATTTCAACAACACCACTACCCCTAATGATAGTGAAGAACAAGTATAAAATATCCATAATTTCCCTAATAATTATGTCCATTTATCGATAGCCATAAGAACCAAATATTTTTTCTTTTAATTTGTAGGAGATGAAGATATCCCTACATAATATTCCAGAAAAATAAATGTTTCTTCATATCATAACATAGATATAATTGAGGTAGATGAAAAATATAATATAGATATACATATAATATTTACGTTAGGTGTCACTACCATGATTTGTGAACTCATACAAGGAAATATAGGCATAGAAGAAGATCAGATACCCATATTAATCAGTTTATCTATATACCTCCTTCGTGAAGTATCATTGTGATGGATTAAATTATAATTTTATTAAAATAATTGGACATTATCTTGATTTTTTCACCAATCATATGTGTTTTCCTAAGGATCACCATGGATATAAGAATATAGCTAGGAGATGATCCCAAGAAACAATGTGATGGTAGTGGATGAAGTTAACAAGATCATCAAACCCAACATCATTTTGGAAGTTCAATACCTGAAATATCTTTCCAGAATCATCTCTGTTAAAAAAATAATGGAAGAATTAGTGTCTACATTAAATTTAGGGGACTCAACTAGAATTTTTAGAATGATTATTCCTATATCATAATCCACAAGATTTTAATTGATGTTACAGCTAGATTCTAAGATATATAATTTATGGGTGGGTACTCTAGATAAAACCAAATCTAGATGTCCCTCGATGGTGAGGATTCAAGAATATTCAGGGAACCCTAGGGCTTCTGTAAGGAACTGAACTTTTGAATAATATTTTGTTTCTTGAAAATGTAGGTTTTATTCTGTCCCATTAATTAAAACTGTATAGGTATAAATTGAAATGTACCTGTCCTTTTTTTTAATGTTATATAACCATTGGTCAATTGTGAGTGAAAATCAATATAACTATTGGAAAAATAATAATAATAACGTTATAATTATTGTTTATAAATAGAAAAGACAATAAAAAAATTAAATAAGAATGAAGATTTGATGGCCTCAACCAGTTGGATATTACCCTATGAAGCTCATTTATCAGAGCTTCCAATGGAGATAGCATTTTTGGGCTTTTAGCTATACCAATTCCATCCCAATATCTAAAAATATAATCATGATCGAAATTATTTATGATAAAATTTTAAGATCATCGAGATCATGACTCAAACCAAGTTCACCGAACAGCCCCATGAAAGCCCCACCATCAAACACCTTAGTCTTAGGGGATATGCTGATGTTATAAAGGGATATGTGAAATGACCATATCATTATGATTATGTGCATTATTTTTTTATAAAATAATTGATATACTTTCATTCAACTATTTTTACTTTGTAAATAACTTTAAATGCACAAATAATATTTTTTGGTTAATGTTACAATTTATTTATGAAATCCATTTTGATGAATTAATGGATTTTTTAATTAAATAATATTTCAATAAATTATTATTATTAAATTAAATTTATTAAATATAAATGATCATGTATTTTTTATGAGGACAATTGTGATTTTTTTAAGGTTTGAAAACTATTTTTCTTAAAACAGATCAATTTTCAATAAATATTGGTTTTTATTATAAAAGTGAAAATTCTATTATTTATAAAATTATTTGAACAAAATTATTATTATTTTTGGAATATAGACATAAAAATTATCTAAGAGTGAATTTTTTTAATTTTTCTGAGTGAGTTAAATTTTTGTGTAAAAATTAAATATAGTTTAAATATATAATTTATTTTATTTCATCATAATTTTCCCAATAGTGAGGTAATAAAATAATATAATGGATATATTCAGTGAAAAATATGTTTTCCTTTAAAATCATATAATTTTAGGTTTATTTTATTTATTTTATAAAACCTTATTGAATCCTCGATGACATATAAAATATTTTCTGATTTTAAAATCATTTCCTTGAAAGTGTGACTCACCTCCATATAAGAAAGGGAGGTATTTTAATATCTTCATCCCTTATTATTTAAAATAATGTATATCACTCCCCTTTTTGAGATTCCATGGGTAAAAACCATGGGATGGTTTGTGGTTTTTGAATATTTTAGTTTGTACGATCCAAAACCAAAATAATAAATAATTCTCCTACCTTTCCTATATAAACCCACCCAATCACCAATTACTCTTCTCTAAAACATTTTGAAGCTCATAAAAACGCTTCTATGTACTCCATATATCCCTTTTAAAGGGCCACAAATCTCCCAAGAAGCATCTCTAAAGCCTTTGGGATCACACATCCATGAACTTGATCCTCACTTTCCTCTTCTCCTTTCAATTTCAGGACTCTTATTTGAAAGTAGTTCATGTAATTTCCAATGGTTAAAAATTCATTCATTTATAATAATAACATTACTATCCATTTAATGTTATTTAAATTATGGATCATTTATCCTTTCCCAGTTGGACACATACCTATGTCGTTACTATACCAAAATTCCATTTGGGATCTCCCTCTCCCATTTTTCTTCAAGCACAACCTTTATATCATGTATTTTAATTACCATTTTCTTCATTGGGGATAAGTTCTTCCATAAATAATTTCATTGTATTTGATTTATACATGATGTGTTCTTCCTTTCACTCTAATTAATCCCCCATATTATCTTTTAATCCCACATATTAGTTTTCTGATATTCCGTAAGAGATTTTTAATTTCTCATTTCCATTATAGAATTTCATTTATATTTTTCATCTAAAATTCAATTTCTCATGCCAGGCTATTATGTTACATGATCCCCTACTATCCATTTCATGTATAAATGTTGAGAGAGCTATTTTTATCTAATAATCCAATTTTAGGAATTTCCACAGGACATTGTTGGAAGCTGAAATTGCACTGTGATTTTCCATGCCAAAATCATTGTGTAGTGAATACAATACTCATTCCTATATCAATGGTATTAAGAATTATTAAAATATAATTTTTGACTGAGGCCGTACATGTATTTATTTCACATTCCTCGATCAGGGAATAAATTATTATGTTGAATGAATCCTTGTTATATGATCTATGTGGCACACTTAAAAATGAGATTGAAATGATTATGAAGGGTGTTCCCTGGTTGCATTGCAATTCATTGGGTAATGTTTAGTATCATGATGTGTCTTGTTGGGATAGTGGTTTACCAGATTCCTTTATAGTAATTTTTTCCACAATGTGGGGACAGGGGTTTACCTGATTCTATTATGTTATGTATGTAGTGTTTTAATTTGTTGCCACATTTCCATATTATGATAATCATCTTATATCATGCCTTTATATTCATGTTTCTCATGTGCTTGATTGGTATGACTATAGCCTATCATTTATTTTATTTTTCATGTTATTCCTTTTTTACTCCAATACATGGATTTACTTCTCACACTTTTCTTATGTATGTCTTGAGGTTTTCTCATGCAATGTCAGATATGAATGATTTTTGTGTTCATGTAAAATACGTTTTCAGTAAAGATGTTATATATTATGTCTTAAGTTGTTATTAAATGTTCCTAATACACAAAGACAACAGACCACTCAATATTCTAGGTTTTATTAAGTGAAATTAGATATAATAAATCATGATTATGTGGGTAATAAATAACGGAGTTGTTATAGTTGGTATTAGAGGATAGGTTTAGTTATGTTCTGTATTAAGACTAGAAACCCCTAGTGAATGACTTAAGGATAAGAATATGTACGAGAAAAACATCCCTAAATTTTGATGAGTATAGAGTACGTGGTTTATCAAGAAAATATATCCCTATCTAGACACGAACAAGTAGAGGTGGCTCTGGCATAGATGTATCTTTGGGCAAAACCCAAAAACACCGTTTGAGATAGACTCTGACAGGAACTCGTGCACAACAAAGGGGCATATTGGACTCTTGGTTGGACACTCCTGAGGGATATGCATTCATAAATTAATAATAATAGTACAAACCATTATTAAGGGAAATAATCCCATAATAATATTTTTTATGAAATATACCAAGGATAACCTAGATTGAAATTTAGGGTATCATAAGTTATGATATACTAAAAAATTTTATACTTCTATGTAAAATGTTTAATTATTACATTATTATTTTCTATTTATTCAAACCCCCTAATTTTATATTTGTTTTATTAGTTAAAACAAGGAAGGATGAAGATAACAAACAACTCTTCTCTATTTTTCTGAAGAAATTCTTTGAGTGATTATCTGGAAGTCATGCTCAGATGACTTTGAAACTTTATCAAATAAAAAATTTATATGAAAACAACTATATAAAGAATACAATAACTCTATAATTTCATGATTATTTCAAGTATCATGTTTCATATATTGGATAATCTTGCATTCTTAGATTTCTTACCATGCTAATCATGCAAAGTACCATCAGAGTCGTCAAATTTGTCCCTTTATTTCAAAATTGTGATGCAATAAATGATTTTCTAGATGCTGTGGAATAGGGGGCCTCTGAGAATCCTATATGTATCAAATTATAGATTTATTTATTTGTGGAAATATAAAAACTAATTTACCAATACCCTATTTTGAAATATTTTAATAGGAATCAAAAATTCTTTTTATAACAAGCATGTTCGAGATGATTTCTCTGAATTTTATATGTGAAATAATATTTTTTGACTTATCGATGATTCAATTGATATGATCCAAGATAAATGATGAGTTTTCAGAAAAAATGATGTTTATGATTTTGATTATATCCTGAGGTGCAATTATGACCCCTGAACCCTTTCTATTTAAAAGAAATTCTAACAGGAAAGACTAATGGCCCAATTGAAGTGGTTAAGGAGAAGTACCCTCACCTATTTTTTCTTTAGTATGTAAAAAAAATTTGTAAAGGTGAAATTTATTATTGGGGGAATAATTTAATGACCCAAACTTTTGAATAATATATTTTTTTTGAAAATGTATGTTTTAATTTGTCCCATTAATCAAGAATATAAAATTATAACATAATATGTAACTAACAGTTTTTGAATGTTATATGACCATTGGTTAATTTTGATTGAAGATCAATATTATTGTTGGAAACAACAAAAATTAGTGTTATAATTATTTTTTATATATATAAATGACAATGGAAAAATTAATTTAGAAAGAAGATTTGATTGCCTCATCCAGAAGGATCATACCCTATGAAGCACATTTATCGAAGTTTATGAGGGAGAGAGCATTTCTGGACATTTCCCTAGATCAATCCCAAATCGATATCCAATAACATAATCATGGAAGAAACTATTTACAGGAGAATTTCAACATTAACTAGGTTAAACCCAAACCATGTTCACTGAACGGCCCCATGAAATCCCCACCATCACAAACCTTAATCTTAAGGAATATGCTAGTGTAATAAAGGGATATTTAACAAGGCCATAAAATTATTATTATGTGCATTAGTTTTGTATAGAATAATGAATATATTGTCAATCTATTATTGTTACATTTTAAATGATTTTTAAATCACAAATCTTATTTTTTTAATATACAAATTTATTTGAGAAATCTATTTTTATGAATTAATCAAATTTTGAATTAAATAATATTTTAATAAATTATTTTATTTAATTTCTTTTGTTAAATATAAATAATTGTATAATTTTTAGGAAGTCAATTCTTATTTTTATTATGATTTGAAAACTCCTTTTATCAAAACCGTTTAATTTTCAATAAATATCAGAATTTATTTTAAATGTGAAAATGCACATATTAAGAAAATTATTAAGATAATATGAATAATAATTTCTGAATCATGATGTCAAAATTATCAAATGATGAATCTTTCATATTTATATGAGACGGTTGAAATTTTGGGTATAAATTAAATACTGTATAAATATATAACGTGTCTTATGACATCATAAATGACCTCATGGTGACATAATAAAATAAAATAGAGGGTATATTCTTCAAAATATATGTTTTCATTTAAAATAATATAATTCTTTGTTTATTTGATTTATTTTATAATGTCTTAGTGAATCCTCCAAGAGATATAAAATATTTTACGATTTTAAAATCATTTCCTTCAAAGTGTGACTCACCTCTACATAGGCAAGGGAAAAATTTTAATATATTCATCACTTATCCTTATATAATAATGTATACCACTACCATATTCAAGATACCATGGTAAAAAATCATGGGATGGTTTGTGGTTTTGAATATTTTAGTGTGTAGGGTCCAACACCAAAATAATAAAGAATTCCCCCGACCTTTCCTATATAAACCAACCCAAGAACCCATTCCTCTTCACTATAACTACATTAATCTCGTCCAAACTCTTCTCTATACTCCCTATATCCCTCACAAGGCACCCAAAACTCCCAATAAGCCTCTCTAAATCTTTTGGGATCACACATCCAGGTAAGGGAACCTCACTTTCCTCTCCTCCTTTCAAATTCAAGCATCTTACTTGAAAGTAGTTCTTGTAGTTTCAAATGGTTATAATTTAATTAATTTATAATAATTAAATTACTATCAATTTTATGTAATTTAAATTATTCATCATTTATTCTACCCCAATTGGACCTATACCTAAGCTATTACTATGCCGAAATTCTGTAAGGTATATCCCTATCTTCTTTTTCTTCAAGCACATCATTTATGTCATGACTTTTAATTACCACTTAATTGATTTGGGATTTGTTTTTTCATACCTCCTTACTTTAAATTTTATTTATAAATAGTGGGATCTTAATTTCACTCCCATTAATCCCCCCAATGATCTTTTAATCCCACCTGTTACTATGTCAAAATTTTATAAGGGATTTCTTTTTTCTCATTTCCATTCAAGAATTTGTTTTATATTATGAATCTAAAGTCCCATAAATCATGTTGGGATATTATGTAACATGATCCAATACTGTGCATTTCATGTATAAATTATGATATAATTCATTCTCAATCATCAACTCTTTTTATGAATTTCCTCATGATGTTGTTATGCTATAGAAATTGCACCATGAATTTCAATACCATAATTATACTGTATTGAATACTCTTCTATAAATGGAATTCACCAATATGAACATATAATTTTTGATTACGGACATACATATACTTGTTCCACATTCCTTGATCATGTAACAAATTATGATTTTGAATGAATCCATGTTACATGCTCTATGTGGAACACTTAGGCATGGGATTGAAATGATTATGAATGATGCACCCTGATAGCCCTCCAATGCATTGGGTAATGTTTAGTATCATGATACACCATGTTGGTATAGGGATTTACATGATTACTCTGTATTATTTTTTTCAACCATGTTGGGATAGGTATTTACCAGATTATTTTATGTTAATGATGTAGTGTTTTATGTTGTTGCCACATTTCCATGTTTTTATAAACATGCAATATCATTCCTTTATTTTCATGCTTCTCTTGTGCTCCATTGGTATGCCTTTTCCTATCATGAATTGTATTCTTCATGTTATGCATTTTTGCTCCATTACATGTCTTTATAGCTCACCCTTTTCTTACTTATGTCATCGGGTAATCCCACGAAATGATAAGTAGAATGAAATATTGTGGTCATTTAAATGTAGTTTTCAATAATGTTGTTGTATTTTATGTATTAAGTTTTCATGTAATGTTTCTAATCACACAAGACACTATACCTCTCAACTGTTTGGGTTTTATTAAGTGAAATTTTACGTAATAAATCATGTTTATGTGTGTAATAATGACATGGATTGTTATAGTATTATTTATATTAAATAGTTCCCTTTTGTGAAGAATTCAAGGGATACATATCGGCATACAATGAATCATATAAGTAATCCAATCCTATGGGAAATCATGGAATGATACTTTGATTATTTTTTAGTAAGACCCCAATAGTGATAAAATCAACTCATATATCATGAGATATTTTTCAAAAAAACATTACTGTATATCCCAAATATGAATCATTCGACATGTGACTTTGGATAAACAACTGTAAAATATCTCATTTTCATGGTATATAATTATGGGTTCATGGTTTTCCTAGAGAATAAAAATTAAATCTTTGACATATATTCTTATTTAAAAATAAATGAGTTGAGAGTCCTTTAAAGAAGCGTTTCCTACATCGGACACTTCATAAAAAACCTTATAGTTTTGTGTCTACCCTTCAAAAAGATAATGATGAAAAGGTATAAACTATCGATGATATGAATAATTCCAAGAAGGTTTCAAAAACCTCAATAAATAAATCATGATTCAATTGGTGTTACTTTCACCCGTATAATGTAACAAACTTATTATATATGTGGAAATTTTTACAGTATCATTAGGTTACATTCTTCAAAAAAATAATGATTTAGGAAAAAATATATATGCTACTATTTTTGTAAAATAATGAGCATACTGAGATTCATTACTCTGGTATTGAGAAGAATTTTCATGTATTAATATTTATGATTCATAATATGAGGCATTAATTATAATATCATGAGGTATTTTTAATCTCTTGAGTTTAACTACTCAAATACATCCCCATTCATCCATTATTGAATGGATCCATTGAATGGTGGGATGTCATCTTACATAAATATGAATTTTAGTTCGTATCTTAGAAAGTAGTTAAAGGGGGAGTATTGGATAATTTTCTCATAGAATATCATATCCCCGAGAATTCCTTGAAAAATGAATACTTTCTTAAAGTGTTATTTTTATAAGTTCTTAAAAGTCCCTAGAAATAGGAGATGTATTTTAGTGGTTCCTCTAGAAGCCTAATAAGAGAAATAATATAAAACTCAAAAATCAATAAGGTTGGATTAGTAATTTTCCTATTCTCACAATTAATGAATGTTCTACTATATTCCTTCCTATTATAAGTGGGCTTCACCATTAATGAAGTATACTACCATTATCTCATTACAGAATCGTAATTTTCATGGAAAATACAAGTTTCCCACCTGAATATAAAGGGTGCCTTGAAGTTAGTGATCATGTAGATTAAGGGTGAATACCCAATTAAGAAAGAAGAATAAATTACATTGTTTGGATTTTTTAAGGGTAAATGGAAAAACTCCCCTATGATGAAATGTTGTTTGATGTTTTTCATTAAAAAAAATTTATATTGAGGAATTGGAAACGGAATCCACAATTTTGGAAAATCTAGACCAAGAGAATTCATCATTATAATCATTTACATAGGTTGTTCCCTATATTTTCCAATACTTACATAGAAGATATCGATGAAATCAACACTATGTCTAATAATGGTGAGCCAATATTATCACTAGTTCATTCCATAATTGAAATGATTTACCCCATTTTTTACTACATTCAAATAATAATTAAGTTTTCAAACCATTAAAATAAATAATTTATTAAAGGGTGAGAAGTGAAATTCATCCATTATAATATACAGAATTTCCCAAAAATAATATACAAATTGGTATAATATAGAATTATTATTGGATTCTTCAAAGGAGGGAGAGACTCACTATTATACAGAAAGTCCATTCTATCTCCAGTGGTGTTATCCATTTAGGGACCAAGCACTATAAAAAAACTAGATGGTTGTAATATTTTTTATTTTCTCTAACATAAGACTCTTTGAAATTCACAATAAAATTCCAAAATTTTCTTATATTCACCAATATTATCCATCTACCTCAAGATATTCTTCAAACCACCAAGTATTTATAGTTATTTTTTATTTAGGTAATTTAATTCATGGGGTAATGTCCTTGGGAAACAACCAAGTAGTTCAACTATATTCTTCTTTCCACCTAATTCTTCTCTAACTGGGTCAAGTCTATATCTCTCATGGAAGTCAGAATGATGGTTGCAGTTAACTATTTAAATAATTTCCAGATTTAGTGTCCTATACACAATATTGACTACGAATGCTACTAACTTCTATTCTTCCTTGTTGAAAAGGGTACATCAATAGTATATCATTCAGTATAACCACTCTTCGAACTACCATGAAGTGGTATATGATTGATATGGTAATTAAAAAAGACACTATCTAATATACTCAAGAAGATAATGGAAAAACATATAAAGTAATATCCTAAAAAACTCATACACAATATGAGGACTTATCATGACACAACCTATATCTTTGTGCAAGAGTCTCCATATTCACTCATGTGTAGGGTAGAGGTAATATTTCCTATCAAGGTCCATCTACCCTAATATTGTATCACTATCTATATTTATATTTCTAGATATGAACAATCCTAGAAGTGGTAGATAGTTTGGAAAGGATTTATAAGAAAAGGGTGTGTACACTGCACAACTTTTAGATTCATCTAAATCAGGTCACATGGAAATTAAATAGTAAAGTTCACCATTATTCATTCCAACAATGGGAGTTAGTGTTATCTCTCATAACTCTAATGATACAATGGAAGAATCCTTTAAACCACAAGCCAAAGTGGGAAGGTACTTTTCCTTACACAACTTTTACTCTAATATGTTTAATTTCTCTATCACCATGAATGGGTAGAATATCACACCACCCACAAAGGAAGTGTTTCTTAAGAAATGCTTTTCATAAATTCAGCTGAAGTTCACAATATCATTTACACATGATACTAAACCATATTACAGCATCCTCACTATAAGATGAAAAGGTTGTATGGCCAAAATTTAAGTGAAAGCCTTTAATCTATGTATCAATAATCCCTTAAATATGACTTTTAACTTCTCTACAATGGCCTGAAGGCCTTCAATTTTTATTTATTTTTGATAATACACCTTTTAAGGGGTGAAGTGGAACCCATAAAAGGCCCGTAAGCATAAGTATTACATGGCCTTTAGGCATTAGAGGAATTCATTGCCCATAGGATTCAAATATTACATACAACTTTGACTAACTACTTGGAATTTCTCCTTCCCCAGTATCTTAATCGTGATATCAACTCTCCACCTTTGCATGGTTGATAGGATAGGATTTTTCGTGCATGCACAGACTTGTCCAAATGGAAGGTGACATTACATCTCATTATTTCAATCTTTTTATCTTCGTCTGTGGATAAATATCCTTTCTCATCTTCCTTTTAGAGCTTGTTTCTTGTAGGTTGTTTGGTTTTCATCATCAGTTAAGTTGTCTGAAGGCCTTACTGACCCAAAGGCTTTGGTAGCCCAAAGGACTTAAATGATTCAGGGACCAAATCGGTGGCCTGATGCCCCAAACAGGGGAATAGTACGGAATGCTACATTGTCGAACAATACCTGCTACAGTTCCCTCTACAGTACTGCTGCAGTGCTGTTACAATAACCCCAAAAATTATGCCTCCTCTCATGACCTGTCCTTGGGGCCCATGCTGTGACTACCCCAAGCCCTCCTTCCATAGGCCAGGGGCTGGCAACTAGCACCAAAGGCGCAATCCTGATAAAAAGGGAAGTAATTTCCTTTAATAAGTAAACAAAAACAACATAGTACACAACTGGAAGTATACACTAAGTAAAAATATATACAAAGGAAAGTTTTGAATGGAAAGGGGATGGAAATACGAGCCCAACAGTAAAGTACAAGAAACAGTAAAACTAGTAAAACTGTAGAAAGGTAAAATAGAAACTATTGAGCCGTCCTCTGTAAATACAACTAGAAGGGTGGGTACAGATGGCCTCCTTAGCACCCCAGATTTGTCCGTCTGATCCGTGTACGTCTCGCCAAGTGGTCCACCACCAGGTACCGTCCAGCTCTACAACTCTCTACTTCGATCAGTGCTTTTCATCGTCTGAAACCAATAGAACGAAGGGCTGGCATATACCGTGTAGGGGTGAGTATAACGATACTCAATAGGGACCCTGAGACCCCTTGAAGGTCTCTCATAATCCATGAAGGATAAACAACAGAAGAAAGATACATTCACGAAGTATCAAACGACCCCACTTAGGTTTATGCCCATTCATATACCGAAGTTATAAATCACAGTTCAGCTCCATCTCTCAATCCCAAGCACAACCTAGTCCACACATGAAGTAAAGTCAATCACCTCAAAGATAAATTATTGAAAGTCAAGACTCAGATCACACACATATACTTCTTTCTTTGAGTGATATAGATGATTAGTTATAGTCACTGATTCATTTAAGCTATCGGACCCACATAGGATACAAGACCAGCTATTTTGTGGGACCCACACAGGATGCAGGAACAGAAGTCAGAACTGTCGGACTCACGGAGGATTCCGGTATAGTATTCATCGTTGTTGAAACCATGGAGGATTCTAGTTCAATAGTTATTGATGTCGAACCCACGGAGGATTCTAGCACAGTAGTAATCGTAGTCGCATCCATCCCTAGGGTTCCCCTCACACAGCATGCTCGATTCTGGAAGGGTCCGCTCCTCGAATCAAGTTTTGATACATCAACTATCACGAACTCCTGAGTTTATGTATCATATAGTTCCGTCTCATAAAAAGGAACTCAACACAGCTGACGACACGTCAATCGAATGCCTAGTATTAGAGTTATTGGCATTTCCGTTCCAGTGTCCCAGTTGGATTTTACGCTCGATCCAAACTGGACATTTTCAAAATTTGTCTAAAACTCACTTAGAATATCCCAAAAGTAATGCCTAGTTGTGAGGGTCCCAGTTCCATAAACGACATGTTGATGGGACACGTGGTCTAAGAGAAATTTTCATTTAAGTGAAGATGGGATCGGGCCGTCAAGCCCAGTGGGCTGGCGGGTTGGCCCGACCTGGCTTGGTGGGTCCGACCCGACTGGGGGTCGGCCCGGCCTGGTGGGGCGCGTCCCACCTCTAGACTTGGCCCGCGTTGTGGGCCGGTGTGGTTCCCCCGGTGGTGCCACCTCCTCCTCTGGTCGTCCGGCCATAGCTGGACGGTTCAGCCCGGTGCACGCAGCCCGCATTATGGACCGTAGTTCTCCCCACGCGGCGTCTGTGGGCGCAGCGGTTCTCCAGCTCAGCCAGCAGGCATCCAGTTGATTTCTCCATCCGAGCAGCCTACAAATTTAGGCCATTGTCTCCCTCCATGTGGCACCTTAGTGCACCGCGACTCCAACATGTGGACCAGCCAGATTGGCCAGCCAGTTGTCCCGCTGTCTGGGCGTCCCAAACGGCAGCTGGTATCCCTCCACATGGTCGGCGTGCGGCCGTCGCCTACGGTTGCTGACGCTGGCACCTCTTCCATCCCATGGTTATTCTCCGGCGTGGTGCGATGGCACCACGCCCTTTCGACATCGCCTTCGACATCAATCAACAAAAACCAAAGGAGGGGCGTTGGGCCGTCTCAGTTTGGCCCACACCCTTCGCATTAGGTGATAACAAGTGGCCATCATCGATCCAAAACAAACAATGACCAATGAGGGAACAATTTATACATTAAAATATTCAAAACCCCCTACCTCATATTTGTCGTTGCATATTGACGAGTCGCGTAACACGGGTGTCGCGAAAGACAGACATCGTTCCGTCAACGTCGGATGGAGTATAGCTCGGTGAAGTCACGTCCAGATGAAACCCACGATGTACTTCATGGGCGGAAGTGCTTCCCTTCTTTTCTTCGGTTGAACAAGGTAGAAGTTGTACCATTATGTTCTTCAGAGATGAGGATCGTTCTTTGTCTAGAGGATGGTGTTATTCCCAGAGTTCTCCCAAGCACCCCCAAAGAATAATCTCCAAGCCAAAAATAAAATAATGGCTACCCATTATTTTATTTTTTCCATGAAAAAATAATTCAAATATTTTCAAATTAATTAATTGGAATTAATTAATTTGGTGTGATGGCACCATAAAGAGGGAAGGTGGAAATTGAAGAGGCTCCCAAACATTTATGGGGAGTTCTAAGAGTTAAATGGGGTTCAATGGGAGTTGAGGAGTTTGATGCTCGTGTGCATCACACCACATAATATCCTCCCTTGTGAGGTTTTGTGGGGGTGGGCCCCACCTCTAACATCCCATTGGAGGATTAAACCACCACTTAAATTAAATTATGTCACACATAATTTTTATTTAATTTGTTAAGAATCCCAAAAAGTTAACTCCCATCCTTGAAAAAACGCAACTACGATAAAGGTCTCATTAAGTGAATACCGGTGTTGCGAATTCATCGATGTCCTCAGATTTCAATTCCGAGCAGCGTATCAAAAGATATAAAATCAATCATGTACATTAACTGAACGTACCTGAGAAAAACTTCATAAATTGATTCCAGGCATACCGGGCCTCGGAATCAGGCGCCGTCAGAAACTACAGACTTGTAAAATTCCCATGTGTTTAAAACAATTATAGGAAATTTATGGGTCTTTACATCCTTCCTACCTCTTGGATTTAGGTCCCTGTAAGCTACAAAAAACACTAAGGGAACAAATAGGGGTACTGAGCATGAATCTAAGCCTCCTGCCCCCTTGTGCTATCCGAGAGGTTCCTGTGCTTCCAGCAAACACACACTAGAGGAATCAACCGTCCACACATGACCCACTCATGTAGATCCTCAATCTCCACTAGATCCTCCGTGAATTTCACCCCTTCATCGATGTATAGCTTCTCATGGTTGATGATGTGGGATGGGTTGTGCATGTATCTCCTCATCTGAGATATGTGAAAGATGTCGTGCACCCGATGCAACTGAGGTAGAAGATCCAAGCGGTAAGTCACCTCACCTACCCAGCTAAGAACCTGAAAAGGTCTGATGAATCATGTAGATAACTTGCCACCTCGTCCAAATCTCTATAGACCTCATCTAGGTGAGACATGTAGGGAGACGTGGTCGCCATCCTTGAACTCCAGTGGTCTCCGTCTCCTATCAGCAAAGGACTTATGTCTGCTCTGTGTAGTATTCATCCACTCTTGGATGATCAGAACCTTATCTGTCGTATCCATAACCATCTCTGGTCCTATAAGTGTCGACTCCTCTAGGTCAGTCCAGCACAGAGGCAATCTGCAATGTCGTCCGTAAAGTACCTCATAAGGTTCCATCCCGATGGTGGAGTGGTAGTTGTTGTTATACGCAATCTTTACCAAGGGCAAGTGATCCTCCCAGCTACGACCAAAGTCGAGGACACGTGCATGGAGCATGTCCTTGATTGTTTGAATTGTCCTCTCATTCTGGCCATCCGTCTGAGGATGGAAGGCGGTGCTCAAGTGATGTTTCATCCCAAAAGTCTCCTGCAACCCCTTCCATATCCGAGAAGTGAAATGGGAATCTCGATCGGAGATGATCATCGATGGCACACCATGAAGCCGTACGATCTCTTTTATGTTGAGACGTCCCAGGATCTCTACTGATCCATGCACTCTAATTGGTAGGAACTGGGCTTAATTGGTGAGTCGTTCTATGATCACCCAGATAGATTCGTGACCTCTGGATGTACGTGGAAGTCCCATCATGAAATATAGGGATATTCCGTCCCACTTACACTCTGGGACCACTACCGGATAAACCAAGACTACTGGATCCTAGTGCTCCTCCTTCACTTGCTAACAAGTGAGGCATCCTGAGAAAAAATCTGCTACTTCCTTCTTTATACCTGGCCACCAGTGCAGTCTTCTAAGGTCCTGATACATCTTTTCCACTCCTAGATGTACCGCTAGAGGGGAAGTGTGGAACTCCCTCAACACCTCCTCCGGTCGTGAAATTGGTTCAATGGTACGTCATATGAAGAGGATGATGTGCTCCCCACATATAGAAAACTCATCAGGTTCCTACCCTGAGGATATCTAATCATGTCACATCTCACAGTCATCATCCCCACACAGTGCCTCTCAGACATGCTGAAGAAGTGGAGGAGTGACTATGAGAGACTGTAGATAGGCTGCTCCATCTCTATCCACAAAGGATATCTTCAATGGGGCCAACTTCTTTGTCGCCTCTCCTAGCAGCTGAATGCCTGATCTTCAATTAAGATCATCTTCTACAACATTCCCCTTCCTAGGATTATATACAATCTCAAAATCATAGTCCTAGAAGAACTCGATCCATCTTCGACGTCTTAGTTTTAGTTATTTTTACGAGAAGTAGTACCTGAGACTCTAGTGGTCAGAGTAGACTGTAAAATGTTCTCCCATAAGATAGCGTCCCCACATCTTCAAGGAGAATACCATTGTTGCAAAATCTATGTCATGGGTAGCATAGTTATTCTCATGATGTCTCAGTTGATGAGAACCATAAGCTATCACTTCTCGCTCCTGCATCAGGACACACCCAAGTCTGGTCCCTGATGCATCACAGTAAACTACATACCCAACACCCTCCTCTGGTAGCCTCAAGATGGGTGCACTAGTCAATCTCTGCCTCAGCTTCGGAAAGCTCTACTGGCATCTATCTGCCCATACGAAGGGTTTCCCCTTCTTCATCAATGCTGAATATGGTGGTGAACTCTGGAGAAGTCTGGAACGAATCTCCGATAGTACCCATCCAGACCCATGAAACTTTGTACCTCTGGCACACTCATGGATGGCTCCCAAGAAATTACTGCCTCGATCTTCACTGGATCCACTGCAACTCAAGCCTCTGATATGACGTGTCATAGAATGTGATCCTCTAGAATACAAAGCAGAAACTTCGATAGATTACCATAAAGATGATTCTCTCGGACTTTTTCTAGTACTACCCGCAAATGGTAGGCATGCTCCTCCTCCGTAGTCGAGTAGATCAGTATGTCATCGATGAAGACTACAAAAAAGCGATCAAGGTGAGGCTGGAATATCCTGTTCATGAGACTCAAGAACACCGCTAGAGTGTTGGTTATGCCAAAAGGCATAACCAAAAATTTGTATTGCCCATACCAACACCTGAAGGCCGTCTTCCGCACATCCTCATCTCGATCTCTGAGCTGGTGATAGCCTGACCAAAGGTCAATCTTCGAGAACCATCATGCTCCCATGAGATAATCAAAGAGGTCGTCAATCATTGGGAGTGGGTACATGTTCTCACGGTCACCTGATTCAGGCGGCGGTAGTCCACACACAATCGCAAGCTCCCATCCACCTTCTTGGTGAAAAAATTCAAAGATGCATGGGGTGAAACACTGGGTTGGATACATCCCTTCTTCTGCAAGTCCTCTAGTTGTACTTGCAGCTCACGAAGCTCAGCAGAAGCCATCCAATATGCTGGAGTAGATATTGAAGTCGTCTCGGGGTACATGTCAGTGTAGAAGTCTACCTCTCTGTGAAGAGGTAGTCCTGAAATGTCATCAGGGAAAACATCCATGTACTGATCCACCACAATAGGAAAACTTGGACTCCGCACATCAAGCACTCAGAGGATCAGACTAGACAACTAATGTGTGATCAGCTGCCCCTCCTCTATATAAGTCCATCCTTCTCTACAAAGGCTCGCTTCTCACCAAATAAGGTGAACCTAGTCTATTCCATGCGGATACACCGCACTTTGTGCCTAATGTAGTCAATCTGGGCATGATCTATGGATAATAAGACCGTAGCCAAGATGACATCGTAAGGCCTCGATGCCACTACCAGAAGATCCTAGCCAAAGATCTCACCTCCTAGAGTAAGCTCACACTACCGACACCAATGTGTAATCATCGAGTCTGCTCTCGTAGGAGTCTATAGTCATCACGATTGAGCCAACGGCACAGTCGGAATCTTTGATCTCCGAATGAGGGCAGTGGAAATAAAATAATGAACCGCACCATTGCCTATAAGTAATGCATCAAGGGTGGAAAAGACACATATTGTACCTCAAATAATCTCAGGTGTGTCGTGGTCTTAGGACTCAACTGTCTGGACCTGAGCTCGACTCTGTCCGCCAGCTCCCTATGGTCGGGGTGGACCACCTGGTGGTGGTGGTGGTAGAGCCTCAAAACGTTGTCCACCACCCGTTGGTCGGCCAGCTCCTCTGCCACATCCGCCTTCTCCCAACGAACCACCATGTTTGAACCTCTGCCTCTACATGTGAGGTCCCTCTATTATTTGCTACTCATCTTCATGGCGGTTCAGACAGTCACGAGCCATGTGGCCCTGCCCGCCGCATGCATAGCACTGCCGGCTCCTCGTATAGCTGGCTTTATCTCGTCTTCCCCAGACAACCGAACCTGTATCCTGGGTCCACCCACCTGATGGCCTGGTCCTCTTGGACCTCTATGAAATCTTTCTACTACCGGCTGCAGAATACTCCGCTACGTCTCGCCCTATGGTGGGTCACGCCGCTGGTGACTGCTCAGTGAGAAAACTCTCTACTAGAAAGGCTCACTCCAGCACCCCCACCTGCATCGGGATGTTGCGGGGGATCATCGAAGCCCTGATCTCAGGCCTGAGACCCTACTCGAAGGTTCGGGCCTTGAAAATGGGTCCCCCACCAAATCTTTGGAGTAGAGTGAGAGGTCAGTGAACCTCACTGAGTACTGAGTTACTGTCATACTGCCCTACTGCAGATGAAGTAACTCCTGAATCTGCACCAGACGAAGGGTGTATGGAACAAACTCTGAACGGAAGAGACTCTCGAATTCTGTCTAGAGTAATTATGCCTCATCATGAACCAGGAGAATCAAGCTCAACCATATGCCTGCTTCTTCATACAGGAGACTCACGGAAAGGATCACCATGAGGCCGGATGGTGTCCCTACTAATCTAAAAACTGTCACGACAGCCTCCATCCTATCCATACCTGCCTTTGGCTCCGTATCTCCCCAGAACATGGGTGGCCTCTGGAGCTGGAACTCATGTAATTCACATAGACGGTGTGCACTCACTATTTCTAGAGTTGGTGTTATCGGTGGTCTAGTGGGTAGTGGTACTTCTAGTACCTTCGCTATGATGGGGCCCTGTACTGAGGCCTCGTCGCTCGGTGGGCTACCATCTCATACGAAACACGGAACCCTAGCAGGATGCCTTCATGGGGCCATCCTGAAAATAAACAGGTGTTCCATGGTTAAAACAGTATACCTGGTGAGCTGACACAAAGTAATCACGATGAGAACTTTTTCAAAGAAAACACACACGTAATTAGTGTTTTCATGCACTGAGTCGGAGATCAGAAGTCAGAGTCCTAGTGTATGGATACGTCGGCCGCCGCACCAACAATGGTTTCCCTAAACTGATAACCACACCCAAAACACTTTACTCTCTTGTCGTTAAAATAATCAGAGTCCATGTTATACGGTAAAACCGACTCCTCTGATTCCAATTTTTCATGACCCGTCCTCGGGGCCCATGTCGTGACTACCCGAAGCCCATCTTCCATAGTCCAGGGGCTGGCGAATAGCACTGAAGGCGTAATCCTGATAAAAAGGGAAGGCACTTCCTTTAATAAGTAAAGAAAAACAATAGAGTACTCAACTAGAAGTAACCACTAAGTAAAACTGTATACAAAATAAAGTGATGAAAGGAAAGGGGCCAAAAATAAAAGTTCAACATTAAAGTATAAACAATAGCAAAACTAGTACAACTGTAGAAAGGTAAAACAACAACTAATAAGTCGTCCTCCGGAAATCCCACATGAAGGGTGTGTATAGATGGACCCCTCAGCACCACAAATCCATCCTTCCGCTCCATGTATGTCTTACCAAGTGGTCCACCTCTGGGTATCATCCAGCTCTACAGCTCTCTACCTCGATCTATGTTGTCCGTTGTCTACAACCAACACAACAAATTTCGGGCATAGCCCCTGTAGGGGTGAGTGTAATGATACTCAGTAGGGACCCCGAGACCCCCGAAGGTCTCCCGGAATCCACGAAGGATAAACCACAGAATATAGATACATTTACGAAGTATCAACCAACCCTAATTAAGTATATTCTCATACAAATACCTAAGTTTTCAATAGCAGTTCAGCTCCAACTCTCGATCCCAAGAACAACCCAGTCCACATAGGAAGTAAAGTCAATCAACCCAAAGAAAAATTATTGAAGATCAAGACTCAGCTCACATTGGTATACTCCTTTCATATAGTGATATATATGATCAGTTGTAGTCACTGATTAATATAAGTTGTCAGACCCACATAAGATGCAGGAAGAGCTAAGCTATCAGACCCACATAGGATACAGAACCAGCTATTCAGTCAGACCCACACAGGATACATGAACTGAAGTCAAAACTATTGGATCCATGGAGGATCCCGGCACAGTAGTCATCATTTTTGAACCCATAGAGGATTCTGGTTCAGTATTCATCACTGCAGAACCCAGAGAGGATTCTGGTACAGTAGTCATCGCAGTCGCAGCCAACCCTTGGGTTCCCCCACACAGCAAACTCGATTCTGGGAGGGTCCGCTCATCGAGCCAAGTGTCGATACATCAACAATCATGAAGTCCGGAGTTGATGTATCCTATAGTTATGAATCATCATAAGGAACACAATGCCACAGACGTGCATCAATTGGATGCCCGGTCTGAGAGTTATTGGCATTTCTATTCCAGGGTCGTGGTTGGATTTTAAGCTCCATCCATCCTGGCCATTTTCCAAATTTTTCAAAAACTCACATAGAGTTTTCCAAAAGGACTGACTCATTGCGAGGGTCCCAGTAATGTAGGTGGATTGTAGATTGGACATGCGGTCTAGGATATATTTTCATTTAAGCGAAGACGGGCCTGGCCTGTCAAGCCCAGTGGGCTAGAGAGTCGTCCCGACCCTGCTCAGCGGGTCTGACCTGGCTGGGGGTCGACCCGGCCCGGTGGGGCACAACCCACATGGGGACTCGGCCCACGCTGTAGGCAATTCCGGTTTGCCCGGCGGTGCCACCTCCTCCTCTGGTGGGCTGGCCGTAGCCGGCAGGTTCGGCCCGACGCACGCAGCCTACATTATGGGCCATAGTTCTCTCACCCGACCGGTAGGCAGTCGGCTGGTTCACCCTACCAAGAAGGATGCGGATGTGGGCCACATCCTCCTCCATGCGGTTCCTACGGGCACTGCGGTTCCTTAGCCCATCCGGCAGGCGGCCGGCCGGTTTCTCCAGTCGAGTGGCCCACGGATGCGGGCCACGATCTCCCTCCACACAACGCCTTCATGCATCGTGGCTCCTACACGCAGACCAGCTAGATCGGCCGGCCAGTTGTCCCATGGTCCGGGCAGCCCGAGTGGCCGCCGGTCTCCCTCCACGCGGCCAGCGCGTGGCCGCCGCGGCCACCGCCACCCCCGGTTGCCGATGTCGCCACCTCTTCCATCCCATGGTTATTCTCCGGTGTGGTGCGATGGCACCACTCCCTTTCGACTTCGCCTCCAACTTCAGGCAACAAAAACCAACAGAGGGGCGACGGGCTGTGTTGGTTCGACCCGCACCATCCGCATTAGGCGATAACAAGTGGCCATCATCAATCCCAAATAAACAATGAGGGATGAGGGTACAATTTATACATTAAAATAATCAAAACCCCTACCTCATATTTGTCATTTCACGTTGAGGATTCAGAGAATACAGACGTAGTTCCATCAATGTCGGATGGAGTAGAGCTCAGTGAAGTCGCATCAAGACGATGCCCTTGATGTACTTCATGGGCGGCAGTACATCCCTTCCTTCCCGTGGTTGAAAAAGGTAGAAGGTGTTGCTTCAAGTTCTTCGGAGACAAGGAGCGTTCTTCTTCAAGAGGACGGTGTTCTTCCAAGGGTTCTCCCAAACTCCCCCAAAGAATAATCCCCATGCCAAAAATTAAATAATGGATACCAATTATTTTATTTTTTGCCATTAAAAAATAATTCAAACCTTTTCAAATTAATTAATTGGCATTAATTAATTTGGTGTGATGGAACCATAAAGAGGGATGGTGGAAAGTGAAGAGGCTCCCAAGCATTTATGGGGTGTTCCAAGAGTCATATGGGGTTCAAGGGGAGTTGAGAAGTCTGATGCTTGTATGGGACCCACCACATAATATCCTCCCTTGGGAGGTTATGTGGGTGTGGGATCCACATCCAACTTCCACTTAGATAATTAAACCACCACTTAAATAAAATTATCTCACACATAATTTTTATTTAATTTATTTAGAATCCCCAAAAATTAACTCTCATCCTTGATAAAACAAAACTACGGTAAAGGTCTACTTAAGTGAATACCAGTGTTGTGAGTTCATCGGTGTCCTCAGATTTCAATTCTGAGCACCGGTTCAAAAGATATAAAATATCACACGTATGTCTACTGAACGTACCTGAAGAAAACATCACAAATTGATTCTGACCACACCAGCCCTCAGAATCAGGCACCACCAGAAAATGTGGACTCGTAAAATTCTCGTGTATTTAAAAACAATTCCAAGGAATTTTCGGGTCTTTAAACCTCCACCTGGATTTGATCCCGGGTCCAATTGATGCACTTAAGGAGCCCTCACCAACCGAGTTGAGGATCAAGTGTGACTTTTTACTTCTCATAATAAATTTTCACCATATGATTTTAAACTATGTGCTCAAAGACCAAGATATATGAATATGAACTAAATTTTTCATTTACATAAATTCTATATAACACTAAATTATATAACATCTTCATACTCATTATATGAACTGTAAAATTACATGATATGTCTTTGTTGTGCTACATTTAACTGCACTTTCTATTTTCATCCATGTCAAGAACACTCACGTGATCAATGTAATATATTATTAACCTATTATTTCTCAAAAAAATCACAACTCACATGATCTTGGTGATTTCAGTTGATTTCCCAAATTAGTGTGATCAACTGTAATCTGGTTTTAACAAATATGGATCCATTTCCAAGCCATAAGACTATGAACTACATAGAATTAATTCTACCCTACATGGATTTAAAAAAAGATATAGTTTATATAGCCTATTTATCTTATAAAAGGGTTTGATTTTCATTGGTATCAATTCATAATAATAAAATGTAGATCGATTCCTACTAACACGGGATACATAGTGATACATAGATTCCTTATCACAGGCATAACAATAAATTCTACACCCCTTTTTTGGACCCTAAGGGTTAAAACTCACACTAATTCATGTAGGGTGTTGTCTTCCATTATCACATTAGGAATACCTTTTAAATTTCTCATATTGTTCTACACATGATCTAAATCAATAAAAAAGGACATATAAGAACTATGTGTGGCTTGATTTCAATTAATAGGGGATATGAACTGGTGTTAGGATCTCCTGTAATCTTCATGTCCACAAATCGGAAATAATTCGAATTCCTCTCATTTTACGGTTTTCTCATTCTTGTTGAGTTTTAATATGATAAAATATATGATTAAATTATATATATATTACTTATAACAATTATGTATGTCATGATTCCTTTTAACAATGGATATGTAGTGATGCTTGCATATCCTATCCTCAACCACACCGTGAATTGCAACCAAAAAATCCATGTTCCTATATATTAGTATGTTATATCTCAGAATAAAATAACTATATTTTTCTCGATTCCCATTCCATCCTTTAAATAGTGATTACATAATCATCACTCTTGGGCCTAGTCATAGGTTTTAATCATACTGATTGTTCCCCAATTATGAGACCCGTTTTAATTCACATATAGTTATATGATTATTTCACTCACTATGGTAGAAATTTTCTTCATTTTATATATTTCATGATCCATAACATTATAGATAGAACCATATTAAAAGAACTACATGTAACCTAATTAGTGTAAACAAAATATGTGTAGTGATTCCTGGATCTCCAATTTCATTCCCATCCATGAATTCTAACCAAACTACTAACTCCATCTTCATACTTGGATCCATTATGTTCATGTTGGATGTATATTTAATGGCCCAATCCCTAAAATAAAGGTGTCTTATTCTATACAGAAAATTAATCTACACATGATCTATGGGGTATGGTTCAATATATATATATATAACCATTACTGAATATAATTTTCTCCCTCTCCTATAAAAATCTAGGTATATACATGATTATTTTTCATAGATCCCTTTATTTTTAAGGGCATGTAAAAAAATATGAAATCATCCCCAAAATATTCATTTCAAAAAATACTCTATAGACATGGTCATACCTGCCTCAATACATGTAATGACCCTTCTAATCTAAAACATGAAAGTCACACTCAAGGAATCTTCCCATAAAATCAAGGTTAATTTTAAAATGTTTTCACCAAATGATGGTAAAATGAAAGGTATTTTCTCTCCTCGTATGACCATAACTATAAAATTCCTTCATTATTTTCATGTGATGTTAAAAAACAAAACATATGGTCTTGTTTTCTTGAATTTAAACTATTAATATTATTTTATTCCACATGAACCGTGTTTCCCTACATAAGTGATATATCCATGTAAGATTTTACGGTGCATAAAACACAAATTTGGTTAAAATTTCCCATTTTTCCATAAAATTATCTATTTTTAGGTTCCCCACACTCACATTTTCATATGTGTTGATTTAATTTCTGGAATAAAACTATATGGTTCTTTCTGTTTCCAATCCTATAACAAGATATTGACATGCCCCTTCCCTACTTTTGAGCTATATTGATTCAAGGACTATTTATAATATAAGAACTAATTTTTCCTTGATTCATATTATATCTAGGTATATTGTGATTTATGAATAATATATTCAAAACTGAGTAGAAAATCATCATCTGTTTCGGCTCTATCATCATCCCTAAAACAGTCTTATCATGGTTAGTTTGGGATTGGGAGATATTGGTCATCTTTTTTATGTTTCCATCCATACATAACACTTAAAAAATTATGTATTTGACACACCATAACCCATTCATGGTCATTATTAACAAGTTTCATTAAATCCAAGTGACACCTATATTCGAAAAGGACCATTGATGATTCAATATTCAGCCCTACCAACCAAAGGAATCTTTATCCTGATTGGGAGGTCCACAAATATTTATATGAATCTCACAAAATTTCATGGAACACATCATTTTAATGTTATCAACGATCATCATTTTTATAATTTTCCATTCAAAATATCTAGATTGAAATACTTTATTTTATGATTTACATCATTTTTATCCATCATTAAAAGGTATTCAAACACTTTTTTCCCTCAAAAATCATCTAGGTTGATATGTCACATCCCCATTTTAGTCCATTCACCATGACCATATAGTTTATTCACTCCCCTGAGATTGTATATAGTAATATCAGGCTTCCCATTCATGCAAGTTTTTTCTTGAAAGTGTTACAAAGACTATCTCACTTATAGTCAATGTTGTGAAACCATATACCTCATCATCATTTGGTAAAGGATGTATATCCTTAAACACATTCTATAATTAGTCTAATTTGAATTAACTATAAATTTCTACCGAAAATGAATGAAACAAAAAACTTTTTCGATTCAAAACTTAGAAAGGGTAGCCTGAGAAAAAGTTGAATATTTAATATTTGAGTAATATTCTTTCATGACTAGGGAAAAAATTATAGATCAAAAATAAAATGGTTCAAAGATTGTGGATCAAACTAGATGGCCCTAGAAAAACCAGAGTTGGGATCATTGGACCTACTCATCTAAGAACCAACTAGATTGACATTATATCACATCTCTCTTCCTATAATTTGTATTACATACATGGTGGAAAACTGTTAGGTTTTATGAACATCCATAAATACTCATTTATGCCATAATCCTACATTATTTTTCTAGTTTTTAAATCCCCAAAATTATCTAGTGGATAATAGTAATGAGTGAATTCAACTCTTTGGGACACTTTTGTTTGGCTATACATAGATTCCCCAATATGGATCTCTATATACGACCCCAGTTTTTTCTAACTAGAATAATGTTTTTATATTGAGTAGAATTTCCTCTAATCATTATATTCTTTGATTCCATTATACTATATCTCTTCATTGGGATATATTCAGTGTTCGTCCCTAGAATATAAGTCATATTTCGATATCCATGACTCAATCCACTCGAATTAGGACTTATAAAATCGACAATTCAACTATTCAGGTGACTTCAACATCCTTTATGACACACATCCATGCCTCATAATCATTTTTTGAGAAACGATTTAGATGCCTCATCCTAAATAAAATAGTTGGACCTTATCACATGATCCTAAAAGGAATAACACTAAATTTTGTGATTCATGAAAATAAATCAAATTCCCAAATTATATGATAGTTAATATTAGAAATTGTATTTCTAATTCATGTTTAGTGTACCTTTTATTTTACCCGTAGTCTGTATCACATGTTGGTCAAAACTATTTTACCATAAACATGAGTACCCTTTTTGTTTATGTTGTATCGCCTTTAAAAAACTCTCACATGATCTGAGAACTGAGACATTAAACCATGTACGCCTATATAGATATATAATGGAATGAGTCCCTCATTCATATATGGTTTACATCTCTCATGTTACTAGGAATATTTATCTACCTGATAGTAAAAACTATATGAGATTAAACTTTATTACCCTTTTCTCCTATGTTTCCTGACCTTAAATAGAAGATATCATTGGTTTGACCTTCATGACTATACACTACCCAATGAAATAGGCATAGTACACTATAGGATGAAAATATGCAAAGGGTTACATGGGAAAAAATTTATTTTCCCATCACTTGATAAATACACTACATTTGATCTAATAAAAATCATGCATCTAATTTGGAAATTGTGCAAAACATTCCTATCTGAGAACTCATAATGTGCATCCCAGATAAACTAAGGATCATACCCTCTATGCCTCCCCTATATGAGGCTAAAAAATAGGCCTATATAAATAAATATTCACAAAGATAATGGGTTCACCTATATTATCAAAACAAAATACAGGTTATGTTTTCTTGGTCACATAGCCTTGTAAAAATTTACAGTTTCTATTTATTCTCACTCATATATAAATCCTATTAATTTATGGGAAATATGAAAATATGAAACTTCATGGTTATTAAACCCTCATGATTATTTGAATCCTCATTTCATAATTCCCCCTCTTTGATCCTCATCAAATTTAGTCACCTAATTTCACATATGAATGTACTTACTCTAGTGTCAATGTGGGGGCATATATATTTATACTTTTCCATGATACACACTCATAAGGAAAACATTAAACATCTAAATTGAACATTTCTAATTCTAAGTTGATGGCATCTATTCCTATAACTATTCATGAAACGACATCCATGAGGAAGTAATCTCATATACAAATGGACGAAATCTTGTGTTATGATAATTGAATCTATTCCTGGAACACCTATAACGAAAAATCTCACATATGAAGGGATGTACTCTAGTGATACCATGATAGTGGTTATGCTTATACACATATGTGATCCACACCCTAGTGGAAACCTCTCAAAATAATTTTTTTGGATTCCTTTTATTTTATTCACTCTAATTCAATGTTCAAATACACTAAATTTATCTTAATATTTCTCTTTGAAGGTGTCACTGGTCACCATGATTAAAGGAATAATACAAAATGTGAAGAAATTTTTTTCAACTCATTTTTTAAAATAAAATTATGAGAATCCAAAAGTTGGAGTCTCTCTTTTAAATAATTATATATTTCAAAATTCTCCCCATAGAAGATAAATGCTCATTGATTGATTTTCAAGCTACATTAATATTGTTTTGAAACATGAGTAGTATTGAATATTTGGCCTCCTTTATTAGATGCAGACTCTTTGCCTCATCAGTCACCATATTCTCCTCAGCCAACAAATCTTTCATGAGCTTTTGGTACCCTTCTAGTTATCCCTTTGTTGCATCTTTAATCTTCTAGTGGTGCCTTATGTGGCCATATTTTTTATCATCAAGACATAATTTATTGATGTTACTTCAATGTAACAGAACTACCTTTGATGCGCCATGTTTTAAAACCTAGAAATGCATGTAGTTTTTTTAACCTTCACAAGAAATAATTTATCTACTTTTTCATGCTCATATTCCTGGGTAATCAATTTTATCACACCATGTATTACTTTATAGTCAAAACCCTCATATCTGAGGATCATTAACTAATTATGAATTCAGTGTGAAAATTACCCTTGATCAGACATGGGTATCTTAATAACTTATTTCCTTATTTTATTCTTAATATGTTGGTGGACAGAATTTTTACATCCAAAGAATACTAGTCTAGTTTAGAGTCACTCAAAAATTCTAATGAATATTATAAAATAATTTTCCCCATGGAAAACCCAATTTTTACACTTCTATGAATTTTAGAGATAGGACAGACCCAGCCTCAGAATTCTCTACTTTCTATAGTATAATATTATGAGCTTCCATTATCAAAGATCCCACCTGTAGTGGTGGTGATATATGTGATATGAGAAATATATGTTATTTAGTGAGTTCCTAATCTAATGTAGGGAAATATGCATACTCAACCCCATTTTTATTTTTTGATATCCCTAATTGGAATAACCCCCTTTTACAGAGCCCAATGAGTGACTCCATTAATATCTATTTTATTTTTGAAATAACAGGAGTTTCAGTCACGAATGAATAACATTCTATGGGTACGGTGGAAGGATTACAAAAAACTTATATATCCTAAGTACACATGAGGTGATGACAACCTCCCAAAATTTCCTCCCCACATGTATATTGGTGGATATTTCTGTGTGGGGTAGATCATCAAAAGGGAACTCATGGTTTTCTTCAAGTATGATAGAAAGGGTTTTTTTCCACTAATTTTAAGACCAATGAAAATTATATATAAAGAAAATGTTTAAAATTTGTAAATTGTGTATAGGTTTGTTCATGAAAAGTAAGATAATATACATCCTTTTAGTCTCATGTGTTATTTGTTTGACTCATTCAGGGATATCAAGAGTTAATGTTTTAGAAAAAATACTATATAATCATAATAGATTCAGAATGTTTGAAAACCTTTTTACAAAATTGATGTTTACTATGTGTTTCTTAGAATCCTGTACATGGTCAAGTATGTTCATCATACTTGAACTATCATCCCCTTCACCAGTGGTAATGGGTGATAAAATATTTCTCGTCCTTCCTTCTCCATGGGAATGAATATCCTTGAAGTGCATGTTTAAGCCTCACCTAGGATCCCCTAATCATCAAACTCATTAAGTAATCGAAAATTTCTAAATATACTGATTATTATTTTTAAAACGAAATCCCTAGGTGTGGATTTTTCAAACCCTCCACACCAAGAAACCCCCCACTAATGGATCACTCCAAAGAGAGCCCCGGCTAGGAAGGAACCATTTCCAGCCAATATAGAAGATCATCTGGGAGGTTAATGATTAGATATGCGATGGATCGACACAACAATCTATCAGAACAGGTTGGCCATGACTCATTTCAACCACCCAGCCATAAACTAGGTGACCCTACAAGATGAGTGGATCCTGGTGAAGGAGAAATTCACCCAAGAGAGGACTCCCTGGATTCGAAACCTGAAACTCCCAAATAATGGAATAGTTTTACCTATCTCCTTCACCACTGCACCCCCACCAAAGCGAAAAAAAGGAATTATTATATGGTCATTAATACCTAATATTATTGAATGGAAATAAAATCATTTATTTTCGAAATATGAGGATGATGGACTTGAATACTAACTATGATGGAACAAACACCTAAATGATATCTTTTCCCAGTATTACCCACTGATTTTGGATGATGAAAATCTTGACTGTTTCTCTGCAAACACCTACTACAAATGGGATATAGTAAACCAGCCTTCTCAAAAATAGATATTAATTTTTTTTATATGAATATTTAATACCTTATATTAAAATATTCATGATGTCCATTATATTTTAGTGTATTTGGATACATGTTACAAAATATTCTAATTTTGCGAACAATATTTAACAGATCAAATAAAGGTCTCCACCTTTAATACTCTTTACAAACATACCCTACTTAAAATATTTCATCATAGTCCAAAGATATGAAACATAATAAGGGGAGGGTTCAGATGCTCATTATGGGTAAAAAGGGTGATACATAATCATAAAATGAATATAACATCATGAGAACATAAGCTTAACATTTGAAAACCATACCCTGTATATCAAAGATCAAAATGTAGAGTAATTTCCTAATTATTTTATGTTTATAAGGAAATAATACTAATAGAATAAAAGAACACAATCCATGAGATCATAGCCTTGAATAATACGTATATTTTTTTTGTATTCACATAAACATATAACATTTTAAACTTGAATAAAATGATACAGGTTCACTCATTATATTATTGACACAAAATCAGTCCCAGACATAAACTTCTAGACATGAAACCGGGTCCATGCATAACATTATGGACATAAAGATAGGTCCACGCCTAAAAATTTGAATACTTAATTTGTTTCATTTATAAAATTGTGATCATATAAACATGTTCATGAATAAAATTATGAAAATGTAATTAGGCTCAGACATAACTTTGTGATTATGTAATCAGATACAAGCATAACATTGAAAACATGTAATCATGTTCAAGAATAACTTTTTGATCATGTAATTAGGTTCACATATAACATTGTGAACATGCAACTTGGTTCACAAATAATATTATGAACATATTATTAGGATCATACATAACATTATAAATATGTAATTAGGTTCATGGATAACATATTCACTCATGATTGACCCATCTTTACCCATTGTATTAGAGGGAGATATTTGTCACACCCATCAGAAAAATAAAATCACATGTTTGTGTATAACATGACAAGAAAACATTTATCATATCATAACCTATAAAATTAAATTGGTTTTATAAAAATTTCAGCAAACAACAACCTATATAAATGAGACAAGTTTCAGAATCATTTTATCATTTCATTCTAGAATAATCCATGAAAAAGAGTCAATTTAATAAAATTGGGATGGTATAACAAATGGAAGAGAAATAGGTTTCATAAAAATTATATCGTATTATAGACTATAAAATAAAACTGATTTCATGAAATTCTTGACACCATAACCCATTTAGAGTAAGATTAAGAATGTTATCCTTCATTCATATAAATTATAAAGCATAAATAATATCAAAGGATTTCATATTATATGGGAAATGATTTTGAAAGGTAAATCACATGGAACATTTATTAAGTAAAATAATTTATATTTGATACTACCTTTTTGAAAATAAAAAATAAAAAATCATTTTGGAAATGTGTTTCTTTAGAAATAATATTCAACACATATAATGGAAGCTTTAAAAGTCATTCAAATAATTTATTGAGAAAAATATAATTTCCAATTTGAAAAAAATATTTAAAACATTTTGATAATAATTTTATTTTAAAATAAACTTCAAAACATATATAAGAATCACTAAAATCACTCAAAAAAATTATTGACAAAAATATCCTTCGAAAATTGAAAAAAATAAAATAATTTTTTTTTTGAAAACGCATTTTGTTAAAAATAACCATGAAAACTCATAAAGGAATCAATAAAATCATTTAAAATAGTTCCGGATAAAAATATTAATTTTACTTTGAAAAACACTTTTCAAAAAATATAAAATATTAGAAATAAATCCCCTTGAAAATAACCTTCAAAACATATAATGTATTATTCAAATAAAAAAATGGCAATGGCGTTGGGAAATTCTATTTATGTTGCACATGATAAAACAAATATTAAATTCACATTTTCGATAAAATACAAATGGAAAACCTTTTGAAAATTACATAAAGATTACATTAAAATCATTTGGTATAAAAATAATAAATAGGTAAAAATATCTTCAATAAATCATTTTAATAATGTTAAAAACTTTTTTGACAATATTTTTAAGAAACATGGTTTTGGAAGATAAGGGAAAAAAATTATTCTTCATAAATAAACAAAAGAGAATAAAATACATCAGTTTCATGAGAGGTATATTATAATATTTAAATTTATGGGATTCAATAATGAACAATCTTGAAAATGATGAGTTTATAACATTAATCCATTTCCACATTGGAAATAATTGGAAATATAATCCCAATTAAATAGATATCATTAAGTGGATATTTAATCCCCAACTATTTAGTAAAATAACGATAAAAAATTAATTGCTATTATATACACCAAATCAAATAAATATTTGGTTGACATGGCTTGTATCTCACAAAAAATAAGTGATACATAAATCCCTGATAGATTTAGTAATATTTTGTAATTGTAAGCCCCAATAAAGAATCAAATAAAATAAAACATTTAATACAACTAAAAGTAGGATATTATTTATATAAACTGTAAAATGGAATTATTTACACCACAAAAAAGAAATGGATGGTGAATTTTTATACGACTCCCAAAAATAAAAGAGAGACAAGAAATCCCTTAAAACATTAGTAATATTAAGAATTGTAATCCCCTATAAATATTAACATCAAATGAAACATTAAATATCATTAAATTGAGGATTTTTATGACATATAATTTTCATGTGCCATCATATACACCAAAAAAAATAAATGGTGAATTTTCATATTTCTCCATGAAATAAAAGAGAAACAAGAAATCACTTACCTGAGGTCTTGAATTACTTCATACACGTTAAAAAACCTGAATAATAAATATAAGTTTATTAGTCATAGACTATAAAACAAAATTCTTTATATATAATATCTTATATAATTTACATATGACTATTTATTAACTATTTATTAATAATATCTTGTTAAAATTTCATTTCGGGTAATAACTGCTTTGTTTTTTGTATTTGTTTTGATTTTTCCGATTTTTGATACTATTAATTTAATCAATGTTCCATAATATCCATAATAATAATCATGAAATAATTATAATATATATACATCAATTAAACATTTAATATCAATTAGGAAATATGGTTTTTACAAATGGATTGTGTTACGATCATGGAAACGGTTGGTCGTTCGGACTCTTGAGTAACATTTCCATTTATTCAATGATAATTATATAAATCCGGAATGTAATATTTATATTTCAAGAATTATAATAATATTATAAAAAATATATTATTTTTTAAAAAATACTTATACATATAATCCATGGGGTGTGGTGACGAAAAGAGAGTGTTGTGTCACTTTTTGATGGTGGTAGTACACATGTACAGTAATAGCTTTATCATTGTTCGGTGAGTGATAAGGTAAGAAATAAAATCATATATTAACTTTTAAAAATATAATTATATCATGAATATAATAACTTGTTCATGTATGTCAAATAGATTCATTAACATTATTCTTACTGTATTTTATAAAAATAGTTATTGAAAAACAATTGCATTGCTTTATGAGTTGGAATATCACCATGAAAATGATTGACATTATCGTATACCCTATGGAATGGAAACTAACATGGTGTATATGATATAATTATTCTATAGTTATAATGATATTATAATTGTCATATGTTTACATTATTTCTTTAATTCCCTGAAAATATAATGTATGAACATTGTATTTGATAGTGCGTATACCACACAACACAAAGCATGTAAAGGGATATAATATACAGAGTGTTTAAAATATATTTACTATTATAAATATGAAAAAATATAATTTATAGCATGATACTTACACCACAAAAAGTTTTCATACGTCACACAATACCATGATTTTATTCAATGGCTTTCATTAAACGCAAGGCTGAGTTTTACCGAACAATAATATATTATTAAAATATTATTATTTAATTCAAAAAGTAATAACTTAGCCATTAAATTAGTGGTTATAAATAATATTAACTAAATTATAAAAAAATTAAGAAAAATATATAATGAATATATTGGTTTCCAATTATGTTGATATGAATATAATAACTAATTGAATATAAAGAGTGTTTTTATGGAAAACAGTTTTTATCCTCACAATGTTTTTTATCTTAATAAATTGAATCAATTGATATTAATGATTGATATTATTGTAATAAATATATATATTAAATATTTAATAATTTTTTTTTTAAATTCATAAAATATATTTGATAGACATGAGATAAGAACAAACATTATTTTATGCATAAAATATTATATTTTTATTGTGGCACATTTTTTCATTTTAATGAATAACATATTTTAAATTCAATTGTAAAACTTTTATAATAATTTCATGTCAAAATAAACGTCATATTTTTAATATAAAAATAAAAATTAGGTTTGGGTTAATTTTTTGTTTTTTTCATTAAAGTTTCATTTTTTATTGAATAATGAAAAATTCTGAATTTTAATTCAAAACTTCTTTTCATATAATTTATATAAAAGGATAGATTATATTTCAATTGTTTTTAAGATTAATTAAATCAATTTATTATTAATTTCACCAATTTAGTTCATTGGAAACAATTTTACTTTGAAATTGAATATAAATACTTACCAAACATCTGAATGTTTTTACATTAAAAACATTCATTGTCATCCCATCTATGGGATTAAATTTAAATTAATTGGTACCAATTATATGATTGGAATTTAAAAAAATAGATTCCATATTTGGAATCATAGTAATTTATAATTCCTAATAAGGTAAACTAATTTTTTGACAAATATTTTATTAGATGTAATTAAAATTAATTACAACTCTTAAGGTGAAATTATGCTTAAGAAGGGATGAAACATTAAACATAAAGACCCAAATTACCTATAAAATTTCCCAAAATTTATTTTATGGACATATTTAGACACTTTATTACATTTTATTGAATTTTAGAATTATAAAATACAATTTCATTGGAAAAAAACATTGGTGGAATTCATTTTCTAAAATTTACAAAAGTTTCATTCCACCTCTGCTATAAAAAGTCATGCTCTCCTCCCACTTCCTAACACCTCTAAACCCACTTTTTCTAGACCAATATCTTCCCAAATAGCTCCTGATAATATCTCAATCTTCTTATAATCAAAAAATTTGGATTAAATCAATCTAAGGAATCCCTTTTTTGCAAACAAAAATGAGTTACCCAAAGAAGAGGTAGCATCTTTCCTCAAACTCTTTAGATTTATTTTCTTTATTCACCCCCTAAAATATTATTATTTCATGAATATATAAAAAAAATATCTTAAATATATTAAGATTTTTATATGTTATTTTTTAGTCCTAAAATTTCACACACACCCATATAATTGTTAACAATCTTACTATTTATGTGTACAAAAGATTACAGCATCATGAAATAAAGTTGTTCATTTTAACATTACCACCTCTCATGGTTGTAATTTTTTAAAAAAATATACTTATATATGTTATATATTATATTCATAATCTATTTTAACCTCTATAATTATTTTATAACACATACCCTTACATTTTCTATTTCATATAAATACGATTACATCATTTGTGGAATTGTGGACTATCGGCTCCTAGAAGCGATGTGATTCAATCACACGATACATGGAATTTATAAATAATGTTGTTAATTAAACATATGTAAAATTAAAAACATATAATTATATTCATCACAAAATTATCTTTCTAAAAATATAATATATCTGAGTTTATTTATTATCCATTCACACAATTAAAAGGTGATAACATCATTCATGGATGTGTAGACTACCGCCTCCTCAACACGATATGATTCCTTTTGCATCACGAGAATTAAATATATAATTATATAATATTAAATAATATTTTTTATGATATAATTATCAATATATAATGATTGAAGTTACTTACATTATTTCCACAATGATCACTAAAAACTAGGAACGTTACTTACGCGTATGTATGTCCTATCGTCTCTATGATTGTAACATTGGTTCACTTTCCAGAACCAAATTGAATTGATTTTTATATTATAATTTATTTAAATATGTGATAATTATTTCATAGCTATTAATCTTGATTTGTTATCTAATACCCTTTTTGACCATAGATGAACAACAGTAGTTGATTTTGACACATAAACTGAATTTGGTCAAAACACTAGGCCTAAACATAATTGATTAAGTATTTTTATACAACATGCTAATAAGTGAAATAAAATTTTTGATAAAAATGAAAATGGTTCTCAATAAAGTGAATAATAAAAATTATTTTTTTTAGAAATATAAGGACACATGAGACAAGTCAAATGTAATGTAATGTATTTTCATCTGACTTTTTACATTAGTGTGATAAATGTCATGTTCACCACATACTTATTTTGGGTGGTGTATATACTGCACATTTTGATATATTATATCCGTAATCCTTTTATCTTAATTTTATTTAAGACTTTCTTTTAATTTTTTTTCCTCATTGAGTTTTATGATTTAAAATGTTTCAAAGTGGTACGGGACAATTTTGAATGTTTACTTATTCTCTTCCTCAACAATAATTATAAAGATATTTCATTTCCATTCAATGAAATTAATAAAAAAATTTCAATAAAACGATTATTTTTATTATCCTATTTTTATTAATGACCTTTTAAAGTAATAGTACCATTTTCAAACTATATAGTACTAAAAATGTTTTTAAAAAAGATTTTAATAAAACCCAAATTAATTAATCTAGTTATTTGGATAACCTACTTTCTTCTAAAAAATGTTTTATTAAACTACTTTCATAATTGTTATTAAAAAATTAAAATTGACATATTAAATTCATTTTTACCCTTTTTTTCTTTTGCTAATGTTTTCAAGAGAATCTTCATATCACTTTCCGAATAAGTCATTCTTCTAACCCTTTTGTAGTGTAAAAATAATATTACTTTTACCTTGAACATAATGTATTAATTTACCTGTTATATTTTGTTTTAAGCATTCTTTTCAAGTTTAAAAAGATTCTCTTTAATGAATTTTTTTGTATTGATTTTTCCAAGGATAGTATTCACATTTACTAAATTTATTCCTTTATTAATCCACCTGAAATATTCAATTTCATGTGATCATTCAACTTTTAATTTTACCAAATTATCTATATAATTTACCAAGGATAGGTTCAATGCCTAGATTGTATCCAATTTTTAATTTAATTTTTGATAAGAACATTATTTTTTTATTTGGTGAAATATTTATAAATCCAAATTCTTTATTCAATATTGATATTTTATAAGGCACGCTATTTATTTTGATTAAAGAATATGAGTATTGCTTCGAAATTAAAATTAAGGGTAGTGGAATACTTTATATAGACCCTTGATGTATCAACTAGTTCTCATTAGGCATATTATTTGTGAAAATTAATCTAGTTTGAAACAGTCACTTTAAACCTTCTTGTTAAAGGTATCGATGGTACATGTTTTCTTGTTTCTTAGATATGATGTCCAAAAATTAATCATTGACTTTATTTAGTGTCAGTTATTATTCATCCATGAAATTTTTCTTCAATATATATATGGATACATTACATTTTTAGTTCATTAATTAAGTGTCTTCTGTTTTAGTTTCTTACCTTACTATATAGATTTTTCTTTATCTAGTATTTTTAATTGAATTTGTTTCCAGTTAATACCTTTCCATATTGTTTGGAATATCCTTCTCAGTTTTTTGATAACATGGTATGTGTGTTTAGTTGTTTTCTATATCATGATTTGTATTCTCATTGATTCATCTTTGATTCCTCTATACATTACCCTTATAGAGTATTTGAGCTCAGCCTTATTCTTTGTCCTTCCATAGCAATCAAAAAAGCGTAATATTAAATATATATACAGATATACAAGATGGAATAATTATATCCTATAATTCATTTAAAAAAATTATGTTGTAATTATTTTATTCATTTGTAATAAAAGACTAATTTAAAAATTCGGTTAAGAAAAACTACTAAACTTATCGGTCCGTCGAGATTTGATTCCTAGTATTAATTCCAATGTAACAGTATTAAAAACTGGCTCCAGGCATTCTGGGGTCATTTCGATATAGTTGGTATCAAAGGATGTTTCGTAGAAACTTTAAGAACTATATTTTGGAAAACATAGATTAGAAAACGTAACCCTAATGTATAATTTGAGGATAAGTATAGAAGAAAATCCAAAAGGTTTGATTATATAGAGATAATTTTGGTTTTATTATAATACATCATTTTCCTGATAATACAGGTGGATGTGGTTCTAGCACAGAAGTACCTAGGGGTAACAACTCTGACAAGGTGAATTGGCCTTGACTTGGAGTAACCTGGTACATGAAAAACGACCTTACTGCACACATGGTTTGACATTCCCATGGGATATTCTTATGATAATTTACAATTTCCTTATAAACCACTATAATGGATTTTTATAATGAATAACCTAGTCTAAAACTATGGTGTTTTAGATTGGAGATAATGTATCATGATTTATATTTCATATAAATGATTACAAATTTTTCTTTGACAATTGTTACTCAGACTATGATTTATGATTTTGTTCAATGATTGATACCCAAAAGAACCATGTTAAAATATAACATGAAGGAAAAGGTGGCTACAACGATCAACCAAATGAGGAGTTGATGCAATTTAAGGATATTGTATTCATGCCTAATCAGTTTTCCAAATATATTAATAACAACATAATCCTTAACCAACTCCTGAACTCACCAAAGAAGAGATTTATGGAGTTTTATAATAGTTCATGTGGTGGAGACCAATGGGAGAAGAAGGCTCAATTTTTCTCATGTAATAAATGTTGAAGGAAACCCCTAGGAAGTTCTATAAATTGAATGAGGAAATGCATTATGTGTGGGAAAGAAGTCAATAATATGAATAATTGTAGGGGAAAAATGAAGATTGTGATGAAATGAAATGAAACTAATCCTATGGAATCCATTTTAGTTTGTTTCCACAAATATGGTGAACATACACATTACCTGATTCAATGCCATATTCTTGAATATAAACCATAGGCCAAGGAATGAACTATGTGGGAATAAATGGATGATGTATTTTTATTTGTTAGGGTTGTATTGAAATCTTTTATTAAGAGGTTATTTAGATAATAACCTTATTTTAAGAATATCCATTATATTTATTTTGGAAATTATATTAATATAGTTTAATGAAAGAACAAAAAATATTTTGAGTGATAACAATTCCATCCCAGTAAGTTTGTGGGACCTAAACCCATGATCTAAGGACAATTAGTGTTTAGCACAGACAACTGACCTATGCAATTTTCTTGTTAATATGTAATATTTTAGGTGAATATTTGGATGAAAAAATTTTTATCACGAACCAATAGTGTAAATGTATTTGTTTAGGGATTAATTTAGTAACCATATTATCTTTGGAGAGTAGTTAGAGCAAATGTAAAGGTTTTTCACTCTTTTGTGGGCCTTATGATCCATTAAATGTTTATTTAAGAGATTCAAGAATCAAATTTAATTTCTGAATATTCTTTTCATAAAGTAAAGGATGAATTGGAATTTGGTCAAAGAATAAAAACAATATTTAATAGTTCATATGAAATAAAAATATATCATATAAGTATATTTCCCTATACTTTTAGGCAGTGAAATAATTACTTCATATTAAGAAAAATATCTAGAAATAAATTTTTCATCCAATACATTAATTTCCATTAAACCGATGGTTTTCTAAAACATAATAGATTTATAGATTTGAGGTCCTGAACTTTCTATTGATCATTCACCTATTTGTGATTGATGAATCAATCACTCCCTATAAATATTTATGCTTTTTCTCCATGAATTTTTCTATACATGCCACTAATGATCTCATACATAGAGACGTAGTTATATGTCATTCCATGTGACCTTTTTACTTCCCATTCTCTCATTTATAGAGGACCACATACAAATCATTCTCTTGATATGGGATATCGACATAGAAAAAATTAAATAATCAATTACCATGAAAAATTTTAATTAGTGAGTAAGCAATGTAATTAATGTGGGGAGAATGTAATGACCCTAAAATCTAAATTAGGAACATTTTAATTGATAGTATTTAGGACATTCAGCACCAAGAATGTACGGTAGTATAATATCCTAATTATTTATAATACATCTAATATTTTAATTAAATTCAATATATTTTATAGTTTTCAATGCATGAAATACTGATTTAGCATACATCTCATGAAACAACGAGTTTCATGAATGTATTATATTATACACAAGACTAAATTATACCAATAAAATATTATTAAAATATTATTATTTAATATTATAAGATATAACCAATTCATTAAATTAGTGATTCTAAATAGTATTAACTAACTTCTAAAAAATGTGCTCTCTAAAAAATATAAAATGAATTCATTGGTTTCAAATTAGTAATAACTGAATATAAGAACCAATTGAATATAAAAAGATTATTTTTATAGAAACTTATTTTTATGATTATAATATTATTTCATTCTAATAAATTAAATTAATTAAAATTAGTGAGTGATATTAAAGCAATATATATTTATATATATTTTTTATTTAATGAAATATTTTTTATATTCATCTAATATATTTTATATAAATAAGTAAATAACAAACTTAATTTTACGCAAAAAAAATATTATATATTTATTAAGGCACATTTACCACATTTTAATGTAGAACATATTTTAGATAAACTTTCTAGGAATTTTACAATTCTTATATTTCAAAATAAACACAAAATTTGAATTAAAAACATTTAAATTAGAATATAGTGATTTTTTTTGTATTTTTCGGTGAGATTTTATTTTTTAATGAATACTGAAAAATACTAAATTTTAAATCAAAATTGTTTTTTAATCCAGCATATTTATATGGATAAATTATATTTTAAATTTTTACAATGTTTAATTACATAAAAAAAATTAAATTGATCCAATTTATTTATTTTTATCCATTTCACTTTGAAACTCAATAAAAAAATTTAGCAAACTTTTAAATGTTTTTACTTTAAAAGCATGCATTGGAATCCCGTGTGTGAGATTGAATTAAAATTAATTTCTTCCACTTATGTGATTGTAATTTGAAAAAAAATACATTTTATAATAATCATGATTTCTAATTTCTAATAAGTTAATATTAACTTTTGACCAAAAATATTAGCGAAAGTAAGTTAAATTAATTACAACGCTTAAGGTTAAATTAAGCTTAGTAAGGGACTAAACCTTAAACTTAAAGGCCCAAATAACCGAAAAACCTGTCCAAAATCAATTTTATGGAAATATTTAGATCCTATCTCCCATTTTATGTAACTTGGATCAGTTTTTGATCCAATTTCAATGGGGTAAACGTCTGTGGATTTCTTTTTTGAAAATTTATAGTAGTGTCACTTCTCTTATGCTATAAAAAAGGTATCCTCTACTCCCAATTCTTAATGCCTCTCAAGACATATTAGCTCGAAAAATATCTAAAAAATTTTCTTCTCAACTTCAATACCTTCATCCATGAATCCTACCATTATGCATAAATATGTCCAACAAATCCCTTTGGTGCTAACTAAAAGGAGTTATAGAAAGAAGAGGAAACAAATTTCCTCAATCTCTTTTGTTTTATTTTTTTCCTCAACCACTCCACATTTCTTATTCCATGATTATATAAGAAAAAATTGTCTTAAATATAATGATATGTTGTAATTTTAACGATTCTACCAACACATAGACACTGTTCCATCTAATGGGTAACAAACTTACCGTTTATGTGTATGATGATTTATCACCTCACGAAATGAAGTTGTTTATTTTTCATTTACAACCATTCATGGTTTGTAATTATGATAGAAAATATGTTTATATATGTTATATATTATATTTATAATGTATTTACTCCTATTTTACCTTTTTATTACACATTCCCTTATACTTTCAATTTTGCGTAAATATGATAACATCATTTTGTGGATGTGTGGACTACCGCCGCCTAAAAGAAATGTGATTTGATTACACAATATATGGAATGTATAAAAGGTGGTTTTAATTAAAAATATGTGAAATTAAAAAAAATGATATAATTAAATAATTACCTTTATTGAACTGTTAAATATAGAACATTTTTTTATTACCCATTCACATACTTAAAATATGATAACGACATTTGTAGACGTGTGGACCACTGCCTCCTCGACATGATGTGATCCCTTTTACATGAATATAATTTTATATATAATATTATATATAATTAGATAATATTTTATTTTTGATATAATGATCATTCTGGGATGATTTATGTTACTTACATTCTTTCCACAAAGATCATTTAAAGCTGTGAACGTTACTCATGTATACAAATGACTTACCATATCCATGATTGTAATGTTGGTTCATTTTTTAATAACCATATTCAACTATTAGTTTTAAATGTATAATTTATTTATAAATATGATAATTATTTTGTTGTAATTATTCTATAAATGTTATATAATGACCCATTTGACCATAGATGGCCTAAAAAAGTTGTTTATGACATATAAATAGAATTTGGACAAAAACCCCGATGTAAATTTAGTTGATTAATTAGTTTTATTCAATAATATAATAAGTGAAAATAATTTATAATAAAAATGAAAAACTATATCATGAAATTAAATAATTAATGTATGTTTATTGTTCAGGAATATAAATAAAAACGAGACAAGTTCGATGCAAGGTAAAGAATTTTCATCTAACTTTTCTACATCTGTAAGATAAATGTCATGTTCACCACATTCTTCTTTTATGTGGTGTATATACTACCCCTTTTGAAATATTATATCATTAATAATTCATATTTATGGTATTTCAAACATTCTTTTAATGTCTTTCCATCATGAGTCTTATGATTTAAAATGTTTCACAATGTCATGTGACACCTTGTAATGATTAATGATTATTTTCCTCTAGATCAACATCATCATATTTATTTAATTTTCTATAAGAGTCCGAAATACAAACTACACAATGAAAAAAACTAGGATAGAAAAGAAAAAGATTATGGGGGTCTGAAATAGTGAAGACCAAGATCTCCTCAAGATTAATTTTAGTGATCTTTCATTTCCATTCAAGGAAATTATACATCAATAATTTAATAAACCCTTAAAATATATTCTCCCCTGGTTTTTCATGACCTTTTTCATGTAATAGTTCCATTTTACTACCCTTTGATACTTAAAATGTTTTAGGAAATTCTTTCAAGAAAACCTAACAACCTTTCTCTATTTAGTTAGAGAACCCGTTTTCTTCTAAACCTGTGTTTTATTCAAATATATTCAAAAAAAAATTTAAACTTTTCAAAATGATTTATTAAAGATAATTTTACACTTTTTATTTTACCAATGTTTTCAAATAAATATTATTTTCTCTTTACAAAAAATGCATTTTTTAACCCATTTTACCATGAAGAATTAATATTCTTTTTACCTCATATGGTATGTATAGAATTTTCCTACCGTTATTTCTTCTAATCTTCCTTTTATTATTTAAAAGTTTATTTTTTAAAAAGCATTGATTAATTTTTACAAGGATAAAATTCAAATTCACTTCATTTATTCCTTTATCAATCCCCTTGAAATATTCAATTTCCTATGATCATCAAGCATTGCATTTTCCTGATTATCCATATCATATATCATGGATACATTCATTGCATAAACTATATAACATTTTTCATATCATGTTTACTTGGAATGTTATTAGATTATTTTGGAAAATATTTATAAATTTGTATTCACTATTCAATAAAGATGTTTCACAATGAATATTTTTTATTTTTATTATTTGATATGATTAATGATTTGGACTGGCAATGAAGGGTGGGACTTGGACATTATATATGCCATTTTTGTATTTATAAGTTCACACGAGACAGATTTTTTTCTCAAATTAAACAAGTTTCTAAATGTAATTTTAAACCACTTTATGAAAGGACTTGATGGTATAGGTTTTTATATGCCTTAGATATCATGCCCAATAATTAATAATTTCCTTTTTTAGTTATTATTCATCCTTTAGAATTTTTGTTGACATATCTATAGTTACATTTCTTTATGAGTTTATTGATTAAGTGGAATGTGTATCAGTTCCTTACCTTTCCATGCTGCTTTTCCCCTATCTAGTTATTTGAATGACATGTGCTTCCAGTCACTACATTTCCTCATTGTTTATTCATTTCCTTATCTTTTTTTGATTAAATTGTTTGTGTGTTCAATTATTTACCATGGCATGATATTTATTCTCATTGATTCATTATTTCTTCCACTATACTTTACCCTTACCGAACATTTCATCTCACCCTTATTATTTGTTATTTCCCCAAAAATCTAGGAATATTACTATGAAGGATATATTGGGATATACTAGATGGAATAATGTTATCCGTGAAGTTATTTAGAAAAAAATAGTTGTAATTAGTGTTTTCATTTATAATACAAGACTCATTTATGTATTTGGTTTACCAAAAATACTAAACTGATCAGTCCTTCAAGATATTATTCCTTTTATTCATGAAAAATGTGTTGTTAGTAAACATAGGCTCCATGATTTCTAGAGTCTGGTCGCTACAAGTTCCATCATGATACCCAACTGTGATATGTGGTAATTAAAAAATGAATGGCATTGGTTTGTGAGGTGATTGTCCGCCGCACACATGAACAATGATTCCATAACCCATTTTCTTGAAGTGGAGATGGTTTTAGGAAATTCCAACAACATACAAACAAATTTATATATGGAATATATTGTGTTTATTATATTAGTATTGTTTAAAAATAACTGAAGTTAGTGGAGGATTAATAAAATAAAAACACTTGTGAAGAACATTACATATACCTTGGGTAACATCCAAATAATTGAAACAAAAACATTATGAGGATATATTTATACAAAAAATAATATTCTATGATGAGATAATGGAATTTTGGAAGGTATTTGAATGTGGATTTTCTGGAAAAAAATGGTTTGAAGGTGTTAGGAGAGGAGAGGTGGTGGAAATTTATAATTGAAGTGAGTTGTACCCACATTTTTCACATTCCAGATGGGTCAACAATGAAGTATTATAAAAACATAGACATTATAGAGTTGATATATTTCCATAAAATAGACTTTAGACAATTTTTTCAGTCATTCTAACCATTAAATTATTATTTTAACCCATGTTAAAACCATTTTAACCATAATCGAGGTAAATAATTTTTACTATTTCACTGTTAATTCTAGTAAAAAAATTATAAATCATTATTATATTATATAAACAAGGCTGATTAACTATATTTAATCCAATTTCTTGAATTACATACATAAATATAGAAAATTTTAACATGAAATTAATTCCGCATACATGATAAGAAAACAGATTCCAAATAGAAAATCATCAAATGTTTCCAAGGTACTTTTATCAAAATTAAATTTGAAAATATTTAAAGTGACCGAAATTTTATTAATAGATATTTAATTTTTCTAATTTTAATTTAATACCAATTTAAAATATAATTTTTATATATAAACAATTTAAATGAAAAAAGCAGATTTCAAATAAAATTCAGTATTTTTCAATATTGATAAAAAAAGTTAATATTTCTATAAAATTCTCTAAAATTAACCCTAAGATGATTTTTATAGGTTTATTCTAAAAATTATCTTCATTTTTTCAATTAAATTATGAAAAACTGAAAATAATTAGTTTTAAAATAATTGCATCAAAATGGTGAAAAACACACTTTTTAGATAAATGTATTTTTTATGTATAAAATTGGATTTACTCTTATATATTATCTATAAAACAAATAAGAATAATATTATGCATTTTAGTGAATATATATTATATAAATTTCATTAAAATAATTAACACAATGTGTTCTTTTTAATTATTCATGTAAAACGCATTTGTGTCCATAATTGTTTTTAAAATATTTCCTTTCTTTTGAAATAGTTTTTATTTTCATTACTAAGTAATTAGTCAAAAAAGAATTATTTTTTTATAAATGCATCAACCGTATATTTTGATAATTTAGTTAACAATATTCATACCCACCTTTCTAATGGATGGGTGATAACTATCATATTAAATAATAATATTTTAATTGTTTGTTATGTGTCATTTAAACTCAGTGTAGTATGTATCACAAGTTTAACTCAATATTTCATGTAATGAAGGATAAACTTATTGTTTCATGTAACAAAAAATGTAAAAAAAATTAAATTTATTTGTAAACAAAATTCAGTAAATCTTGGGGTGTTTTATGGGGATGGAGAGAAAATTATCCACTAAAAATGCTTATATTAGTTGTTAGTCATAGGATAGGTCCTCTTCCATTGTAGGGGTAAATGTTTTGACACCAATTGGAGTTCCAGTAGTAATGTATTCTAAACACTTCAATGGATATAGTACCTTCTCCATCCTCTACAAATAATAATAAATTAATCATGTAAAAGTGTCTTCTAATTAAGATATTGATCGATTAAGGGACTTACATACACAAGTAGAAAATTGGGTTATCGTCATAGGACGATAGTCACGATTTTACAGATTAGAGCTACAACTTTTTAAATTGTGGCTATATGCCATTTTTTAAAGGGAAATAACCATGGTTTTTAAAACATTGGATATATCCCCCTCCTATTGCAACATTTATGTGGCATATAGCCACGATTTTCAAAACTGTGGCTATAAGACATTTTTTCAAAGGGCTATAACCTCTGTTATCAAAATCGTGGCTATAGGTCTCTTACCCTTGCATGGAAGAAAAATTTTCCCAGCAAAAAAATAGTTGGAAGAACTATTTACATGGTTTTCAGGATATTTACATGGTTATTATTAATATAAATTTATACACAAAATCTGTGGTGGTGTAGTGGTTAGTGCACTAAAACATGAAGTAAAGGTGTTGGGACTGAATCTGGATATGCATACATTATTTTTAGGCTATTTCCATAATTTTCAAGGGCTATTACCACAGTTAAAACTGTTGCCACAATTCAACTACCATGGATGAAAACAGAGTCACCTATTGCAACCGTTTTCAAAACAATAGAAATAGGCCACCTATATTCACGGTAAAAACTGTGGTAACAGTTTAGACCCTACAGCCATGATGATAGCACCCAAGGTTGTGAAAAACCATGGCCGTATGCTACGACCATCGTTTTGGGACCTATTTCCACTATTTTAAACCATGTAATTATCCTATTTTTTATGTTGTAATACTTAGGATCAATGAATGCATTCCTCTCATTGATGGATAAATTTGAAAACACTTTCATATAACCTTAATCCATCATTATTTTAACTATATCATGGTAGGGACCTAGAATTTATAATCATATATGAGAATATCCAATTCATGAATGCGTCTTCACACCTCAATGATGTTGGCATCGAGATTGAACTCCTGTGATGCCTTTAAATCCCTGATCTTGGGAATATAAAAGTTGGCATGAAGTACCACCCATTGATTAATGATGTTATCACTATAGGACCTTTTTTATTACTAGAAGGCTTCAAGGATGATATAAACTAATGACTAATCAATCCCTCTTATTGGTCATAAACATGACCTAGTAACCTTCAACATCAGCTACTTATCAAGTATTTCCCATTTATCTAGACTCTAGTAATCTTCCCATTGTCTTTGGTTGGATTTTGTAACACTAGAATTAGGTCTCATCAAGTCATTGAATCTGAGTCATATAGAATCCCATAGCTATTGAAAAATCAATGAATCTAGAACCTTATCATTGTAACTCTATTGGAAATCCCTTCTCGAAGATTTTTGTCCCCCTCTCTTTGTCACCTCTGTAGTAATGCTAGAAACACTAACCAAAAAAATTACATGAATCTATAAACAAATCCAATAATAATATTATCCAATTGCTAATATAAATAGTATTCATTAGGTAGAAAATATGATTACATAATGGGAGGGTTCCTATACTATCATTGCCCAATAATTTCATAACACTATTAGATACATCTATGATCAATCATATATCATTATTGACACCTTTGGATTTTATATACACAAAAAATTTCATAAAAACTATAAGGAATATAATCCTATTTAATAACCACACTAACAACCTAATATTCAACGTCTTAGTTTCTTAAATCCATCATATATGACAATTTTTTTTACAAGCCATAGTCATATTCAATGATCTTTCTTGTGGGGTGTTTCTATGAGAACATAAATCCAACTCTAAGTATTGGATTTGAATCCTTGAGGGTACATCATACTTTAGAGACGAAGGTTTGATTCTAGAAACATCTTAGATTAAAAGCTAAAATCTATACTCTAGTATGTTGACCTTACTATGGATTTTGTACGCATTGAATTTCCCTACCACCCATCCCCAAAACACTTCAAATAGCCTCGATATGTAGAATAACGCCATTCTATTATAGACTTGCAATAGTGATTTTTCAATCCATCAAAGCACGGATTGGAATGGGGCTATAGGTTCTCCTTGGGATAGTTCTTTCACCATGATAAAAGGAATTAACCTGAAAACATTCTAGTAATTTTGAACTAGGAGGAAATAGGTATTTAACAACATCACCAATAATCTCACCAAATAGGTATAAGAAGGAATGTCGATTTTGATTTCATGTCACCTTTAAGATAATGGACTTTCTTTAGGATTTTCAATATGTTATAGTGGACCTTATTCCTTCATAAAAGGAAAACATATCATATTATTATAGTTTGGTATATCCAAATTATGCAATAATAAGGCCTTTATCTATGATTTAAAATTAACATCATCTCATGGATAATATTTCTTCCCAATAATTTCAAAAGTTGAATTTACTAGTTAATGGGACAATGGGGGAATCCACTTAGAGTCTTCTTATTTTTATTTTGTAAGGATAAATTCATCATACACAATACTAATCATAGGAACCCTAGATACTTTGTAGATTTCCAATATAGTGATTCCCATTTATTCATGTGTATAATGGAAGTCATTAATTTGCAGACTACAAAAAATTTACAACTCTGAGAATAAGTTTGAGTTCTTGTAATCATATTTCAGATATGAAAATCGATTCATGGATTGAAACTTCTTTAATATAATATTTAAACTTATTTCATGTCTTTTGAACCCAAAATTTCAATATCTACTAAGTCTTAACACTACTTCATGTGTTTAGATACCATTACACATTACAACCCACAAATTGATTAGTGGTAGAATATTGAATGTCATATATGACAAAATAAATATGTATCTATGGTATATGAATTTTCTTTTCAATGTTACTATAGTTTTTATAACAAGAACACTATAATATTTCCCCACTCACTGATATATGAACATTCTGAATAAATATTAGACATATTCACATTATTGTACTCAATGAACGAAGAGTATGAAATGTGTTCTCTTTGATTAATGATGAGTTTATCCATAAAAATATCATTCCAATATAATATAAGGATCTTGGAAAATAGTTACTCTTATTGATGTCTTTATAGGGTGATTATAAGACACATCATGGAGAAATCAAAGTGATAATGATATTAGGGCCTATAGATCACAAATATTTCCCTGATCACGGCATCAATATCAATATAAGATGTATTGATTGTAGTCTGAGGCATTTTCCCAATAATTAGACTAAAAAATTCATAAATAAGGTAAATCATGAATATAAAAGAGGACTATAAATAAAATACAGGTGAAGGCAAGATCCATTGGGACAAAATATTTGGAAATTTGAAAATATGTTTTCCAAAGTACACCGCCCAGGTATTTGACCCAGGTTCTTTTCCTAGGTTGTGTTCCTAGGAATCCCAGCCAGTACCTTCACCCAAGATGTTTTCCCTAGTGAATGGTTTAGGAAAATCCTACATGCAAATATTTATCATTATAAGGGTATTTTTAATCTAAAGAGATATCCAGAAACCTTAATTTTCATAGTTCATAAATCATAGGGTTTTTCCATTACATAAATACATAGATGCGGAAAATTCTCCCCCACCAATATTTATAGACACCACTTAGATGTTCATGGAGGGCCTATTAATAAGGATTTAACATAATGGATCTAGAGTATATTGTCTGGTACATGTTATTAATGTTCATAGGAAAAGTTTTACAATAACACATCCATATTAAATATAAGCACCAATTTCCTACTTTTCAATACATGTCATGACCATTTCATTGTGAACTCATAATTAGATCCTCTTTGTTTGAATCAGATACCTTTCTAAAGGGGGTATTTTTTTGATCTAAAATTTTTCTTGGGATAAATATCATAATATGATAGAGGATAATCCCCAAGTTAATTAACATAATTTTTTATAAGACCCCTGAATTTCACATAGGTTTATTTACTTAAACTTCTAATAGTGAAACCATGGTTGTTTTCCTTGTTCTCCTTTCCCATGCACAATTAAATCTAAACACCAATCTTACACTCCCATTTCACTATAATCAAATATATATATCTATATACCCAGCATCTGTTCTAATCTAACCTTCACTTAGGATCAGGTATTTTCCTATAATAGGGAACCTTATAATTCTCATTTAAATATTTTTTAAGAATAAGGGATACTCAGATTCCATATGCACCCTAGTATCTCACCCTAGTCTTTGACTACAATCATATAGCCTAAATTATTAAATCAAATGATAATTAAAAAAAGACAATTTAATTGGGTTTCTTAGAGTCTTAACACAATATAGAACCTTTAAAGGCAACCGCACTCCCTTATTTTTTCAAAGTAAGGATACATGACCCAAACCTAGTGAAACAATAGAGCACCACTTCCATAATAACATTTTGGAAGACCCATATGCACTAAGGAAAATCCTTATATAAGTTACACCAGATTAGAAACATTGAAAACCAATTAGAATTTATGTTTCTAAATGTTTTGTGTTAGATTCACTGGAAACCTTTTCATTTTCAATATTTGGGTGTTGGTGTGTTAGTTGTGGTGTTATCATTAACATAGTGTGATGGAGCATGTTGGATTTAATATTCACAATGTCAATACTTACATTAGACAGTGATATTCTTGATGAAGGTAATGGTTTAATGAAAATATGGTATTTCTAATAAAGGGAAATTGATAGAATTTTATGAGGCAATTTAAGAGCCCAAAATTCCAATTCTAATTGTAATGAGAGAAGTTTTGAATAAAAGAAAATGCCATCTAGGTTCATTGAGAAATTCCAAAACCATGAAGACTTTGTCGTAAGGAATGGGTCCAAAAGAGTCTATATAGAGACCTATGATTAACATACATTTATATTACATCATTTTAGATGAATATTTATTACAATACAAAAATAAATACCTAATAACCATAAAACCTAAGATCTTTGGAAACTTGGAAAAAACTCTTTTATCCTGGTGAACAATCTTCAATATCTCTCATGAGACATCATTTTTTGGATTAGGCCCTACACATTTTTTTATGATCTATTAGAATGTGTCTTTGATATAATTTTTGAGATGTCTTGGAATGAGGCCTCAATGCAATATTTTAGATATCAAGAATTATAAATTCCATCATTATAACCCCATTTTAAATTAAATGGGATTATTTGAATATTTTTTATATCCATTGATAAATTTTATCACATTTGATTATTTATATGGAATTATTTTGTTATCACATATTTCCAACCAAATTATTCATATATTTTTTCACTTTCATTGTATGAATACTATTAATAAGAATCAATGTTCAACCCTTTCTTAGGATTATTTTAACCCAGATACCAAGAAGTGGATTATGAATAATTTGAATGAATATTCTAAAGGGAAAAGTGATGTTCTCGATGAAAGTACTATACTGTATTTTATGTTTTCGAACATAAATTCCAAATTCAAATATGTATCTAGTTCCCCAAGACTATTAAATTATTCATTCCTTTGGGATGTTATCTCTTATATCTATTGTTAATGTAAAAAATTTACTACAAACTCTTAGTTAATAGGTCTTAGGTATTTATAGTTGGTATGAGAGAATGTGTAATTCAAACATTGAGAAATAGATTTCAGAAAACATAAATTAGCGAACATAACCATATGAATAACATTAAGAATATTCTAAATGAAACCATGTTAATGAAAATGAGATTTTTTTTATGTTTAATTTTTTCAAGATATGTTAATTGTTTCCCTATTATTGTAATTATACATTATGTTTCATATTCTTAGGGTATAATATAGTATATTCTATCATTTTGAAATGTTATATATAAAAAAAATGGGAACTATATCAATGCATGTAATACATTTAGGTATTTCCCTCCAAACAAATATAATACAGCTGAGGCTGGAGATGAAAAATTTATAACTTTATTGGGGTGGCTGACTCATGTTATAAGAAATATTCTTTCCCTTATAGATAATACTTCTAATCCCCCAATATTGTCGAATAGTGTTAGACTTCTTCATCTGTTAGCAACATCAATCATTTAATATAAATAAAAATTCATTTCCATATGGTCAATGGATAAGTTACATAGAGAATATATGTGTCTCTTTGGTATGTTATAAAAGTAATAAGTTTTTCAATGTAGTTTATCGCCTCATTGGGCAAGCAAAAAAATGGTGTTCGTTGACCACAAAAACTGTGGACGATGATGAAATAGTGAGCATGGAATAAAAGGATTTTAGGGAATTTTCATGAAAAAGTAATTTCCATGTGAAAGAAAATTGGACATTGAATTATAATTATTGAGTGTGACATGAAATAAAAAAGTAAAATTTTTCTATGTATAAAAACAACTTTACAAAGTTAAAAAGGCATACAGGAGACTATATATGCAATCCAAAGAGAAATATTGAAAGTTTTCGTGATGGGATTAATCCAATCCTTGAAAAGGAAATAGTCTCCAAAACATTATCATCATATGAGGATATAATATAAAGTTATGTTAAGATAGATTAATAATACTAAAATTCATACGGATTTTAAGGAAAGAAATAAAATAAGAGTACTCTAGAGAAAATAATGGATAACGGGGAGAAAAGAAATAGAAATCTCCAAACATGTGATACTTCTAGAAAGAAACTTGTTGGTTTTTGTTTCAAAAGAAAATGAGTTCTCTTCACATGTGGATAAAAATTAAATCATGCCCATTAATGAAAGTATAAGGGACAATCCATTAATGTACAGTTCTTTGATCATAAATAGATGGGGGAAAATTCTAACCAATACACCAAGTGTTATTAGCAGTTACAATAAATGAGGCCAAGGGGATAAGGCCAAGCTTATGTAATTACTATAATCCAAATTGAATCTCCTATCAATGTGGTGAAAGGAACACTTATAATTAAAATCATAATAAAAAAGGTTTTATTTGTATTTGGATCTATCCCTTATTTTATATATGAATAATTTTCTAAGAATAACACATCACCACACCAACAATTAGATATTCAGTTTTAAGTAAAAACTAAAAATTGTATAATGGACACATCATAAGTATATAGTTTCTCTCTGATTGAATTTTGTAGTGATTTTCTTTGTTGGAGAGTTGTTAATCTCCCTCTAGTACAATTTGTTTTTATCCTAGGCATGGAATATCATTCTCTGCATCAATCCCACATCAAATTCCATAAAAATGGATGTCTCGTCTGATATTCCAATTCAATATATGATTTTATATTAGTGTGATAATAAATATAAACTTCCTACAGAAATAAAATCCATTATATGGGTCTTGATTCCAATTCAAAATGGGTGTTCATATCATATTTTTGGGGAAAAATAATATCAATTATATGTCTATTGTGAAAGATATTGTTGATTTATTTCTCGAAGAGTTTTAGAATATTCCATCAAATCATGAAGTTTATTTTTCAATATAACTCACACCTGGTGCTTCACCTATTTATAAATCTACAAATATAATGTTAGATATTGAGTTTTAGGAATTTAAGAAGAAACTCCATGATAATATTGACTAGGGATTCATTCAGATAAGGTAATCACCATTGGTTAAACCAATTCATTTTTTTAAGAAATAATGATCAGTGTGTATTTACATTGTTTTTTTATAGAATAACATGTCCAATAAAAATAAAAAATATCATATACCCCATATTGATAATTTTTTGGATAAACTCCATAGAGCTTAATACTTTTCAAACATTTAATTTAATTTTGTATATCATAAATTGAGGGTTCATAATGAGGATATATATAAGATAGTATTCCATATAATGTGTGCATACTATGAATTTATAGTGATGAAATTTGGTCATAATAATTCCCCTATATATTCATGGTTTAATGAATAATCTTTAGATAATACCATGATTATTTTGGTAAGATTATATAGATGGTATTTTTATATATTAAAAGAGAAAGGAACAAAATGATGATAACTTGCAGATTGTATTGAATACCCTATAGAAGAAAAATACGTATAATAATTTTATAAATTGTGAATTTTTTATACAAAAAGTGATGTTTTTAAGACATGAAATCTTAAGAAAAGGAATATATATGGATCTATTAGGGATTAAAGTTATCTAAAATTATCCTAGAACAACCATGGATAATAAGATCCATAGGTTCCTTGGGTTTTATGGTTATTATCGATGATTTGTGAAAACAATTATAAATGTTCTCTAAACCGCTCAACAAGCCAACTTGGAATGGATCCAAGTTCATTTAGACAGATGAATGTGATAAAATATCCCAAAATAGAATAAAAGGTTAGTAAATTATCTTGTGCTAACACTACCTTGTAGTGGATATGGGATTTTAATCTATATTTTTTCATAGAATAAGGTATTGGTTTGTTTACTAATGAAAAATGGTATGCTGACAGCTAATTCCTTACACCAACTAAAGGTTCATGAGAAAAATTACACAACTCATTATTGGAAGTTAGAAATGTGAATTGTTTTCATTAAATATGTGGAGGAATTATCATTCTGAAAAATGGTGTGAAATATATACTGATCATAAGATATTAAATTTTCTTCGCACACAAAAAAATTACTATAAATTAGAGATGATTGTTGGAACTTATTAATTATTATGAATGCTCAATACAATACCACTGAGGACAAGAAAATGAGACAGCATATTCTCTTAGTGAAAAATATCATGTTATCTTATCTATGATAAGGATCACAAAAGATCCAATATTTCTACACTTATAAATAATGGATCATAAAATCAGTAAATATTTGTAGAAATCATATCATTCTCTAATGACTGTAAAACCATCTATCCATGGGAATATTAAAGAGGCATATAAAGAAGAAGTGGAATTTCATAATAAGGTGAGAAGTTTTCATAATGGAATCCTTGATTATGATGGAATAATAAAGTCGTGGAACCATTTATCTGTCATATCTATGCCTTATTTAAATAAGGATCTATTAGATGAAGCTCATAGTTCTTTTGTCTATATTCATCATGAAATTATGCAGATGTATTGAGATTCGAAAAACATTTCTAGTGGGAAAACATGAAGAGATATATTTTATAATATTTTTATCATTGCATGTTATGTCAGTAATTGAAGGATGTGAGACATAAATCTAAGGTGATTTTCAACCATTAACTATATCATAATGAAAATATGAAATCATCCCCATGTATTTTATCATTGGATTTCCCCAACTTTTAAAGATAATAGTGTTATATGGTGTGTAGTTGACCACCTTACAAGTTCAACTCACTTCAGTCCACAAAAAAGACTTCCCTCTGGATCAAATTCCAATAATTTATATAAATGAAGTGGAAAGGATTCATGGAGTGCCACATTATATTGTATATAATCGGGATCTGAGGTTTACATTGATGTTCTAAAAAAGTATCTAGTGATCTTTGGACAGAGAGTTGGGTTTCAAAAATATTATTCATACTTGAAGAGAGGGTGAGTATGATAAGACAATTTAAACTCTAAAATAAATTTTTAGATATTACTCTATAGATTTTGATGTTGTTTGGGATAAATGCCTAACATTAGTGTAATTTTATTAAAATAATATCTTTTAATAAACCATTCAAATGGATCCTTACAAATCCACCTATCATAATAAATGATAACTCTAACATTATGGAAGGAAGTTAGAGAAAGAAATCTATTAGGACCCAACCTAGTTGATGAAATATCATAGAAGAATAAAACCATTCAGTTATACATAAGATTATATCAATGACTATAAAGAATTTATTTTTAAAATAATTATAAATGTAATGTGTTTGAAGATATTGACATGGTATTCATATAAATATCTCATTGGAAAAGGGTGACAATATTTGAAAAAATTGAAAGCTATTTCGTTGGTCTATCAATCCCATAAAAATATTTGATCATATCTGGATGGTAGTTTATCAATCAGAGCTTCCATATAATCTTTCTCAATCTAGGATGTTTTCTATGTATCTCTCCTAAGAAAGTACATACTTTATCCTTCACATGTAATGAACTATGATTTTGTATCACTGAAGAAATATTTTTCCTATAAGGAACAACCATAAAAGATTATAAATCATAGAGAGGAAATTCTATAAAACATGACCACTCACCTAGTGAATGCTTTGCAGAGAAACCATCAATTTTTAAGAAGCTATGTGGGAACCAAAGGATATAATAAAGTAGATGTTTCCTCATCCATTTGTATCATAGTAATAGAATTTTGACTGTGATATTCAGTTTAACTAGGGAAGAATGTAACACACCTATAATTAATATTATATTTATCTTTAATAAATTTTATTTCTTTCATAAGTTGTGTTACACATAACATCAAGTATATATAAACCACGAATTTCTAATAAAATATTATTTAATAGTTATCACATATATATTAAGTTAGTAGGTATAAATAGGGATAATTAAATTTGGAAACATATTTGGTTTAAACATGTACAAAATATATTCATTATTTTTTAATAGATATGAAATTGAAATAATAAATCCTTTTTGAAAATAAAGGACTTATTTTTTTAAAAAAACTATTTTTATGCACGCAATGTTTTTTATCCAAATATATTAAACTTATCTCTATTATTAAATTATTTTAATTAAATTTATATATTATATGTTTAATCATATTTCTTGTAATTCAAATAATATATTTTTTAGGATTAAAAAAAGAATATATACCTAGTTTTATGCTTAAAACTGCAAATTTCAAAAAAAGGGGTTTCAATACATTTTGTGGACTTATATTAAAATTAATTTGTTAAACTTATAGATACTGAATTTTAATAAAATTTATTCTTTATTTATATTCATCAGTTCCATATTTGGTTAATATATGCCTTTTAAATTTTTTTCTTTGTTAATAGTAACTCTGGTAAAATTTATCACAATAATAAAGGGTAAATTAGGTTATCCTAGAATAAAAACGAGTGATGTGGCCATAGGATTTCATCATAATTCTAATTGGAAGATAAAATTTGATTCTTATAATCTTCCGCTTGAACATGATTTTTTTAATGGACACTTATCCATGAAAATGATATATATAATATTTAAATTGAATAAAGTTACAGAATATCACTTTCATAGTTTCAAATATCTTATATGTGCTCACATAGAGAAAATTTCAACTATCGAATGAATATTAATGGTAATTTTATTTCTAATGAAATTGTATTCATTGTCATAATTTATTAATGAATTTTAAAAAATAAATAATTACCTTAATTTATTGTGTACATTTAAAATGCTTTTTTAGTTAAGAGAAAAATAAAATAATTGATTTTACAAATACTAAGTGGGGTAAAATTTTAATGATTTAATTTTACCCACGAATATTATAGTTCTTTATGATATTTTAATGAGGTTTTTATGTATTATATTTAAATTATTTCATTTTATTGGTGTATTTAATGTGAAATTATTGGATATTGTTAAAATTTGCAGTACTTATAATTTATAATCAATAATATTTCATTAAATGAATTAAAATTACTAAAAAATATATATTTTTCGAAATGAGTGGTATATAGTTTTAACAATCATCTATGGTCTATCCATGGGTATTTTTTCAACTTATAGTTACATTTGTCACCCTTAAATTGTAGCAAGCATTAATTTTATAGAAGTTGTCCAAATGGTTAATGGGGGGTTAAAAATAAAATATAACGATGGAAACACAACTAAAACTTGTAAAACTTTTATTGCATGAGATTATTTTGAATTATAATAATAATATATTCTAATTATATCAATTTTGATCCATTATTATGTGAAATATAATTTATATTCATTTAACACATTATGAAATTATAATAATACCTCCCTCCTCTCTAATGAAAGGACAACCCTTCTCTCAATTTTTCACACAAATTTGAGCCATATATCTCTAAAATACTATATAATTACTATTATAAAAATACTTATCCAAGTTATAGAGGTTTTGGACCTTCCAAAGTACCAACCTTTTTCCCTTTAATAATATATCTGAAGGAATTCTACTAAAGAATAGATAATCATCTTCACTAACTCTTTATAAATTAGTTCTTCTTCTAATTCATATTGTTATATTGTAACCATAATAGTATAATAAATAAAAAATCCTAAGTATACATAGAAGTTATTATTATTACGTAATATATATATTTCATTTATCTTATTTCCTATGAAATGCAAAGAATATTACCTGTGTATACGTACGACTTATCGTCTCCACATAGAGGTGTAAATCGTTATTCATCACCACATTACATGGATGGTTTTAAAGATTTAAATAATTTTTATATATCATATTTATGACATAAATATGGATTTAGAGCTATAATATCATATATATATATATATATATACCTCCTTACATTCTAATTCATTGGAAGACAATAACATCGATCCTATGTATGCACGACATACCTTCCCCACAAAGTGATGTGATATGTTTTCTACTTAAAATTTTCATGGTAGGTAATAATGTTATTATTTAATGAATGTATATATTTTATATTAAATCATAATTATTCTTTAAAGGGGAATTAGTGTTTACCTTTTATTTTTTTCAGTCCATTGAATGGTGAAAACAACATTCAAGCATACATACGACCTACTATCTCCACGAACGGTGTAACTCATTTTTCTATCTCTATATTTTACGAATTATAGTAAATACATATATAATGAAAATATATGATATTTATATCACTTCTAAAATTTTTTATATAATATAAAAATAATCAACAATCAAATACTGAAACTACCGAACCAAAATATGCATAATAAATAATGAAATTATTTCCCAGACAAGCAATCTAAACAAATAATTGTTAATAAATATGTAATAAAATATTATGATAAAAACATTTATATTATGATATATATTATTATTGTTATTTACTATATTTATAATAAATATACAAGTATTATACAAGATGTTTGGAAACATACAATAGAATTCAAACATGAGGTAAGGGTGTATTTCACAATCTCACCAATATTCATCATCATTTGTATTTAATTCTCTATTAAGAGATTTATTCAATCTCTCTATTCAATATCCATGTTTTATGAATATGGTTTCATAAATATTTTTTATATTTTTTGATGATTCTTTAAAGTCATTTTGACCCCTATTTGATTTTTAATAAAATAATTATAAAAGGAATATTTCTATCATTTTCCGAATGAGATGCATTTTGACTTGTGAAAAAATGTTTTTTAACATATAAGATTGTAATAAAATATTCTAATATCATGAACATTAAATGATTTGAATCATCTATAAGAATTTTACAATGTTATTTGCAGATAAAAAATTTCCATTAATAATTGGGAAATTTCAATTTTTAGAATTTTTTTTAAACTGGGAAGGTTATTTTCCTCAACAATATTTTATAAGGATCAGTTCATGGTATTGATATTTATGAATATCATCAAACATTTATTTTAATTATTATACATTATGTGTAACACCACAAACTATTATAAATGAACTTCCCCTTTTGATTGAATTTCATTTATATATGGTTATAAAAAACACATGCACTTGTTTTATTTTATTAAATCCAATTGAATTTAAAATGTCATTAATTATCTTTATCATTGATCATATAGTTGATGAACAGTGATCAAATGATTAGTACAAAAATAGCATTTAAAGAAATCCAATTGACATGTACAAAAGAAGTGATTGACGCAACTAGTAGGATCGTACCCTATGAATCCCATTTATAAGATATTCTGAGGGAGGTATCATTTTTGTTATTTTCCCTTGACTAATCCCTATATGATATCCAATATGTTAAGCATGAGAAAAACCATTTACAGGAAATATTTTAAGATTATCGAGATCATGTCCCAAACCAGGTTTGCCAAACCACCACATGAATGTCTGGTCATCGTTCACCTTAATCTTAGGGGGTTATTTGGTGTATTAAAGGGATATGTATCAAGACTATAGAATATGAATATATTCTTTATTGTATATAATAATGAATATATTTAAATCCTATTATTTTTACTTTGTAAATGATATTGATTTTGATATCATAATACACAAATTGTACTTTTGGTTAATATTCATATTCAATAAATGAATATATGAATTTTTTTTCTAAATATATAATATTTGTTATTTCTATCAAATATAAATGATTATATAATTTTTATTAAGTTAAATGTAATTTTTATAAGGATTCAAAAACACATATTTTTGAAGTACCATTATTTTTAGTAAATATTGGTTATTATCATTAATGTAAAAATTAAAATATTTAAAAAAAATATTTAGATAAAATTAATATTATTTAATGAATCATAACATTATTATTATCCAACAATGATTTTTCCTAATTTTCTAAGACAACCGAATTTTCAGGTTGAAATTAAATATTATATAAATATACTTTATGTATTATGACATCATAATGACCCAAAAGTGATGTAATAATTACTATAAAAAGGATCTAGGAAAACATATATGTTTTACCTTTAAAAAAAAGGGATTTTATGTTTATTTGATTTATTTTATATAGTATTTGTGAATCTTCTAAAACTTATGATATATTTTAAGGTTTTAAAATAATTTCCTTAAGAGTGTGACTCACTTCCACATCACCAATGGTAATATTTTAATAAGTTAGTGCCTTATACTTATAAAAAAATTTAAATCACTCTCATTTGCAAGATACCATTGGAAAAAACCATCGTATGACTTGTGTTTCTGAATATTTTATTATATAGAGTCCAAAACATAAATAATAATGAAATCCCCCACCTTTCTGATATAAACCCTCCTAGGATCCCATTTATCATCACAAAAACTCCTTTTACAACGTTAATAATCATACCTAAACACTTTATATTCTTCCCTCCAAGATATAAATAGGTCATAACCAAGCCTCTGGAGTCACCCATTCAAGTATGGGACCTTCATGTCATCCTTTCAAATTCAAGAAACTTCTTTGAAATTAGTTCTCGTAATTTCAAATGGTTATATTTTCATTAATTTACAATCATTCACTTACTAAAAATTTGATTTCATTATAATGATACATCCTTTATCCTACCTTATTTGGACACATACCTAAGTCTTTACTATGCAGAAATTTTATAAGGGATCAACACCTTCTCTTCATTATTCAAGTTTCTTTACAAACTTATGCATTATTTTTACATTTCCTAACGTTGGGAAATGTCCTTACATTTCTATATTACTTCTAATTATACTTTTAAATTAATATGGACCAATGTATCTCTCATCAAATGTGTTTATGAATATTTATATAACATTGTTATGCTGGTGAAATTTCACTACAAATTTCCATGCCAAAACAATTTTTTGTGAATACCATACCCATTTTAATATTAATGGTATTAAAATATATGAACATAAACTTATTTATTTTGGGTATACATAAGTGTATTTTATAATAATTAATTGTTGAATGAATCACGATGATGAATCAACATATGTTGTATGATCAATATGGAACACTTAAGAGTGAGAATAAGATGAATATAATGGGTGCACCTAGATAGTGTTACAATGAATTAGGTAATATTTAGTATCATGATAAAAACTTTTGGGACTATGTGTGAACCTTATTCCTTTATAGTAATTTTTTCACCATGATGTCTTGGTAGATTTATTTTTTACCTATGTTTTCATTGTAAAGTTTTAAGTTGTTGCCACATTTCCCATGTTTCATTTATGAATACCATGTAATCTCATGTATCATTTCCCATGACTATGATTCCTACTAATTATATTACTTGATGATATTACTATCATATAGCATGTTTCATATTCTCCATGTTATTCCATGTTTATTCCCTTACTAGGCTTTATATCTCAGCCATTAATTATGTTTTTTCAAAAGATATCCCATGAAGTTTTTAGTTTGAAAGATAATTTTGAGCATGTTAAAGGATTTTTCAATAAATAAGGTGTATTCACTTTTTTATGTTGATATGTAACATAGGTAATTAGAAAATACACTAGAAATACTAATCATATGTGTTTTATTAAGTGTATTATTATGTAATAACTCAATTATTAATGTGAAATAAAGGGAAGGGTTGTTATACTAAGTATAAGTTTTATTGATGTCATCATTATTCTTTCTTCAGATGGTTTATGATCAGTTTTACTGGAGAAAGTGTTTATATTACATATATTATTTCTTTCAATATGGATAGTTATTAATTTTAATATAATATTGATTATTTTTTTGTATTTATTCATGTGAGGAATGCATTATACTTGTTAAGTGATGGGTGGGGCCTACAATTACCAACCCCTTGATTCATTTGTATGTCTCCATAGAAAAACTAGTTTTGGTTTTTAGTTGCAGCCTTACCCTTTAATTTTAGATGTCTTGGCATGATTCTTGGATAGTATGTTTAAAATGTCTTAGCACGATTCCTTGACATCATGTTTAATATTTATTGGTATGCTGCATGGATGGTGAAATTCAGAACTCCAAAATTACGCATTCCAACATTATGAATTAATTTTTATATCAATGTTTATATTCTATGATTTTTTTTCATGGATATGTTTTAAATAATATGATTATTTATATGGAATTATTTTATTGTTATTTATTTCCTATAATAATATATTTTGTTTATTTATCTTCTGCTGTATTCATAACTTTACTGAGAATATGAGATCACCTGTTTCCAATTTTTATTTTCTATAGGATACCAATAATTGTTTTACAGTTATTATGTAGGGATATGGAAAAGGTGACAGTGATATTATCAAAGAAAAAATATGTTGTATTTAATGTTTTAAAATGTAAATGTGAAATTCAAGTATTTATCTAGTTCACCAAGACTACTAAATTATTCTACTCTTTGGTATATTATTTCTTGCATCTACCACCAATATTATAATGTAACCACCGGAATTGGGATACTTGGTATGGGGTATTTATAGTTTATTTTGTGTTTATAGATGTCTGAAAGACATATGGCTCATATCAAACACTTGACATGTTTCAAAAAAAATTAATCTTTTCATTGGGTGAAATCATTCCCATGTGCTAAGGTTCAATACCTTGGTTCTTATCGCTATCTCAAGGTGATCAAGAATGGACATCGAGTCATGCCACAAGCTAGAACCAATTCATTAGATAGGGACATCTTGGGATAATTCATAAAAAATATTATTAGACACAATCTTTTTAATTTGGGTGAGTTTGGTAGATTGGTTTTATTATTGTCAGAATTTGAGAGGTAGGTGCAAAGAGAGCCTTGCTAGCTATTTACCACACTAATCCTCAAGTTACCAGTGGATGTTATCATTTGACCCATAAATTTTAATATTTTTTTCCCATTTCTATTAGGTATTCTGATATGTATGGATGATATTATAGATGATATTGATATTTTATGGGTTTTTCTATGATTTCTCATGTTCTGTGGATAAAAAAGAAAAGAACCAAAGGTCCATGGCTAACTCACATGGTCTAGGAAACAGTGTGGTGGTCATATTCATGGATTGGTTTTAGGATCCTAGTGGTAGGTACATAGTTGGTGCATAGTCCCCCAAATCAAACACCACTACTAACCCCTCTTTAATCTTTGAATTGGCCCCCTAATAATTATAGATTACTTCTAATTATGAATTTTTAATGTTATGTGTGAAATAAAAAATGAATTAAGATATCAAGATTTTATTTGACCGAACTTTTATAATAACAATTTGAAAAATGGTTTTTTAGAAAATTTTATGTTTAAAATTTAATAAATAGGCCTTCCAAAATAATTTAAAGGGGGTAGAATCTTTTTATTTACAAATAGTTTCAATAAGGGTTTTATGAAATTGAATACTTATTTCAAGTGGAGTATGACATTAAAAAAGTCTTATTTTCTAAATTTAAATGAAATTGAGATTTTTATTTTCAAAATTATGTCAATGAGTAAATTTTTATCTTTCAAGTTGATTTTGAATTCGAAATTTATGATTCGGACATGAGTATAAGTTATTTTTAAATTTAATTTATAAAATGATTTTGAATCAAAATTGGGATGATTTGTGGTTTTTTCAAATAAAATATGGTATAAAATGGAAAAATATTTAAATTGAAATTTATAGAGTTATTCTATGGTAAATTGAAATTAATATTATATGGTAAGATCTGTTAACTATTTTATGTAGGAGATTGATGATTTATAACATTTTTGGGGAAAAATAATGGATTTTGAATAATTTTTAAAATAAATTTTTCATTTTTTTAATTTTGATTCTTCAAGTGGAAGTTAAGACTTGTTTTATTGGTTTTTGTACTTATTTTTTATAGTGTTTTAGGTGAGTTGAATTTGGGTGTGTGTTTTATTTAGTTTTATGTTGTCATTATTATTTAATATGCCTAACTGAAATGTCCAGACGGGTTTTCATAATTTCATGTTTTTAGATGCTCTTAAGATTTTTGCCTGTGGTTTTGTATGTTTGACCCTTTTAATTGATGATATTTTCTAAACACTAGGGGTAGTGTAAAAAACCATCTTGGTTACTTTTCATTAGTTATTTGATAATTATAATCTTTATTCTTGATTTAGTGGCAAAAGGATCGATGAGTGTTATATTTTTGAAATATATATTTTTTAAACCGAAATTTAGAGATTTTCTCATATATTATTCAGTCACTTGATGATGTGTTCAATGGGGCCATCATGATAAAGTTAGTTTTTAATGGCCACCTTAGAATGGGTGTTGATCCTTCTTCCATTTGTTTTGGTTTAGATCCTCAATATTGTGTGTATAAAGTCCTTAAAGGATCGAGTGTTTTTTTGCATGAAACTTTTATATTTTATCCTTATATATTTAGATGTAATATTTTCATAGAGGATTTTTCGTATGTATTAAAATCTTTGTGATTTGGATTATTGTTTTTTGGGTTTTGTGGATGTTTGAAGGATCCTATTTAGATAATTTCACTTTCTTACCAGCCTAATTATTTCTCCTATCATCTTACCTTTTTACCATTATTTATTTTCCATTTTTAATCTTGGATACTCCTGATCATGTACTTATTTAGATTTATAGAATGTTGGTTTGATGAAATTATGGATGTGCCCTCGATTTAATTTTTCAATTGAGATACCTTTATCCTGGGGTTTTATTTTTATTATCCATTGGGGTGTCAAATATTAGTACCACATTTTTGAGAATGATTGTGTTGATTTTTGATTGGTAATGGGAATTTCATGTGATTATATACATCATATTGATCTCCTCTAAATAGGTTTTCTTTTAACCCTGTGGTGTGTAATGATATTTTGTTATGTTAGAGTAACCTTAAAATTATAGGAGACTAGTTGTTGGTATCAGTTTTCCTATTGGTTATCAATTGAGATTCTTACACTCTTATTTTTTGTTCTAATTAGGAAAAAAGAGTTAAGGATGGTTTTGTCATTGGATATGTGTTTATAATGGTCTTGTATTATTTTTTTTCTAATTTTGATCTTTCTCATTCATGTGTTCTTCTAGATGACCTTGTCCTTTTCATTGACACATTGAATTTTTTGGGGAAGTGTTACAGTTGGGAGAATTATAACACATCAAAGATAAAGTTCCAAATTACAATATTTATTTAGTGTTTTTAACCTTTTCCTTATTTTTTGGGTTGAAATCTTTGGAAATTGTTAATTTTTTTTTGTTTTAGTGTAAAAAGTATTGTTTTCACATGATTAGTTCTAACCTTCTAGAAAACCACGAAAAAAATAAAAAATCATATCATTGATGATTCAAATATTTGGACCAATGTATTCTGAACCCTTAATATAACTTGGTTTATTTATTAAGGGTCACATTATTGGTACATCGCTTGTTAAACTATGTGTCTAAACTATATGACCAATATATATTTTTTATTTTTAAAATTCATATTCTACCTATGCTCATTTAAGATACCATTTTGGTTTTATCTTCTATAATTTTCATGATCTAACTATGAAGCAACCCTACGATATTCTTAATTCCTTGATACATTGACTTCTTGGGTTCTTATTTGATTCTAGGTGGAGTTTTTAAGGTGATGTGCACTTTTCTCCACTATTTCTCTTATCCTTCTTCTCATGTTTCTTCATCCTCCTCTAGGGTCCATGTTGGCCAAAAATTAGGATAATGATGATCAAAATATCTATTTTCTATTGATTCTAGGGTGTGTATATTTTTTTTGGTCCTAATATACCCATATATATATACATGTTATCCACACTCAGATTAACGTAGGTTTTATAAATTAATGCCTCTTTATATTTAAAACCATGTCTTCTTGGAATTTTAAAAAAAATCAATGTTTTATGACCTTCAGAAAGAATGTATAAAATTATTTGATAATATATGTTATTTTACTTTGTATTTCAATGAAATTAAATAGTTTCCTCTTTGAATTTATGTTTAAATCTTGTTTCTGAAATTTTATGCATGTTTAGGGTTTGATTAAATTCTCAATTGGCCCTTTAAAATTATTCTCTAACATGTGATTGGTTTATTTGACTCTATATTATTACTAATGTTACGTATTTAAAATAATGGGTCCATTATAATAATTAAATATTTTATTTAGGATTTTGAGTTACTTTAGATACATCATGGGTGCCCCTATGATTTGGTTTAAAAGGTTTATTTTAACATGTGGTTAAATAGTGTTCATTTTTTAAAGTGTCCTTAATTTTTTAAGAATTGGATTGAGATTAATTTTAATTTAAAAGCATGAATTCAAATATTTTACCAATATTTAATTTTGGAAATTAATTTAATGATTTGGTTCTTTTAAAGTGGAATCATGTCCTATTTGAAAATTTTTGATAAGGGCTTCTGGAAAGGGAGGTGAATAAAAATATTATATGTTCTAGAATTCCATGTGTCTACCCTTATGATTTACTTACTCACCTCAAATTTTTTTCATAGTAACCTGGGAACTTGGGAAGGGATACCTATAATGGATGAGTTCATTTCCACTAGTTAAGTGTGTCTCCTTAACCAATGAAATAATACATACAATTTCACAACAAGGAAGTGAATTTACTAGATATTTTCCAAATAATTGAGGGCACTACTATAACTTTTCAATTCATGTCACTATGTAATCCTAGATCTAGTTCTCCTAGGGTCTCGGGCATGATGTTATCTACTTTTATTTCAATTTTTTTTATTTTTTCTATAACTGTTGATTGTTTTTCATCTCATGTGATATTTTTTATTATTTTTACTTTTTTCCCCTTTCTTATATACTTTGTTACTATTTTATTTTTTATCTTTGATATTATTTCTTATGGATTCTATTTGTGGTTTTTCACTTTTCAAATATTTAGGCCACTATATTTAACAATATTGTAGAATCATGTTGCAAATGTATTTTGAAATTTAATTTCTGAAAGGTGTTTCAAAATAAATTTGTTTTTCTTAATTATTTTTAAAATTAAAATTTATATTTTCATTAAAAATAAGATCTATGTGAAATTTTCTGAACATAGAGGTTTTCTTAAATAAATTAGGTAAAATTTCAAGAAAGAGAATTTGGAATTAAATTATGTGGTTTGGTTTACTTATAAGTAAAAATTATTCTATTACCATAAAATATATTTCAAATATTCATTCAAATATTAAGAAAGGGGTGTTTGGAGGATAACTACAGTTAATTTTCATCCTTACACCTATATATATACATATTTCATGTTATACGTATTACATAGGGGAATTTTGATATTGAAACATTTTTCCTATAAAATATTCAATATTAGGTTCCATATTGGAGTAGGACAGTGTCCATTGGTCATATCAATATTATTATTCTGGTGTTTCATTTTTCTTGTGTTTATTTGGTACCATATATGCATTGGCCCTTCAATCCTTCTTATATCATGAAACCTTCTTATGGATTTTTATCAATGTTTATGTAATTCACTTTTCTTATATGTATATGTATAATTATTCCTAGTTTGTTTTGATACTAGTTTTGAAACTATTTATTTTCTTCACATTGGAATTTAACTAAAAGACAATTCATTTTGGATTCTCGTCCAGTTTATGCTATGTGTTTTAGTGTGTACATTAGTTGAAACCATTACAATGTGCATTTGATTGATTCCTTGGTTTTTTTCTCTAGACTAGGTTAATCAGAAACATGCCTATGGTCATATAATGGGCCAAATTGGGTTATCATATCAGGGTTGGCCCATTTTGGTTCATAAAACATTTCCATAATCTTGAAAAGGTTCACCATATGATGTGAGTGACCTAATTAGTATCATCCTATAGTTTTTTATACTAGAAATATATCACCTTATGGGATAATAAACCAAACTAATCATAACATATATCATAATAAAAAGAACATGTCTCAACTTATAGTGTGATAAATATTAAAAATCTCACTTTATAATGTGAGGAACCCAAACATTGTCACATGAAAATGTGATACTAAACATTCTAATGAAAATTTACCTTATAAAATCCTTTACTAAATAAATTATTTTTACATTCAATAATGTAAAGTTTGAATATAATTATGTGTTGTGGTTTACTTAAAAGATAAAATGGATATTATCTTCTTAAAATGTATTTCAATATTTTGTGAAAGGGTTTTACTTTTAAACATTGTACATGGGGTGTGGGGAGGAAACTTACTAGTGATTTTCGTGATCACGCCTATATATTTCTTTTATTTTATACTCTATTCTTAGAGTATTTTTGATAAATTTACTCATTTATACTAGATTATTATTGATCAATTTCAGTATTGGGTCAGGATGGTGACCATTGGTCACACATAGATTTTCATTTTGGTGTTCCATTTCTATTCTATTTACTTAGTACCATCTATGCATTGGCCCTTCTATCCTTATTATATCTTGAGTCCTTATTTGGGCTTTGTTTCTGCTTTTATGTAATGGAATTTACATATATTTTCATGTATAATTATTCCTTATATATTTTGTTCCTTATTTTGAATATTTTTATTATCTTTATATGGGATTTTAACTTAGGAACAAGTCATTCATGATTCTCTGGCAGTTTCTATTGTTTATTTTAGTATGTTCACTGGGTGAAACTATTCCCATATTCTAATTTGTAATTTCATGGTGCTTTTATCATACTAAGGGTCATTAGATATGTTCCTCGGTCATATAAAGGTCTAGTGTGGTTTTCCAGGTCATGATTGGCCTAAGATGGTTCGTGACACTTGACACAATCTAAAGTAGTTTCATCATATGAAATGATAAACCTTTGTAGTATCAACTTATTGGGGGAGAAACCAAAAATGGCGCACCTTATTGGGTAATAAAACCAAATATTCTTACCATATATGATGAGAAACCCAATAAGTCTTACCTTATCTTCTAATAAATGTAAAGAATCTCACCTCATACTAGGAGAAACCAAAATAGTCTAACCTTACAATGTGAGGTCAAATAGTCTAGTAAATATTTACCACATTCCATTGTTATTTAAGTATAAAATGTATAAATATTAAATGATAATCAATAATAAAATTAAATATAGTTCAAGCAACATTAAATATCTATTTATAACGTTTAAAATGACTAAGAACTTATTAATACTATTTTTTATTATTGAATAACCAAAAATATACTCTCTAAGAACTGAATACATATCATATAGAAAAATAGGAGGTATAATTCAATAATAATTCCAAAAAATAGTTTATTTCTACCAAAAAATATAATTCTATGAACATAATATGATTATAAAATTATATAAAGTGTCAAAAATGATTCTTCTCAAACCTTCTTACTGAAACTCATAATATTTTACATTTTGAAAGAAAATAAAACACACAGACCTACCTATATCATCTTTTAAAAATTTTATCATTGGAATTTAGTCAAAGAACCATATATTATCACCTCTTCAAAAGTCCCAAATTTATAAATTAAATGGTTAAGATGAAATATACATATTTTTTTAATGGATTATATTATTCATAAGATGGTCAGTTTGCATTGACTAACCATGGGATGTGTCTGTTCATAAATAATTGGAATCCCAAACCATAAACCTGTAAAATCTCCATCGATTTCGATGATTTATAAATGCTCTAGTAAATCATTAAAAAACCTTATAAATCAATATATTTACATTAACCAAAGATAAAAAATATATGATGTAGAATGTGAAGATATTTTAAGAATTTTAACTTGATATTAAAGGAATTAATCAATAAAAGAAAGAGGGAGATCCACTACGGGGAAATTAGTAGTGTGGGGTTTCCCTCTCTTCTAATGATAATATATTCAATGAAAAGGGTACCACTTTAACAGCTTAAAACTAAAAAATTCACTAATAATATTAATAATAATAACCATAACATTAAAAATAGCAAGAACAATAATAACAATAATAGGGATAAGAATAATATTTTTAAATTATAATATCTTAATAAACTCTCTAATAACACACTCATAATAAAATAAAATTTAATTTTGGATGATATTTTCGTCATATGATAAAGGATTAAATTATCCAAAATATATATTCATGATAGTCCATAAAACAACTATCTATTTTTGTTTCAACTAGAATTTATTAATGTTTCTTAATATTTTATAGTGGTTAGCATAGATCAATGTTTTATGATGTCTAATAATGGTTTTATAATAATTTAGTGGATCCTTGTATTTTAATATGTTTATTATTTAAAATCTTCTAATTTTAACATGCAATGGTTATAGATCCTTATGATACTTTTAGTGATGGTTTCATATAACTATTGTTAAATTTCTCATAAAGGTTATAGAATAACTAATAATTATAAATTATATTAAAATAATTCAATAAAATTTTTAAAATTTAATTTAAATATCAAAATTAGTTTTATTATAATAATGTCTATATATATGTTATATTATTGTCAAATAATCTTTTGAATTAATAAAAATAAGTTTTAGATCTCAATTATGATATTGTTGAAATTGATGGTATAAACTCTCACCATATATGAGAGACAATTTATTAGACCATAATTTTTAAAATATAAGAAAATTATTTTCATGTAATTTTTAATATTGACTAAAATTTTCAAGATCTTATTTCCTCAAATATACAATGTAATCTATTATCATTATAGTTGAAAATTCTAATTTTAGGTATAGTGGTGAGAGGATTTGTGGAAAATTTGAGGCTAAATGATTTTAAAAAATGAATTCAATATTCATTTATCTAGAGCATGTGTCCTCAAATATTTCATGTATCCTCCAATCAATATATATCAACACTTTTATTTAAACTATCTTGATATAATTATAATGAAATCATTAAGACTAAAAGAACATGAAAATTAACTACTGATTTTTTATAAGATTTTATACCCTTAAACGTGTCTAGAAATATCCTATTATAATAATTGAATGTCCTATGAGATTTGATGAAATATTCAACCCAAAAATCATAATAAATTATTTCAAAATTTAATTATAGAGATAAAATCTCCTCAATGAAAACATTGTGTCCATTATCACAATAACATAAAAATTAACATTAAATATTGGGGGCTTTTTGGTATATTTGAGGAAACTTATTGTATAAATTTTAATATTTTATTCATTTTTATAGAACATATACCCATAAATATATCATTAGTACTCAGAAAAGTTGGTGTTTAAATATTCATATATTTTAATAATAAAAAGAGTGTGACTTGTTAAATTCATGATTTACAATTTATTTCACTTCCTCCCCCAATGTAATACTAAAAATAAGACAAACATTACTTTTGAATTTTACAGGATTTGGCCTCAACATGAGACTCATATGATTTTTGGGATTTATTCATGTTCTGAGACATGTATTTTTAATATTATAATAGTAATTATAATAGATAAGAAATGTACAATACTAACTCTTTTGGAGACATCAAATGGATAGTACAAAGGAAGGGAAGAAGACTTCCTTCAACTTACACTGCAATAACAACTGAACATCGTTGTATCCCTAGTACCCCTAGCCTTCAAATATTTTCTCCACACTCATAGATAAATCATATATTCAGTGTTATTCTAATTTCAGTTAAATAAAATACAATATAATCTTTCGAATGAATCCTGACATCTGGAATAAAAATAAGAATGGAAAACGTACATCAGTATATTCTCATTATCTTTTGGTTGATTTATTCATGATTAAGTGTAGGAATCCATGAAACAACATCCTTTCATATCATATACATGAATATAGATCAATGGAAATCGAATCATATTTCCTTGATCTAAAAAAAAAATTTAGATGGATTGTTGATCATATTCTTTAGGACTCCCAAATTCCATGAAATAGTTTGTCTTTAATGTAGAAAGGTATGAGTCACTTCTCTTTAAATTTTCAAACTACAATTTCTACTTTGATTAATTTTTTATATTCACATGTTCAATATAAATAATTCTTCAAAAATAAAATTTGAAAATTCCTTATTTCTCATCTATACTAAAGACCTTGGTCAATGACTCTTTAAAAATAGAAGTACCTATCATGAAAAATTATATAAAAATTTAAATTCAAAATATAAATGAATTCTTGTTATGATTAATATTATTTAATCAACATTCAAAGGTCCTCTAATCTCTATTTTTATCACTTCTTGATCGACGCAGTGATATTTAAGTATTGTTATATAATAAATCCCCTTTTTAACTAAAATCCCTAGTGAATCATTTGAACTCGAAATCACTCATTGAAAGTTATGACTGATTCATCCAAAGTTTCTAATGACTCCTATGAACTTACAGGTTCCTCATTTGAGGTTTTATTTTACCCATTTAAACTCCATTGGAACAAAACCAAAAATCCTAGTTACTCATTTATGGTTTATTTTTAATCATTTGAGCTCATTATAGACACAAATAAAGTCATAAAATACAATTCTTAACATTATAAAAACACATTTTAAGATGATAAATACATATTCATATTTCTTCTTCAACTCTAAATTAAAAACTTCCCTCAAATGTCATTATTATGCCTTCCAGCCTTTATAGGGATTTCTTAATCATCTCAAAAATAAAGAAAAAACATAAATCTAAATATCTTAAAAATAGTCTATAAAAAATAATAAATAAATAAATAATTATAATAGGAAATTAAATCACCCCATTTGGATTTTTTCAATCCATGAAACCATTTCTTAACTCATTCTTAACACTCAACATCTCATGAAAGGGACTACAAATCAGAGTCATTGTCATGTGGAAAATATCTTGACACTAAAGTATAGATAATACAAATTGTTTTGAAGGAAATATATAAATTTTTACTATAAATAAATTTACATGAAATTAAATGTCCCTCTCAATGTGGACAATCACTTCTTTAAATAATTTCCCCTTTTGACAACAAAAATTTCCACTTAATTATAAACGATTTGGATAGAATGAATCCCTTGACATACCTATTAATATATATATTAAAAATCTTTCATTTAAGGGGTTTTAAATTTACTTTAACCCATTGACAACATAATTCATATAAAATTCGTTATCCCAAAAAAAATTATTTTTTGGGAGGGGCTGAATAATAATATTCATTCCCAAGTACACAAATATATCTTTAGTGGCAGCCTTATTGAATAAATCATCCAACTATTATTAATTAGAAATAAATTCCATAGTTATGTATCTATTGGACATCCACTCTTTAAGGAAACAAAATTTTATATCAATATGAGTATAAATTGAGTGTTGAACATGATTTTTTTAACTGTCAATAGAAATTTTATTTTCAAAATAAATTATAAGAAATTTATCAACATTCACCCAAAAATCATTCAAATGATCTTATATCAAAATCATTTGTGTTAATTAGCCTATTTTATACACACACTAGACCACTATGGTGGTTAATTTCACTGGATTTTATTTTTTTATTTCCAACACACATAGTCATTCCTAAGAGAAAATTTCCACTTGATTTTGGGCCTTCAATGATAACAATCCCAAGTCCAGTTTGAATCTACAAACCTTTATAGAATCAAATTATTTAATCAATCAGAAATATTAACATAACTCAATGTATCTTAGATATATATAAGAACTCTTTTATCATCTATAATATTTGACACCATTCATCCACTCTGATATCTCACAAAAATACCCACAACATATACAACATCTGGTCTAAATGATGTGAGATAAAGAAGTATAACAATAAGTTTTCTAATTTTTCTTTGATTAAAAATCTCACCATTATAAGCCTTAGAAAATTTTATCTACACCTAAATGGGTTTAGATATTGGATTTAAATAATTCATCTCAAACTTCTCCAAAATTACTCTAAAAACATATCTTATCATAAGGAAATAAAATGATATCTCTTAATGACTTATTACCCCAAGAAGTATCATAGCTCACTATACGTAGACATCTCAATTTTTTCATCGTTTATTTTGAAAATTTATTGTATTCTATTTATTGGTGACCTACAATTATTATATCATCATAATATACAAAAACAATAAGTATACTTGATTCCATTTCTTTTATGTATAAGTTTTTTTCACCTTTACCTTTACTAAATCAGAACTCTTTAAGAATTTTATCAAGTCTGAAATAACATCCCATTGGGGATTTATTTAATATATATGATTCCTTCTTTAATTTCCACACTCTTTATATATCATTATCAATCAAAAAACCTACAAGTTTATTAATATGAGCTTCTTCTTTAAACTCTACACTCAAAAAGATAGATTTGAAAACCATTTGATATAACATGTATCTCTTATATATTCCACAATAAGGATCACTAATATGGCCGCAAATAAAAGAAATAGAGAAAATTTAACTTAAAAATATACCCCTTAAACCTGAAAATATTTTTTTTAAGAAAAGGTGGTTTTTATAACAATCATTCCTTAATCATTTACCTTATTTAAGAATGTCCATTTTCTCTTGAATGTATTTTTCCAAATTGGTCTTGGAACCAGACCCCAGGTAGAATTATTTACAATCGAGTTTATCTCATCATCCATATACTTAATAAAATATTTAAACCAAAAATATTTAGCCACTAAATGAGGATAACTTTGAGAGATTAATAATTTTCATTTTTCATGCTGAATTTGTTTTCTGGTTTTTACAAGAGTTAAATGATGTCCAATAATATTCTCTATCTTTATATGTTTATTTATTCTTTAGAACTAATGTTTTAATTCTATAAATCCTACTCCTCATCAATTATGTGATTATTTGAAATTATTTTGATATATAAAAATTTAAAAACATTATTCAGAATCTTTTTCTTACATATTTATTTTCTATTAGTTGATATACATCCCAAAAGACTCCTACCTCTTTATTTTTATCAAACATTACTTATTTTGAATTTTATATATTTTATGAGGTAGTGGTTAATAAAAATCCCTTGTATACCACAACGGTATTTCTTTTTTACCAAATATCATAGGACACCATGTTATAATCTTGTTTCTACAGGAATCTATCCTGAATGTGGATAGTCGTGAAAACATCATATCTACAAAGAATATTTTAAGATATTATTATGAAAATGTTCATTCTATATCAACTAATCTTATATTCCTTATATAAATAACACCATTTTATTAGTGTTTATGTGAAATAATATACAATTTCTTTGTATAATTTATTTCAAGATAGTATGAAACTAATCTTAATGTGAATTCTTTCCCATTATCAAATCTGATCTTCTTGATGTACATCCCCATTTCATTCTCAGTTGTTCTTATCATAGTTTTAAACATATTCACTACCTCATACTTGTGTTTTATGAACAACCCATTTTTAATTATTGTGTGATCATCAGTGAATTTTATAATGTAAATATCACCTTGGGTGAAATTAAATCTCATGTATCGACACAAATCTGAGTGCATCAACTCAAGAGTCTTGGTCGTTTAAACATAAACTCTTTTTTACCCACTTAAGTGATTAAAAATTTCTATAATGTCTCAAAAATATATTATCATTATCTTTTGGGGTTAATAAATCCCATCACTATATCAAATTTAGAATTCCTTCTTATGATTCTCTCAAAACGTTTACCCAACCTTTTATGCTCCATTTTTTTAACATTTGAACTCACATAGATAAAAACATGTTGAATTTCCATTTTGAAAGATATTTCGACATGTCCCCTCACCTAAAGTGATAATATTCCCATTATGGATTCTCTTTATGAAAAACATTTTTCTCCTAAAAATTACCTTATTTCTAGAATAAAAAATCTAGGAACACTAAATAAAATATGTTTGATCTAATTAATAAATAAATCATATTTTAATTTCAGTTTTTGGGACTGAATTGTTTCTCTTACAATTACTTTTATCCTTAAAGATATATCACTTCCAAAACATAAAAAACCACCGTCATGATTTTATAAATATTTTAGGTTCATTTTATATCTATTCACGTGTGATGATCATTCAAAGTTAAGGACCCATGAATTTATCACTTTTATTTCATTTAGAGATACTTCAATGATGATAGAAATCTCTTGATTTTATTTTATTAAATATTTATTTCCAAAGTTATATAATTTTATTGACCTGAAATCATGGTCATATATTATTTTTCATAGGGAACATGCTTATAATACCTTCCAAATATCTCCTAAATCCCATTAAATCTTTTTTGGATAGGCATCAAATAGGATTTTTTATTTTCTATATGTCTCCAAACCGGTGTACTTCCTCTATAATCCAACTATCTCCCCCAACATTATGGCCTTATTTTATCCCAAGGGAGATACATGTTATATTATTCAGTATAATCTTGAGTTTAATAATCTCTATCTCACCGAAGGTATCCCCTGAATCCAGATCATCCATAAAAATACCGAGTTTTTATTTGAAAATATACTTCATATATTTGTGAAATATCATCATTATTCCACATAGGTTAAGAAGAAACATTCATACTCTGATCATTATCCAATACTTTAGATGTTTTAATATTCTTCTAAGAATTTCTCTTAACCCATGTTTTCCCATATTGTCTAAAAAAATATACACACATTGTTGAAATAAACTTAACACTTTTAGATAAACCACGTATAGAGTTTACTTTATCTGAAGAAAAAAATTTCTCATTACACAATGATGACTTAGAAATCACTTCTACAACCCTCTCTAAATCAATATTCATTTCCCATTAGTTTTCTAAACAGTAAAATATAGTGATCCAATCTTATTGAGATTTTCTTATTTACCTGTCACCATTTTCTCAAGATATTTCATTATTTTCTCCTACTCATCCACTTACACATTAAGAAGCTTGATCTCCTTAATAGGATAATTTTCTATGAAAAACACTCATCTACATTTTTTTCATATTTCTCACTTCATTCTTAAGAGGTTTTAATTATATCTTCAGGAGGTTTTTTCTATCAAGACACACTTCATGTTCAGTTTTCAACATAAGAAATATAAAGATAACATCTCCTTCTTCTTCTCCTTCTCTCCTTGTGTAATCGTTGTTTTTCTCAACACATTACCAAAATTTGGCATCCATTGTTTCACATTCATTCTCATAATTACTACTTGAGTAAGAAAAATTCTCTCCCTTATTACATTGTATTCTACTTTTATATCTTCTCTATATTTCCTTTTTATATTAATCTAACTTTTTTATATCTCGAATGTGGTGCCTTAATTCATTACATTGGCTTCAATTCAATATTGAAATACAAAAGTATTTATTAGTTTAATAGTTTTAGAAAACATGATACATACATGATACCAATTTTATGTTGGTAATAGAATATAAAACGTAATATTTAGAAATATAAAATGAACTGAATCGATGAAAAATCATTTAAAACCTAATTCTTCATATCCTAGTAAAATTAGTCAAAATAATGGTGATAAAAAATTCTCATTAAAGGGTTAATTATAGTGGAATTTATCATGATTCATTGAGGATAACTAACATGACAAGGTAAACAACAGAACAAACATTCCATTTAAATACCATTAATGCATAATAAGATAATGATGAATAAATATTATACTTTAAATTGCTGTAAACACATTCTATTTAATCAATAAACACACAATTAAATGCATCCGAATATTTTTTTCATAGTGAAAATATCATGGATAATAGTAATTAAATTTTGAAAGAAGGAAGTCATTAATTATTGGATGTAATTTTTGAGGAACAGGAAAGCCTCTACCATTAAAACCTTTCACAAGACATTTTAAAACTAAAGGTAGAAACCCATTTCATTTGGATAAATGTTTTGTCCCATTAGACCTTTCGATGCATCAAGAGGATATCTATAATTGATCTCTACCCATGTCTGTATGTACAAATAAATCATCATATATCAAATAATCAATTTAATTAATGAAAAAATTTCCTTGTCATCAAATAACTGTATTGAGTAAATGATTCATATTTCTCTAATATTTCCCTTGTAAGTTAAACAACTTCAAAATTAGACACCATATGTCAAAATGGTATACATTTTTGGGAATAATCATATCCATTATTCAATAATATTACAATTTAATATAAATTTAATGAACAGTGAAAATTAATCCTAGGTGTTGGTCGGAGTAGAGTACTCAAGAGGGGTAAATTTAGTATCTATAAAAATTTCTGTTATAAATTATAATATGAGATTCTCGTAATATTTAAAATTCAATTTCCTAGATAGCTAGTAGTGGATTTATTTGAGCTTGACTATTTGATTAATTTCTCAAAAGAGTGATTAGTTCTATGTTTTATCAATTTGATAATTAATACATCTTTTAAAACTAACCAAATATTTGAATACAATTATAAACACTTGATAAGAATAAATATCAATGTTCAATTTAGTTTAATGAAATATATGATAAAATATAGTAAAACTCAAAGGAAAAAACACATCAGAAATAAAACAAGAGGTTCAGTCTCAAAAAGATACCAATTCCTCTCCACTTGGTGATCAATCGACACTATGTAGTTTAAATTACTAAATAGTTTGATTCACACCATCGTTCGGGGTTCACAACATCACACATTTTGTCTATGTCATAAGACCTCTACCATAGTTCTTCATGGGTACAAACTACCAGGTCACACAAAGACCTCTTCCACACATATCCATGGGATTAAACATATGTAAGAAGACATGACTAGAAGGATATCGTGAATCCTTTAATTTGATATAAGAGATAGTGTGTTCTTAAAGGAAATATACACACTCCTAAAAATTATGTAAAAATACACAAAATCGAGCAAACAAATATGAAGATGTTTTTAAAAGGATCTATATGTCTTGAGATGTATCTCTTGACTCTTAATATGTAGATGAGATGAAGTCTAATTCCACTTCTTGATATTGAAACAAAAACAAAGTTTCGTAATCTAGCATCCAGGTAAAATAATTTTTCTACAGGTATATTCTTCTCCTACTTTGATATGATGAAGTTATTTGTCAATTTTATGTTCAACTCGATTGAGATTGTCTCATCTGTTCTTCATTTTTTTTCTTGAGTTCACAGTTGTATCATGTGAGCCACAGATGTTCTTCAATATATCTCACTCTCTCATAGGCATGCATCGCACCGCTTATCTTCTATATATCTTTTCTCATTTAAAAATTCTTCTTATTTATTAAGGACTCAAAAATATAATGTTCTATTCACATGAATAGGTTTATCGTACATTATAATATATGCTAAAATTCTTACAAAATATTATAAAATATTTATGTTTCATCAAATGACACAAACATGACCCATAGAAATAATATTAATAAATTCAAATTTAAATATTCTATCAGTGACTCTTCTATTAGCTCCTCCTTCTGTCGGTGTCTCTTTTTTTTGGTGTCTCAACCCATTATTATGTAATTATGTCAGTCTTTCTATGTGTTGGAGACTCATTACATTGGTGATTTATTTCAATGGTGATTCATTCATTCTTGTCGGTGTGACAATTTTTCTATCAGTGACTCATATCAATATTGAGTCCTTCCTACTGTTGGTGAGATAGTTGATCTATAGGTGACATGTTTCAATAGGCAGTGAGTCCCTTCGTCAGTATCACCATGAAAATATAGGTCACTTGGACTATTGGTACGTCTTCTACACAAGTGAGTCATATGCAACAGTGAGTCGTCCGTGTCGATGAGTCATATGCAATGGGGAGTCAACTGTCTATTAGCGAGTTATCTTTCTTTCAATGTTAGTGACTCATACATAGATAATTTTTAAGAAAAATTGGAGCGGGATCGGGAGCTAGGGCTTTGGATGGTGCGGGTGTTGGGGATGAAAACCCTAGAGAAGGGATTCGAGATGCTCGAACATTCGCTGAAGTTTTACTGGGTGACTCATCCACGGATCTGAAGAATGATGAATCGTTTGCTCCAAAAGCATTTAGACATCAGGGATTAGATGCAATATCTTTCTCGAAGGATGAGGTAACCTCACTTGCCTCAAATTTAAATTTCACCTTGATTGGAAAATTCCATAAAAATCGCCCTTCGCTATTGTTCCTTAGAAACACTCTTGAAAAGATAGGTTTCACCGATTTCCAAATCAGTTTCTTGAACTCTTCTAATGTTCTGTTTCATTTTTCATCGGATTCATATTATTATCGGTTTTGGATGTGTGGTTATTGGAATTTTGGGAGATCCACCATGAAAGTGCTAAAATGGACTCTGGATTTCATTGCTGGTGTTGAATCTCCCATTGCTCCTATTTGGGTTTCCTTTACAGAATTGCCAATTCACCTTTTTAAAAGAAATGATCTTTTTGATATTGCCAACCTATTTGGAACTCCCATAAAGATGGACCATGCTACTTCAAAATTGACAAGACCTTTGGTTGCAAGAGTATGCACTGAAATTGACCTTTCAAAAGACCTTCCAAACTGCATTTGGATTCAGAATGGGGACAAGGGTTTTGTTCAGAATGTGTTTTTTGAAAATCTTCCAGTTTCCTGTATCAAATGTTCCAAATCTGGTCATGATTTCAATAGTTGTGGGAAGCTAGACGTTCCTTCTTCAAAGCAGATAAAATCACAATGGGTGGAAAAAGTCTCCAAGATCTCTTCTAAATCACAAGATCCTCCTTCCAATGTTCCAAGCACCACTAAGGAGTCTTGTCAGATAGCTGTTGAAAGTAGAGCCACTAGTTCTATGATTAAAGATGTCACTAGGGATACTTGCAATTCTGGGAATCAAGTTGGAGTTTTGGTTAGGGTGGTGCAAGATGTTGTAGTACCTTTATAGGGGTACACAGCATGTTGCTGACACAGATTCTGCTCAGCATATATGTCCTTCCCTAAAAGTTAATGCAGATCATGTGGAAGAAGAAAAGGATCAGAATGATGAATCTGATAAGGACTCTTCAACGGAGGAAGAAGACAGACCTGGGCAACTAGAGGAAGTGTACCTGAGTTCCATGGCTAAGAAGGGTAAAAAACCATTGGTAGACACTGATGGTTTTATTACCCTGATATCAAAGAAATCTATAAGGCGTAAGGATTATTCACAAATGTAAAGGAAAATTTCTATTAGATTTATGGAGGACAAAAAAAGGCTACCTATGAAGAATAACAAGAAAAGCCAGCAATTAAAGAATCCGAGCAACAAGCTGAAAAGGAAGTTCAACATTTTATACCAACTTGTGAAACTTCTATTCCTTTGGCGGGACTCAGTGATGAAAACCTCTACAATTCTTTTATGAAAGGAGAGATCACTAAGAGCGCCTACTTGGCTGCAAAGCAAGAATTATTCAATGAAAGAATCAGGAAAGATTTCTTAAATTAATCTTGCCTCGGATGTATCATTTCCAGCTTTGATCTTCTTTTGTTCATGCTCTTTTGCTGGATGTTTTCTTTCTTTCTATGAACTATGAAGTCTGGATCTATTTTTATTTTCTTCTTTCTTGCTGGATCTGCTCTAGAAATTTCTCTGAAGCTTTTTGGATGCTGTCTGGAGTTCTGCTTTAGCCTGATTTGGCCAGAATGCTCATTTTCTATTTTGGATTTCTTTTGCTGATCTTTCCTTGCCTTTTTTTGTTTGTGGAATTGCTCAGATGGTGTCTGTTTGAATTTTTGATGTTTGGAAAAGTGTTGTTCCTGATATGAATGTTGATTTTTCCGAATTCTGAAGATATGGTGGGGCATGCAGAACTTCTCCTGGATTTTTGTTGATGAATAATGGATGGAAATTGATAGATTGGTTTTTGATTTGTACCGAAATAAATGATGTTGTCCAGCTCTGAAGACTCTGATGATGTGGTGACATCACTTTCTCTTTGATGTCTTTATCCTCCTACCTTGAGCATGCTTCGATATGTTTGATTCAGGAATGCAGAGTGTGCTGCTTATGTTGGTTTTTAATAGTTTCTTCCAAGTTGTTATTCTACCAACCCACTGCTTTTATTCTGTTCTGTTATGTTCTCTACTGGATTTTTGTTTGGACTCTCTGGATATGCATGAACCTGGAAGTTTGAAGACTTGATGAATGGTCGATTCTGTTATGAAGTCATCTACCAGTTGAAGCTTGGGAAGATCTAGGCCAGAATTAATCTTGTTTGAGGATACATCTGCTTCTGACTGCTATCTCATTGGATGTCTCTGATGATGGACTCTCGGCTCACTGCATGCAACTGGAGTCTACAGTTGTAGATTGGGACGATCTTGTTCAAAGTTGAACCTGCTTGATTTCTATCTGCTCTATGCTACAAAGTTTCATTGTACCTTGCTGTTTTTCATGTTTTCTATTGGTGTAAATTCATTACACCTAGAGATTACTCTGTAAACCTTTTTTTGAGTTAATATATTCCTTCGGCATGAATTGGGAAACCAATTCATGTCATCTTTAAAAAAAACATAGATAAATTTTAAATTTTTTTCTATCATATAGTTTAGAAAATTTATAGAGTGTTAATAGACATAATTACACATAGATAATTAGTTATAAGCTTGTTTAGACTTAAACACAAATAAATAGTTATGTGATTCAAATGATCTGATATTAAATATAATGCTTTTACATAATTTAGGTTCTAAAATGAGGTAAGGTATATGTTAATATATTGCATGATTTGTGATAATTAAAACCATTGTAGTCAGAGATAGTGGCCAATAATCTCTCTCTTTTTTATGATCACAAATCATGACATTATTAAGTACCATTGGAGAATTATTAAAGTAAACACTCTAATTATTAGTTCCCATTATGGGCAGCGGATTTAATAAGAGGTAATAATGCATAAACAGAGAATAATTCTTAATAAATTTCTCCTCCTTTTAATAATACTTAATAAACATTCTCCCCCTTTTGGGATTAGAAAAAAGTGGAAGGTAAATAAACTAATAACAGAAAAGTAAAAATAGTTAAATGTATTTCATTAGAAAATGATACTGAATCTACAAAAGTACAATCACTCAGCCACATCAAAAAAAGATCACTCCACACTACATGTCAGGGTCAAGGGGTTTCTTCCCCTTAATAGAACAATCAATGGATGGTTCAACAAAAGAAGTAGGTTGAGAAGGAGGAGGATATGAATGGATTTGGAGAGGATATAGAGGCACTCTTTTAGGAAATTTATAAGCTAGGGAAATTATTTTCTGAGAAATAATCTGAGGCTGAACAAGCTCTATAATGATGTGTTTGATATTAGATAAATCTTGACAAACATATATCTGAGCTTGAGCAGGTACTGAACCAGTAGGGCCAAGTGGTGCAGCAAGAGGTACCACAATGTCTTCACTTTGGACAGGGAGATATGGTTTAAATATCATGATGAACTCCTCATTGATCTTTCCACCATATTTAATTTCATTTTCATAATCATATTTTTTTCTATGAACTTTTCCAATAAGGGAGTGAGTTATCTACATTTCTGAATCTCGTCCTTAAAATCCTTTTTCAATGGAGGAAGGTTAATATTGGTGGAGAAATACTTAATCATGATATTCATTTGATGCTTTGTGATGATTCCGGAGAAAAACTCTTTACACTTTTTGTTCAACTCTTCTTATTTGTGTGTAGCACTCCTTGTATAATACTTCACATGGTAATACACCTTATCCAATTTTTCCTCAACCTTTTCCATCCGAGAAATTAATGCTTACAACTCTTTATTCAAAACTGATCTGACAGTGCCACGATCCGTAGATTGTGAAGGCTGAATAGGTGGAGCAGATGTTGAAATAAGAGTAGAGGAGAAAAGTTCCTTAACTTGTTTTCTTAATTTGGAAAAATAAATATCTTTAAAATGAGAAAAAATATTTTCAATTCCTTTCGTGACACATTCCATTGTAATCCTATACTCGGTGGTTAAAGAATTCATGCCATTGGTTAACTTCGTCATCTCATTACCAAGCTTGGTGTTTCTTGTCAGAATTTTTTTTGTAGTTTTAATAAATTTTAGCTGAATTTATTTTATCACCATCTTAGAAACTGAAGTAGCATCTTCTTGAGACACACTGGTTGAGGCAGGAGTAGAACTAGAAGCTCCATCTTTCCTTACACCTTCAACCATACACCAAATAGATTTCAAATTGTCATTTAACTCAGTGTTATTTCTCCTAGATTCATCAATATCATATCTCATTTGAGATTGAAATGAGTGTATTATTGAAGAACAAATGTCTTGCTGGAGCCTTTCAAACTCAACCATAATGACATAGTCACTAGAAGAGATCTCAGCCACTGGTTCCCTTACAGTAAGTGCAAAAACATCATCATTAGATATCTCATAATCTAATACCAGTTCCACATACATAGGATTCCTTTCCCATTCAACCATTGTATCAGAATCCAAAGGAGTAAGAGTATCCAGCCTTACTCGACCTATTTTATGTTCTTCATTATCTTGATCAACTCTTTCTTGACATTCCCACTCAGTACCAGCCTTCTTAGCAATTTTTTCCCCCTCACTCAATGCTTCCTTTCTAGGTTGTTTCTCCTAACGTAGTGTTATTTATATAGTATATACTTCTTGTGAAACTGGTTTAGATGAAGCAAGATTGTCATCTTGAATAGCACCCTCAATAGATTCAACAACATTGGATTCAATAATCTCCATACTAATAGCATCTGGGTTCCCATCATGATGATCAGATTCACTATCACTGCCTCTGCCACTAATTTCTTCATTTTCACCATCTTCATCATCAACATTATCATTTCTTCCTTCTCTACTTGATTCTAAACAACTTTAACCACTACCATCTTCCTCTTCTTCATCTTCTTCTTCACTAGATTCACTGACACATTCTACACTTCCGTCAACATTTCTTTCTTCACTTCTAGTAGATTTCAGAACAGGTTCATGAGAATGTAAGTACAAAGGTGGACTTGGAGGTCCAATATAAACGCTTTTTTCAGTTGTGTCTGGGTCACTTATATCATCAATTGGTGATTCGTCATCTCTGATAGGATTAGTAGGCTCCTCATCCTCATCTAAAGAATAAATCACTTGGGCATCTGGACTGAGGCCTGGATCAAAAAGAAACTTTAACATAACTAGATGATCTATAGGATTTAACTTTTCAAACATTCTATCTTCATCACTAACCCATTCTTTCCTCCATGGTTTCTAGTTAATTATCATTCTCTTATAGTTGTCAGAATATAAACCGATTACACTACATTCAGTAACTACAACACCACCAACTTCACTGACATAGCCTTTCTCCATTAGCATTGTTTAAATCATTCTCTAAAAGAAAAGAGAATTTTACTTACAACCGAGTTTTATTATCTCATTTATGAGCACCATCATATATCTATATAGATTCCATTTAACTTTTTTCTGTAGAAAATATACCAAGTAAACATCCCGATACTTTAGAGAAGAAACGTATCATTTCCTGGGACCAATCTGGTGCTAAATAAACATAAATAAAATTATACACTCACCATTTAGTTCTGATGTAATGGGTCTTCTATGTTCCTCATTTCATGTTATCTATTTCAGAGCTGTCTCATAGAAAAAGAATTCTATTTTTGGAGGAGAATTATCTTGTTAATCATCAAACATTCCTTCATGAGTAACCTTAAGACATTCATCACAATTTCATAAAGAGAAAGAGATTCTCTTCCCTTTTATTAATGAATTGACACATGAAAAATCACTTTATTCCAAAAAACATTCCATATTCATGAAAAATTCATGTACCATATTTGAGTAGAAAATGCTATCATTGACTGCGAACTAATAAAGCCATACATGATACTATAGCACCTTTAACAACAATGAATTTCTCTCTAATAACCATTACCCAGGACTTCTTTCTCTGATGTTACAAGACAATTTTTGAGACTAGGTTTTATAGGAGATAAAGATTCGTTTGATTTACCTTTAATTTTCTTAGAAGAATGAGACTCACTATCTACAAGAGCTCACATCACAAATGTCATTCCTATTATTTCAATCTGGAGGTCAAAAGGTGAATATCCATGGGTAACGAGAGAGAGCGGTGGACGAGAGAGTGTAATGGTAAAGGATTAGAGTGGATCAATTCAAATTTATATTATTTAGGGATTTTGAAATTATGCAATCATAAAAACATGAACCAGGTACAACAAAATTAATGAAACAGTGTCATTTTGATGAAAAAATAAAACTTATAGAAACAGTGAGTCATCAGTGTCGTCATGAAAGAATTTTCATAATACTAACAGTATCGGCATGACAAGGCATCAGTGCCAACATGAAAATTGTGCCAGTATAATATAGCATCGGTGTTGGCATGGTAATGGTGTCGGAATGAAAATGGTTTCTGCATGACAATGGTGTTGGCATGACAATGGTGTCGGCATGGCAATGGTGTCTGCATGACAATAGTGTCAGCATGAAAACGGTGTCTGTGTGACAGCGGTGTTGGTGTGACAATGGTGTCGGGATGGATGATTTACCAAAATAATAAAAGGAATAGCAACACAATTTCATACTAATGGGTCATTCCAAACTCATGTTTGATGTAATTAATTCTTTCAGAGTTTAATGGCTTCGTGAATATGTCAGCAAGCTGATATTCAGTTCCAATAAATTCTAAAGTGATATCACCCTTTTGGTAATGATATCACAATATGTGATGTCTTATATTAATATGTTTTGTTCTAGAATGAGAAAATGGGTTCTTAGAAATATTTATAGCACTTTTATTATCACAATTTATAGGTACATGTATAAATTGATATCCATAGTCTAGTATAGTGTGTCTCACCCACAAAATTTGAGTACAACAGCTTCCAGTAGCTATGTATTCATCTTTGGCAGTAGATAATGCAAGAAAAATTTGTCTCTTACTAAAAAACAAAACCAAATACTTTCCCAAAATGTGACATGTCCCAGAGGTTCTCTTTCTATATAAGTTGCATCCACCAAAATCAGCATCGGAATAACTCACTATATCAAATGATTATTATTTAGGTTAAAACAAACCTAAATTGATAGTATTTTTTATGTATTTTAAAATTATTTTAATATAATTTATGTGGGATTATTTGGGATTAGCTTGAAAATAGGAACAAATACCCACACTAAACATTATATCTTTCCTACTAGTAGCCAAGTAGAGAAAACTTCCAATCACTCATGTTTAAGTGGTTTGATCAACTATTTTACCATCTTCATCACTTACAAGTTGTACTCATTAGAGTGTCACTGTATTTAATGATATCAAAGAAAAACCTTATTAAAATTTATTTGGTTTATTTACTTTTATTTAAAATGTTATCTTCTTTATTCTGAGAAATTTGAAATCTAAAAAACAACATTAGTTCACCCATCAAACTCATTTCAAATTCAATTTGCATCATTTTTTAAAAATCAATATATAAAGAATTTATTGAACATACAAAAATAATTTCGTCAACATAGATGTGAACTAATAAAATATCATTAAATTTTTTTTATAAAAATAGTTGGATTTGAAATTCCTTCTGTAAAATCGTTTTTTAGTGATAAAATTACTTCAACTATCATACCAAGCTGTTAGAGCTTGTTTTAAACCATATAAACCTTTTGTTAATTTAAAAAAATGATTTTTAAAAATAGGGTCTCTAAAATCATGGTGTTGTTCAACAAAAACATCCTCAACTATATACCCATTTAAGAATGCACTTTTAACATCCATTTTATATAGTTTGAAATTTAGATAGGAAGTATAAGAAAACAGAATTCTGATGGCCTCAATTCTAGAAATAGGAGAAAAAGTTTCTTCATAGACAATTCATTCTTCTTGACTATAACCTTATTCCACCAATCTAGCTTTATTTATTAAAATATTACCAGATTTATCTACATTGTTACTAAACACCCACTTACTGTGTATGGTCAGGGTGTATTTTGGTATATCCACATGTTTTCAAAATTTATTTATTTCAAAATGCTTAAGTTCTTATTGCATAGAGATCACCCAAAATTCATCATTAATTAAATCATAAATGCTTTTAGGTTCACGATGTGACAAGAAAGCATGATGTTCAACCATATTTCTAAGAGAAGCTCTAGTTTGTGCATCTTTATCTAAGTCTCCATTAACAGCTTTAAAGGATAGTTCTTGAGGGGTCTAGTTGGTCTTGAAAACAAGGGGATAATAACTTCAAGTTCATTTATAGGTTCAGGTTCATCATGTTTAGATTTTGAATAATTCCCATAACTATTTGATTTGATAGATTTCTTTACAGGTTACATTTATATACTGGTTTGAAATATCATCTTCAAGGATGTCTAGGGAGGTGTTAGGTTTATATGGATCTGTTTCATCAAATTTGATAAGCATAGATTCTTCCACACACATGGTTCTTTTATTAAAGACTTCAAAGGATTTACTAGAGTTTGTGTAACCTAGGAATATTACTTCATCACCTTTGGATGAAATTTTTTTAAGGTTTTCCCTTGTATTAATGATAAAGACTATGGAACCAAAAACTTTGAAGTAACTAACTTTGGTTTTTCTATTGTTCCACAACTCATAAGGATTATTCTTGAGGATAGGTCTAATTAATACTCTATTACTTATGTAGGAATCTGTATTCACAACCTCATCCCAAAATTAAATACGTATGTCATATTCATTAAGCGTTGTTCGAGCTATCTCTTATAAGGTACTATTTCTTATTTCCAGAGCTCCATTTTGTTGAGGTGTCATAGAGGTAGATAATTTATATGTATATCCATTATGTGAGAAAATATATTCAAAGTATTTATTTTCAAACTCACATCCATGATCACTTCTTCAGGATATTATTCTTTGTCCACTTAGATTTTCCACCATTTTAGCATACTAGGTTAAATAAGTACATGCTTCAATTTTGAGAGCTATCAAATAAGTCCAAGTATAACTAGAATATTGATATACAATAACGTAGATATAGTGTTTCCCATTTAAACTAGAAACTATAGAGGGTCCAAACAAGTCCATGTGAACCAACTCTAAAGGTTTAAAAGTATAAACATATTTCATTAGTTTGGAAGATATCTTGTTTTTTTACATTATTGGAAAGGATTATAGACATTAACATTTGGAAACTCATTTTTGAGTAGATCCTTGCCAAGACATTTTCTAGTAATCTTTCTTAGAGAGTGTAAATTTCAGTGTCTTAATCTCCTATGAGAAATAAAATACTCTTTATGAAAGACACTTAAACAAGAAACATTTTTAAAAACTAAAGAATTTAATTTAACATAATATACATTTTCAATTCTAAAAGTAGAAAATACAAATTCATTTTTAGAGTTGAAAACATTACAAGCTTCATTATCAAATTTAACATTAATTTCATCATCACATAATTGTGAAATAGTACGAAATTTATGTTTCAATACATCAAGAAAAAGTACTTGAGAAATTAAAACTGAGTTAGTGTTACCAATTTGAGCTAAGCTAATAATTATTCCATTAGAAGTATCAGCAAAGTTGACATGTCCACCATCAATATTGACTAGGTTCTTGAAGATTGAATAGTATATTGTAATGTGTCTTGAAAATCTACTTTCCAAGTACTAGTGACTCTTGTAGGAGCTCTTCAAACAACTTTCCTATAGAATAATCAAACAAAAATAGATTTTGGTACCCCATACCTATTTGGGTCCTGGGAAATTATTATTCAATGATTTAGGTACCGAAATTTTCTTTATGTGTTTCCTATAAGCATCATGTAACATATTTGAAAAATAGAATCTATTCATTCTATAAAAACTAAATGTAGTAAAATATTTTCCAGAACGGGAACTAGAATCAGAATTTTGATTTTTAAGTAAAAGGGTAGATTTTCTAGATTTAGTTACAAAATGTGCTTAAGATAGGTTTCTCTATGCAGACTAATATCTAATAATAAAATTCTACATATGAGATATCCTTTTACAAACAATTTGGGTAATATTAATTTTCCCATTGGTAAACTTTTCTTGATCCTTATTTAATTTCTCATTAAAAATTTGTAATTATTTATTTTCATTGAGTAGTTGAACTTTCTTTTCCTTTTTAGTAGAAATTTAAACATAATAGTTACAATAAGATCATGTGGTATCTTTAAATATTTGTATTTATCTTTTAGTTCATTTCATGTCTCTTCCATCCTGATATGGTATTCAAATAATTCATCACTTGTAATATTTTCATAATTACACTCATTTTCAGAATAATAAGTATTGTGTGTATAATAATCTAAGGTTACCTCAGTTGTGTTTGTCATAAAACACATATTTTACATGTTATCTCTCTCATCATGAGATGATGTTGATTCACTGGAGCTATCCTCGGAGTCACTCTAGGTGGACTTCATTGATTTATTATACTTCTTGTATTTGTTTTTATACTTCATTTTGTAATTTAATTTTGTATAATCAGATTTCACATGTCCTCTCCTCTAGCATTCATAGTTGACAATCTCCTTTTATTTCTCATTTCTTTTCCAATTCTTTTTCCAGTTGACTTTGTTATCATATCTTCTTTTATAATTGGTCTTGCTGAAGAACTTCTTCTTCCCATAGAATTTCTTGAATCTTCTACCTAACTAATACATATATTCATCACTATATGATGTTAGTTCACAATTATTGGAGTTTTCAACATAGGCTATAACCTTTTCTTTTTCATTATTATTAGAGGTAGTAGTCTTGAAGGCTACATTTTTTTTATGTTCATCCTCTACTTCTTTATTCACTTAACGATCTTCCTCATACATCATCTGTTTTCCAATGAGTTCTTTGATAGGTATATTGTTGATGTCACATGATTCTATAATTGAGATAGAATTTCCTCTCCATCTATCATGTAAGAATTTGAGAATCCTCATAATTTGTTCTTTGGTAATAATGACTCATCCCAGAGAGATCATAGTGTTCACTAGCCCATTAAACCTCATATACATGTCAAAAATTGGCTCATCTGTCTTCATCATAAAATTTTCATATTTAATAGTATATATGTTAAGTCTCACTTCCGTACCACTAGAATTTCATTCATGTGAAATAGACAAAGTATCCCAAATTTCATGGGTTGTATTAAATGAAGATGTTATGTTAAATTAATCATCCCTTGGAGAACAGTATACGGCATTCTTGGCATTGTAATTATTATTATATGTTGTATTAGCTGGGTCATCCCAAGTATGTCTTAGAGTATAAGGAATGTTATATTCATCTACGATAGAATACCAAATTTCAAAACCCATACATTATAAGTGCATTTTCATTTTCATTTTCCATTGTGCATAATTTGTTCCATTAAAGAATAGAGGTCTGTTAGTAGGAGCACCTTCCAGTCTATTATCCATACTAGAATTTTCGAACAAGATTTTAAACAGATAGAAATTTTGTATTAATATAAATTTTATGATCTTTGAAATAGAACTAAAATCATAGTTGAAAAAGTTTGAAAATATTTTAAAATTGAAAATTCCAAATCCAATGATACCAAATATTGGTCATAGTAGAGTACTCAAGAGGGGGTGAATTGAGTTTCTATAAAAATATCAATTAAAAATTATTGTATGAGATTACCCAAATATTTAAAATTCAATTTCCTAGTTAACTAGATGTGAATTTATAAGAGTTTGATTGTTTGATTAATTTCTCAAAAGAGTGATTATTTCTCTGTTATATCAATTTGATAATTAAAATAACTTTTAAAACTAACCTAATAAGTCAATACTATTATAAAAACGTGGCAAGACTAATTATTGAAGTTCAATTTAGTTTTATAAAATATGTCATAAAACAGATTAAAGCAAAAAGGTAAAAACATAGAAAAACTAAAACAGGAGGATCAGTCTCAAACAGAGACCTAACCCTCTTCACCTGGTGATCATCTTCCACCATGTAATTTGAAATTAATAAAAAGTTTGATCCACACCCTGGATCGAGGTTCACAACCGCACTTTGGCTGTCCACATCCCAAGACCTCTACCATATTTATTTGTGGGTACAAACTACCAGGTCACACAATGACCTCTTCCATAATTATATATGGAAGTAAATAAATTTAAGAAGATATTAGTGGAACGATATCTTGTATCCATCAATTTTATACAGGAGACAGTGTGTTCTTACTAGATAGATATGCACTCTTAAAAAGTATGTAGAAATACAAACAACAGAGATAAAAAATATGAGAAATTATTTAGAAGGCTCTTTGTGTCTTGAGATTCGACTCTTGACTCATTATATGTAGCTGAGATGAAATATGAGTCCACTTCTGGAAGTTGACGCAAAAAACAGTGTGTCTTATCCTGGCTTCCAGGTACAAGAATGATTATGTATGTATATTATTCTCCTTATTTGATATCCTGAGGTCATTTTTTCAATTCGATGTTCAGCTTGATTGATATTTCCACATGTTTTCTTCCTTTTGTTTTTTAGTTCATAGTGGTTACATGATAGTTGCATATGTTCTTTAGTATATCTCACTCTCACACAGGCATGCATCACACCACTTCTCTTCTGTATATCTTCTCTCTATTAAAAATGATTTTTATTTTTTTAAGACTGACAATGATCATGTTCTGTCCTTCTGTATAGATTCATATTAACTCATAATTTCTGCTAAAAGTACTAAAAGAGATTATAAAATATTTCAATATCATTAAATGATAAAAATATCATTGTTAAAAATAATATTAATAAATGGAGATTTAAACAGCCTATCGGTGACTCGTCTGTAGGTGTATCCTTCTGTCAGTGTCTCTTTCTGTTGGTGTCTCAACCCATTAGTGTGTTATTCTTTCAGTTTTTTATAATTTGGGGACTCATTACATCGGTGAGGTGTTTTAATGTTGGGTCCTTCCTTTTATCGGCGAGACAATTGATATATCAGTGACTCATATCAAAAGTGAATCCTTCCTATTGTCGATGAGACTGTTGGTCTATTAATGACTTGTTTCAGCTGATGGTGAGTCCTTGTGTTGGTATCACCATGCCACTATCGGTCACTTTGACTAACGATAGGTTGTCTCTGTCTGTGAGCCATATGTAACGGTGATTCATCTGTGTCGGTGAGTCATATACAATGTTGAGTCGTCTATCTGTCGGTGTCAGTGACTCATACATAGATAATTTTTAGATTTTATGTTTTTATTATAGTTCATTAAATTCGTAGAGTCTTAATACCCAGAATTACACATATATAATCTATTATAAGCTTGTTTATGCTTAAAGACACATAAATAGTTATATTTTTGAAATGATATGATATTCAAGATAGTGTTTTGATATAATTTGGGATCTAACATAAGGTAAGATATATATTAATATATGACATGATTTGTGATAATTAAAACCATTATAGTCAGATATAGTGGCCAAAAATATCTATGGGACAATAATATTAAAGTGATTGTTTGAAGAGAAAGATAAAAATGGGATAATCATTGAAAGACAATGAGTCCGTAAGGGGCTCTGAGCGGCAAGTTTTCCTCCCATCGTCGCCTTCCTCTCCCCATGGAGAGATGGCCTCGTTTTCCCGGTTTTCACTCCTCCATGGCTAGGTCAGGCTTGGGCTCCTTCTCTAGGTCCCGGGATTCCGCGATGTCGTCGGATCTCGACCCATGAGCTTAAGACCGGGTTGCGACGAGGTTTCTAGAAGTTCCGGCATACGCCACGAGTGGGTTGGTGGGTTCGTGGTCCTCGCGCTGTGGAGCCAGCCCTGAGTCGAGATTTCTCGGTTGTTTGGCGTTGCAGCTTCGATCTGGGGTGGATGTGTACGATTTGAGGGTTTTCGAGGTCCTCCCCAGCGGGGCTGAAGGTGGAGACAGGCTCTGATTCCTTTTAGGTTTTTTGTATTTATGTTATTTTGGTTGGGTCTGGTGGATTTTGGCCAAGGGTTTCTACCTCGCTGTTAACAGTGGCGAGAGTTTCTGCCTCGTTGTATTCGGTGAAGGGTTCCACCGGCCGTGATGTGCTGTTTCTCGTCGTCGGCGCGGGTGAGTGGGCGATGATGGGCATCGGTGAAGCTCACTGGCGTTCTGGTTTTGGGACGATTTTTGAATGGGGTAGATCTGTGGTTATTCGACGACTCTGATGGATGGTGATGGCCGGGTTCTCTCGCCGGCGACATGATATCCGTCGTTTTCGACGAGGTCCATGGAGGCAGATGGCTTGAATCTCTCGCCAGCGACATGGATGGAGGCAGTTGGATTTTCATCGACTCACTTCTCGAGGTGGCGTGCAGCTCAAGGTGACGCAAATAGAGGTCGCGTGTGGCTCGAGGAGGTGCGTGGTTCGATTAATGTTTGAATTTGAATTTGATTCGTTGTTTTGTGTATCTCGCTTATGCTGGTTTGAAGATGGAATGTTGTGTGGTTTCTGGATTTCCTCAAACAGGGCTACAAGGGAACTGGCTACCCTCAAACCGGCCATTAGAAAATCAAAAAAAATTATTTGCAGTAAGAGAAAGCTAAAAATCAAAAAACAAAAGTGAGATTGAGAAATTACTTCCTTCCACATGATAATTTTCAATTAAAATTCCCTTGAATGAAATAATTAAAATTTTAATATAAAATATCATTAATAATTAAGTAATAATTATACTACATGTCAAATCATCAGCATATAAACCACATTATAGTGAATTGGTTGATAATAACAATTAAATATCAATGGAATGTAAATTGAGAGGAAATCCACTACTTAATACTTAATTTTAATTAAACACCCTTTATACTCATGTACAATAGTTTTAATCATGTTATTAAATTATACCAGAGTCATATTAATATTTATTATGTCATATATTATCCTCTTATAATATTTTATCACCTTTTTTTATAATCATTCATTGTTTTCATTGTTTCGTGTGTTAATTGCCTTGCTTTTTGAGTATGTTCTGAGTTTTTTTCCTCATACATTGATAATGATTTCATCAACTCAACAATTTAAACCATTATTCAAATATCATATATATTCAGTATATTTTTATTCAGATTAACCTATAAAATTTAGTGTTGGAAATGAAATACACCATTCATGGAGATGGAATGTTGTATGCACGCATGGACATTGTTTTCATTTTCTACTTCGGATAAAAGGAAAAAAATTAATTGATACATTATCAATATAGTATAATTTTTATGTCATATATATCAAAAAAATTTATAAAGATCATACTTAATTCATTCTATATAATTCTTCATTGATTCATATCGTTTTGTGAGGCGGTCGTTCGTCGGACACACAAGCGGCATTATTATAATCACAAAAATGGAAAGCATGAAGGTATGTTTTAGATGATAAATATAAAAGAATAATTAAATCATAAATGTAATATATATCATCTATAACCATTATTTCCATTGTTATTCCCAACATTTAATGGTGGTAATGAGAAAATAAAAGGGCATCAGTTCGTGAGGCGGAGGTTTGTTGTACACACGAATAATGATTTCATAACACATTTGATGGAAGTGTGTTTGTTTGTAGTTCATAACCTTAAAAAATAAAATCCCTATATGTTTAATATAATGATTTTATTATATAATATTATATAAAAAAATATTGAAGGAGGTGGAGAATATTTTTTAAAATAAGGATGCTTATTAAAGAATATTACCTCTCTATTGGGTATCCTCTTTATATTTTCAGTAAAGCCTTAAAAGTGTGGATTTTCCAAAAACATGGATTCAAGGATGAGTTTAGGGATGTTTGGATATTTTTTTTGTATGTTTCTTATTATCAAAAATTCTTTAGATGTGTGATTAAGAGAGAAGAGGAGGTGTTCTTTATAAATCAGGTGAATGGAAAACTAGTAAATTTCTAACAGAGAGAATTCCACCCATGTATCTTCCATATAAATATATCCAATAATATAATAATATTGATACTAGAAGGGATAATTTCTAAATATGGACATCAAATGGTTTCTTTTTAGGTTTCAAGGTCTATTTTTCCATAATTTTAATGTTTAGTCCCTTGGTAAACATTTTTTTATCTTAATAGTCATGATTAATTCTAACTGTTTTCACTAATAATAGAGGTAAAAAATCATGTTATAATTATTATAAATTATTAATAATTTTTATTAAAAATATGGTATCAATTGTTCTAAATCCAATTCATATAATTTTTAAAAATTTATTTTTAATTTAACCTTGTATACGTGTCGAGAAAGAGGGTTTTCAATGTGAATGTGTTCAAAAGTTTACAATGATTTTATATCTAAATTCATTATGAAATGGATTCCAATGAACTAAATAGAATAAATTATTAATAAATTATCGAATAAATCTTTAGAAGAAATTTTAAAAAAAATTAACCATATAAATTACTTGAACAAAAAGGAATCTTTCAATTAAATTCAATATTTTTTTCTATTAAACAAAAAATAAAAATTCTTAGAAAATTAAAAAAATCACCTTAATAGAATGCCTGAATTACAATTTCAGAAATGATGTTTATTTTTTCATAATTTTTTTTAAATTGGTGAAAACTAATTTTAAATTTTATGTACCAAGTGTGATTAATCCGTCTTTTAGAAAATATTGTTTTCCAGAAATGTTTTATTTTCATTTAAATGGTTCTTATTTTTTTACTAATCATTACATAACTAATAAAACATGTCTAAAATATATATTTAAAAAATTTATTTAATAATATTAATAATATCCATTACAATGACTAGATTATAAACTAATATATCAAATAATAAAATTTCAAATAATATATTATTATTCAATAAAACTATGACTTCCTTGTAATTAAAGATATCAACAAAATTAAATTTATTCTAAAAGGAATATATTGTAAACTCTTGGGTGTTATATTAATGCATCAAAAAAACAATTTCAACAAAAGTTTCATGGATTTTACCTTCTATATAAGGTAGTGTAGTTTTTATTCATAATATTCTTTTTCCCCATATTGCTTCCTCTGTTTTGTGATTTATCCAAACTACCTTTTTCCAGATGTGTCATCCAATACCTCAATACTTGTCTGATTATATCAATAATTAAGATGGATTCTTTACAGTATCATTGATAATGTTCTAACTGTACCTTATCAAAGGTGATAACATGTTTTGGGTCTAGAATTCACTTTCATAGTAATGATATGTGAAACACAACTTGTACTTTTTAGGGTTATAGAAGAATTGAAAATTGATAAGCAACAACCCTGATTCTTTCAATAATTTCAATGATTTTTATGAACATGTGTCTTGGTCTCCCTTCCTTACTAATCCTTATAACACCCTTTTATAGAGATACCGTTAAGAAAACCCGATCTCCCATGTAATATTCCAAATCATTCCTCTCATTATTAGAGTAACTCTTTTTTCTAATTTGAGATGATTTAATGTGATCCAGAATAGCCTTTACATTTTTTTTCTCTTCAACTATTTTTGGGCCTCTCAATTTCCGTTCGCCAACATAACCCCAACAAGTTAGAGTAAAAAATATATTTCTATATAATGCCTCATATGGTTCCATTTTAATTCTTAAATGGAAACTATTGTTACAGTAAAACTCTAAAAAATTTAAATAATAATACCACATACCATGGAAGTTGATTTAGAATGTCATAAACATTTCATTCATTGTTTGAATAGTACTTTTTAACTATCCATCATTTTGAGGATGGTAGGAGGTTCTCAAATGATGCTCGTTATTAAAGAGAATTCTCAAGAATATTCTATAATTTTGATGTAAAATGGGGATCTTGATCAAAAATAATTAAAAGATAGGCACCAAAATGTTTTACGGAATTATTAATATAGATCCTTCTGATACATTAAATGGGTAAACCTTATGTTATTTCAATGTAATGTGTTGATTTAGTTAAGTGATCTACAATAACCCATATTGCATCATTATATATAAGATCATTTCGTAATCCTATAAAGATGTCCATAGTAATGTCATCCCACTTACATACAAGAATTTGAAGTGGTTTCACAACACCTTTAGTTTGTTTTGTTGTTACATTCATTTTTTGATAGACCAAACATCTACAAATATAGTCAATAATTTCATACTTCATATTATCCCACCAAAAAGATACATTCAAATCCCTATATAGAGTTTTTCCTGGGGGTTTATAAATAAATTTTTCCTATGAGAATCATCAAAAAAATCCTTTTTAACTCTTGTATAGATTTAATTCGTAATCTGTTCCCAAACATCATAACATAATCTTCATAAATAATGTGTGCTCATTTCCAGTCATTTACAGCTTTAATATTCTTTTGAAATTTCTCACCATAAGATTAAAAATTCTCTATATTTTCTAATAAATATGGTTTTAAAATCATTTGAAAAAATGATTGATGTCTCCACTTCCATAATGACCTACATATCTTTCAATACCATATCCATGAATATATAACCCTTCTCAAATCTCATTTAGTTCATAATTCCATTAACATTCCCACTCAATACATCAGCTACAATGTTTTATTTCCCTAAGTGTTAGTGTATCAAGTAGACATAATCCTTGAAAATATAGAGCCATCACATTTTTATCATATTCAGATCAATTTGTGAAAACATATATTTTAGGATTTTATAATTTTTATATATCTCGCATCTTTATCCATAGAGATAATGTCTTCATATCTTCAAAGAAACTTTTATAGCAACAAAACCAAGATCATTGGTAGGATAGTTCTATTCTTGAGTCTTAAAACTCCTTGATGCATATGAAATAACCTTATCATTTTGAATTAGTACACAACCAAGTCCCTTATTCGATGAAAAACAATATATAATAAACCATCACATTCTGATGGTAGATTCAAAATCATAACCTTGACTAATATTTTTTTTATTTTATCAAAACATTCATAAAATTATTTTTGCCAAAAAAAACATAACCCTTTTATGTGTAAGCTTGGTTAATGGGTTAGACAATATGTTGAAATTATGAATGAATCATTGATAGTAACCTGCCAAACCAATGAAACTATGTACCTTAGTTAAGATCATTATTATAGGATATTCTCTCATTGCCTTTGTCTTTTCAGGATCAAATCATATTCCATTCTCAGAAATAATTGAGATAAGAAAAGAAACTTCTTGAATCCATAAATCACACTTACTAAATTCCCCAAATAACTCTTTCCTTCTAATAGTATCAAGAACAATCTGAAAGTTATTCTCATGGTCCTGATAGATTTTATAAGACAGAAAAATATCATTAATGAATACCATAACAAAATCATGAATATATTCCTTCAATACTCTATTAATTTGATTGATAACAATAGGAAATTCATTATAAAATTAAAATGGGATTAATGTAGACACATAATTTTCATACCTCGTTCAAAAATTTGCCTTCAAAATGTCTTATTTCTTTACTCCCAGCTAATAGTACACAAAACAAAGGATAATAATTTAAACATATTGAGCTCTTTGAATTTGAACGAATACATCATTAATATGAGGCAGAAGATACATGTTCTTGGTCATAATATCATTGATTTCCCTATAACATATTTACAACCTCATGGATTCATCATTCTTCTTAATTAAGAGAACAAGGAATCCCCAAGGTGAAACAATAGGGTGAATAAATCCCTTTTCACTCAGATCCTCTAATTATTTCATCAACTCCACTAATTTAATAGTGTACATTCTATAGAGAGTCATTGAAATTGTTCTTTCACTGAGAAATATATCAATAGAGAACTCAGCCTCACACTTGATCGAATTCCTAGGTAATTCGTAAGAAAATAAATCAATATATTCTGAAAAAATATACACATCTTTAATTTTAAGACTACATTATTCATCCCCAAATTTTTTCTTCTCTTCTTCCCCGATAATATCATTTAGTAGACCTATTGGGGGTGGACCTATATAATAATCATACAATGATGTATTTACTTTAAAGAGATAGAATTCTGCATGTTCCTCAAAAATAATAATTTATTTCTTCTAACAGCATATTATTGCATAATATTTTTAAAGTCAGCCATTAAAAAGGTTTATATAGAAGTCAACCATAGGTGTGATAATATGTTCATCAAATAATGCGTGTTTACATTCCATAATAGGGACTTCCCGACACATCATTTCTGAAATGATACTTCCCTTAGGATTTTTGGCTCAGAACACCCTTATTAAATCAAAAGGTAAATGTCTAATTTTATTGGAAAAATTTGTAGATATAAAAGAGTGTGAGGATACATAATTGAATAAATCATTAGATAAATTTTAAAATAGGATTAATGTTCATGCCACCACATCATTGGTTATGTCCACCTTAGTTTTAGAGATCGCAAATGCTTGGGATTCTATCCTAGGTGTATTTTGTGGTGGATTACCTTAATGATTAGAAAATTCATTTTAATATTTCCCCACCTCTTTACAACTAAATAACTAGAAATAATTGATTTTTTTATTCCCCTAGAAATATTTATCCTAGTGACCCTTATTTCTGCACTTATAATATACTCTCAACCCCTTCAAGAATTTTTTAGGGTGGTTCCTTCAACAATTTTTATAATATGGAAATCACTGTGTTTTTTGCTTCTTATTTGATGCATTTCCTTTTTCATAGTGTTAGATGACCTATTATTCTATTGGTTTCCCTTGACCATGTAAGATATATATAACTTCATCTCTATGTTTATTGCACATAATACTATTTAATCATATGATGAGAAATATTGAGAGACCAACACCCTTCAATGACTTGGATTAATCACTTCAAAGAAGTGTTCAATCATGCACTCTATAGAGCATATATATAATATATATAATAGCTAGATCGCCTTATAAAGTTATCTCATACTCAATAAAAAACTATTCCTTTTTCTTTAAGCTAAGTAACTTTTTCATCATCTCAATTTTTTTTAAATGGGGGAAATATTTATAAAATAATTTCTCTGAAAATTTATTTCATTCCATAATTTCTATTTCCTCTTCATACCTATTATTTTAAAAAAAATGTCACCATTCATCAACATTTCCTTCGAGATAATTCAATTAAATGTAACCTTTTTCTTCTCACCACACCCCACAACCATCAATAACTTCTCTAAAGACATAATCCATTATTCAGTTATAATTCCATTAGTAGTCCCACTAAACATTAGGGGATTATATCCCATAAAGTGATCCAGTATAGGATATTATTACTATAGAATAGGTTTCTCCATCCAGAAAAGTTATATTTTATAACCTGATTAAGATACCAAATATAGCAATAATTTTCCCAGTTCCAATACCATCATCATTGGCTTACTCGGTAGGGAAATCTCTACATTGTCCAAGAATATTGATTCCCTTATTTCTTCCAAGTACTACCTCTAAATAATGGAATACACTAGATTAGATCATAACATTCTGTAACATAATGTTTTACCCCAACACTAGAGAAATAAATATCATAAATTGAAGGATTTATGAATGACTAATCTCATAATCATAAAAATGATATTCTTGAGGATATATTTATTTTCAAATCCTTCATAATGTTTTGTAAAGAAAATGTGAATTATCCTAATAATATACCCCTAAACTATTAATCTAGGTGCACATTGTGGCCTATTGTCATGTACCAGGTTACTCTAAATTTAATACTAATGTTCCCTTTTTGGAGTTATTACCCCGAGGAATATTTTTTCTAGATCCACGTCCACATGTAGTATCTAGACAGGGATGTATTTCAAGTAAAAACAACATAATAATTACATTAAAAAATCTTTAGGATACTCTTCTATACTTATCCTCAAATTCTATAATAGTTCTATGTTATACAATATATGATTTTATAAATACGGTTCCCAAGGTTTCTACTAAACATTCTCTAACAACAACTCTAATGACCCTAACCACAGTTTCCCAACGTCGGTGCCTTACTATATTCAATTGGCATAAATACAAGATTCCAATACCAAATGACTAGTTAGTTTATTATTTTTAGAAAACCAAATACATACATGATACCAATTTACATTAGGAAGAGAAAAAAAACATAATACATAAAAATAGAAAATTAATTGCATCCTTGATATCTCATTCAAAGACATATTCTTCATATCTTGGAGAAAGGAAAAAAATAAGGGTGAGCTCAAATTCATTGTAAGGTTTAAGTAAAGTGGAATATATAAGGATTAATTAAGCATAATAAGCGTGTTAAGGTAAATAACAGAACTCCCATGTCATTTAAATAACTTCACATTATGATAAGATAATGAAAAATCAATATGGATAGGTAAATAACGTAAAACACATTACTTTTAATCAATAAAATAAAAATAAAACCCATCCAATGATTTTATCACATTGAAAATATAATGGATAATTACAACTGAATTCAAAATAAAAGAAGTCCTTTATTATTGGATCTTATTTCTGAGGCACAAGAAAACCTCTACCTTCAAGACCTTTTATAAGAAGTTTTAAAACTGCATCTGAAATCATATTTAATTTAGCCAACTTTTTTTTCTCATGAGAGCTGTCTAGACATCGAGGGGTTATATATAATTGGGATCAATCTAAATATTATTGTCTAATGAAATAATCAATTAAATTAATGAGCAATTTTATTATCATCAAATATCCATATTGAGTAAAAGATATAGATTCATAAGTATTTCCCCAATTAATTAATTAAATTCCAATGTAAACACCATATGAAAAAATAGTATATAGTCTAAATAATAATCATATCCATTATAAAAGAACTTGAATATTTGATAAAAATTTAATTACCAATTAAAAATCATCAAAATTTAATAATTTTTCTAGAAAGTTAACAATTACGTAAAGTAAATGAGATTGCGTAATATTTTATTAAAATTAGTTACTTTCCTGTAAAATCCCCTAGAATGATGTAATTAAAATTGAAACTTAAAATTACATGAGAAATGAATTATTAATGATATAACATGTCATATGGGAATTATATACACGACATAAAGCGGAATGGGAGTATAATAAAGATTAAGATTCAATGAAATGTAAATTGAGACGAAATCCATTAACTTACACTTATTTTCTTAAAACTATTTAACTACTTTTATAATGGTTATATGAATTTAATTGACTTATAACAAACCCATATTAATATTTATAATATAATCTATGATCCTTTTTTATAATCTTATCACCCATTTGTTAATAATCATTCATTATTCTTATTGTTTCGGTTGTTAATTGCCTTATTTTTTAAGAATGTTTCGACTAGTTATTTTTTTCCTATTATATAAATCAAGATTTAAAAATATACAGAATCTAAACCAATATTTAAATATAATATATATTCATTATGTATGTATTTATATCAATCAATTGTATTTAGCGATAGAAAATTAAATACACCATTCATAAAGACGGTAGGTTATATATATACATGAACATTGTTTAGATTTTCTTATTAGACTAAAAGAAAGAAAAGTAATTGATATATTGAAATTATAAAAAAAATTATGTAATATATATAACAGTTTTTTATTAAACTAATCCATATTTCGGCCCATGTAATTATTCAAGAAATCCTATCAGTTCATGAGACAGTAGTCCATCGTACAAAAGAGCGGTGCTATCATATTCCAATAAAATAGAAATCAAGATGGTATGTGTGACATGATAGTTATAAAATAAATATAATATAAAATATATCATATATTTCAAAAATATCATATAAAAATTTTGTTTCCATTTTTATTCCCCACCTTGAATGGTTGTAATGGAAAATGTAACAACATCAGTTCACGAGACAGTTGTCTTCCTCACACACAAATGATGATTTTATGACCCATTTAATGGAAGTGTGTATGGTTTTAGTTCATAAAATTAACTTAAAAAATAACAACATATGTAATATAGTAAGTTTATTATATACTCTTGATCTAAAAAAATAAGGATGTGTTGAAGGAAATAAAATAATGACAATTGAAGTAAAACATTACATCTTCTTTGGGTATCAACGTTAGTTTTTCACAAAATACATAAAATAATGAAATTTTACCCAAAAAAGGCTTGTAGGATGAGTTTAGGGATTTTGGTAAGTGATTTGGTTATGGGATATATGGTCTAAAAGGATTGATAGGTGTGAGGAATAGAGGATATGAGGTGGCCTTTTATAAGTGGAGCAAGTGGAAAACATGGGATATATTTAAAGAGAGAATTCAACCCACATTTATTCCCTGTCAGATGGATCCAATAAAGAAAATATAAAGATCCTTGAAAGATTAAGGTATAAATTTGGAGAGAAAATGGGCTTTGGATAAGTAACAAGATCATTTTCAACTAAATTATTAATATTAGTCCCTTGGTAAACTCATTTTTCTCTAAATCGTCGTGATTAATTTTAAATGTATTCACTAATACTTATGGTCAAAAATTAAGTAATATTTATTAGTAATTATTAATTATTATTATCTTAAAAATGGAATATATTTTTCAAAATTATACTCATAAAAGTGAAAAAAATGATTTAATATTAGTCTCATTGATGTGTTGAGAAGGGGTGCTTTTAAAGTGAAAGTGTTCACAAGTTTACAAACTTTTTATATATAAATTCTACATGAAATTTACTATAATGGGTTAAACTGAATTAATGGATATATAATTTTACTAATTCTTCTTTAAAAATAGTTTAAAATATAATTTTTCTATATGAATTATTTAATTTAAATTTTAGATTTCAATTAAAATTCAGTATTCTTCACTACTCATCAAAAAATAAACCTTCTCATAAAATTACAAAAAATTAACCCTAAGATAAATTTTTATTATAATTTAAAAAACATATATTTATGTTTTCATATAAATTTTCTATAATTGTAATAATTAATTTCAATTTATGTTCACCAAGCATAATTTATCTCTCTTATAGAAACAAAACAAATTTCTAAAATATTTCATTCTCTTTTAAATGATAATTATTTTGTGACTAATCACTAGAAGACTAATAAAAATGTTTAAAATATAATTTTTAATAATTTATTTCGTCCTTTTCATACCAGTCATTCGAGAATCTTGGTTATAACTTAATATATGAAATAATATTATTTTAAATAATATATTGCTTTTCAATAAAATTTGGTCTAGAGTTTAACTAAACATATCAAAAACATTAAAATTCATTCTTTTAAGAAAGTAGACAGAGAAATTAATAGATCCATCACCCTTATAGAATTTAAAAGATATATTTCCTTTATCATTTCCTTCTCTATTTTTTCACTTTTTTGATATAAATTTCATACTTTTATTTTATCCTTCGTAACCTTCATAATATTCCCCTATTCCACTAGTGGACATAACTACCACTTCAATTATTTCCATTTTGTTCATGGATTTCAAATCCCTCTACTCAGCATTTATCGTAAATATGGGTAGTTTTCACATTCCATAATCAAGAGTGGAATTACACAACTTTTCAAGGGAGAGATCTTCCTTATATTTAATTGTTGAAATATTTGGTTCAAATATAAATGGAAAATTTCTGATTAATTTTTTAACCCTAATAAAATCGTTCAGATTGTCTCCACATCCTATGATATGTCTAAAAAATTCATTCACTATAGTGAAATATTCCCCAATAATATCATCTTAAACCATCCTAGCATCTTCAAATAAAGAACTAAAAATAAATAGTTTGTCTCCATTGATCTTTATGTTTCATTCAATCATGTAATGAATTTTATCCCAAGTTTATTTGGTTATACACATACCCATCTGTTTTTTATAAAAACATTCCTACAGGGAAGGAAATATATCATTTCAAGACTTCACATCTATTTTGAGGTTCCTATTATCATTAAATTTCATATCCCTATCCCCTATAATGGTTTGAATTCAAATTTTATCAACATTAAAAACTACCAAAACTTGTGAAAGTATATAAGGTTTCATTTGATTCTTTAATTAATAAATATTTTTATTATAATAAAAGTGAACACCTAAAATATTCATAAAACCCTGGCCTTCTATGGATGACATGAAAAAGAGTAAAATATCAGGGGTAACCCCTTTTCATACTACTTTTATTCCCCAAAACCATTGGTGTATCACTAAGAGGGGGTGAAATAACGGTAATTATTTTTTAAAATTCATTTCTTTTAATAATAAAACCCATGTGAAATATTAGAGTCACAATTAACTATTAATATCACAACCTATCCCGTTTTAAAAGATAAAAAATGAAAAACAACACATAGTAACTTGTTCATGGTTCGACCTCAATATGATTTCCTAATCCTCTCAAGGTTCAGGATAAGTTTTGAGACATGGATAATCAAAATTATAAATTCTATTACAAGAGAGGGTAGTGTACATCCTTGAATCCTTATAATCTTCCAAATGTATAGTATAATGTGAAGGTTGATGACTTACTTGAACTTTTAATACAAAAAAACTGGACATTGTTGTTTACCCAAGTATCAATAGCCTTTAATGATTAACTCATTACTCTAGGAGGAACCAGATATTCAGAGTACTTCTAAATGAATTTTCTTCAAATATAATATTTAATTATAAGTTATTCTAAAATATTTTCATAAAAAATTAATCAAAAATCCACATTCAATTCATTTCATGAACTTCGGGATAATTAATTAAGGGATGAGGTCATGAATTGATGAAAAAATAACATTTCATCTCAACAACTAGTAATTGGATCAATTTAAATAAAATCAATTTTCTATAACCTTTATAGATTTTCTAGTGGAGTGTGGTTCATATTCTTGATACATTCACCAACTTTGTTATAATAACTCTTCAAAGTAGCATTCCTTTGGTCACTTCTCTCAAAATTCTGAAACTAGATTTTCCTCTTCAATCCCTATTTTTAAATTTAGACATTGAATACTAAAAATGTTTCAAAATAGATTTTGGAAATTTCTTCTTTCCTTAACACACCAAATATATTGTTCATGGATAACCTCAAAAATAGAATAACCTATCATGAAAAATAATTTCAAATATTATAATTTAAAATATAAATGAATTTTAATCAGGATCCATATAATTTACTCTCCAATATAACATAATTTAATCTTAGATTGAATAATTTCAAGACCAAGCTAGTAATATTTAAGAGTTATTACATAGAAATGAATCATTTGAAATGAACTCTAAAATGAATCATTCGAACACCTATAGACTCATTTAAACTAGAGACTTACTTACCCAAAGAGTAATTTATAAAGTGCTCACAAATTAGATAAACATGGCCAATATAGAAATATGTTTATATTTGTTTTATAAATTTTTCAAAATTACATACTTTTAATTGTTCAAATTAAAGGTCCTTATTTATTTATTATTTAAACCACATAAAAATGTTTTTTTATTATTGGTATGATTAAATTTTAGATAATCATTAAATATTTTATATTTAGATAATTTAAAAAAATTAATAATAAAAATTGGATTAAAAATTATTTATAATTTATAAAATTTCTTATATTTAAGGAAAGAAAATTCATATAATGATGAATACCAAGGATTTTATATATTATTGAATTTAAAGATTTTATATTCAAAAATATAGAATGTGTATAATATTTAAGATAAAATTATTTAATACTTATAATTAGGTTTTATATATGAATTATTCATAAATGGTTATTTCATGTTTAAATATTTTAATTTCTCATTTATTTAAAGGCTATTATATTTTTTATCCATTATAATAAACTATTTATATGATTAATAATGAATTATTTAGTTTAAATGTTAAATTACTTCTTGGAAATAGAGCCATGCATTATATGTTAGGTCTGAAAATTAATTGATTTTTTTATCCACCTTGAACTCAGTTTGTAATTGAAGTTATGAACATAAATTTAGTTGTTGAATATATTTTATAGATATTAGGTTTTAGAGAAATGATGAATTGAATAATATATTGAGTAATGTCTCCCTATTCAGTGGTATTTATGTTTGGGCACCTACTATCTTGGAGATTTATGCCTTCTATAGAATGGTGAATGAGATTAGTTCCTTTTCTTTATTAGATTACTCATGTAGTGATTATCAATCTAATATAAATCTAAGCTTTTACAAAGAGTTTTCAAATAAATTATGCATATGATGAATTCAAATATATGTAAATTTAATTGACTAAATATTTTCAGTGAGTAACAAAAAAACTTCTGGGTTGTGTAAATATTTAAACATCAATATGGTATAAAAATATTAATTTGGTGAATGGTAATATGATTCTATACTAAATCGATGGGATTAATCATACAAAAACCATTTAAAATATTATAACATGGTGAGATTAAATCCGTATAAAAAATTGAGTGTTATATTCCTTCTAAAGTGGAACTTTTCAATACCTTGATCAACTAAGTGCGTAATTTCATGAAAAACCGTGGTTCCCCTATATTTTATTATGTAAGTAAAGAAAGTTATGGGTGAAACTATATTATCATCGAGTATTTCTAGGAATAATTTGGGTGCCTCTAGATTTTCCATTTTTATCCTATTCTTCTCATTTTATTTGGGTTAAACTATATGGGAAACCCTAACAGTTCAGAAACCAGAGAAATATAATTGATTTTATCCATTTTGGGGATTAAAAAAATTGATTTCTTCTTAACTACCCAAAATTATTATATTATATGATTGGGATTATGAACAACCTAAATATATCTGTGGTCAGAAAATTCAAATGAAGACTCCTTTCATCGGAAAATATTGATCTTTTCCTCATAATGGATATTATGTGTATTAAAAGGGGTATCATTGTTTGTTCCAATTATTTAATAAAATTCATTTCTATGTAGTTATAAAATATGATACATATCTAATAAAATATTCTATTGTAGTTGAATTTCATTATCATCATAAAACAAAAATTTAAGATTAATCATTAGAAGAAGGAGATAAATTTAATCTAGATGTATTACTTTTATCTTAATAAAATTTCCTTAGTGTGATTGGGAATTTAAGAAATGTTATAAAGTAAAATTCAATGTTACAAAATAGTTCCTTCTTAAATAAGCATGTTATGAAGTTATTCATCATATGAATATAAATTCTTATGGAATCCAAGAATGATTCACTTAATATTTCAAAATTATTTAATTGAAAATGGCCAAATGAATTTTAGTCTTCATGAATATACTCAATATTATTGGTTCTATTATACTTTAAGTAATTTTAGTCTCATATAATCAATATTATTAGTTATGGTAACATATATTCAATATGATTGAATATTCGAATGAATCAGTGAGACAAAATGTTTCCTTAAAGATTTATTTGGTATAAAATTCAATTAAATTATTTTAAAAAATATATGATATTTAATGTATGATTTAAAAGTGTTGTAAACATATAGAAGGTGTGAAAGAGAATGTGGGTAAATGGTGGATCTTGAATTAATGGATCAAGGGATATGTTTCATTGATAACATGAATGATTTAAGAATGGATGAATATTTTATAATTTGTGTCACATGTCATTTGTATCTTGAGAAGAGAATATAAAAAAAATTAATAAAATATGATAATTGTATATACTAAACCTAATTTTTGAATTATTTAATTCTATAATATAATTAAAAAGGTATACTAAAATATATTAATCTAGTTAGAGAATTAATGCCATTTTCATTTCTGTAAATGTTCCTACAATGTGAATATATTCATTAAACGTTTCCATGACATTATAAATGTGTTGAGGATCAACTAACTGGGTATAGGATGACTATGTTATAGGTTCTTTATGATAAGTAATAGTGGGTAAAATTTCAATCTAGAAGAAGAAAAATTGGTGAAATGTTGAACAATGTTTATTCAAGAGGCTATTCAAAGTCACTGAATCCTATGTTTTTTATAGAGAAAGAGTAATAATTTTATATGATGGATTATCAAGATACCTGAAGGAGTTTTGGGAAAATTTATGGAAAATAAATTTTAGTTATATATGTTATAGGATTTAATTATTGATATTTGAAATATAGGTGATAATAAATGTATACTCTAAAAATTTTTATAAATATACAAGAGCTCAAAATAAAATTAGTAATTATTTGATTGTTTGGTTTATATTCAGGAAGCAAAGAGTTTCAACATAAAAAATTTAAATGTAAAATAATGTGTTATTATTGGATGAATATTAGTAAAATATAAGTATCTTCATCTAGTTTATCCTTTATTTTAAGAGAAGTTGTAAGAGAAATAAATAGTTATCATAAACAACATAAGATGATTAATATCATAAACATGGTTTATGATTCATTACGATTATATATCACGTTTTGAGAAGAAGGTATGGGTAAAAATGTTTTATCCAAGAGAAATTTTTTATTTATATATTTGTTAAAATATAATGGAATGTGATTAATTCCAATTAGTGGGATATTTTAATGAATAGTATTATTTTCAAGAAAAATACACCAAAAACATAAAATACCAAATATGATTTTGGAAAAATAGTTTATTTATTAACTATTCTCATTTGGAAAAAATAAATATTATTTAATAAACAAAAAAGAGTTTGTGTTGTTCTTCAGCCAAGTATTTTGGGAAGAATATGGTGATTAAGATGTTAATTGCAATGTGTTTTCACATAGAGAAGTTCAAAGTTAACAGAAGATGGACCACACTAGTACAATGATAGAGTGATTTATATTTAATATCATATATAGTTTAGGATGTTTGATGGTAAATAAAAACGTAATGAGTTACATTTAATTATCATAGATGGTCGATATCACTATTTCCTAAAAAATGCCAGTATAAAATCAATGTGATATTAGACTTAGTATCTGAAAAAGGTTTAGGATACATGATAATATAAATATTTAGATATAGTTGTCATTAAAAATTATTATCATTCTTTCCTGAATGATTTTATTATTCATATTATAAAGTGAATTAGATATAATATCCTAAAATGTTTTTGGATGTGGATTTAAATAGAAATGTAAAGTGTAACATTAGTTAGGATACCAAAGTGGACCTCACATTATCCCAAAATAGTTTAGGATATTTAGGTGATGATAAATCTAAAATTTATATTTAGTTACCATATTAAAGTGACTTTCAACATACCTGAAAAGCATTTAGGATATTTTGGTAAATTAACAAAGTCACAGTTACATTATTTGAAAAACATTTCATTGATTGTTTTGATAGAAATATATCTATGGATGATGGTGATGAACATAGAAAAAGTTATAAGTAAAAATATAAGGACATTCTAAAATTTGAGGGGATTATGTTAAAAATATTGAATATTTTCAATGATTTTAATTGTCTGGAATATGATTAACAAATCTCAATATTATTCAAACGTTATTACTTTATAGATGTTTCTCAGTAAAGTTTTGTTGGGAGGGTTTTATCTTATGGTCATTAGATATGTTACAAGAATTAAATTTCATATAATGAGTTAATAAAACCCCTGAACATGAAGCATACATAAGGATGATCTGGAATTTTAATATATAGGATATGACAGATATAAGATTATGTTGGGTTTTTTTAAGTATTATTAAAAGCGTTTTAGAATATAAAATGTATCATATTATTGAAAAACTCTATTTTATCATTATTTCATGTGTGGTGCATAAATGTATATATATATATATATATATACATTTAATGAAGTGCAATGATAATTGACTTCTCAAATTATGACTCTAATCTATCTCTAACTGACATTCATCATGAGGTATTATAGGTTATGATAAAATGTTATGGTTAGCATGAGTGGGATTTCTGTATAGAGATAAAAAAATATGTTCATCAGGCACAAAACTAAGAATATAATTCTTTGTGTGCACTAGATGGCTAACTAGTTATATCACTAATAGCATCCTATAGATGCCTTTAGTATACTAGGGGTGTGTGGATCATATTTCATTATCTACTACCTGACGCTGGTGATATTCCTAGCATGAAAAACATTATATTTTGACACCATAGTTAGATAAGTTATAAGATAACATAGCTAATACAGAGGTGTTTGGGTATATTGCTGACTATCTCATCAGTTGAAGCTCAACCAAGATGAGATTCTTCCACTAGTATGATGAATATGAAATTAACTTCCCCAATTAAGAAAGATTTTGGACGTTGTTTCCTCACATAGATATTAAATATGATGTACTTATCTATATGGATAAGGGGAACGTGATAAACTTATTCATAAGGGTGAATTACATGGGATTTATACATTGATATGTTTAGTTTATACATTATAAATTGATAATACCTGAGTTGGATACATATGAAGGGAATGTTTTATGTCCCATGGTCATATAATGTCTTAGATAAAGGGAATGTATCAATATTATAATTTTCATATTATAAATAGTGGTGGTTATAGGTAAATATAAACATGTGTTAGATAGAGATCACACCATATCCCTTTATTACTAGAGTACCATTACCTTTTTTCTAGAGGATTCCCTTTTCTTATATTTATGAATATGGAGATTCAAATTTTCTTATCAATTCCACAAATACCTAGTAGGTCTCACTTTTTGGTTGTCTAAATGGTGATTGAACTTGAACTTGATAGCTAAAATAAAAGTGTTTAAGTGTTTGTTCAAAAAATCTTTTTGGATGGGTATTCAAAAGGTGTTCCAAATAATGTGATATAATGTGAAGGAAATAATTTATTTCCAAAAAAGTTTTAAAATATATCCAAAATGTTTTTTTGTATGAAGTCATAATTATTTTATATGGAACAATATTAGGTGAAATGGAAAATTTTCTTTGAGGCTTAGAGAAAGTGGCAGATTGAAAGACACACATGACCTAAATCCATAGACTACATGAAATTAATGTCTATATAATATTCTATGGCATATTATGCTATTACCTTTGATCATGTAGTGATTACAATCAATAAATCCTCAAACTATGATATCATTTAAGGATCCATTTCATAAGATGAAATGTGTGGGATATTGTTTTATTCATAAATGTGATGTATGAACTGGATAGGGAATGAACTCATGCATTGTAATATTTCAGTAAATTATATATCACCCAAGAAGTTTCCTTGGGTATGATGTAAATCACTATAATATGATTGTCTTTTATGTGAGTTCTACATGCTAGGATAAAACTCTGTGGAACCTGAACCACTATCCTCTTAAATACTCATATAAAAGGTTAAAGAGACTATGGTAGGAGGAAAAATCCCATCTGGACATCATATAATTTAGGCTCAACCCATTGATTGATCATAGAGAGGGTACGTTTTCAGCTTCTCTTAGTGATCTCTCTCAAGACCATGTGTTGGTGATAATGATGTTATTGATTGTCTCTAGAGTATGGTATACATATTTGTAGTAGTTCTTCACTTATAGTGATATGTGATTTCATATTTATTCCTTAATGATCCAAGATTTATGGTCTCTTTTTCTTCTATAAAATTGATTAATTCCTAATAAACCATTATGAAACCAAATAGATTCTTAAACAGTAAATAATAAGATATTTTTATAAAATATCCTAGACTATCAAATAGATATTATTAAAAAGTAGAAAATTATCCTTCCAAATCACTATATTAGAATCATAAATAAGTGATTAATTGTATTAATAGAAATTATAATCGACTTCCACATCACTAAAAAGTTCTTAGATAATTATAAAACAAATTTGTTTTCAATGAAAAATCAGAAATCATATATGCATCATAGGTTGATTAATTCTTCTCTCTCTTTGATACAATTGATTATTAACAATGTAAAGTTTCATATTCTCAATTGTTTTAACTAAATTTGTAATTTTTATTCCCAAATTAAATCAATAATATTTGTATTAAAATTATTAAAATTACTATGGGGTTCGAATAAAAAATAATTCCCTGAAGAATGATAGTTTTAATTGGGAATAATAACTTCAAATATTCATTTTTTTCATTAATAAATGATTCCTAATTTTTGAATTTGGGATTTTCACAAATATAATCGGATATATTACATATTTAATAACTATTCGAAATTAAAAAAAATATTGGATCATAACTTTGACCACAGATATAATATTTTATAATTTATGCTTATTAAATAATTATTTGAATAAAATCTTCAGATGTATTTATTTTGGAATTCTTCTTCTTCATGTTCTACTAATTTTTATAAATTTTATGATTTCTTGGTGAAGGACTTATCATGAATCAACCAAATTCATACACTTATCATAAAAGTATTACTCAATATACATGAAGTCCAACAAGAGATAGAAATCACAAAATATCACATATAAAATTCTTGTGTGCATAAGATATAGCTCATACTTTTTATGGATACCTACCTAATATAAATCATTCCAAAATGTATGGATTTCATAAAAAACAAAAATAATTTTATGTATTTGATCGAATCTCATATGATTTATCTCAGAGTATAAAAAATATATTTTAAATTTCAATAAATTACTAAGAGTCTTATAGGATCAACAAGAAGTCTTATTCACTTACAAAAATAATTACAAGATGATTTCCAAGGAATTTGAAAAAAAAATATTTAGAAAAATATATAGAACCAACAATGAATTTATATACATTAATAATAAACATAAAAACCATAGAATTATCTCTTGACCATCTCCAAATAGCTCAAAAACACATCAAACATATTTCTAAATATTTTTCATATCCTATAAGAAATTGTTGAAAACAGATAAAACTCCTTGAAAAATCCCTTTGGGTACTCCAATCTCCCAATTTGGATTTGTTTTCAACCACGATAAACTGATTACAAGACTGAAAAACTCATAGAATAATCATAAAATCATAGAAAATCTCACATGAGATACATCTTGACAGCAATCCACAAGATAATTTAATTTTTTATAGAATTACTTCAATCATTTATAAGAAATGATTAACCATGTAATTTAAACGATCTTACCCTAAATCCAAGAACTAACTTCAAAATACTCTACACATTTTCACAATAACATAAACTCCTAGATTATTAATAAAAATGTATAATATACTCACTTATTCTCACTCTTTGTGACAGAGAGATATTACTTTATTTATCCCCATTAAAAACAAAATCCAAGTTTATAAGAGGGTATTCCAAATTTTCAGCAAGAGAGAGGATAGGGGTGAAAATTATTTTTTTAACATAGATCATAAAACCATTCTATAGGTACTTCCTTAGATAAAGTATCTACAATTTGGTCTCCGGTAGAAATAAATTATAATTTTATATCATAGTTGGTTACCCTCTATTTTATGAGGTGAAAACGGATATCAATGTACATAGAATTTAAGTGTTTAAGAGGATTTTTAGAAAGATCAATATCACATTTACTAACATATTAAATTATAATATTTTCTTCAATCCTCTTTATCAATTACTCATGTTTTCCATTCATGCAAATCATTTGAGTCCAAAAAAATGTTGTAGTGATAAATTCTACTTCTACGCTACTCATTGTGACTATGTTCTTATTATTATATAATTAACTAAAAAAATTGAAATAATAAATAATCCTCTAGAGTTGGACTTTCTATCATCACAATACCTTTAAAAATATGTATCAGTGAATCCAAGAAGATTCAATTATTTTCTTTTCCTACACAGCATTCCAAAACTCAAAGTCACTTTGATGTATTTAAGGAATCTATTTTTAGCCTTCAATCCTTTTAAGTTTAATTTTTTTTAATTTTTCAATATAAGAATAATTTTTAGGTTTTCATAGAGACTCATAATGTTATGAAATTAGAAACAATGAAAAATGATAAACCATTTGAGTACAGATTTAAATTGTTGGAATCATTCATCCTATAAAGGATCCAAATGATCAGAAATTTAATCCACTTCAACTCTTTATGAATAATCTTGTAAAATAATGAATCTATATTTTACCATGACATGATGAATCATAAATAATGATCTTAAACAAATTAAAACCATAAAATAAAATATGATTTTGGTGTTAATCCATTCTAATTTTTCTTGGATTTTGATAACACAGAGTGTTCTAAGACACATCATGTCATAGTATTACATTGGGGTTTTTGAAAGGAGTTTATTTTCCATAATTTCATACTTTAATTTCATTAGAAAGTCCAAATTATTCCTCCCTACTTCCCATGATTTTTCAGTATATGATTCTTCTCTACTAATCTACTAAGGGGTCATTATCTCTATAACAACAAGTGTGTTTACTATAATAGTTTTATTCTACACTTTCGTATTTGGAGACTATTTTTATTTGAAACAAGGAATATACTATAATTTTTCCCCTATACCATTACATATATCAACATTGTTAGACCTGATAATTTTATTCAACCTTTTATATGATCATTCTACATGTATTTTTCTCCAAATGAGTTTCCACCCTAGGTGTCTTGTAATATTTTTGAAATCAAAGATCATCTATAGGCTCGTATTCATGGTTTTATCCTTATAATCCCTTTATTTTAGCTACAGCCCCTTTCACCAGATGACTTCTATACCTCCTAGGAGAAAATACATTAAGTATTAAACCCTAACCCTCTAATCCAGTCATCAAACAACATAATTAATTTTCATTAAAGTTATATAGAATATATAGGTAAAAAACACATAGGGAGGTCTAAAATAGTGAAAACAAAGCACTTCATCTATGATCAAAGTGGTGAACTCAAGGGGGGATCAAATAATAATCTAGATCAACTAGGGATAGTCATGAACTCATCATGTATCTAAAAAATTAGTTGATTTGTTATCTTCATTCCACTGTGAAGTAAAGTCACTCCATTAATAATTCATGAACGAAATTTTCAAATGAGGTATTCGATGGACCAAGGGATGTGAGTCTTTCCAATAAAGGAGTTATGAATCACCATTGAGTGTGTTTTAATGTCAGTAATAGTAATTTTATTATTACATTAGGTCTCAAACCCATTCAAAATCTTATTAGACATATCCATAATTGAATTTTCACTACCATAGAAGCAGTTAAAGGATAATACAATCGAAAAATAATTGTCTCAAATGACACCACCTCCACACATAAGTCCAAGATTATACGATCCATTTACAATAAGTATGATCCCATATAATCATATTGATACCTCTAATATAGACATATTAGAAAAACAATTTTATTTCAAGATACATTAAAAAAAAGTTAGCTACCAATTTTTTTTATGAACTCTCTATAGTTTTCAATATAACCTCAATCATCCTAGTATAGTTTTAAATCAACCTTTACTAATGTAGAAAATATATTTGATCCATATACGATAATTTTATTCAACATTTATTTTTTATATTTTCATTAAAAATAAATAAACATTCTTCCTTTTATAATATGTGTAATCCAAAGAATTTTCTCAACTCTCCCAATATATAAATCTCAAAATTTATTCTTCATATGTTTAGAAATTTCATTATAATAACTATATTGATCACATATAAAAATTATTTCATAAACACATACAATAATTATGGGAGAAAAAACCTTTATTTTTTTTATTCATAGACTTTTACCCAATTCATTTTGTGAATTTCATGGATTTCAAGCAGTTATACATCTTGGAATACTAGGCCCCATTGGTCAAATTTTAATACATATACAACCTTATTTAGTTTTTTGTTACAAAAAATTTAGGCTTCTTGGTATACAGTTATTCTTATAGCTCGCCTTCTAAAAAGGATGGATTGACATCCATTTCATAAATTTTATACTATAATAAGATACCACTACTAGAAGCATCCGGATAACCTCAAGTCCTTACATGGTAGAAAAGGGTTATTTATAATGAAATCCTTTAACATGGTAATATATTTTGTTAATAAATTTTTTCTCATTCCATGTGGTTTATCCCTTTTCATCCATCATGTTCCTGAATACCCCTTTATCCCTATTGCATACTTATCTTATGGTTTAGGACAAAATAATATGTGGTTTTCCTATTTATCTTATGAAGTTCTTAATTCATAGCTTCAATGCATCCTTGATGCTTCGTAGTTTCAACCACTACATCTGAATCAATTTGAGAATGTAGAGCAATTTGGTTGTCATGTTTCAGTCTTCTTCTGGTCTATACAGACACACTATAATTTCCAGCTGTATTTTTCATTTATATATTATTTTAAACCTTTGGTTCTTTATTTTTTCATTATCGTTTGTCATTTCTTCATCATTAGTCTTCTTAGAGTTAGTTTCATCAACTTAAAACATAGTTTTAGCCTTTTCACTAGGGAATTAATCAAAATTATAATTTTTTCATATATCAATCATCAATATCTACTTTATATAAAACAATACTGGAATGATTTGCAATGATAATCACATAAACAAAATCTGAAACTCTATGAAGTAACTTTTTTATAGATCTTGTAACCTCCCCTATTTTCCAGGTTCCCTATAAAGATACCTTCCTTGGTATTCTCATGAAATATACCCATATTTAAGCCATTAATTTTCAAGACACAAGGTATTCCAAACTCACTAAAATAACTCACTCTCTGACTTATTTTATATAAATTATCATATGAGGTTAGATTATAGTATACTCTTAGTAAAAACTTGTTCTGAATTTCCAAAGTTATGAACACAATTTTTTTCAATAAATATTTTGACTATCCTGTAACACCTTGATATTTTATAAGAAATATTATTATTATTATTATTACTTAATTTCTTATGTTATATGCAAAGAAATCATTCACTGCACATAACACTATCTTGTCTTGCATTACACGCAAGGGAAACATTCTTAGATAGTTTGTGTTGTACGCAATATCGAGATTCACTAAATAATGATATATTATTATTAAATTATAAACTAGATTTTATAAATAGTATTAACTTAATTTTTAATTTTATGACATTATTATTCATCTTACATATTTTTCTAGAACTTGGTATGAGAACAAAATAAAGTTTTCAGGTAAAATAAGTATTTTTTTAAAAATGCAGTTTTGCCACCTTTTGATGGCGCACCCACAATAAATATAGTTTTTGACAATATTATAAGTTCAATTTGAAAAAATATAATTCTTCTTTGGAAACAAGATTTCAACATTATCTTTGGATAAAATTTTCATATTATTCTGATAACTTCCATCTTTTAAAGAATAGTAAAAACATGCTATATTTTAATTAAAAACAACTTTTTTAATCACAATAATTTATATTGTTAAATTAAAATATGGAATGGTTTTAAAGTCTAAATAGAATATATTTTTACCATTTAATATAAGTTATGTCATTACCATTAATTTTACATTGAATTCATGGGTAAAAAGATTTCAATCTTTGGCAATTTTTTAACTTTTAAAACTCGTTTTATTAACAAAGGTATTAATGATAAATTAATTACTGCAACTTCTGTGTTTTGGCATTTGAAAAATGGATTCCATATTTGAATTCAGTGGGTCCAAATTATGTTAATAGGTTACTTTTATTTTTTTGATATTATGAATAGTAACTAAGGTAATTTTTATCTACTGTAGTTAAAGGTAAATCGGGTAATTAAGGGTAAAAATAATATTAGAAAATTACACTAACACCTGCCAAAATTCTATTTGATGACTAAAAGTAGACCCTTATCACCTAAGGGTTGGAATAAATTCAATTTATGGTCTTTTGACCATTAAAATAATTTAATTGTTATTAAAACCAAATAATGTGACAACATGTCACTCTCTTAAATCTTATAAGTACAATAATTTTAATTTTGTGATAAAATTTCTGAAACATCGAAAATTAGTAGTATCCAAAAATCTAATAAAATTACATACTTCATGTGAATTAATTTATAATTTTTAGGGATTAAATAATTATCATTAAAGGTGACACAATAGTGATGTTGAAATTATTTTATTGATTGAAATATCAAATAAATGGTTTTAAAAATATTAAAATAAATATTATATGATCTATTTAATTTGATCCACCACTTTTATAGATAAATCTGACTTTTTATGAATCTATTAAATATTTTATTTTGAATATATCCTCTTTGTAGATTTTATTTAAATTCAAATAAATGAATACTGTCAAAATTGACACTATTGTTATTTTATAAAAATCACAAAAATATTTATAAACTATAAATTTATCTTTATATTGACTAAAATGTCATAAATTATCTAATTATGGATAATTTACAGCACATAAGTAATTATTTATATTAATTTCAAATTTAGAATCTTATTACCACAAATAAAATTAAATAGATTAAATAAAAATAAATCAAGTTGATAATGTTTAAAATAAATTATCAACATGTCTAAATTTTTTTGGTTGATGAGATTACAGCCCTATATCATCTAAGCTTTGGATTTGAGTCATTTTTGGAGGTTTTTAAGTGGGATTGGAATTTATTATATTTCTTATAATTCCAAAGGTGCCCCTCTTCTCCCTTATAAAAGGGAACCACCTCTCTCTCCTCCTCACACAATTTTGAGCCTTAAATCTCGGCCAACCCATGGACATTTCTCTTATCAACATCCCTAGAAACATACTAGAGGTTCTGGTCCCCTTCAAAGACCAATCTTAGTGCCCTAATAGGAGGTTTTAAAGAGGCATGTTGAAGAAGAGGTAATATCCATTACCTATTCTTTCAAATTTATTTCTTCTTCTAATTCGTCTTCTTTAGTTGTTTAATTATGAATTAATAACATCAGTATCACTCATATTCTGATATGTTATTATAAATAGGAAACAACCCTATTTCACCTTCTATCCATCCTACGGAAAATGAAATCACCGCGCGTGCGTACGTACGGAATACCGTCAACACATCGTGGTGTAATCTGTTTTCCACCACCACCTTACTTGGATGGGTATAATGGTGTAAAGAATAACTATATATGATTATTGTAAAGTGATATTGATTCTGAAATAGAATACATACACTTCAATACAATTCCATGATCATGGGAACGATATCATCGCTCTTGCGTACGTACGGCCTACCGTCTCCACGATGTGATGCGACTCGTTCAACAGGATCTTTATTGAATGGTAATTATATAAATGAATTGAATAAATAAATATTATATATATTATACTAATAAAATTCTGGAAATGAGGAATATATAACCTAAAAAGTAGAATAAGAATTTATTCGACAAAACATGCATAAGAACATAAAGCAATGAACACCCGAACAACAAGTAGCAATGAAATATTACTAATAATAAGATAAGAATATGACCATATATGATATAATAACAATGAGTATGATTCTGGAATAAGTCAATGACATTATTATATCATTATACATGGGGTTCGGACACGTACAAATCATATCGGACCTAAGGTAATGGAAAATCTCACAATCTCAATTTTATCAGGGATTGTTTATACTACAAAATTTACTGGGGCATATTTATCATCCACATCCATGTTTCCTCAATATGTAATATTATTTATATCCTCCTACAATTGTTTAAATCCAATTTTACCTATTGGTGAATTTCCTGTAAAGGACATGAAAAGAATATTTTGTCGTTTTCAGTACGAGATACATTTTGACTTTTTCGGCCAAAGTACGAGAAGAATGATTTTTTTAAATTATACGGCATGAATGGATTTTTATGATTCCATAGAACATTATTTCCATGAAGCTTCCTTTACATTTTTTCAATGTTATTTTTAATCAACTTCTTTTAGTCTAAAATTGTATGACATGTTAATAAAGGAAAAATGTTTTAGAAGTAGAAAGGATATTTTCCTCAAAAATGGAGTTCAAGTGTTTTATCAAAATTATTTTCCATCTAATATAATATAGGGTTCTATTTATATCCCTCTTTTTACCTTGATTTGATTATTTTATGATGGAATTAATTTTATTATGTCCTTTTATCTTATATGGATTATGTTATGATGGCATGATGTTTAAGAATCCCATTATTATTACATGGGTTATGATATGATTTATGATTTTGTGGCACACATAATAATGGTTTCATTATGAGATGGTGGGACCTATATCTCCCTCCAATGCATTGGATAAATATTTTTATCTCATGAGATAGACATGGATGGAATGGACAGTTAATCTGGTTCAGTGATACAGGACTGGAACGAGGAGTGAACTCGGTTCAGTAATGAACTTTGTCCCCTATAATGGTCTTGGCAATGAGCATTGAATAATATGAAATGATTTTCCATGATTATGTGTGTATTCCACAAAGCTTCATGTTTTATGTTATTATTATTGGGATTACATCTCACTACTATGATTTATCCCATGTTATGATATTATGATCTCTTTTTCATGTTATGATTTTCAAAATGTTATGTTCTAATGAATATGATACGATTGATATTTATTTATTTTACCCTTACTGAAAATTTGAGCTCACCCTTTTTTATGTTTTCTTTTCCCCAGGGCAGGAAGAAGGGTATTAAGTATGATATTCCAAAAGGGAATCTAGATATGATGAAATAAACGGGAGACAATGTAGATGATTTATGAACCAGTTGTTTATGATTCCCAGTTTCTAGAGACACTATACCTATACAGCCCTATAATGGATTTGTTATATGTTGTAATATGTATTATTTAATTCTGAAGTAATAACCATGTATGTAAAGTATGGGTCGTTATAGTTCGTATCAGAGGAAAGGTATAGTCAACCTTTGGAAACTGGGATGTGAAAGCCATAGTAATAACTCTAAGGATATGTCTAAACATAGAACACAATATTATTGTTTTAGAAATGTCCATGACTAACCTATGATAAGACCTAAAGTGTGAAATTTTATTCTTGATTATGTGGTTTTCCTATTATGTTTAGTGTTTCTATCACTATTCTTATTGGTTTTAGTCAATGGCTGGAACCTGAAGGAACCATGTTAATGCTGAATGTGATGGGAAAAGCAATGATTGTCCCCCTGAGCAACCAAATGTTTTGGGAGCTATAAAGAAAAATCTTGTATCCATGCTCACACAACTCTCTCAAGCTATAAATCATGTAGGACTTCCCAACGAGCAAAATAAGGAGCAAGATTATGTGTAAACCTTCATGAGGCAGCGTCCACCTACATTCAGTGGGTCTTCTGATCCATTAGTGGCTGAACAATGGATTAGTACCACTGAAATGATATTTTCAGTCCTGTAATGTTCTGAACATGATAAAGTCATCTTAGCAGTATATCGTTTGGAAGGTGAAGCTGATCAATGTTGGAATCTTATTAAGAATATGAGGCAAAGGGATGAAATTGAGTCCAAGGAATGGGACGAGTTCAAGAACTTATATTTCAATAAGTACTTCCCTCATATTCTTTAGACAAATATGGATAAGGAGTTTCTTAAACTGAAGCAAAATGATGATGAATCAGTTTGTACCTGCGAAGAAAATTTTACAAGACTTGCAAGGTACGCTACTGGAATTATTATCCAACCTGAGAGTAAGATCGATCAATTCTTTAGTGGACTAAAACCAAGACTTTGAAGGGGTTTTGGCCATAAGGGACTTCAACGGCTACGAGGAAATTTTTCTATGTTCTCTCAAGGTTGAGATTGAGATTGGAGTAAGCCATCAGTCAAATGGGTTTGATAAAAGAGAAAAATGGAATTCAAAGGGAAATGTAAATACCACACTGAAAAAAAGATGATATTTCCCTTATGCTCAAAGTGTGGAAATAAACATGGAGGGAATTGTATTAAAGGGACAAGTAAATGTTTTAAGTGTGGAAAAGAAGGTCATCGGGCAGTTGAATGTCAAAATAATTGGAAGAAAATTTCTAATGATGTGAACAAAGAAAGGGATACACAGAATGCACCTCCTACACTTAAATGTTTGATGTGCAAGGAAATGGGACATCATTCCAATCAATGCCCTAATCCAAGAGTTTTTGATAATGATAGATGTCAATAAACTATTAAGGCCAAAGAAAAAGTAAAGTCAACGTCAATTTCTATCAGCGATGTGGAGTACAATAACGAAGTGGTGAAAGGTACATTTATTATCCACTCTAAAGTAAAAAATGTTTTATTTGATACTGGATTCACCCATTGTTTTATTTTTGAAGAATTTTCTAAGGGTATTGTCTTACTATCTCATCAATTAGATTTTGAGTAAGTTGTAACAACTCCTAATGGCACAACAGTTTCATCAAAAGATTATAATTCTTCTCCAATTGATGTTTGTGGGAAACTGCTTCCTGCTAATCTTGTGATCCTTCCTATAGTGTAATTTTATGTGATTCTTGGCATGGATTGGATTTCTTTATACCGATCTCATATCAATTTCTAAAGAAGGTAAATCATATTTAACATTCCTGGTCAATCTACGATCATTTATCGATGCAAGGATGAATATAACCTTCCTGTGGAAATTTCTTCCATCTTATGGGTCTTGATTACAATAAATGATGGTTATTTATCTCAAATGGTTGGAGAGAAACTCAAGATTAGGAATATTCCCATTGTACGGAAGTTTGATGATATCTTTCCAGAGGAATTTCCAGGTCTTTCACCAAATCGTGAATTTTATTTTTTAATAGAACTCATACCAGGTGCTATGCCCATTTCAAATACACCATATAGAATTGTCCCAATAGAGTTGTAGGAATTGAAGAAGAAAATCCAAGAGAATATTGATAAGGGATTCATACGCCCTATTGCATCACCTTGGGGAGCACATGTTCTGTTTGTTAAGAGGAAATATGGATCAATGAGAATCTGCATTGATTATCGAGAACTTAACAAGATCACTATAAAGAACAAATATCTTCTCCCATGCATTGATGAATTATTTGACCAACTGGGCAGATCTCAATAATTTTCCAAGATTGATCTTCATTTAGTGTATCATCAATTAAGGGTCAAAAAAGAAGGATATACCAAAGACGGCTTTTAGTATAAGGAATGGACACTATGATTTTATAGTGATTCCATTTGGTCTTACTAATTCCCCGGTTATCTTCATGGTTCTAATGAATAGAGTCTTTAGAGACTATCTTGATCATTTTGGGGTAGTCTTTGTAGACGATATTCTTGTCTATTCAAAGAGCAAGGAAGAACATGAAGATCACATGAGAATTGTATTAATGACCCTAAGAATGGATAAGCTTTATGAAAAATTTACCAAGTGTGAATTTTGGCTAAAATTTTTTCATTTTTGGGTCACATAATCTCAAAATAGCGGATATCTATGGATCCAGCAAAAATAGAGGTTATCAAAAGATCTTCGAGACCAACAAAAGTAACTGAGATTCGAAGTTTTCTTGGTTCGGCTAGATATGATCGACGTTTTGTGAAAGATGTTTCACTATTATCTAATCCACTCACCAGGTTGACTTGAAAAGGATTTAAGTTCGTGTGGAAGTAGGAGTGTGAAGAGAATTTAAAGGAGTTGAAAAGAAGGTTATCCGGTGCACCTGTGCTCACACTGCCTTGTAGTGGAGAATGTTTTGTGATCTACAGTGATGCATCCAAGAATTGATTGTGGTGTGTTCTCATGCAAAATGATATGGTGATATGTTATGTCTCAAGACAGTTGAATATACATTAGAAAAATTACCCAAATCATGATTTGGAGTTAGCTACAGTAATCTTTGCATTAAATATTTTGAGGCATTATCTTTATGGTGAAAGGTGTGATATTTATACTGATCATAAAAGTATAAAGTATATTTTCACACAAAAGGAGCTGAATATGTGCCAAAGAAGATGGTTGGAGCCGATTAAGGATTATGACTGCTCAATTCATTACCACCCTAGGAAAGCAAACAAGGTGGTAGACGAATTAAGTCGATTAGACCATTCTATCTTATCCATGATAAGGATCAAAAAAGATCCAATATTTATGGATTTAAAAAGGATAGATCGTGGAATTATAATAGAAGGGGAAAATATTATCTTTATTAAATGAATGTTCAACCATATATACATGTGAATATTAAAGAGACACAAAAATATGTAGAGTTACAAAACAAGGTGAGAAATGTTCCGGAATTCAACCTTGGTTGTGATGGGATAATAAGGTTCATGAATTGGGTTTGTCTTCCTCCCATCCCAGAATTAAAAGAGAATCTATTGGATGAGGCTCATAGTTCATCATTCTCTATTCATCCTGGAAGCACTAAGATGTATAGGTACCTGAAAGAGTACTTCTGGTGGGATAGCATGAAAAGAGATGTTGCTGAATATGTCTCTCGATGCTTTATTTGTCAGCAAGTTAAAGCTGAGAGACAGAAGTCTAAGGGGATGTTACAACCATTACCCATACCAGAATGGAAATGGGAAAACATCACTATGGAATTTTTCACTGGACTTCCTAAAACATCCAAAGGCAATAACTCTATCTGGGTTATAGTTGATCATCTTACGAATTCAGCACACTTGATTCCTATTAGAGAAGATTTCTCTCTAGATCAGCTTGCCAGGATATATGTGAAGGAAGTGGTAACATTTCATGGAGTACCACTTTATATTATATCGGATCGGGATTCGAGTTTTACCTCAAAGTTCTGGCAAAGTCTTTAGCATTCTTTAGATACAGATTTTTATTTCAGCACTGCTTATCATCCTCATACTGATGGTCAGTCTGAGAGAACAATTCAAACTCTAGAAGATATATTAAGAGCTCTCTCTATGGATTTCAAAGGTGGTTGGGATCAACACTTACCTTTGGTGGAATTTTCTTATAATAATAGATTTTACACCTGTATTTAGATGGCTCCTTATTAAGCTATCTATGGAAAGAAAATGAAGGACTCCAACTTGCTGAGATGAAGTTGGGGAAAGAAAGCTATTTGGACATGATCTTGTTAATGAGATGGAAGAAAAGGACATATCTATTCAACAAAACAAAAGAGTAGCTTAGAGTCGTCAAAAATGTTATGCCGACAACTGAAGAAAAGTCCTAGAGTTTGAAGTGGGTGATAAAGTGTTCTTACGAATATCTCCTTGGAATAGAGTAATGAGATTTGGAAAGAAGGGAAAGCTGAGCACTCGGTATATCGGTCCTTTCGAAATATTGGATCATATTGGGAAGGTATCTTATCAATTGGAGCTTCCACCAAATCTCTATCAAGGTCATTATGTGTTCCATGTATCTCTCCTGAGAAAGTACATACCCGATCTTTCACATGTACTAAACTCAGAAGTTTTCCCGCTGGAGAAAGATCTTTCTTATGAAGAATACCCGATAGAGATTTTGGATCATAGTGAAAAAGTTCTATGAAACAAGACCACTCTCTTGGTTAAAGTTTTATAGAGGAACCACCAATTCTAAATAAGCTACATGGGAACTTGAGGATATGATGAGGGAGAGGTATCCTCATCTGTTTGTTACGAAGTGACGAATTTCGAGGGTGAAATTCATTTTAAGGGGGGTAGAATGTAACACCCTGAGATTTTTTGAGAAATATTATTATTATTATTATTATTATTATTATTATTATTATTATTATTATTATTATTTAAGTTCTTATGTTATACACAAATGAATCTTTCAATGCACACAATAATTGCTTGGCTTGCATTACATGCAGGGGAAACCTTCTTCGATAGCTTGCGTTGTACACAATACTGAGCTTCACTAAACAATGATATATTATTATAATATTATAAACTAGTCTTTATGAATAGTATTAACTAGATTTTAAATTTTATAACATTATTATTCATCTTACATGTTTTCTAGAACATGGTATGAGAACAAAATAAATTTTTCGGGTAAAATAAGTGTTTTTAATGCAGTTTTGCCGCCTTTTGATGGCGCACCCACATTAAATATAGTTTTTAACAAGATTAAAAGTTCAATTTGACAAAATAAAATTCTTCTTTTGAATCAGTATATAAAAATTAACTTTGGATAAATTTTTCATATTATTCTGAAAACATCCATGTTTTAATAAATAGTAAAAACACGCTATATTTTAATTAAAAACAACTTTTTTCATCACAATAATTTATATTGTTAAATTATAATATTTAATAGTTTTAAAGTATAAATAGAATATATTTTTACCATTTAATATAATGTATTTCATTATCATAAATTTTACATTGAATTCATGGGTAAAAAGATTTCAATCTTTGGCAATGTTTTATCTTTTAAAACCTGTTTTCCTAACAACGGGATTAATGTTAAATAATTAATGGAACTTTTGTGTTTTGAATTTTGAAAAATGGATTCAATATTTGAATTCAGTGGGTCCAAATTATGTTAATAAGTTACATTTATTTTTTTGATATTATGAATAATAACTACGGTAATTTTTATTTACTACAGTTAAAGGTAAATCTGGTAATTAAAGGTAAATATAAGATTATAAAATTATACTAACACATACCAAAATTCTATTGAATGGCTGAATGTCAACCCTTATCACCTAAGGGTCTGAATTAATTCAATTTATGGTCTTTTACCATTAAAATAATTTAATTGTTATCAAAACCAAAGAAAGTGACAACATATCACACTCTTAAATATTATAAGTATAATAATTTTAATTTAGTGATAAACTTCTTGAAACTTCGAACATGAATAGTATACATAAATATAATAAAAGTATCTACATCATGTGAATTTATTTATAATTTTTAGGTATTAAATAATTACCATTAAAGGTGACACAATAGTGATGTTGAAATTATTTTATTGATTGAAATATCAAATAAATGGTTTTAAAAATATTAAAATAAATATTATATGACCTATTTAATGTAATCCACCACTTTTATAGATAAATATGACTTGTTATTAATCTATTAAAGCTTTTATTTCGAATATATACTCTATTTAGATTTTATTTAAATTCAAATAAATGAATAGTTTCAAAATTGAGAGTATTGTTATTTTATAAAAATATCGTATTATAAAATTGTTTAAAAATAACAAAACTATTTATAAATTATAAATTTATATTTATATGGTCTAAAATTTCAAAAATTATATAATTATGGATAATTCACAGCACATAAGTAATTATTTATATCAATTAAAATTTTAGAATCTTACTACCACAAACAAAAGTAAATAGATTAAATAAGGATAATTCAAGTTGATAATGTTTAAAATAAATTCCCAACATGTCTAAATTTTATTGGTTGATTATATTACAACTCTATATCATCTATGATTCGTACTTGAGTCATTTTTAGTGGTTTTTAAGTGGGGTTGGAATTTATTATATTTCTTATAATTCCCAAGGTGCCCCTCTTCTCCCTTATAAAAGGGCACCTCCTCCCTCTCCTCCTCACACAATTTTGAGCCTTAAAGCTCATCCAACCCATGTACATTTCCCTTATCAACTTCCATATAAACATAATAGAGGTCTTGGTCTTCTTCAAAGACCAATCTTAGTGCCCTAAGAGGAGGTTTTAAAGAGGCATGTTGAAGAAGAGGTAATATTCATTACCGATTCTTTCATATTTATTTCATCTTATAATTATTATTATTTAATTGTTTCATTATGAAGTAATAACATCAGTATCACTCATATACTAATACGTTATTATAAATATTAAACAAACCTATTTCACCTTCTATCCATCCTACGGAAAATGAAATCAATGCGTGTGTGTACGTACGGAATACCGTCTCCACGCAGTGGTGTAAACTGTTGTCCACCACCACATTACTTGGATGGGTATAATGGTGTAAAGAATAAATATATATGATTATTGTAAAGTGACATTGATTTTGAAATTGTATACATACACTTCAATACAATTCCATTATCATGTAATGATATCATCGCTCGTGCATACATATGGCCTACCGTCTCCACGATGTGATGCAACTTGTTCTACATGATCTTCATTGAATAATGATTATATAAATTAAATGAATGAATAAATATGATATATATTACACTAATAACAAGTAGAAATAAAATATTACTAATATGAATATAATAATATGACCATACATGATATCATAACAACGATTATGATTCTGGAATATGTCAATGACATTATTTATATCGTTATACAGGAGGTTTGGACACATGCAAAGCATATCGGACCTAAGGTAAGGGAAAATCTAACAATCTCATTTTTATCAGAGATTTTTTATAATACAGAATTTATTGGGGAATATTTATCATCCACATCCATGTTTCCTCGATATGTAAAATTATTTATATCCTCCTACAATTGTTTAAATCTAATTTTACCTATTGGTGAATTTTTAGAAAAAGATATGAACGAAATATTTTTTCATTTTTAGTACGATATACGTTTTGACTTTTTCGGCCTAAGTATGAGAAAAATGTTTTTTTAACTTATCTGTGATGAATGGATATTTATGATTCCATTGACAATTATTTCCATGAAGCTTCTTTTACATTTTTTCAAGTTTATTTTTAATCAACTTCTTTTAGTTTAAAATTGTATGACATGTTCAGAAAGGAAAAAAATTGAAGTAGAAGGGATATTTTCCTCAAGAATGGAGTTCAAGTGTTTCATCAAAATTATTTTCCATCTATGATAATATAGGGTTTTGTTTCTATCCCTATTTTAACATTGATTTGATTATGTTTTGATGGAATTAATTTTATGATGTCCTTTTATGTTATATGGATTATCTTATGATGGCATGATGTTTAAGAATAACATTTTTATTACATGGATTATGCTTTGATTTATAATTTTGTGGAACACATAATAATGGGTTCCTTATGAGATGGGTGAGACCTATATCTCCCTCTAATGTGTTGGGTAAAGATTTTTATCTCATTAGATAGACATGGATGGAATGGGAAGTTAATCTGGTTCAGTGATACAGGACTGGAACAAGGAGTGAACTCGGTTCAGAAATGGAATTTTTCCGCAATGATGGTCTTGGCAATGAGCCTTGAATAATATGAAATGATTTTCTATGATTATGTGTGTATTCCACAAAGCATCATGTTTTATTCTATGATTATTGGGATTACATCTCACTACTATGATTTATCCCATGTTATGATATTATGATCTCTTTTGCAGGTTAAGATTTTCAAAATGTTATGTTCTTATGAATATGATATGATTGATATTTCTTTTCTTTACCCTTACTGAGCATTTGAGCTCACCCTTTTGTATGTTTTCTTTTCCCCAGGTCAGGAAGAAGGGTATTAAGTGGGATATTCCAAAAGGGACTCCAGATACGATGAAATAAATGGGAGACAATGTAGATGATTTATGAACCAGTTGCTTATGTCTCCCAGTTTCTAAAGACACTATACCTATATGGTCCTATCATGGTTTTTTTATATTTTCAAATAAGTATTCTTCAATTCTGAAGTATTAACCATGTGTGTAAAGTATGGGTCATTATATATCCAAACTTAGTTATCATTATCTTTATGACTTCTAAAATTATTCTATTCATTATTTCAAAAAATCCAATATATTGATGAGTATATAAAGAAATATGTTTCCGATTAACCTCATATATACTAAGATAAAATTCAAATGAAATTTCTATAAATTCCTTAACATTTTCAATTCTCAGCATTTCGATGTGAACCACAAGTTCTCTTTAATATTCTCTTCTAAAACATTTGAGCATTACTAATGATTATGAATTATAATTCATGAAAAACATAAACTTTATTCCTTTATAATAATCAATGAATGTAATAAAATAAAATGAAAAAGTAGTGTATTGTACTAATATCAACCAACCCAAATATATGTGAACTAACTAGGGTGGTCAGCTTGATAGTGTCTCTTCTCTATTATTCTTGAGTCCTCGTACCCTTCTAAAAAGTTATATATATCACATTCAAATATATGATTAACCAAGGTAAATCTCACACATTATATTTTTTTGATATTTATTTCATATTTTCTTAGGAAAGGTTTAAACCTATTTTATTTTATAGATAATTCTCTTTTTTATCACTTAGATAATAGGATTTTATTGGAACTCCTATTTGAAATAAAATTTATTTTTTATTCCCCGTTTTTTATCATTATTCTATTTTAAAAAAAATTAATATGGAAAGTTTTTATATGAAATATAACCTAATTACAATAATCTAATTATCGACTCACACTTAATAGGTTATACTTTCCCACATTAATAAAAAAAACCTCCTAAGGTTCAAACTTATGAGGATCAATTTTAGCTATTCCAACTCCAATAATGTTCAAAGAGATTTCATTATGAAAGACCACGACTGAATAATAATTCCATTAATTTTATTTCAATATATTTTTGTTACCTATCATATGTGATAATCAAACAGTTTCATGATTTTGTGTCCTTCCCCACTTATTATCCTTGGGAGTAACCTTCAAAGTAAATGATTTCTTTGACTTACTCTATTTTCTACCTTCTTTTATTTGTTAACCTTTTATGCTTGACCTAGAATTATGTTTATACATTCTTTTTCATAGAGACCATTATGTTCACATATTTCAATAATATACTTAAGACAATAATAACTATTTTAAATAGGTATCATATTTGTGATTCTAATTTCAGACACCTTCTTCAGAGGCTTATTTCCCATGTTCAATAAATAGCTCGCCCTAAATTCTGGTCTTCCCTTGTTCCATACGAAAGACATATTATAGAAAAAAAGATATTATTTATGTTAAAAAATATCAAAACCCAATAATACTTTTTAAAACTAGATCTTTTAGGAATCCTTTGAGTCTTCTTGTAATATTATACTTGTTTTTTTAAATAGTTTATGTCTCTCATTTGTTTATCCTTGGATAATATCTTTTTTTTTTTACTATTATCAAGTTGATATGATTATAGAGACTAATTATTAGGCTTTTTCTTAACCTAGTAGTAATGCCCATTTATTTTATAAAATATTTTTTTAGATAAATTTAATTTCTTTAATAGCTTGTGTTACAAAAAACAATGAGTTTTCAAGAGTCACAATATACTATTAATATTATTATTTAAACTTTAATGTTGTAACCTACAAATTAAATTTGGTTGTATTAATAGAATTATCCACATTATTTAAATTAATTATAATTTTTTTAGATAAATAAAATATATTTATAAATAAATGCTTAATATTTAGTAAAGTCTTTATATGCTTCAAAAATACATTTTTCTCTAAAAAACGATTTTTATTACTTTTTCTGAACAAATAATAAAATTAAAATTTTAAAATTCTATAAATTTTATTTGAAATAAATAACTTCTGTTCTGGAAGAAATATTTCAAAATCATATTGGGGTGAATTTTTCATAATTTTCTGAAACAATTACTTTTTTGGTGAATAGTGAAAACACTTATTTTTATTAAAAACCGCCTTTTTATTTAAATCATTTAAAAAGTAACATACATTTTTAAAATGTTATAAAAGTAAAACAATAAAAAAAATATTTATTAATCCAATTTATATTACTATAATAAATTTCATGTAGAATTTTGATATTAAAACTTTCTATACTCAAGAAAATTATCTTTTTATAAAACATTTTTTTTATCATTCCTCTGAGTTTAATTTTAAATTAAATTTTCCACATATGAAAATATAATTTGTTAAAATATATTTTTATATCTGTAATCAAAATAATAATTATTATATAATATTTCCAACTTAATGTTGGTCAAAATTATTAGAAAAATGAGTAAAAATCAATTCTTTCGGTTAAGGTTAAAACAAGTTTACCGGGGGTTAAACTAAAAAGATAAGTGTTAAATTGACCTAAATATTTTTCAATTATAATTTTTTGAACATATTTATACCTATATTTCGTTATTTTATATATTTATTTTATTTTAGGATTATTTTCCATGAAAGTGGCTAATATAATAATTTATGTAATGAAAAACACAAAATGTCACCCTCTTGCTTTCAAATTTCAATTATGTGTCCACGTAGGGAAAAAAGAATGATGTGAATGAATATTAATGGTAATTTGGATAATAATGAAATTAATTTCATAATGTTAATGTATTTTTAGTTTTTATAAATTATATAATTACTTTAAATACTTATAAAAATCAAATATTATAATTATTTAATTAACAAAAAATAAAATAAATGATACTAAAAATATTAAAAGATATATAAACTGAATTAATTATTTTACTCCATTAATTTTTGTAGGTAAATAAAATATTTTCAATATGTTCAAAAATAGTATATTTTTTCCATCTTTTTCATGATTTTTTTAAATTCAAATTAAATGAACAGTGTTAATATTGACATTAATTTTATTTTAAAATAAATAATATTTTTTTAAGTGTTTCCAAATTTAAAAAATCTTATCCTATGAAAATTTATTTTTATAAGTCTAAAAATATCAACCATTATCCATTTAGGGACAACTCATTCCTTTTATAATAATTTTATTAACCCCTAAATTATAAAACCTCTCTCACCACAATAAAGTGTAAAAGTTGGTTTTGAGCGATATATGTTCTTGTATTAAAATTAATTTTTCAAAAATAAAGAATTTTATTTAATAAATTTTATTTCATATTAATAATATTTATTCACAATAATCTAATGAAAATTATTTTTTTATACATTTAATGGTTAAATCACCTTGGTAAATAAATGAAAAAACTTGTTACTGTGGTGAAAAGTAAAATGATGGAAATAAGAAAACATAAAGGATAAGAAATAACACATTCAAAACAGGTGTTTTTTTCTATAGTAGAGGTTTTTATACCATATATTCCTTTGAAACTGTTATTTATTAATTTTGGAGTCACTTTGGGTGAGTGTGACTTCCCATTATGAATAGTTTTGGGTATTTTCAAAAATGCCACTCCTCCACTATAAAAAGTTACATCCTCTCCTTATTTCCTCACACCTCCTTGTCCATTTTTCTTGAAACAAACCTACCAAAATACCTCCCTAGAATTATTTTTATTTTCCTATATCTTTTTATCATCCCAAAATACTAACCCTTGTGTCATTAATAAGAGATCCAAAGGGGGGTTGTTCTGGGAAAAGGTAATTGTCTTCACTAGAATCTTTCTTTTTTTACTTATTCACTTAACACATCCATTATTGTATTAATAGTTCCAATATAATAAAAATATTTTCTATCATATAATTTTATGTTAATTTTTTTTAATAACCCATATATGTCTCATCTTCCATCAAATGGAATATGAAACTGTCGATCGTGTGTACGGTGGACGATTGCCTCATGAACTGATGTATGTCGTTTTCAATTACCACCTCTCATTAATGGATATAATAATGGATTTAAAATATATTTGATATTTATTTAATTATTATACATATTTATTTATAATAACACATAAGAATTCTTACTTTTCATTTCTTGAGAATGTTATATTTTTCCTCGTGTGTACGGCGGACCACTACCTTGTGAAGCGATGTGATTCGTCTTCACTAAAACTTTACATGGAAGTTAAAAATGATAAATTTAACTAGTATATGTGATATATGTTAAATGATAATTAATACATAAATGTGATAAATATTTACCTTCCTTTAATTCCATCTATCATGAAAATGGAAATAGCATTCATGCGCACGTACGACTTACAATCTCCATCACAGTGCATTTAATTTTCTGTCTCTAACTTTTGTGGATTACTAAAATACATTTATATTGAGTATATATTATATTAATATAAAGTTTAAAATAACATATATGACTTGACCATTATCAAATTAAAAGGGCCGAAATTTTCAAATCAAAACATACATGAGAAACAAAGAAGTTATTACCCGAAATATGATTCTTAAAAGGAATGGTTAATAAATGGGTAAAAATGTCATAAATAAATAATATATGGTATGATATATATAATTATGGTTATTTAACAGATATATAATAAACCTATATTTATAATACATTATATTCACATGTATAATGGAATCTGAGACTTATGGTGAGTGATTTTTGTTTCAAATTGCCTTTTTTGGGATATACGTTATGTTATGTAGCTATATTATATTATGATGTGTATAAAAATACCATTTGTCATGTTATATCATGAATATATTTATTATCATGATATTTAATGTTTAATTCAATTATATTATTTCATGGGTATTACGATTCAATGGTTATGAAATCATATAAGGGATTTCCAGTCTTCCGTTTTTATTTTTGAGAGACATGAAAAAATTCACCACTTGTTTCTTTTATCTGATGTGTATAATTAAAATGAATGTACTTTATGATTATTATAATGAAAATTATGGGATATTCATATCCATATAAGGTTCTATATTTCATTTGGATTCTGATTCCAAAGTTTCTATAGTTGCAAGGGTTCAATGTTACAATCCCTTTGCTTATCTGGATTATTTATTATTATTATTTTGATGATGAAATATTATGATAAATTTCTTAATAAATTTAAAAACTTTATTATAATATGGTTATTAATTTTTTTGAATAAATTTTTCCCTTCATTTTCATCTATTTATGTACTCAATATTCTAATTTAATTTTTGTAAAGATTACCGATTTTCTTTATCTCTTCAATCAAAAATCCTTTTCTTCCAAATCCATGTTTTATAAAAATATTTTAATAAATTTTTTAATATTACTATATGATTTTTTATGGTCATTTTTACCCTTATTTAAATATGAGAAATTTTAAATGGAAACATAATGTTATTTTCCAATAAATTCCCCTTTCTCTTTAATAGAAAATTTGAAAGTAATTTCTATTTTAAAGTGTATTAAATAAACATTATTTACATGTTTCATGCCCAAAAATGTTTTAATGATTCATTTATAATTTTCAATGGTTATTTTCCAAAAAAAATTATTTTTACCATTTTTTGTGATATTTTAGTTTTAAAAAGTAAATTTTCAATGTGAAAATGTTGTTTTCCTTAAGAAATGTTCCAAATGATCTTTCAAAATAATTTTGCATTTAAGATAACATCTTTTTATTGTTAATAAGATTTAAGGGGGTATTACCCATTAATACCATCTTTATTATTTCATTGGGTGGTTTATGATTATGATAGTTTGATATCCATGAATCCCAAACTAATTAAGATCCTTTTTTCAATGATGAAATGATGAAATTTTTTTGAAACCCATTTATTTTACATTACTTATGAATTGATGAAATGTTTATGAAACCCATTTATTTTCATGGGTTTTGATATAATGAAGCCTTTATGCATACCATTTATTTTCATAGTCTCTAATATGATAAATTTTTTATGATCTTGTAGAACACCTATGGATGGATTTCATTATATGATGGTTGTTATATTATAACCATGGATGGTGGTTGTGTAATAACTGAGGAATGTGGTCATCTTATAACTACGTTTGGGAAAGACCTACTTATCCTTCCAATGTACTAGGTATATATTGGGATCTCATGAAATAAATTGAACTATAATGGGCATTAAAAAAATTAGTACAGTACATTGTCCATTATGATAGTTATGGAAATGAATCATGATTTCTATGATTGTGTGGGGAGTGAAACAAATCCAATATGATAGATGTGGATGTGAATCTTGAATACAAATACGGTTTGGGGAGTGAACCCAAACCATTATTAAAGTCTTATGAGTGAACCTTGACTACTATAATGATTTTAAGAGTGAACTCAATCAATTATGATAGTATTAGGAGTGAAACTTTACTACTATGATGGTTTGGGGAGTGAACCTATTCCATTATCATAGTCTTGGAAATGATTCTAAACTACTTAGGAAATGATTTTATATTCTTATGTGTATAAAAAATCAATATCTTATGCTAATTTTTTTTTCATAACCCATGTTATTTTATTTATTAATGATTCATGTCTTGTGAACTGAAATTATTTATACCAAGATTCACATTTACAATTTATGACATACATGGTATGGTTCTAAAATGTTAAACTCATGTTCTCTTACCCTTATGTTCATATAATGCTTATGTGATCATTGATATCTCCCTTTTTTATCCTTATTCAAAATCTGATCTCAGCCTTTCTTATGTTTCCTTTACCTAAGTTATAAAAAAGTATAGTATGTATAACATTTCTATAAAGGGTGATAGTTATGATGAAATAATTGGGAAAAGATAAATTACTCTTAGGAACTAGTGGTTTAGGTTTCCATGTTTCGAAAGGCACTACTGACTAATAATTGGTTTTTTTATTTTATTATTCGAATGATATAAGTACACCATTACCACAATAAAAGAACTCAAGGAGGCCGAAAATGATGAATCCCAAGAGCGTTCCCAAGAACAAAACCATTACATTCTTATGGTAAAGACACCATATTAGAAAAAACCAATAGGGGTTCCTCCGGACACCCCCTGGAAAGAGCATCCGCTGCAAAGTTTCCCTCTATATGAATATGAAGAACTAAACATCCTCTAGAATTATCCAAGGCAAAACTACATACAAGGTACGTCACACTCCAAGGTGACTCAACATTCCACTGAGATTCCCTAATGAACACCTTGGAGTCTGATTCCACTTTCGATAACACCAATGAGAACCTTTTGCACAATATTATACCTATGTGCAGGGCTCTTACTTCTGCACCCAACGAACTCCTCAGCCCATGAAAACTTCTAAATTCCAATAAAACTAAACCATTCATATCCCACGCTAGTCCTCCCCCATGAATCTGACCACCCGTCAACGATCTGTCAACATTAAGTTTAAATTCATTCCTTTGAGGATTTTATCGAACCCAACAGCCCTGAGATATCGATCGGGTAACTTTGTTGTTAATGAGATTAGTGAACATGAGACATTGTTGATTACCCTTCATTAGTGAACCTAATTCATGCATCAGACACTTTATACACACCTGTAGCACCTAGAACAATGGGTGCACCTCTGTTCTGGCCTTGTTCTGGGCCTCTCGCAACGTCCAGACAATTCCAATAACTGTGAGGCTTCTAATATTATTTTCCATGCCATATTCATCCGAACCCACAAACAGGCTTGCAAGAAACCCCTACATAGATGATAACTCTCAATCATATCTACCCCATATATCAATGTTGGACCATAGGTAAGAATCCCATTCACTATTAATAAAAATGTGCATCGCTGTCTCTGCCTGTGGATTAGAATAACAGTAACATCAAAAGGATAGATGAATTACATTCTTTTATATATTATCCTCCATTGGAATTTCTTTATGGGGGCCCTCCACACCAGAAATAAAATCTTCATGGGTACCTCTTTACACCATAATCGTGTCCCCCATTCATCCCTCTCCCCTCCCTTATGGATCAAGTCCTGATAATCCAACCCATTAAAATACCCTCAACTCAAATTTGTGAGACATCATCTTTTCTCATTGTTATTAAACACAAATTCGATGAGTATTTCCATCTGATCCGAGATCAGAACAGCTTTAAGTAACCTTTGATGATGGTTGGCCTCCCTAAACAACATGTATGGTCTAGGAAAGAAAGGAAAAAATAGCTTCTGCCCCGCCCCGTTGTCTCTCAAAAAATGAACCTCACCTTGTCCCACAAGCCATCAAGACAACTCTTGAAGAATTTTCAGATGATGCACCAAAATCTCCCCCAGCCTAGATAGCTTTCTAATATCCCAATCCTCCCAATTTTTTCCATATTTTATTCTAAGAGTTCTAATCCACATTTATATCTCATCCATAAAGTCCCATGTCAATTGGGCATGCATGGTCTGCATGGAAAAAACTATCTCCCTGAGACTGATCCCTCCCTCCTCCACCAGTTTAGCAACATGATGCTAGGTCTCCCAATGAGTCCTAAATGATGAGTTGGCATCCCACAAAACCTTTTTAATTAACATCTCTATATTATAAATTATCCCTTTAGGTGGATTGATAACATATGTAACATGCATCGGAATAGACAAAATCACGGTATTAATCAATTCCACTCGGCCCCCAAATGAGAGAAACCTATTTTTCCAGTTCATAATCCTCCCAAGCATCATATTGATGATGTCCTCAAAGAATATATTTTTCACTCAACCATATGAAATGGGTTCCCCAAGATAAATCATTGGAAACTGTTTCTTCTACATTTCAAGAATGTCTTGAATGACCCGAATCCTTCTTCTAGAACATCTATTGGAAACAAAGATGTTTATCTTCCTAGAGTTGATCTATTGACCACTGAGATCACCATATGACCTCATTATTCAAATAAATTTAACCAGAGATAGTCTCCCTCTATTCACAAAAAATAGAATATCATCCGCAGACATAATAATTGAGAAAGATTCATCCGATCTTTTAAAACTATAAGGCAAAATCCTCTGATCCCTCAAACTTCTTTGATGAATCTGTGAGAGAGAATATTGAGCAAGAATAAACAAAATAGGGAAAAGTAGATCCCCATGGCGCACCCCCCTCACAGTCTTAAAAAAAGCAAAACTCCTCCCCAAGAGAGAAATAGTGATCCACGGTGAAGAGTAACAACGGTAGCAAAGATCGCATACCCATTCCTTAAAACCAAGCTTCCTCATTACCTGTATAATGAAGCTCCATTCCAATTTATCTTGTTCCTTATCCATGAAAACCCGGATTATCACATTGGACCCAACCACCTTCTTGTTTAAGTCATCAAACATTTCTTTCAGGACTCCCACCGCCCTTTGGATACCCCTACCTTGGACAACTCTTTGTTGCTCCTGTGAGATGACCTTTGGAATCACCCTACTGAGCCTCCTATCCAGTACACTTTCAAAAAAAATTATAAAATGTTGCAGAGATATATCATCTTATAGTTATTAATGGAGTAAGTGTCTTTAACTTTAGGCAACAGAACCATCCTAGAGGAACATGAGCTTCTGTCGACAGCACCCCCCCCCCCCCCGAAAGAGGCCATGTACAACTTCGATGACCAAAGCACCCACGAAATCCCACGTTGTAACATAAAAAACAGTCAGGAAACCATCCAGACCAGGATAACTCTCTCACGGAATGTTGTGAACAACCTCTTAGACCTCATCTCTGGACGACATGCAATGTAAAGAATCATTATCTTCATTGTCAACCCTCTTGGAAATACTTCCCATGAAGACCGCATGTTCATGTTCTAAGCTCACCTCCCTCGAGTACCTTGGATGATCACCTATAAGAAATGACTCAAAATGTTCCAAATCCAACATACCGGTGACCTTGACATCAAAGGAAAATGATCCATCCTCAATCCTAATGTTAATCTTCATATTTTTCCACACCATCATGTATGCGTGGAAAAAACCACTATTCATGTCACCTTCCTTCAACTACCAGATCCTGGATCATTGTCTACAATCCCTCTCCACCTCCAACAACCAGTGTGTCAGGAATGAGTATTTTCTACCTAATAGTATAAAGGAAGTTTCATCCCATCTTTGTTGAAGCCTTTCTTCCAACCTGTCAATTTCCACCTGTAACACCTCCACAGACCCGACTGTTGTTGTTTTATTCTCGAACCACTTGCTAATGTCACCCTTAAGCTCTTTGAGATGCCTAGATAAACCAACCCAAGATCTACCACCTAGCTCCTGCTCCCATGAATTGCTCATCATCTGCATAAACCCATCCATAGAGTTCCAATTAATCAAGTATAGAAAGGCCTTACTATATGAACTCCTTTGCTTTATCTCCACTAATAGAGGTGCATGATTCGAAAGATCTCGGGGCAAGTGTGTAACCGAAGTCCTTGAAAAGGACTCCAATACCTATATGTTAGCAAGGCATCTATCCAGTCTAATACATATGTAATTACCACATCCTATTATTACACCAGGTAAATTTTCTCCCAATAAACCCCAAATCTAGAACTCCCTTCCTGGAAATCAAATCATTAAAATCCATCATACTACTATCGTAAGGTGTTGAACCACCTTTCTTCTCTATAACATTTATAATAGAATTAAAATCTCCACCTATAAAACATAATAAACCAACTGCGTTAAAATTGTTAAGACACTCCCACAGATTTCTTCCTTCCATGACATCGTTACTCACATAGATGAAGGAGAACAAAACATTGGTACCACTGAGCCTGAGCTTCACCGTGATAAACTGCTCTTCCACCTCTACCAACTCCACCAGATGATAATTCTTCTAAAACTCCCATATATGATAACTAACCGGGTTCCCTTGAAATTGAAAAGTGAACCCTATAATCCTAGAAAAACAATTGATCTTTCCATGATCCTGCTTTGATTCCAGGATGACCACTATAGCCAACTTTTATCTCCTTGCCTCAGCAGCCAAAAATGAAGTTTTTGCATGAATCCCCAAACCATGGGCATTTCATATGATCAAAGCAGACATTAATGAAGGGGAATCCCAGCCCTTCAGGAATTTCTACCAGGTCTTGGAATGAATAAATCCCAACTGAACTCTTCCTTGGCCATCGAGAATGTCAATGGTCTGGAAGAGCCCTCTGAGAAACACCCCTTCCTTTGCACTAAAACCCTATTCTTCAAAGTACTGTCCAACTCCTCCAACATCTATAACATATTCCCCAATCAGACTAGTGGAGACGATGGAGTTGTCACCTCTTGATACATAGAAACCAGTATCAATACGGGTGGAGATTTGTAGGCCACCATGATTCCACTTACCACCCCCTCCGGCAAATCCATCTTTATAGAGCTCGATGATGCATCCTTGTTGGGTCCCAACGAACCCAATAGAGAAAACATTAACACTTCCGAAGACATCCAATAATAAATACATACCTATGAAACTGGGGGCTCTAACCCTCTTGGAATGCCTGATATTAGCATATAAGGTGACTAGATTTTCCCATTGAACAGATTCCATAACACCACTAGCACCACCCTTGCAGTTGAGCATCCCTCCTCTTCTGCTGAAGAGATCCCCCCACAAACCAACTGTAACATTTCTGATCAATCAGAAACCCCTGTTAAAAATTGGTATTCCTGTACCTTTTTAGAAAAGGTGATTCTATTTACCGCCATATGTCCAACAATATTTGGTTTCCCAAAGGATTTTTTCGTTTCGTTGTCTTTTCTGACCATCGATGAGGATGACAGAGAACAATCCCTTGTCTTCATTATCGTACCAGAATAGACTTGAAACCTAGCCTTATCCCTAGTGTCGATCAATGATTTTGGAACCTGAGTTGCCCTGCTAGATCCCTGCATGAGAGGGATCTTTCCGACTTTAAGCTCTTCCCTTCCCTTTTCTACCAAAATCCACCGCATGCCCTTGGAACCCACACAAAGAACAAAACCTGGAGGGGATATTGGTACACCAAATGTTGCCACCACCTAAACCCCTCCATCGAGCAAATAAGGATATGTCACGGTATATTCATCAAGAGATTCATATCAATGAAAACTCATGGATTGGCCGCATCTAGAAACCCCTATGTGTTCTCATCCATACACCAAATACCCCCAAGAGCCTCTCCCGCCACCACCAAAATCAAAGTATTATGGAAGGGTAATGGAAGACCAAGAAGCTTAATTCATAACATGCCAATACATAATTCCTTTCCATAATGACACTCCCAATACCAACGAGATAGAATGAATCGATGAGAACCATACCGTCTACCATCCCTCACCAAAGCTCATACAAAGTCCTCTCTATTGTCGAAATGGATGTGAAAGTCAAACCTTGATAACTCCGAGACCACCATCGAATGTTACATACCACATGAACCCAAAACTCCTTAAACACCTTCAAAGGAGGTTTCATAGGTCCAAACCTAGCCACCAGAATCATTTTAGGAAACTTCACAGCACAATACATATCCTTATCAGAGGTCACCACCACTGGATCTCCGTCCATCTGCTCCAGCTTTTGGTGGTTCATCTGAATCGGCTGAATATAAATCTGAATGAGAGATCCCTCAAATGAGTTCCCGCAGACCACCTCCTTGAATGATTATACCATGGAATATTATGTTATTTATTAAATATTAATCTACTACAATGTAATAAATATGTGTGAAAATTATAGGTCACTAGACTAGTTTTTCATTGAGTGACTTTCAAAACATGAATAATTTGTTTAAAAGTACTTTACATTTTCAAATTTCATGGGTGGAATATCTACCTTAACATGAGTATAATATTCTTTATCTTTTTTTATGACCCATATATCACTTCTATACCATTATTATATTCCTCTTTCATTTTTTGAGTGTATTCTCATCTCTAAGGTACTTAGATTCAGCATTTCTATGTTATTCTTCTTTAGCAGGGCTCTTTATTAAATATTATTTTATACTTATTTCTTAATCGACCACTTGGACTTTGAAAAGATATATCCACTAAATGTGATAAATTTCTATGATGAAAGAATCATTTGAATACTTATTCTTCTTGTTGAATTCTGTCTTGATATATTTTACTTTTTTATTATGTTGAGTGTTTCTCTATATGAATGCCTCAAGTTCAGTTCTCAATGGGTACAATATATTGTTTTATTCTCCTTCCTCTTCAATGATTGAGATAACTTCCTCTATATTAATATATTAAATGAAAATGGTGGATCTTTTACTATAAAATTATTTAAAATCATTGACTGACTAATTATAGTCATATTCTTCTTTTCTCATCATTCAACTCTTTTTTCTATCTTTTATTCTCCTTATACCTTCATCGAAAATTATTTATTCATTGAAAAATATTACTTTTGAATTTATGAGAGGATTATATTCATCAACCTAACTAAAATAATCCATAAAATTCCATTTTATTTTTAAATTTTCAATGAATTGTATTATTCTCCCACACATAAAGCATTTCTATGATAGTTTTCCCCTATATTTTCCTTTAAATATTTTAACCATTTTTTACATAAATGTAAAAAATCTATTGTGATTTTCATCACTCTCATAATCCTCTTTTGAGAAACTAGAAGGATCATGTTTTTCATCCTTGATGTTAAATTTTTTCATGTTTTCAATCTCATTATATTTTTATCTTTTTTTCATAAAAACTAAACATTTTCCCATTGTTGTCACCCATGAACTTATCAAATAAATGGAAAATTGGAAACCTTGTAGACCCACATACCTCATATCCCTATCAACCATGTGACCTTCCATCAACCATTCAGTTATAGTTTCTACACCCATATGAATTCTCAATTACCAAGTGAAGCTTTCTCATCACACACTCGGATGGTAAAGAAACATCATGCATGGGTTCTTAGTGATTCTGCCACAAGTTCAGACACCCCTAACCATTCATCCACCTATTTCAAAATATTTTTTACCCAATACTTATCTATAAATATCCTGGTTTCCATTATGATAGGGGATATAATGAAGTATAGAATCTATGAGAGGTATAGGGGGATATATTGGAGAAAACCCCCATCTAAATCCTTTAGGTAATTTCTGAGTCTATAAAATCTTGTGAGATACCCAAGAAAAATGAATTTTCCTGAAGAAAACATCCTTTACCGCCTACTATTGAGTCTAATGTGTGGAAATACTCCCTTTACACACTTATCATACTACTGGAAATCACATCAGTGTTATTACTCTCAATTATCACATGATGGACCGTGCAACTGTGAACTAACCTCATAAACATGTTTCTTTCGTAAGACCACCTAGTGAAATTTCATTACGTGTATTGTATCTACATTTTTATTCCCTATAAGCTAAAACCCACCACGTGTTATATCCCTTATTTAACCTGCATACCATGTAATCTCATCTCTTCCTCAAGTTAACCCTACAGAAAGGCCTCCCAACAATAGGATAACTATGTAGGTTGTCCAATTTCAAATGTCCAAACAATTTACCCACTATTACCATTATATAGTGAATCCAATATAACTATATCCCCCTTTTATTAAGGAATCCTGGAAAAGGTTTAGATGAGTCCCCTTATAAAACCACCATACATACATGATCAGGTTCTCAAGCACGCTAGTGTGTCCCTATATTAATCTTGAATGGACATAATAAAAGGTGTATCCTACATGTCCTCTCTAACTAATAGGGTCATAAAGGAATTATAAAACATGTATTCCCTTGAAAATTAGGTTTCCCATCATAGGTACATTGGCGAGACCATGTCTAGGCTACATAGCCCTATGTGGTCATACCTGTCATGAATCCAATTGATTTGGGTGATTCAAGGATTATCGAGTCCATTAAGTGGTGGAGAAGTCCAAATATGGTGTATGAAATATATCTATACTTGGACACTTTTTCTTATCTCTGCCTAATAATATGAATGAATAATGGATGATGAACCTTCTACTAGGTGTAAGACCCAACTCTTCAATTCTCCACCAAATCCATATATAGTTTTAGGCATTCATGGGAATAACTATATGAATAAGTGTGTCCCAATATTCTATTTTCATGCCCATCATGACACGGGTACAATTGTATCATGAAGATGAACTATTCATAAAATATTCATTGATAATGATGTAAAACTGTGTGGTCACCATCGTAGTCAAATGAGTTAAAAATATATAGAAACATCTTTCATCATGATGTTACATTGTATGGTATTCTCATATCATGTATCCTTAAATTATGCACATCGAACTACTTGATATTTGATAATTATCTAGAAGGATACACAGTAATATTCCCAAAGGTTCAAACCCAGCATCTTCAACCAATCATTGTCATCCAAATGGTGCCATATTCTTCATAAATCCATTATTTCCTTTATCATCATACTACATCCTCCTTGAGATCTGATCTAACATTCACCAATGTTATATTCCCTTGAAAATGAATTCATTAGGCTATATTTCCTATGAAACCATGCCTCACATGGAGGTTCATATCCCCTTCAGGTATTATCATATTTCCTTCATTTTTTCATATTCTTTAAGAAACCATATTCTACATAGTGAGATGTATTCCTACTAATCGAATCCACCCAACACCTCATATATCCATATTTTTTGTATAAATAACATAACCACCTTGTTTCATGTTCTTTTTTAGGTAAAATAGACATGGATTATCATGTGTAATTATCATACAAAAAATATCAGGGACCTTTTTATTGACCGTTCATACCACATGATTTTAAACTTTATAGATTATACCATATCACATGGCCATTAAAGGTATTACTTGTCCCATTAAGTTGCACTGAACTATTTGGGCTCGGATTCCCTTCATGGGGATATATTATAATCCCTTATTTTGGTCTTGATCCGGATATCACTAACACTTAACTATCAAATGGATATAAATAAGCTCCAAGGCTCTCAACTACGTGACTTTAAACCATAGTACAATAAAATAAACATTACTAGTTAATAAAGATGAAAGATAGAGAACATATAATAAATATTGATGTTAAAATCGATATATGAAAAACAAATTACCCATTATAGTGGGGTAACCAGTCCGTTAATTATGATTGGTAATGATTCATCAATAATACAGAAATATATAATAGAGTATAAGAGTATTCATGAATTCCATCAAAAATGTGTGATAAACCCAACCATCCACCCTCTCAACCATGTGCTTTCCAGGGTTTCATTGGTAAGCACCTAGTAATTGCCTACCATTATAAATTATTTTTTCATAGACTCAAAAGTAATGTTCAATTTGAATGAATTGTGTATCGGAGGTTTCCATCGAAATCCAAAAATAGGGAACTCTATGTGAATCCCATAATTATGAAAGAGATTGTATGCACATGATTTTTTATTATGATATTGCATTGATTGGTTTTCTTGTTCATGTTTGTTGATATTTCTAGTACAATTACAACTCAATTTAATCCAAAAAAAAGAATCGCCTCAATAATAGACATATTAATCAATATCTAAAAAGGATGGGGAAGGGGTCATTGAACCAAAAGCCGGTGTCTCTAATGAAGCATCTCCAATGGAAAGTGACAAATGCATTGGTTTGGTAATACCATTTAAATTTTATAATCCCAATTATGAAGAAAACATGTAAATCCCTCATGGACATGAGTCCTCACCAACCGTCCACTCAATATTTGGTAGTAAAGAAGAAGGTGGAACATATCTCCACCTCAAACGATTTCGAGATTTTTTCCCTAAGTCATAATAGACAGTTCCTCCATTATATTAGGGAGGCAGATGAAAAGGATTAATATTGTGTCACTATATTTCATTAGTTTCCAAGGATGGATACTATAAACTACCTCCATTATCAACACCATACATAACCAACCCCTCAACAACCAGCTAAGGACACCACCCTATAGGTCTCTAATTAGGTTATTCAATCCCAGGAATCTTGGAGAACTCAATAGGGGTGGAGACCTACTGATAATAGGGAGAATCCTTCTATCCCCAATTCCATTGAATATTCACACCAACATACTTAAATAGGTATATATCATGAAATCTCATATACTTTTTAAAACTCAATAAATCTGTCAGTATAGTCTGGAAGCACCAGAGGAACCATGTCTTCATATTTTGATGTCCAACAAGTAGCAAGCCCATATTCCAACTCCCACATGTAGATACTACTTGTAAAATCTTGAGGAATTATGTGGAATATTTCATTATATCCTAGAAATAACCAAGTGGTTTGAGCATATTCTCATCCCCATACATCATGGTTGTTACTGTATACCAATGATAATTATAGGAAAATAGTAGGGATATCTCCCCACTCCCATCAAATAAAGGGCCTATATACCAATCTGCATCAAAAAAAGATCCTATATCCCCATTAACAAAATAGAATACCACTAGAATATCCTTGAAATGGTATAATTGTCTGATCATATCCCAAATAATGCCTTATAAGACTATCAGTGTATTCTAGAAATAACAACAGAAGGTCATTGTTAGAATATCCTAGAGCTCAATCGGGGATAGGAAAAAATTCATGAACCTTAAATTAGAGTAGATCATAAACAAAAATATTCTATTGAAAACATGGGAGTATCCTTGGAGAAATACCACATGTGAAGATAATTATGAAAGACACCAAACGCTAGCCACCCAATAGAGAGCATCCAACACAATGTCTTACCAGGGAGGACAAAAGTATATTATTAGGCTCATACCTCTACCCAACAAAATATTGTTGTTCTTAAGACCTTAATTTATCTTTTAATGGTATATTAATAATATACTAAATCACCATAAAATGGATGATGTAGTTATAGTTGTGATGGTCCAACCTGTAATATTGTTACCAATAGCTCTGGAGGTCCTCCTCTGAGTTTCCGCCATGACGGTCCTCCCTATGGAAATATTTAGATAGGTCATGGGTACTCTTTCCATAGTGAGGTATTAAAAAAATTATCTTCCTTGTTATAATGTCAAATGAAAAAATGTTCCTCCTATTTTCTATGAATTAACCATTTTCCGCCTATAGTGGTCATCCCCATGGAAGATGCGAATAAATCATCTATACGGACCCACATTGAGACATGTTGGTTGTCATTGGCATAGTGGTATTTGTTATGACAGTCATCTACATAGAAACATCTAGTTTAATCATAAAGGTCATAACCACACTAAAGATACTCTGAGAAGGCCCTTACATCGATAGTTACTCTAAAGAAAATGTTCGTGTACTATAAGTGCTTCATCTCATATGAATGATATACCTTCTGAACCAGAGTATGGTTCAAGGAAATGATCACCGTCTATACAATGTTCAGATCTCCCACCCTTTAATATTGAGGAGATGATTCTAATTAATCATACTCTATTTAATAAGGTATTAGTGAAATGAAAAACATGGTCAGATAAATTAGGGGAATTTATCTTTACATATGAAGATGATATTTTTATTATGAGGAAAAACTAGATGAACAAAATATACCAATCATATTTTATCTCATAGCCACTTATTAGTATGACATTATAAATTATTTGAAATAAAAATTATAAACTATATTTACCTAAATTTTTGGATGAATCATATCCATTTGAATTTCAAAGATCTTAATTATAAAAATATTATATCTATATTAAGTAAATATGAGAACTCTAACACCATACTAACAAGAATTCCCTTTTAGTTTCATGAAAACCAATGCTGGAAAAGTAGTACATATACCTCAAATGAGAATAATTTAATTCTCTTAGGGATCTATATCAGTTGGTATCAAACACCTCATATGATTAATATATTATATGATAAAGAGAACATGGAGTGTCCAATTTCACTCCTATCCATGATCAGTATATTATATAGGGAAATATTTCATGAATCATTAGTACCTATGGTTAGGATCTAGTATTGATCTCTAAACAAGTTGTCCAATCTATCCAACAAGTCACTATTATCTCTAAATCATAGAAACAACAACCCTCTAGGGAAGTAACCATTGACAAGAACCTACATCAATCGTCTACAAAGGTTTGTCAGGATTTATATATGAGAAAAGAAAAAATATAAGTGGAATAACATCCCCTAATAGTAGGTATCTCATTCTATAGACATGAATTTCATCTATCTCATTATCAAACTAAGGCCTTTAAAATAAAAAGGGAAACATCAATAGACAACATGGAAGAAGTATGGGAACTAACCCAACAAGTAAATAAGGGAGCATTTTTACCACAACCATTTCCCTAGGTGTCATGAAATCTATAAAGAGTCTAAAATTTCATATTGGTGGAATTAAGTTAGCACTAGATTGTAAATATGGGAGAATTTATAACAAAACCTCATCCTTCACTATAAAAATTATCCTTCTATAAGCTTAGATAAACATTGATAAAATATTATTCACAGTTTATCACATTGTGTGACCCATATTTCTCTTTAGGAACACAGATAGAAATTTTTTATATTGACTCGCATAGGGTAACCCTTTATAAATAATTTCTAGGAGACCATTTTCAATATAATTAAAATCCTCACAGGGTTCATAAGATGAAATTGCCTTCCCTAAAAATAAATATCTTGGTGAATTATTCTTTTCCCCTAGATAGATATGACAACCAACATCTTTATACTTCTGATGAGGGAATCTTCATAGATCATATTATGAATAATTTAATTTTATCAATATTGAGGCCATTGATTATCTATAACATGCATTTGATATAGAATAGTGGGATATGGAATTATCTTTCTGAATTATAGTCCTCAATGAAACACTTGAAAAAGGCATGTGTATTCATCACCAGGGGAAGACCCAAAACATAGGATCACCCTTGAACACTTAATTATCATTTACTCAGAGTGACTTTATGAAATAAAAGTGGAAGGATGTGACTATATCCCACCCATCACCCAATGATGTTGAGAATCCTACTATTGAGTAAATATTTTATCAATATGACGTATAGATAATGAAATTAAAATAACTCAATGCCGAACTGCATATAGGAAATATTCATGTTATGTACACCCTAAAAAAATTGAATGTATCTCCTACCACTCACTAAAAGGGTGTCCCTCAACCCATAAGAGAGGATTTTTGTTACCAGGTTTTACTTCTATCCCAAAGACTGATTTACTTGAACCTAGTGGATAATCAAGACTAGAATTTTCCTCTATTACAATATCAGGTCCCCTAATTTTTCAAAAGTCAACTAGGTCTAGCACGAGAAAGGAGTTAATAGATACTGTATGTAGAAAACCCATTTCAAAAGTCAGATGGGTCTAGAAGGACCATTTTCATCTTGTATAACACTTTACCATCTGAGTATATCATTGATTGGGAAGACCTTATTCAAAAATTTATCAACCTATTTCGCTCAAATATTATAAATATAAAGGTCATTTATCTTTTAAATTTAAAAAAAAAACATGATAATGATAGGGTCTCAGACTTCATCATTAGATGGAAGGGACTGACCTACTCCTTTAACATGTAACTCTCATATGGGAATCTTTTGGAACTCTATATGAATAATTTTTTAGAAGAGTTACATATACTATTTATCCCCATCAAATACCTTAGAGGGTTCCATGATATTTTCATAGTGCCACAAAATTCAAAAGATACAATTTGATAAAACAAGGCTATTTCTCGACCAATTACACTTGCCAAAGAAATGAAAATTTCAAAAGTAAAAAATAGTGATTTTTTGTTAAGATAACACTGATGCCAGTTTTGGCACCCAAACCTAATGCGACCCAAAATTTACATATATAAATACTGTATATTATTAGATAATACATTCATTAGATATTAGTATGAAACACCTTATAACCTTAAAGGTTTATTATATTTGTAATAATTAATATATAAACAACTTGTACACAAATAATATAGATCGTTTTTCAGTATTTTATTCACAACTATCATCCTTCTTAGACAAAACATAATTAAATAATTTCTCCTTAACATTGGTAAAGGAAACATAAGAAAGGGTAAGCTCTGATTCTTAGTAAGGGTGAATATAAGATATATCAACAAATGATCATAAGTGAGTATAAGATAAGGATAAGGGTGTGAGAAAATTATATTAAAAATAGAAGATCATACACCTTAATCCAAATATCATAATCATGAAACATGAAATATTGTTTTATCAATTAATATATATAAGAAATAAGATTTTGGATTCATCGATAATCAATCATGATCTATTATAAAATAATATAATAATAATTTTTAAGCTTTTGGCATACACATTAGTATAGAAAATCATTTTCTTAGTCAAGGAACACTAACAACACTACCATATCTGATTTGGTTCACTCTTCATTCCATCATTTCCTTAGTCAAGGTTCAATCCCTTGACTATCTTATTAGACGATGTCCCTAAATTAATAGGTTTAACTATCAATTATATTAATTATTATCTCATTAGATATCCTTATTTACCCAATTCATTATAGGGATATATAATTTTGGACACACCCATCACAAAATGAAATCCATGCATATGTGTTCCATAAGGTCAAAAATATTTATTGTATCAATATATCATAACTCATATAAAGGATATGGGTTTCATAAAAATTTCATCATTATAATCTTAAACCATCCGGAGAAATAATAAATGTTGTAACATTGCATAATATCTATATTAAATCATAATAAACACCAAAATATGTTTTTATAGATGAAAATACTTTTAAATGATCACCATGAAATTTCATGAGGAAAATACCCTTTTAAATTTTAAATTCACATATTAAAAATATAAAAATTTATAAAAAAAGAAAGGAAAAAAATTTCATTGAAAATAAACAAGAAAAATTATATATTAATCTTAAGAAATTAGATTATTTATTGGTGGGGGAATTAATTCATGTATTTTTTGTTAAAAAACAAATTCCTTTAACAATTTCAATAAAAATTCATAATTACCTCATTCGGAAAATGAAAAAAATATTCCTTTAAAATATTTTTAAAATTTTTAAAAATGGTAAAATAACTTTAAATAATATTTTTCTAAAAGAAAAAAACATTCTTGTAAAAATTTTTAATCAAATGTTGACATCTAAGGGAAATATTACTAAGCAAGTATATAATTAATTTCAATTTTCATTAAAAATAATAATTTGTTTTCTTTAGAACATAATAATAGAATAAAATAAAATGAAAACATTAAATATAGAGAAATAACCATAGGAGAGGAAAATACATAAGATATTTGAGACATATAACCTAAATTTTCATCCCCAAAATAATCAATAATAAACAATCCTAGTAAAATAATATTGTAACATAGAACTCTTACCTCAAGTTTGTTTTTTTATAAGCACAATAACATCCTTTTCTTTGAGAGACCTCCAATAGATTTCCACTTTATCCTTAATCAATTTGTCTTAGGAAAAGTCTAGAAGATCTATGATAAAGGGAAGGATTCATGGAAGGTTTTTGAGTAGTGATTTACTAATCTAGAATGATCAAATTATGTGAATAAAAGGGGAGAATAGGTTCCCTTTTATTAGTGAGGGGAGGGTCACACATGGAATTTCATATATGATTTTAATAATAGAAGGTCACGTTCCTGGTAAAGTGGTTCCAATTCAATAGTAGTTCAATGTTAAAATAATAAAATTTTTAAATACCTTTAAAAAATAATAATTATATTGGCTTTTCAGGAAATATTACCTTTATCCTTTGGTTTACTCCCCCCCCCCCCCCCCCGCGGTAATCCCATTTTAAACTTAATCGTGGAAACAATTGATTACTGTTTTTCTATTATATATGACTAAAGAATAATTTCAAAAAATTATATTGTATTTATTATTCTGATTCCAAATATGTAATCCATTTACTAGATTAAATTTCTATAAGTGGAATAATTGAATTTTAAATAAGAATTTAACCCACTATGAAAACTTAGTTTAGAAAAATGGATTTCTATGCAGAAAATGTAATTTAATTCGATTATCTTCCATTTAAAACCCATAAAATTTTTGTTAAAATATTATATTAAATTTAAAAATAATAATTTTCATTAATACAATTTATAAATAGAGACAATTTTAGTTTTTCAGTATAAAAACACATTTCATTCAAAGAATCTATTGTTAAAAATGTGTTTTTAATCCCAAGAATAAACTTATTCCAAAATACTGTACAATGATTATTCTTATGTAATTAATTATATTATTTAAAATTTAATGAAACTTGTGTTACTTTAAGATAAAATTCAAAACATAATGGTACTTTTACTTGAAAATATAAGAATATTTTAAAAATATCAGTTTTTTTAACTACTCAATAAAAAATGAATTTATCTGGAAAAGGGATAAAAATTCACCCTATAATAATATTGATGTGCTGATTTTGAAAATGATATTGATTTAATCAAATAACATTTCATGAAAAATTAGAATTTAATTGTAAATTTCACATGAAATAAATTTGATAAAAAACATTTTTGAAGATAACATATTTATAAAACATAAAATTAAATAACAGAAAATTGAATAAATATCTATTATGAATTAATAAATGTGTTCACACTTATTAAAAAATTTATACATATACATAAAAATTTTGATATTATTATTCAAACCAAAAAAAATTAACAACAATGTTATAATGGTTTATAATATCATGGTTCATAAAAAATTAGGGCTATGTGTAAGGAATGTTATAGAATACTTCATGTTTATTTCAATGGAATTACATATAAAATTTTAGGGTGTTACACTCTACACCCATAAAATTGACTTCATACTCAAATTTTCATCACATTGATCTAAAAAAATGAGGATATCTTTCCATCATCACTTACTCAAGTTCCCACGTAGCTTCCTTAAATTTTGATTTCTTCCAAATAACAGTATCATTATAAGAGGTCTTATTCCAGAGAACTTTGTCTCTATTATTAAAAATTCCTATCAGTTTCTCTTCATATAAAATATCATGGTCCATTTTTATAGTCTCTAAGTAAATATTTTTGAGTGATTTGGTATGTAATTCCTCAAGAGAGATACATGTAATATATCATGAACTTGAGAGAGATTTGGTGGGAGTACCAAGAAATAACATACAGTCCCTTCTCATTCAATAATATATAAAGGTCTAATATATTAAGTACATGGATTTCCCTTATTTATGAATCTTAAAACATTATTCCATTGATAAATTCATATTAATACCTTCTCTCTAACATAAAATTATAGATCTTACAGACTATTGTCAGAATAACTCTATTTTTACTCTAATTTTCCATGATGTGTTGTTAAACAGCTCTAACCATCTCTGTCATTTCCCCAACTAGATCAGGTCAATTTAAATTTCATTCTCAAAATAATCCTAATATATCAATGTTTTACACATATATATATTTATTGATTCATGAGCATCCATATGAATGCTTTATTTAATGTTGTTGTTGTAATAAATTTCAATGAAATGAAGTTATTGATCCCAAAATTCCTTGAAATATAGAGAACTAGATCTCAACATTTCCTCTATTGTTTGAATGGTTCTCTCTGACTAACCAGCTTTCTAAGTATGATATAAAGTACTAAACCATAACTCTATATTTAGATCTTAATGAATACTTCTCCAAAACATCAATGTAAACCTCAATTCCCAATAATATAAAATAGAATGTGGTCATCCATTCAAACATACCACTTCCTTAATGAATATCATAGAAATATAATCAAGAGATAAATCTTATCTAATATAAATGAAGTGTTCTAACTTTATAAAGTGATTGAATATAACCCAAATATAATTATATCATAAATATTTTTAGGTATTCTGAGGGTCAAATCCATGTCATGTTTCCCAAATTTCATTCTGGTAAGGGTAGTCATTTTAACATCCCCTTTGACTTCTATCTCTAATGCTTAACTTACTGGCATACTACGCACCGATATGCATACATTGCAATGTCTATCTTCATTTTTTACATCCCAAAATTCTATTTTAGGTCTCAAAACATATTCATAAATCAATTATTAATAAAGAATGATGATATATAAGATTCTTATAATAGGTCATTATTCAAGTCATGTACTGATAGTAAACATACTCAGTTACTAAACATTAACATTACATCATAATTCTAGTTTAACTCAGGAACATTTCTCACCTCCTTTTCTGTATTTAACTCCTCTATATGTGCCTCTTAAAGATTTATGTGGATAAATGGAAGAACACTAATTTGATCAAGATATTAATTCTCTCATTCCATCGAGATTTCAATGTCCATCCTTTGAAAATCCAAAAATATGGTATCTATTGTGATCATATTCATATATAAGTTTGCATGATCCTTTTTTACCAAAGCATCATCCATGTTGTTTTCATTACTAAGGTGGTATTGTGTTAAGTTGTCATAATATTGAATGAACTGATGGAATATTATTTTAAAATTATTAAACTCTTTTTGGTGAATATATACTTTAAACATTTATTTTCAATGCATATTTCACACCTTTCTTTGAAAAGAGAATTCCTCCATATCTTTAATGTAAATATTATCACTGTAACTACAAATCATGAGTTAGGTATTTTTTTCTCAGGAACGTTCAATTGGAATGTGTCATAATATATCACCATATAATTCTATATAATAAAACACCCCATACAATTTTTTGATGTATTACTATATATCACAATCCCTTATATACCATAGAATAGGGTGAGCATAGGTTCACAGACTAAACTTCTCTTCAGTGTTGTGATGTTTTCTTCACATTAATCGTTAAAAAGTAACATAACTCCCTTTTGAGTAAACATACTAAGTTTAATAAATTTTCATGATAAATCCTTTAAAAATAACTGATAATATCGATAAAATCAAATAAAACTATATCTCTCAGTCACAAGTTTTATTCTAGGAAAATTTATAATAACTTCCTTCTTTAATAGTTTCATTGATATACCCTCCCATGAGATTATATGGCCTAAAATAAAAAAATTTATATCCAAAATTCACAGTTGATAAATTTTTCATAAATATTATCCTTCCTTAGGGTCTTGATGACAATACACAATTGACCTTTATGCTCTTCATTTCTTATGTAATATATAAGAATATTGTCTATAGAGACTATAAAAAACTAATCAAGGAAGTCTCTTAAGACTATATTCATTAAATATATGAAGATAGTGGATGTATTAGAAAGACCAAATGGAATTAGTATAAATTTATAATGTCCATCCCTCGAAGAGATAATTATCTTGGTTTTGTTTTTAATTTTAATCCTAAACTGATTATATCAAGATCAAAGATAAATATTGGAAAAATAAGGATCTCCCTTTAATTGATCAAAATAATCATCAATATGTGGAAAAGAATATTTAATCTTGATTAAAATCTTGTTGAGTTCTCAATAATCCATGAAAATTCACATTAATCCATCTTTCTTCTTAACATAGAGTATAGGTGCACCCCATGATGGTGTACATGGTGGAATGAATCCTATATCATGATTCTCGATGAGTTGCATCATTAATTATTGAAACTCAATTAGGGTCATTATATATTGATTCTTTCATATTGGTGTGCCACCGAGTATGATTTTTATTAAAAAATTAACTTCATAATTAAGATAACTCTATGTAACTCCTCTATAAATAAAACAAAAAACTCACATAAAATAGTTGTGGCTTTGATATTGAGTTTCTCAAAAACCATCTAAGATAAATAATCCATTTGAATAGGAATAAATACCCATGAAATATATTCAAATTCCAATGGATATTCATATTTATACTGAAATCAATAAAAATAATAGTTTGGTTTGAAATTTAAATTGTTAATTCCCTTAATTATCAATTGATAATGAGTTTATATTAATAAATTCAATCCAGGTCCAAAATCCAATAAAATTAAACTAAATGAATTATAACAATATTTGTAATGAACATATTCCCATAAACATTAATTGGGGAGGATTTATAGACTTGATAAGAAATCATCATACCATTAGGATCTTTTTACATCTATTTTAACATATAATCATTATGGTGGTAATGTGATACGCTTAGAAAATTATTCAAATATGAAAGATTTTGTATAAAAAAAAATAAAACATTAGAAATTATAGAGTGGATGGTAATTGTACCTTTCAAGTCATAAATATAGCACCTAAAATAAAAAAAATGATCACTTGAAATTCCCATTTGTCTATGGGTTTAAGAGTTTCTTAATGTCGATAAATATCATTTACCCCTAGTTTCTAGCACTGAGTAGTATAATATTCATAGTCCTTGAAATTATTGAATCGGAGTGTGGGTAGTGAATTTTGTGAGTATATATCTCTATTTTCATCATCATCTAACTGCTTCCACTAATATTAACATTAGATTTCATGATGGCCTTATTTTTGACACATAAGAAATTTATCGGTACACTTATGAAAATTCCCTCTATACTTCTTTATCCACTTCTGGCATAATGGAAAACTTTTATTTTCTATCCATGGTTTTTATTTTAAAAATTTCCTTTGAATTACATATTTTTCCTACCCAACCTAGGAGATTTCTTAATGACTTCAATCTCCATTTCCACCTTGATAGCACATAGAAAAATTTCATTAAATCTATTGAAGTCTCTTTTGGATAAAAACCATTAGATACTTCATTTTAAGACTCTAAATAATCAATCAATATTTTTTATGTTTCAATAATAATACCAGGAGAAAACCAAAATGTACTTGTAAAATCTTCCTTATAGTTACCAATTGATTACTCATCCTTATACTTATGCTCAAGTAATTCCTTCTCCATTATTAAACAAAAAATATGGGTAAAGTAGTTATTGAAACACAAAATCCTAAACTCTTCAACACCATGAAGTAAATTTCTTATTATTTTCTAGTATTCTTTATATGATTACATAATTAATCTATTTCACCTATGAAATGCCAAAATTATATAACATTGTTTTCATGTTCTAACAAATGGATAATGAAAAACGTTTATTCAATGCTACTGGTCTATTTCTCCACAATTAGTGGCTCAAAAAATCTACTAAAAGAATGTGTAAATTACCTCCATAAGGACTCAGTAGTACATTTTTTCTTATTTTTATCATTTTTAAGCTTAGCATGATTGTTGGGCTAAGAAATTTATTTAAGTATAACAAAAATATTTCTCACTTTGGTCGATAAAAAATTTTGTTTCTTAAGAGGGTAATCATTTTTTTCTATCATATTCAGTGTTAACATGGTTCCTTCTATTTTTATCCATTAAATGAAACATAAATTAATTGTGTTATCAATAATAATTATTGTGGGAAATCATATAATCTTGAAAATCATTTTAAGGATACATGTAAAGAAACCTTATTTTCAATCTATTATACCTAAGGTATAATATAGGACAGATATGGTGATTATCTATTACAATAATTCATAATTTATCTTAATGAAAATGTGAATTTACCTAATAATATCCCCTAGGAGTTTCAATCTATGTGTTTAGTACGGTCTCATTCACCACACACCAGATTGATGGATAAGATATACTCAACCAACTTTTTTCAACTTTTTCACCTCAAGATACAAATGTTCCAAAACGATGTACACTTGTAGTATCTAAACAGGGATTTGTTTTCTTAGGTAATCCACAATCCCTTATTTACCATAAATTAGGATATTATTCTATACATTTTCTTATACTACTAGTTCTTAGTAAAATTTCTAGATTTGAGTTTCCAAAAGTTAGTAAACTATGATTTGATACCAACTTTAGGAACCCAAATTTTACATAAATATATAATGCATCTTATTACCATAAAAAATGATTAAATATCAATATAATCCATTCAAAAACAATAAAAGTTTAGTTAATTATGAAACATGGATACATAAACAATTATAAAACAAGTGATAGACATCATTTCCAATTTATTTCTTCTTATAGAGAACACATTTTAGGCATAACGTACTTAAAACCATCCTCCATAACCCAGGGAAGGGGAACATGAGGAAGGGTGAACTCAAATGATCAGTAAGAGTAAACATAAGAGATATCAAAAATTGATTATAAGTGAGTATATAATAAGAATTAGGGTAAGTAAATATGATCCCAACTATAGAAAATCATAACCATCAATTTATAGATCTTAATTATAAAATATGACATAATGTTTTGTCATTCAAAATACATAAATCATTAGTGTGTGGAATCATTAATAATTAATCATGATCTATGTGAACATATCATAAGCATATCAAATAAGTTTTTCCATAAACATAACTGTAGAATTTAATTTTCTTAGTCAAGGACCACTGCCAATCCTATCATAGTGGAGTGGTTTCACTTACCATTCCATCATTTTCGTAGTCAATTATCACCCCAAAAACTATCTTATTATATAAATCACATACAAAAATTGGTTCAATTCTCATTCTAGTCCTAATTATCTCATGAGATATACGTATTTACCAAAAATATTGGAGGGATAAAATAATTCTACCCCACCCATAGCATAATGAAATATATAAATATATATATATATATATATCTATGTGTGTGTGTGTTCCACAATATCACAAATCATTTATCATATCATCATATCATAATTTATATAAAGGATACAGGGTTCATAAATACTTTATCATCTTAATCATAAACCATCTAGGGAATGAAAAAATATAGTGCCATTGGATCACATACCAAGTAAATAAAAGTAAAATTAAATGGATGATTCCATGTAATAGAATAACTTAAAATGATATTTATGAAATTTATTTTAGAAAATAACCATTTCATTTTTAAATAACTTTTTAAAATTATAAAATTATAAAATTTAAATGGAAAAAAATTCCTTTAAAAGAACCTAGGAAACTTGTAAATTAAAAAAATTAAATAAAGGGGTATTCAAAATGGTAGGAAAAGTCAATCATTCATATTTTTTAAAAAAACAAATTCCTTTTGCAATTTTGGGAAAAATATAGAATTACCTCATTTGGAAAATAATAAGAAGGTTCCTTTAAAACATTTTTATAGAAATTAAAACATGGAAAAATGACTTTAATGAATCTTTGGAGATTATTAAAAAAATTCTTAAAAACATTTTAAATAAAAAATAGACATGGGAGGAAAATATTACAGACTAAGGATAGAAATAATGTTGGTTTTCCTAAATCGTACTGTTTTGGTTTCTTTATAACGTAGAGAGTGGAAAATGTAAAAGAAAACATGAAGTCTATATAATTAACCAAAGGAAAAGAAAATATATAAGATTTGGGATGGATATATCCTATAATTTCATCAAATAAAAATTTAAGAAGAAAAAATCATGGAAAATGATATTTTAATATAAAACTCTTACATCAAGTCTATCTTGGTTTGTAAGCACTCTAACATTCTCTTCTTTGAGATACCTCTTTTGGCTTACACAATAATAATTGAAGGATTGGTATTAGGATAATATTATAATCACTAATATTTAGGGAATATTTTTATAAGTTTTTTCTAGTAGATATTTTCCTTGATGGATGGATTAAATGGTGTGATTAAAGGAGGAGAACATGTTCTCTTTAATAAGTGAGGGGAGGGACACACATGGAATTTTATAAAATATTTCAATGATATATGGTAAATTTCATGCGAAAGTGCCACAAAATTTATAGATTTTTTATGGTGGGATACTATAAGGTTGAAATATATTCAAATAATAATAATTAGAGAGGTGTGTGTGTAAATCTTACCCTTATCTTTTGGTTAATCCCCTCCAGTACACCAGTTTTAACCTTAACAACAGTTGAAAAAATTTATTATTTAAATGATTCAATATGACCAAAAATTAATTTTCACATATAAAATTAGATTTTTTATTTGGATTAAAAATATGGAATTAATTTACCAAATTCAATTTATATAAGTGGTATAACTTAATTTAAAATTAGCAAGCAATAAACAATGAAAACCTGTTTTTCGTAAATGAATTTTTATGCCTAAAACTTAATTTACCTTAATTATTTTCCATGTAAAACCATAAAATGAATGTTAAAATATTATATTGAATATATATTCTATAAAAAAATTTAAAAACCATTTATTAATATATATTAATTTACGAATTAAGATAAAATCCCATTACATGTATAAAAAAATTTAAAAAAATGTATTTCTAAGCCCAAAAATAATATTATATCAAAATAAAGTATAATGATAATTATTATGTAATTAATCATAATATATAAAATTAAATGATACTTATTTTATTTTTAGATTATATTTATAAAACAAGTGTACTTTTACTTGAAAAAAATTATATTTTTATAAAAATTGGTATTTTTCACTATTCAATGAAAAATAAATCCTAGGAAATTTTAAAAAATTCACCATAAGATAATATTGAAATGATGAATTAAAAAATTAAATTTTTTTACTTAAATAAAATACCTAAAATTATATAAATAAATTATAAATTTATCATCCAAGAAAATGATGAACCGCATTTTTAAAGAAAACATGTTTTTGAAGCATAAAATGACGTTACTAAAAATTGAGTACTTATTTACTATGAATTAATAAATTCATTTAAAATAATTAAAATATTAATAAATATTTTTCAAAAAAAATTCACTATTCATACTACCAATTTAATTCATTGGTGATAATGATTACTATATTGCAGTACATGTTGACACGAGGCTTTGTATAAGGAATGATATTAAATACATCATATTTATTTCAAAAAGAAATAAATATAAATTATGGTGTGTTAAAAAACCTATGTATTACCAAGTGGTAACTCATCCTAAATAATGATAACAAAAATAACAAAAACCAAAATAGTGTCTTTGTTTGGAAGGGAAAAAAGAATTGAGGTTCTCACCATATTTGGATTGAATGAATATAGTGTATTACTTATAGAAATATTAGGATCGTATGTATTTCATTGTGTCTCTAAAGAATAACATAATGATGTTTATGGAGCTTGTAAATACAAATAATTTTGTCCTTAGTGACCACCCGAATTATTATCCCTTCCCCTGAAGGTTGTAACACACAATCTCAGGGATCTTTGTCTTCGCAAACAACCTCTAGAAGATAGAAGATTATGGGATTTTAATATTGGGAAAGATAAATGAATAAGTTGCTTTTGTTTTCACCATATCTCTATAAAATGAAGTATAATGGAAGGAATTATAGATCAAGGGAACATGAATTTTTTATGATTGTATAACTATAATGATGGTAAATCAAACTAATTCTGTCTTCAAGGAACAATTGAATCAAACAGCAGTAACCTCAGATCCATCTAAAGAGATTGATTTGTCTTACTTGGAAACTCAAAACACTAATAGATATTATTATAAGATCCAATTAAATTATTTTAATTAGAATAAGGTTCAAGAAGATATATAATTTAAATTCCTAATATGGTTTAAAAGATTCATGATTTTATAATATCATTGTTAAAAGGATAGTAACTTCCCCTAACAAATGGTTCCATGGGAACCAACCCAAAAAATGGAGCATTAATTGGATAAAGAGTAAAAATATGGCTTGGTTAATTTTATCCACTTTTTGTACCCATTATCTAATATAGAACCTTTATATTAACTTGAATATCCTAACCAAAATTAGGTAAGGGGGGAGAGAGGACACATAATTCAAGGTATTAAGGGAAGAAGGAATTGATAATAATCTCAAACAGAATACCAACATCAGGGATATATCCTTGATAAATCCATATATGGTTTAGAATTATACTGACAGAAAATCCAGTGGGATCAACATGAACACCAATAAACATATGAATTACCAATGGCCATTCAAACCTAGTTTTAATGGTGGACTAATTAGAAAATTTTTAATTGTCTACTAGATGTTAACATACTATAAATTCATCTCATCCAAAGCCACATCTGAAAAGGTTGATCTAATCAAGTAAGGAATCCACCTTCATAGATAGACACTACTTCCAAACCTCAGACCAAGGGGAAACCTAGTATATGGAAGCATATTCCTTTGCCTCAAAAGTATCAAATACCGAAATAGATATTTCTTATTTTGACCAAGATTTTAATTATTTATTCCCATCACCCTTCAAATTATCTTTGAGAATAACTTTATGAGGATATATTAAGACCTAAAAAATTTAATGTTGAGATGACCACCGCAGCATTATATCACATAGAGATAAACCCTATTGAGTGTCATTAAATCATCTCTTTCATAGAGAAATACATAGAGACCACCATACAATGATATATCTATCCCTTATATATATTTGGTATTATAGAAAACATAATCATTTTTCACTCCCTCATTGATAATGGTTATGGGAGCAATCTCATAATAATCTAGACTTGCCAACCACCAGGTTATTGTGTAATTCCCGGAAATTCTAAGCACAGTTTACTTTTAATAAATTTTTATGTAATGATTTATTTCATAATTTAAGGAAAATAATATGTAATTTAATATGAACTTAAATATTTTCATTAATAAAATTTTTCTTTGTTATAAAATTAATATAAAATATTTCCTTTATTATATTAAGAAATGTGTAAGTGTATTAATATATTTGTTCTTTTATATTGTTTAAAATTTAAATCAATTTAAAATTGTTTTAATCTTCATGAAACGAACTTATTTTCTTTAATCAATATATGTTTTTGGGAAATTAAAATTCAAAAAAAACTATAATTAATGAAATTGTATTTTCTTAGATGAAATTATATTCACTGACTATATGTATCTTCTTAAAGTAAGTTAAAATATATGATTTTTTCATTTAAAAGGATTTTTTATTAATAAATTGAATATATTATCATATTTCAAGAAGATATTATATTTGTATTTAAATTATAAGTAAATATTTAAATAGAAAGATGTTAGTATTGGAATTAATTAATTTATTCGAAATTATTTTTTAATGAACTTATCATTTTCTATTTTGAACTTATATAATATCAAATTTTTTATTTCATTAATATTTATAAATTAAATTGTAAATTTATCTTTGAAATTTTATATTTATAGAAGATAAAGTCTTCAGTGATTATATTTTATAATTCTACTAATTTATAATATATCTATGATATGATTTTAACAAAATTAAGTTGTTGAATCAAACTAGGTATAAAAATAAAAAATTCTTACTTTTCTTTAATTTTGTTCAGTCTTGATATAAAAGAATTATCCAACCCATATAAGACAATCTAGGGGATCCCTAAACACATTATGAGACATGTTTAGATCTACCACATGGAGGGATCAACCCAAGCCTATCCTGAGTAAAGGAAAAGGACCAGGTCTCCTAACATGAGGTATAGGGATAGCCTTTGATTTATCTTGTGGTACCATATTTTTTCATAGCTTAGGGTTGGTCATGTCCAGGTGTGTGCATGGGTAGGCTGAAGCCCCCAAGCTCCCATATATAAAGCCTGCTTTTTTTTTACCAAAAGAATGTCACAGATTTGTTTATATGGGAACTAAGAAACATGTGTTTTTCAATGTGGGATCAGTTTTTAAATATCAATTAAAACCAACTCGTTAGATCTGAATGCCTAAACTGTCTGATTATCCTCATCTCTTATTCTTCATTTTTTTATCTTCTTCCCTAATCCATTCATTGGTCATTATAGATCCTTCTCTCACAATCTAGTTTAACTCCACATTGTTCCTTCCTTATCTATAATGCTTGATAAATTAACATCACAATCTAAGGAACTCTTTCAACGTCCTTTCACCACCTAGAAAAAACATCCCGAACGACCTCCACGTATTATCCTACTCTATTATTTTTTCCCAAATAAACAAACTAGAATATAGATCCTCATATCTACCCATTATAGGTGTTCAGTCTTCAACCCACTCTGATCACTTGTGTCTACCACTTGCTTCTCAAATATTCATCACCAATCATACCGAAGTATTCTTATGTTGATCAAATTTAACTCATGTTTTTCAATTTAAAAGTAAAATTGATTCATTTTTTCTGTTCTTTAGATTATATAAATATCAATCATTGGACACATCGGTAAGATCCATATAGGGTGATAAACTTCATGTTCCATTATAGTCGCCTTTGATAATATAAGCTTCACTTAAATGCTGGAACCTAAACTTCCATACATATATATACCAACTTAAAAAGGGAGTGTACCTAGATTGGAGAAGTTTAAGCCCTTACTATCCCTTTTCATTGGTTTGAGTAGCCTCAGGAACGGCCAAAGTCCACTTCCTTTACCTGATCTAGGAACCTCAAGGAGCTTCCTTCAGTTCTCCATTCCTGTAAGGGGACTTATTTTTTATTTAAAAGTACTATGTATGCCAAAATTAATTTAAATTTAATATTATATATTCACTTTTTTTCAAACTCTAGTTTAATTTATTTCAACTATTCCATTAATATAAGTATTATCATACTTATTTTTATGTAAGATTGTATACATTTATATATAATTACTTAAATAATACATGAATATATTAATTATAAATTTTTGGTTTATATATATATTTATTATTTCATAACAAAAATCATTGTTTAAGTGTTTTAATTAGGAAAAAAAGTGTTTATATCCATTAAAGGAGATTTTAATTATGCATGTATAATTTCACATTAAAAAATTATACAACGTGATGGAGTTCAGCTAAAACCCTTTATATTTTATGTATAATGGTTCGAATATATATAATTTATATAAATATATGTATATATATATGCATGGATGAAATGTTTATTTTAAAAAGGTTTATTTTAATAGTTTTTTGTTTTCATATAAATTATTTACTCAAGATTAGTTTACAAATAAAAAATTATATATCTTTTATTTTATGTGAAAAGAAAATTATTATTGATATTATTATATGTGAAGTGTTTATACATTTATATAATTATTTCATGCATAGAATCAATTAATCGAATGAGTTTAAAAAAAAATTCAAGGTTGGTTTTTAAATGATAACAGTTATCACTTTATGTTTTTTTCAACAATGTGCATCTCATGAGTTTATGAAAGATGATTTAATTACATGTTTTCAATCAAAAATACATGTATTGATGAAAAGTATATATATCAGGAGATTTGGTTATACCATATTTAACATGTATTTTCCCAAATAAATTTAATATTTATATATTTATATATTTATATGTAAATATAAGTTGTATATTTAATGTATTGTTTTTTTTCAAAAAAAATTCTGATGAAGAATTTATATATATTTAAGGAAAGCTCAAAAAGTTTTTATAAATAAATTGACATGAAAATTTTAAACATAAAAGGGGAGTAGAGAGTGAACCCATTCCTATGAAAAGTTGGTAGGCCAACACAAATGTCAATGTTTTAAGTGGACCCATTGTTCTATATTCAAAATCATCCTTAAAATGTTCTAAAAAATCACTGGATAATTTTAAATCATTTTCAAAAGAATAAGTATTTTAAAAAGAGTATTATAAAAATTTTATAATCATAAGTATTTTAAAAGGATTTATTGGATTTTCATAATAATAATCATTTTCAAAATCTAATATAATATCTTCAAAGTCATAAGTATTTTTTATGACTTTCTAGTATTTTCAAAAGCATATGTATTTTTAAATATTATTATATTATTTTCAAAAGAGTAAGTGTTTTTAGAGGAATTATATAATTTTCAAAAGCATAAGTATTTTCAAAAATTATTATAATATTTTCAATGGAATAAACATTTTCAAAAGATTATTCAAAATCATGGTTTAGATGTATTTTCAAAGGAGTTTTCAAAAAGCTATGATATTTTTAAATTTGTTTTCAAAATTATGTTTTCAAAATCATAAGTATTTTCAAATAAATTTTAATATGTTTTCAAAAATAGTGTATTTTGAAAAGTATTTTTAAAATTATATTTAATTTTTATTCAAAATATATAAGTATTTTTAAAAAGGATTTTCACTGGATTTTTTAAAACCCCATACTATGTAATTTCTCTCACCCTATATTTTTATAAAATGTTGTCACGTTTTTTTATTGGTTTCACAGAGTTTATATTTAATAATATAATGTAATGAGAAATGCTCAATCACTTCCTTTTTATTTAATCTTTAATAACATGTAATCCAATTATCTGACAATAAAAAGTTATGAAAAGTGAGAAAAATTGCTACTTATTTAGAAACATATCAAAGGCCAATTTAGAGAAGTTGTCTCTAATTTTAATTTTATGGTTTTTTTCAAGACACAGCCTTTGATGCTCTATTAAAAAGTTCACAGAAACATTCCTAGGTGGTGGTGCATTCATCATACCACCAGTATATCAACTATAATCTTACTAGATACTTCGGTCTACTATATGGGAATAGTGGCCCTTTATAATCCCATTAATCTCAATAAATATATGGGAGATTCTATCAATGGGAGGGAAAACGTTAGTGGTAGGTGATCTCACCCAAACCACTATCCCCAAATGGTCTAGAAACAGACCATGTCAACCCATTTCATGAACTTGTTGATTATTATGTGTTGTCTATCAATTTAATTGAGGTCATACCTATAAATTTAGGGATTCAACATTTTATATGAACCCCATATGAGAGGAAAAATAAGTTTATATTTCAATCATATTATGGTCAATCTATACTTCCCATGATATATTTGACCATAATAATGTAAAATAACATCATAACATTTATACAAATCAATATCGCTCCATAGAATCTCCATAATAAGTATAACTTTAAATATCACCAACACCTATCAATATAACAAATATTCACTGACCATGTATATAAAAATCCCATGAGTAGAAGGAAGACTCGTGGTTCGGTCATGATTTCTTTTTTCCTCATAATATTGGTCACATCGATCGAATCTAACTATGTGAAAGATGGGTTTGATCTCGATCATGATGATAATTATTTAGATGATAATTCTCCCACTTTTTCTCCATGATCTAAGGATATCCTCCAATCACATTGTGGATTAAAAAAATACTCATATATCATCAAAACAAATTAAAATTTTCTCCATGTTATCTTCTAAATTACCATGTTCCTATCCTACCCCCAATGAGAGGGGATAAGGATATAATATCAAAAATTCCCCTGATAATAGTGTCCATGAGTTTTTAGATAATGATTCCAGAGAAACTTTATCATTATTCAAAAAATATAAAAATTCCCTCAAGACATATTATAGTACTAAGAATACCCCCTCATCTCCCACTAACATTTAAATATTAGTAGATAATGGAAAGGAATAAGAGGAAGAATAAGAAAAAAATACTAAAGATGAACCAAAAGCATTGGAATAAGATATTTATGTCACCATTCAAGAAATTAGATAGGTGAATCTAGGTATAGTGGAAGACTTACACCCTAAATTAATAAATTATTCCATATCTCCCAAATAATAATATGGATGCCCCTTTTTCTTAAATAATCACTATTTATTATTCACATGTAATTATAGATAATGTCTTACACCTGATCCTAATGTGGAAACCCATCATTTGATTCTACCTTGGAATCAAAATGGTTACAAAAAGACTTATAGGAGAATTAATACAACTCATAGTACAAAGGTTAATTTCAAAGATAACAATCCCATAAAGTCCATCTTCATTAGATAGGTTCAATACCTTAAATAGATCACCAAAATCATTTCCTTCAAGTGGAAGAATGAGAATATTAGGGTTATAATTGAATTTAGGTATCTCAATCAACATTATCTAGAAGATAATTTCTCAATTCCAATCATGGAGATTTTAATTCATGTAGGAGAATATTCTCAAACCAACGTTTCATGGATGTATATTCTATCTAAAAACAAATTCAAATGGCTCTAGAAGAAATAAAGACCACCAATTTCAGGGCTACCTAAGGGGTATACTTCAAGCAAGTAATTACCTTTGTATTAAAAAATTTTGTTTCCATATATCATTGTGACATGCACTATATCCTCAATCCCTTTCTGGGGAAAATTGTAGAATGATGTAGAGAAAATCTAGTGGTCAAATATCTGTAGTCTTGATATATTTTTTAACATACTGTGGTAAAAAAACCTAAATATTTACCCATTAAAATAAATTTTTGCAGTTTTATAAAGGAAATTTATCACCTTCACTATATACCATCATGGAATTGAAGTTGACACAATAAAAATTAAGGTAAAAATTAGTATTCCATTTTCTAAAAATCTCAAAGCACTGGTCAAGATTCAAGGAAACATCACCAAAATAATATGTTATATAGAAAACCTTATAAGAAAGTTACTACCCCTCATTAAGCTGATAAATAATGGAGTAGCCTATAAATTGGTTGGTGATTGTCAATAAGCCTTTGAAAATATGCATAAATACAACTCAACCCCACCGTTTTTTATTTCTCCAGTCAAAGGGATGAAACTAATACTATATGTGGAAAATTTTGAGTGATCACTTGGTGGCTTTATCATGTAAAAGAATGATATAAAAAATAAAATGGTCTCTACTATCTTTGTAGAACTATGCTAGAAACTGAGACTCAATATTCATACATTGATAAGAATTTCCTTCCACTAATTATCATGGTTCAAAAGATAAAACACTTCTATCAGCATCAGGGGGTCTATTTGGTATCTCCTATTAATCTAACCAAATACATCATTTATCATCCAATATTTCCTAGACATATGGTGTGGTGGGTGATCATCTTATAGTAGTTTGATAACCAGTTCATATAATAGAATTTTTTTCAAACATAATGTGTTAAAAGACATTCCCTTGGAAAATCCTATCATATAAAACATGTCATTGGATATAGAACTATCAAATGAAGAGTTATTTTCCATAAATTACACTCCCTAAATGTTGGAAATTTATTTTAATGGTGCTTCTATATTTTTCATGGGAAGGAGGATATAAAAATGAAAACTAAATTGAGTTTTCATCGCCTCTTCAGTAATGTTAGTTTTACTCTATTACCTCCTATTGTCAAAATGATGCACCAATAATGAAATAGAAAACCTATATATTAATATATGTTCAGAATTGGATTTGTAGAAACTAGTTTTTAGACTAAATATCAAGGGTGACTAATAGTTAGTAAACATGAAAATTAATGGGTAATATATTGTTAGGAAAGAGAAATTGGTTTCCTTTCTCAGTTACATATGGTGGTTAATTGTGTAATTTCTCTTTAAGACGACACTATCTCATAATCTTTTTTGCAAATCATGTTTACAGATGCATTGGAAAATCTGTCCATAACCCTAGTAGTTCTAGAGAAATATAATATGTTCATCATCATCACACATCGTATGGTGGTGTCCCATTTTATTAATTACAACATTAAAGAGATAAATAAAATCAACACCACTCTTAAACAAGGAAACCTAATATCTGAGGTAATTAATAAAACCATTATATGGATTTTGATCATATTAGACTATCTCTAAAGTGAAATCATTTCATCATATTGAGCAGAAAGGTAATGAATTTGATGGTGGGATATAAACATTATCTATTATTATTCCCCAAATGGTTAAAAATTCATATATAAACAAGGCATTGATGGGGTCGTCCTTATATGTATTTGAACGAGGAGAGACCCTTTTTTATTCAAGAATTCGACACACGCACCTATAGTTCTCATTAATCAAGAACCAAACTGTCATACAAATCAAGCAAGTTGGGTCCTTTTTTCCATTGATGACATAAGAATGTGTAGAGTTCACCAGAAACATTCATGAATTCCATATACAAACCAATTTCAATAATGAACCCCTGTAGTTTCTACCTGAAACAAAATATTCTAAATCATTTACCATATCGGGAATAAATTTCATAGGAACATATTCCACTTCTGTATTTAAGTGGTTCAATTACGTTCATAATGACACCACCTTTTTTCCAAGTGCGTTAGGGTTATATCCCTCATAAAAGTTGGGATGAAGGATACCATCAACTTCATGAAGTCAAATATAATTACCATATTTAGTGTCCTCATATAATATTTATTAAAAATCGAACCATCATCTATTACAAGTTGAAAAGGTTGCATCAGCTATATGGAATTTGATTCAACCAATCATCCAACCACCATGAAATAATAAATAAAAAAATTATGTCTTTTAGTAAGAATTTGTATAATATACTCCAAAATATTGTGGGTAGAGGAAAAAACTCATGATATGACAAAATTATTCATGATTTGTGGGATTATTATATATTAACCCATACTTCTATAAAAATTAACCCATATAATATCACATATAATTCAGATTTAGTCCTTTCGGTAAATGTCTAGTTTCTTTTTCTCCACATCACCATCTTCAATCAGTTGTCTGAAGTTGAGCAGTCTCTAATTCAGATGGATTAATTTTAATGAATTAATGATAAATTATCGATCATATTACATCACGTGTAAATATAAAGATGTGTTTCGTGTGCTTTTAATAAGAAAGTTTTCCTCTGTTCATCTTTCCAGATAGAGTTGTTATATTTCTCAAAACTCTGATGATACCAGTTATAAAGCCGAAAAAACTAAAAACAAAGAATGAATGACCTTATATCATAGGAATGTTTTATCTAAAATGAGATTATTACTTTATCACAATTTATGGAGAAAACATACTGCCAATAATGAATTAAATATTTCCCAAGAAATATTTTGTATAAGTTTATGTCATTTATTAAAGTCTCGGTCACATAATGTTAAACTATATGATATTCATTATCAATGAAATACCTTAAACGACATAGTAAATTCACTAGTTAGATGATGTTAAACTGTGTGTTGTAGGTGAAACCTTTGATACCTAAAACTACTTATCACCATCATCTTAATCAAATGATGTTGAATTTTATGAAAATTTGAACTCCATGAATGCTAAATCCTATGGTATGTGTATGAAATTCCACTATCATGTTCTCCTATATGGTGAAAGAAATACTTAAATTTCCTCTTATTTCTCATAATGATAACAAATCGTGTGATATTAGAGGTCTTGCCTAACCACTCCATTTAGGATGACTAAAAATAAACAAGATTAATTTTTTTGAATGATTCTGTCCACCCTATAAAAAAGTAAGCTATTTATAGTGTCTTATAATGCATATATCAATTCCCATACACAAGATCTAGTTCTACACGGGGAATTTATCTATAGGAACTATGTGTCTCTTGACACCTATTACTTCATGATTTGTAGTGATGACTGGATATTCTATCTTGGGCCCACCCATGATTTCAAACAATATAACTCCTTCCTTAATGTATAACACTATAATGAGGTTACGACTATTTTTCATTCGGTAAAAATGAGTCAATTATATATAGAATAATCCTCATAAGAACTGTGTATAAATTTATAAAAATTTATTTTCCTACATACATGATAGATTTGCATATGGACCATGGTATAGATTCATCTTTTAAATCTATTACTAAAAAATCCCCTCTCCTACATATTAAATAAATTTATATATGAACCTTTATCATGGATTTTTTACTCTATAAACCAACACTAAAATTTTTTATCCCCTATAAAAGATATTGATATATATATATATATGATCTTTCTCTATCCCTTTGGGATTCAGTGGTTATTCCAATAATATCAAACCATTAAATCATAATTCACCAAAATTATAATAGAAAATATCTCCGACTATATAAGATCTAAATGGGTCTTAATTCCTATCTAAACATAATATATATTGATCCATGAATTTTGTATTCTATGACTATCCATGAATCCTAATTAGAACCCCCACTTCATTATAGTGTTTGGACCCCTTCATTCACAAAGATTTTTCCCTTTACCATTTTTTCACTGACATGAAGTTGCATCATTTTACGACTGGTCTAGACCTATTAAGATGACCAATATAAATTTTCCTCAACATATGACCTTAAATTTAATAGAACCAGACTCATAGTCATGTTATGTTAAACTATATAAAATTTAGGTCCACCTAACATGAAAAAAAATAATTATAGAGGTTTGTTTATATGGACCAATTTCCCTATATGAGAGCCTAATCCAGGTAATGGGTTCCAAATATAGGGTTATTCATCAAAAAGACATCGAGATAAAATTATACTTTCTCAATTTTATCTCCTAATGTTTGAGAAGTCGCATGAAATGTAAGAACAACATGTTCCATGATTTTGGTTACATCAAGATACAAAGTAATGTCTGAATCAAATATTCCAGACTAATCCATGGGTCATCATCCATATCCACTCATTTTAAAGAGACCATAACATCCTAAATCATGTTATGATGAAATCAAAAGAACCGTTATCACCCTTCCTAAATATCCTTATTCATTTATAAAACTTCTCACCTCAAGTACCATGGATTGAGATAAACCATTCATAGCTATCGATAATGAGTATACTCAACTACAAAGAAAAATATATTATTCATACATACCCCGAATATGGATTTTTATATGTTCCCCCATATAGACTATTGACTAGTGGAATATTTATTCTAAGTAAAGACTCTTATAACATTCTTACTCCACAATGAAATTAAAATAGAACCATTTATTTGAATATGGTTAATATTTATCCCATGTGTACCTGATCCACATCACTAAATCTAATCCAAGAATCTCAAGTTGTGTTATATGAAGTCACCACTTACAGTTCAAAAGGTTTTGAGACATTTTTAGTCATTGATCCCCATTTTTGTTATCATCATTATAATGAACCAGGAATTTCATATATAAATATTACATCATTTTTTATGAACATTAATTATATAAAAAAACTCATTCTTGAGGATTGTAAAGGTATATTTCATTTAGAAACATGGAAACACAAACAACTAGTTCATAGGTGAACTACATCTTCTCCCAATATATCCTACATAACATGAACCCATTGTAATGAATAATCCTAGATACCGGAGTACCATGATAACTGACCTATATTTTTTATATCCCAAAGGGTATTCCTGATCCCCATGGGTTCGCGACTACCACCTAGAATCATACAAGATAAAAGAGGGAATGATTTTTCCACAAAATATTATATGATAAATTTTTATAAGTTAGAATGATCAACACTCCAAAGGTATATAGTATCATAACCCAAAAGAGTATAATTGGATCCAATAAATGAAATCATCAATGTACATAGTAATATGCAAGATAAAACTCACAAATCACTCACTAGAATCCTAAAGGATCAATGATATCCACCACCTCCACATGGTAATTTTCATTTTCTTAGACCTGGAATAAAAAAAATATACCTAAATTCAATGGTATGGTGTAAGCTATAAATATCAGAAGGGTCTCACCAAGTGTTCCATGAAATATTCCATATTAATAAGTAAACCATGGTTCCAATTTAAATAAAATAGGGCATGGAAATACATTTTCATATTAAAAACAAAACATTTTATCATTTCATAATGATATAAAATATTTCAGATATGTTTTAAATTATCATTTTATATAAAATAATTTATATAATACATTTTTCTTGCGTAAAAATGTTATATAATTGATGGAATATATATCAAAACACTCACAGCAGGACCTATAGTCACATACCTTGAAGTACATTATTTTCTAGTTGTAGGATCCCAACACTTCTCATATCATTGATCGTAGAAAAATTTGTGTACACACATCCATCGGTATCAGGCCAAATAGGACTCATCTACATACCATTTGGGATAATATATTATAAACTAGGTTTTTTATAGAGTATTCATCATTAAACCATTTATAGGTAATCAAAATCGTAGAGTTATTTCCCAAATAACCCCTAACTACCAAGCCTCTCATGTTCTCAATCAATGAATAGAAAAAACATAAATCATCTCATTTCAATTCAAACACCAGTTACAATACAATGGTCTAAATTTTATATTCAATATTCTAATTCAATTTCAAAACCAAAACATGGGTTTTTTATAATTTCATTCCTTTTTAATAAAAACCAATAATATTTTTTCAACATTTCAATTTTATCAATTTTTCTCAAAAAAAATCTCAAATCATTTCATCAATTCTATAATTTTCAAAATACACCTCAAATTCTAATTCCATTAGAATTGGGGGTTTCCAAAAATCTATCCCATTCAAAAATATTTAATTTAATCACTTAAAATCAAGTATTTATAAATAAATTGAAATATATTTCAACAAAATCAAGAAAATAAATTTTAAATTCTATGGAAAATCTCAAATTGAACCACCTACCTTTAAAATCAAAGAACCACAATGCACAATACTTGCAATATGGAACACCAATGAAGATTGAAAATGAATTAGATTTAAAAATATAAAATATAATCATAATCCAATTAAATTTATTTTAGAACCATTAATAAGAAAATGATATAACACTATCTTCTGAGGATATAAATATAGTTTATGAGAGAATAGATTAGAGAAGATTCACATACTTGGAGAAGATCAAACGTGGTCCTCCATGCTTCGATCCCCTGAGGAAAGTGTTTTGAGGAGTCAAAAATGATTCTTGGGAGACTTATAAAACCTATAACTCAATTAATGTGTAGTGGGATAGGTTAGTAACCTTAAATGGGGTCTTAATAAATTTCTAAAAATAATTGAATAAAATAAACCTATGTGCACAATTTTCTAGAGAGGGCCACATAGTTAGTCAAATCGTTCACACCAACCATTTTCCCCAAATTTTGGTTACATGGTTTCCCTTAGGTGGAAATAGGGTTTGGGAAATCATACACCAACTGAGCATTCCCCTTTTTCTAGGGGGTGTATAGTTTTCACTAACATGATGCACAGTTTGGTAAATCATGCACCAACTGTGTACATTTGAGAAAGTCTCTAAAAATCTCCAAATTTTACCTGAAACTTCCAGAGAAAACCCAAAACCCAAACATGACCAAAAAAAGGGTTGAGGAGTATATAATAGAAGTAATTGGATTTTATATCCACCAATCCATAGGAATTTTCAGTCCCCAAAAATTATGTCAAGAAGTATCCATATCAAAGAGATAAGGTCATTGCTCTCACACTAGTGCCTCTTACTCCCAAGTCTCGTGAGAATCCGAGTCATGTAGAACTAATAAATAGAAAAAATGTAACATTCTCCCAAAAATTACTTTTTCTTAAAATCAAACATACTTTACTAGATGCTTAGTTACTGATAAATGAGGCAAACATCAAGACCCTCCCAACTCATGTTATATGATTGGATGGAAGGATACTTTTGAAGATATGATACATGAAACACATACTACTAGAAAACTAAGTTTATCCAGTGCTAGGGATTGGATAGTAAAAACAAAACATGTTTTCAATGACCCCTTTTGTTAGTGCTAAAAAGAGTGTTGTTAAAGGGGGTTTTTAACAGTGCTAAAAAACTATTGTTAAATAACCATCTTTATCAGTACTTTTTTATAAGCATTGATAAAGGTCCATCCTATATCGGTGGTTTTAAAAAAGTGGTGATAGAAGTATACTTTAAAAAATTATATTTCTTTAAAAATAATATATAAATATATAAATATATTTATATTGATATAAATATAATAATTATATTTTTAAAATAGGTTTTAGATAAGGTAAATATGCATTTACACTTAATATGTAAGAAATTTATTGAAAATGTCTTATAAAATAACAAAAAACTCTTTTCAAAGAATAATGTGCATATTATTACCTATTAGTAGTCATTTAATATCAATTTAAATAAAAAATTAAGAAAATTAAATAAATATATATATATATATATATATCTCTAAAATAAGTTGAAAACGTAACTTGAACTTCAAAAGGGCATAACTATTAATATGGGTGTCTGTTTTGGCTATACCACATATCAAATCAAAGCTTGCGATGATCTCTACTCCCTTAGTGAAATAGTGAAAACTATGTGAAATTTTTTGAGCCCAAAAAGGCCCAAAATGCCTAAAAATGAGTTTTTAGTAGGGGTACCCTGAATTTTTAATATTTGATGGACTTTCATCCTCATTTAAAGGGGTATTTTTTTCCTTTTTCTGTAGGGAATGAATTTATTCCATGGTCTTACATTCATATTAATATTATTGTTTTCATGTTTTATCATTTTTTCCAATGTAATTTTATTTATAATTTAATATATCCACGTTTTATTATATTTACTTATAATAAAGAATTCCTATAGATATATATATCAACATATTTATAGAAAAATGTACATTCTAATATATCTAAATAAATAAATATGATAAAAATTTATTTAAAACAAAATCTAACCATTTTTTACATTATAAAAATATATTTATAATGTTTATATATACATATGTGCGTGTATTAATAAATAGACATATATATTATAATCTAAAATATATTAATGAATATAATATATAATATATTTAAATAAATATAATATGTATCACACACACATATATATTGTATAAATTTATTTGAAAATAATTATATAAATATATACAAATATATATATAAATAAAAAAATATCATTAGTTAGATACGAAAACAACATGTTGTAGTGGTAAAAAGGTATTCCATCAGTGAAAGAGAGGTGCAGGGTACAAATCCAGGTGGGTGTGCATGTAGCTGGAAATTTTCAAAACATTGATAAAAGGGTTGGTGGGGTGAAAATAGCTGATAAAAGGGGTGTGAAGCGCTATTAAAGGGGTTTTCAAAGCGCTGTTAAAGGGGTCAGGTGCATAGGGGTATAAAAAAATAACCCCTTTAATAGTGTTTCCTTTATCAGCACTAAATTTTTTTTAATGGAACCATTTGACATCACTAAAAAATTACTTTTTAAAATTCCCTTTAACAGTTCCTTCTTAGTGCTGATAAAAGTTTCTAGCTTTTAACTGCGCTTCAATTGTCAGCACTTTTTTAGTACGAATAAAGGTATTTTCCAGAACTGTTAAAATGCTTTTTTTTATTAGTGACATTATATAACAATGCCAACTCTGGTGGATGTGCTAAATGGTAATAAACTTTCTCCACCATCTCAAGAACTATAAAAGGTCACAAAAATGAGGAGTAAGCTTCCCTTTCCTCACAATCCTTCAGTGACTCAACCAAGGTGAAACTATCAAGAACACTTATCCACCAACGAAGAACTCCATCGGTCTATGATGATGATCAACAAAAGATTTATATAATATTTGTGTCTTAATCGTTCTTCGAAAAATTAATAGAATATTTAATGAAATCTCTTAGACCATACTTTCTCCAACCATGGAACATTCACCAATCTATGGCCATCAAAATATAGATTTACATGGCCTGTAAAACAAGGCTACAAAAGGATCCATTCTGATCACATACTAGTAACTATATTTTTAAGACAACTAAAAAATAACTAAAATTTCATCCCAAGCTCCAAAAAATTTTAGAATGCAATAACATAGCATATCCTCAAGAATTTTTATAGCCCTCTTTGTCTGGTCATCCATCTGGGGATGGTATGTCGTGCTTAAAAAAACTGGAGATCCCATTACACCCAAAATACCTCACCAAAAATGAGACATAAAATGGGATCTCTATAGAAGACTATATCATATGAAACTCCGTGTAATTGAATAATATCCATCACATAGATATTTATCTACTCCTTAAATTTGGTGGTATCATGAATTGGAAATAAGTGGTCTAATTTCATCAGCTAACTAACCACAACCCATATTTCATTCTTCTTTAGTGTGGTGTGTGGAAACCCAACCACAAATCCATAGAAATATTATCCCACTTTCAAGTTAGCACAATAAGTAGATGAATCAAACTCGAAGATCTATGTGGTTCATACTTGACCTACTGGAATGTATAATAATGTGAAACAAAGATGGTGTTTTAAATCTTATACATTTCCACAAAAATAATCATAGCATTTCATAAAACATCATTGTGATTCATAGGAGCACAACCCACAAGGAATTTTGAAAATACCCAATCACATCTTTTCTTACTTGAAAATGTACAACGTACCATGTCCAAAAACATAGGATACCCTCCCTAGAGAATAAAAACATAGTAATAATCTCATGACCATAAAGAAAGTTTCTAATGCGATAGAATTCATTATCAAGTTGTTGTTCTGGAAAAATCATCTCATGATGGGATGAAGTCAACTAAAAACATTCCAAGACAACCACCTCCTCTTATTCCTAGACTCCTAAATAAAACTATGCAAAAATAAATAACAATTTCCACTCTTTTGATGATTCTTTTATACTATATGTCAAATGTTTCCTGTTCAATGCATCGGTAATGACAATCCCTTTCCTCAAGGTATAGGAAAATCAAAATCAAAATATTTAAGGTACTCCACCCAATGCCTCTTGTGAAGATTCAGATATTCTTTAGAAAAGATATAACTCATCCTATTTTGGTTGTAATACATGAAAAAACTTTATCAAAAAATCTAATTCCAGCAACTCTTAAGTTCATAAATCACATATGTGAGTTCAAAGTCATGGGTCGGATAATTCTTCTCATGTGACCTAAGATTTCGAGAACCAAATCCGACCAAGTGATCACCCTCTATAAGAACACAGCCCAAACCCAAACCTAATGTGTTATAGAAAACAAAATTGTAATGCACGACCACTAGAAGACTCAACACTAGTGAATAAGTAAAAAATACACTTCAAATCCATGAAAAAATGATGGCATTTTTCATCCAAATTGAACTTAGTTAGATCAGCCATCTGATAATCAAACTTCAATAAATTCTTTATGAAACAGCAATAATACCCAGCTAATCCAAGAATCTATGAATCTAAAAAACATTTCACAGTTTTTCCCATGTCATAATAGACTTTAATTTCTCATGGTAAACTAATATTTTATGTTCCAAGAACATGTGTACCAAGAACATCACCTCTAAAATCCAAAAATCGCATTTTGATAGATTTGAAAAAAAATCAGTGATCTTCGAAAAAATTAGAAATTCTCTTAGAATAAGAGTAAAAGAATATTTCTTCCACAAATACCACCAAAAAATATCAAAATACTCATGGGAGATCCGTCTCATAAAATCCATAAATAATCAAGGAGAATTGGTTATACATAATGACATTACAAGATACTCATAATGTCCATACCAACTTCAGAAGGTGGTGTTCTGAATGATTGATTCTCTTATTCTCACTTAGTGATAACAATAATTAAGGACAATCTTTGAGAACCACTTTTCCCCTTTCAACTGGTCAAATATATAATCTGTATAAGGTAATGGGTACTTATTCTTCACCATAACATTATTGTTTTTCAAGTAATCAACAAAAAGGCAAGTGTTCAATCATTTTCCTTAAAAATAAAACTTTCACCACCTAAGGTGAGACACTCGGATGAATAAACACTTTCTATAACAGATCACCCAAATGAGTATTCAACTCTTTCATTTTAGATGTATCCATGTGGTACGAAGTAATAGACACTACCTAAGGGTTGGAAGATAAATTAATTGAAAACTCTACGATTCTTACTCATTGAAAACCAGATAAATTAGAAGGAAGTGTGTTATGAAACTTGGAGAAAATGGATGGTGATCACCACTCAAATATTCCGACTTTGGATCAAAAGTTAACACAAATATTAATCACCCCAAATATGGATGATAAGTTCTATCTATACTCAATATTTTTCCCATACTCCATTAGAGATACGGAACACCCCATCAAGAAATCTAAATCAGACCCATTGAAGATAACAGAAAATTTTGGCCCTATTATCAATGATCCAATACATACCAAAAATGGTATCTTGAGGTTTCATGTCGAGAACCATAAGATCCCAAACAATCTCAATCTTTGATAAAGAGAAAACACAGGAAGAACATCAGACACCCTACACTCTTTTCATTCTGAGGGGTATAGTAATATCCATCACATAAGATAAAAGCTTTAAAGTAATATTTTTAAGGTTCACAATATGGGTCAATATAAATGAGTAAGATGCACCTATATTAAATGATGTAGTGACTAAATATGAATCTCTAGTGATAGTAGCACTCATGGCCACTGGACCCATATCTACTTCCTCTAGATACTCTCCCACTTTGGGGATAAGCTTCTTTCTAAATTTCTATGGTTGGAAATCCTTTTTTGTGAGTCATTGGATTTCTCTATAGCACTTTTAGGTGTTAATGGTCATTTTCCACTATGTGGGGAAGAAAATATAAAACATAATTTCTACAAGATACATGAACATCCAAATAAACTAAAAGTCTATGTATCCTCATTTCAAACCTATTTTGAATTACTAGGATTACCACACAAGAAGAAAGTTAGAGACCCTCTTCCATGCATTTCAGGAGTTCTAAAAGAACCCTACTGTCACAATCCACCATGAGACTCATCATTCTTCCTCATTCCTTTAAATGAACTCACAAGATATTCACTAGGAGAAAAAGGAACTCACGAAAACCCTAATTTTCCATCTAGGTCAGTCTCAACTGTTAATTAGAAATCTAGAACATCAGCATATGAAGTGAGGTTCAGTTTGAAAACCTGAGAAAAAATATCTAGTTGAAGACCCATTTTTAACCATTGAGTCTTCAAATTCTAATATGATACAATATCAGGTAAAAACTATAGAATTTTGGTAAATTAGTCCACAAAATCATCCATGGCCCTGTTCTCTTAGGCCGGAACACTCCATGGCCTTATCTATCACTGTAAACTCTAGAAATAACGGATCAATGAAAAGAACCATGTTGTCCGTCTACTATAAACTGTCATGATTCTTCACCATTTCCATCAAATATATCCATCTTATACTAGGTCCTCCTAGCTTGAATGCATCTTTTTAACCTTAATCTAATATGGTGTTTTGAATAAATAAAATAGGACCAATATCTTTCTCAACCAATCCTCATCCTCTTGAGGATTATTAAATCCTAGGAATGTTAGTGGATTCCTATATAGAAAATATTGAGGAAAATTTTAAGATTTGTCACTCTGAGGTTCCACAAGTGGAACCTAAATAGTAATGGGTGCTGGTACATGTCCCAAATCATACACAACATGCACAAGAATATCAACATGATTCTGGTCTAGGGAAGGATCCACTCGTGGTTGTTCACCAACAGCTTCTTCATGGGGAATATTCACACATCTTCTCAGATTCATGATGCTACATAGCTTTAGTAAATAAAATTAAATACATCATAAGAATACTTAGATCAAAAATTCAAATAATAGAAACATGAAAAATTAACCACATTCGATAACATAATAGGATCTAGATTTTAACCTTTCCAAATCAAAATCAAGGAAGATAATCAAATTATAAAAAATATTCATATAAAGTCATTCCCAAACCACCCATTTTGACATACAGATCATTATGATGAAATATATATATAGGAACTCACTCGTAACTACCTCATAAGTCTTGACTAGACATCATAAACTACACACTAACATCAATGAAAGAACCATAGCCTACCTATGATACCACTCTTTGATGTACCATCCTATATAAACTAGTACCCTGATAACTAATCCAACTCTGACATAGCCGGAAGGGTATTCCCAATCCCCACAGGTTAGAGACTAGAACATGGAATCATATATGTTAAAATAGATAATGAAATTTCTTCAAAGCAATGGAAGAAAAATATTTACAAGAAAGTATGCTCAAAAATCCAAAGGGACACTTTACCATAAACCAAATAGGTATTACTAAACCCAAAATAGTACATTATCACAGTACTTAGTAACAGACAAGATAAAACTCAAACATCCCAAACTAAATATCACTCTGATCATAAAGGACCAAGAATATCCACCACCTCTAAGTGGAACTTTCCCTTTTCATAGGACTAGAATAACAAAATGTACGAACTCCCGAAGGCAAAGGTAGGGTATGAGCTACAAATCCCTGTATTGTCTCACCACGTATTCCATAAAATATTAAATAATAATAAACCAAATCTTGGTTACAATTTCAATAAAATAAGGCATTAAAATATATTTGAATATTTAATACAAAACATTTTTTCATTTCAAAATAATTAAAAATATTTCAAACATGGATTAAATAATTATTTTATATAAAATAATTAATATAAATCATTTGGAATGAGTAAAATAGGTCAATAACCAAATGAATATTTATTACAAAAATCATAAAAATCCTCATGGTAATTGGATGAAATTATATTAGTTTCTAGATATAGTATCCTCCCACTTCTCATATCAATGATCACATCTAAAAACGTGTACACACATCCCTCAGTATTATGATATATAAGACTCATAAACTTCCCACCATGTATAAAATATGCCAAACTAGGTTGGTTTTAGAGTTTTTATAATTTATCCATTGTTGGGGAATCAACATCCTATTGTTCTCATCCCAAATAACCCCCTTTACCACCTTGGATTTCAAGTGCTCATTCAAACAATATAAAAATAAAAAATCATCTCGTTTCAAATCAAATGTCATCCACAATTTAGTTATCCAATTTATTATGATGATTAAATTTCAAAACAAAAACACGGGTTATCACATTTTATACATTCCAATAAAAAACTAATCAATGGTTTTCAACATTTCAATTTAAACCATTTTTCTCAAAAAAAATATCAAATCATTTCATCAATGCCAACATTTTCAAAATACATTCCTTATTCCGATTCCAATTGAATTGGGGGGTTTTCCCAAAATCCATTCCAATACAAATTCCATAATCCAATAACATAGAATCAAGGTTTTATAATTCAAATGAAAGACATTTTAAAAAAATAAATAACTAAATATCTATTATAAGGAAAATATCAAACGAAACTACCTATTTTTAAAATCAAGGAATCACAACACCAGCAATGGGGGATCCCAATGATGATTGAAGGTGAAAGAGATATAAAAATCAAAACTAGAATCACGATCCAATTAGATATAGTTCAAATCCATTAGGAGAAAAAATATCTAATAATATCTAAGGAAGAGACAAAGTTGTATTTGGAGAGAACACGTGACAGGATTTTCACTAACCTGAAGGATATCGATTGAGGTACTCCATGCTTGAATCCTATAATGAAAGTGTTTGGAAGAACCAAAAATTATTCTATAGAGCCTTAAAAATCCTGGAAATCAAATAATATCGAGTTGGTTAGGTAGGATTCTTAAACTAATGATCGATAAATTTTAAAACAATTCTCAAAAAAACAAACTTATCTCCACAGTTTCATGGAGAGGGTCACATTGTTGGACAAAATGTTCTCCCTGACCATGCACCCCCATTCTGGGGTGCCTAGTTTCTCTTAGGTGGGCACCAAATTTGAAAACATACGCCCCAAATGTACATTCCCCACTATCTAGGGGTGTATGGTTTGCACTGATGGGGAACACGGTTTAGGAATCCATTCTCCAACTGTTTACATCCCAGAAAGTCTCCAAAAATCTCGAAATTTCACCCAGAACTACTTGAGAGAAACCCCAACAAAAACATTATCAAACAAAGTCTTTTTAAGTACATGAAAATAAGTAATGGGACATTACAACCTTATTATAATTATCATGCATATACATTTCTTTATAAGTTGGGGAAAGGAAACATAATAATGGATGAGCTCAGATGCTCATTAAGGGTATAAAAGGGAGATAAGTAATCATAACATGATAATAAGGGTATGAGGGCATGAGAGTAACATTTTAATACCATACATTTCATATTAAATATCATAATATTGAATCATGGTATAAATATTGGAAGTTCATAAGTCATAAATTATATAAAAAGTAAAGAACATGGGTCATGAGAGAATAACATTGGCACAAGACATGGATTTTTGGATTACACAAAAGCATAGAAAATCATATCCATAATAGTGAAGCCTCACTTCCAAGGCTATCATAGTGGAATGGGTTCACTCTCCAAAATATCATAGTGGTCAAGGATTACTCCCAAGACTATCATAGGGTAAAAATTCCCTTACTAAAAAAGGTTCACTCCCTATTCCAGTCATGTTTATCTCATGATATATAAATATATACCCAATGCATTGAAGGGATATATAGGTCCCACCCAACACATAATGAAAATCAAATGTATGTGTGCCAAAATAACATAAATCATTCATCATATTATAACTCATTAAATTAAATTAAATTAACAAGCATTTAATTATATAATAACCTGTTGAAATTATAGAGGTTTCATAATAATTTCATCATTTCATCATAGTATTACCCATGAAAATTTGATGAATTCATAAGAATTTCCTTATGGCATAAACCATGGAAGAGATAAGAGATTCATAAAAATCTACTCATCATAAGTCATTCATATATATATAATATGAATGGTATCCTTGGTTGTTATACCAAAAAAAATACACATCAAAGGATGTCATCGTTGATGGATAATGATTCTATAAGATAAATCACTTGGAAGGTTTCCTGTGGAAGATAACTATCAATGAGAATCACTTTTTAAAAATAATAAAATAATAAAATATTTTTTTAATAATAATATTTGAACAAAAAATGAAAACACATAAAGGAATGTTCAAAATATTTTTCAGATCATGATGAGAGAAACTTCTGTACATATCATACTCATTGAAACAAAATTACTTTCACATTTTCAATAAAATCAAAATGGGAATTGTTTGGAAAATGAATAGAATATTATTTTCAAATAATATTTTAGAAAGTAAAACATGGGTAAATTTTCATTTAATAAATTATTTTTATAAAGTTAAAAAATAAAAACACTTTTAAAAAATATGGTTTTGGAAGAAAATAGATTTCCGACCAAATAGATAAATAAATTAGGACTTCATTAAAAAATCCCTTTTATTTTAAGTAACAATAGTGAAAAAAAATTGATTACATAAAAATATAATGAATAAAAATATTAGAATAAAATGTACTTGTTTCTAGAATAATGTATCATATTATTTTATCATTATAAACATAATAAAAAATAATCCTGATAAACAATGAGATTGTAACATAAAATATTTACCATTTTGGAAACATTTAAATTTCAGAAACATGAAGGAAAATCATAAAATGAAACATAAAATATCACAAGGATAAAAAAAATTAATGATATTACATGTCAAATGGGCTATATATACACCTCATAAAAGAATATTGGTGCAAAACATAACATATATCTCGAAGAAAGAAAATCGAGACAAAAATCCAACACATTAAGTCTTGAATTCCAACTCATATGTCCAAAAAACATATATAATAAGTATAACATTATTATACATATTTTAAATAACCATAAATATATATAGCATGCCATATATTATTTATTTATGGCCTTTTATTACCCTTTTATTCACAATTCCTTGTTAAATTCTAGTTTTGGGTAATAACCACTTTGTTTTTCATATAAGTTTTGATTTGTAATTATTGGTCTTATTACTTTGATAACGATTACATAATTTGAATTTTTATAACAATTATGTACATATCATATATACTCATTATATATTTATTTATATTGATCAAAGAAATTTATAGATAGAAAATCAATTACACTGTTCATGGTGAAGGTAGGTCGTACTTACGCGTGAATGTTGTTTCCATTTTCCAAAAAAAGAATGAAAAAAAAAGTTAAATAATATATTAACATTAAATAATAATTTTCATGTCATATATATGACATAGTTTCATTAAAACAATCCATATTATCTTTCATATAAAGCGTTATTGAATCACATCACTTTTTGAGACTCTAGTTCGCCATACACACGAATGACGTTATTGTATTCCCCTAGAATAGAAGTAAAAAAATAAAAATCTGAAACTATGATTAAAGAATCATAATAATAGCATAAATTTCATAACTATTATATATAAATATTTAATTGATCAGTATAACTAGATTTTATAGGTGTTATGGAAAGAAATGACATCAGTTCGCTAGGTGGTACTCCGTCCTACGCACAAATAATGATTTTGTAACCCACTTGATTGAAAATGAGATAGTTATAAAACATTACTTTAAAATAAAATAATCTCTATATTAGGAAGATATTGAATTTATTATACCATCATGGTTTAAAAATAATTTAAGGATGTGGAGGAATAAATAAAATACAAATGCTCGATGAAGAACGTTACTTCTTTCTTAGGTAACCTCCTTAGGTTTACAAAAAAATCTTCCAAAATAGGATTTCATACAAAAATAAGTATTTTAGGATGAGATGAGAGATTTTGGGAATTAATTTGGTTAGTTTTTTTCAAACCATATTTCTTTATGGTCTTAAGAAGATATGAGAAGGTGTGGCCTTTATAAGTTAGGTGAGTCGTGCACTTGTAATTTTTTGACACAAAAACACACAATCACATTTTTGAAATGAAAAAAAAAGATCCAAAATATATTCTTATCAAGACTTATACATTATAAGGTTAAAATATTTCCATCCAAAATATTTTTAAAATGTTTTGGATCATTTTTCCCCTTATTTTTTTAGTTTAATCCCCTGATAAACCTTTTTTTACCTTAACCTCAATAAATAATTTTAACTATTTTAACTATTAATTTTAGTGAAAGATTAATTTATCCTTATTAGATAATATAAATTAATATTATTCCAAATATTGAATCTATTTTTCCATATTTCATTCACATAATTGAAAATTTAAATTTAAATTTAATACCACTTTCGTCATGAGAAAGTAAGTTTTCAAATAGAAAAATGTTCAAAACATTAGAATGAATTTATTTGAAAATTCATTATAACATTGACAAAAATGACCAAAATTTTATTAATAAATATTTAATTTGGAAAAATTTATTTTTAATCTAATTTAAAATATAATCTATAGTTATAAATAATTTAATTGAAAAATGATCATTCCAATTAAAAATTAGTATTTTTCACAATTCATTGAAAAATTAAAATTTGCAGAAGAAACGAAAATATTCATCATACTCTAATTATGACATGGTGATTTCACTAAAATTTAATATATCACATCAAATTAAGTTTCTAAAGGTTTCTGGAATTAATTTTATTATTGTTTACAAAATAACTAAATAAAATATTTTTTGAGAATTTAGTATTTTCTAAACATATAATGACTTTACTGAAAATTAAGTACATTTTCTAATATTTTTTATTTATATAAAAACATTATGAAAAATATTTAAAAATTGTTTATTAATATTCATATTGCTATGTTTTAATTTCTAGGTTATAATGGTCGTGTATAAATAATAATATTAATAATATACAATTATTATTAAAAATAGGTGTTGCGTGTAATGCAACCTATCAAAGAAATTTAATTTATTTGAAAAACAAATACATAGAATCTTGGGGTGTTACAATAATTACCCCTCTAATCTAATCACTAAGAACATAATCTATATGAACTCCCACATTCCATTATTTACTTTATAATTATGTATTTCATTTGCTATGGGTTTTACCTTACCCTTGATGGACATATAATCTCTCCCTCCATATTTTCCAAGAATCATTACTTTAAAATATGTACACCCATTTTTAAGACAATATACTATATCAAGGAACTCCATTCATGTATATTTTTTCTTCATTCTTATTACATAAGCTATCAATCCAATTGTTGAAATATGTATGACAGAAAACACTATCCCGCATTGGTCCAAACCATAATAATATAAGTTGTATGTGGATGAAACATAAAACATATTTGGTTGAAAACATGTAAAGGGATACCTAAGAAAAATTCAACTCAATTCCTACTAATCCCTCCACTTTTAAGGTTTATGAGATAAATATTATAAGGCCCCATCCATAAACCTTACTTAATCTTGAGTTATTACAATATTACACATTGAGGATCTTTTCAGGTTTAGAGTTTTAGAGAATTAGATCATGAAACTTGCATTACATTCCACATTTAAACAAAGTGGTTACATAAAAGACACTATTCATTCTTCCCATCAATAGAAACATATTGAAAATAAAACATGGATTCTTTATTGACACATCCTTGACACTATCATCACATCATGTACCTTTCCCTTAACCTGTGAAAAACATTTCAAAAAAACTTGGGATGAGCATAAAAAGCACAGTAAGGGTTATAAAAATATGGAAAGGAAACATGAGTTCATATATACATAAGAATGAAATCATACTTTACCCATAAAACATAGGCACTTTAACATACCTCATAAAATCATGAATAAATCATATAAATCATAAGACATAAAGGTAGCTTGAGGCATTCATAACATTCTTACGTAGGGAGTAACCCTCTTGGTTACTTTTGGAATACCAATCACAGTATATTCCCTAAATCTCTTCGGAGAAACCTTAACGTTTCACTCCTTCGCGTTACCCAATGCATTGGAGAGCTATATCGGGCTCGCCCGCCCTTAGTTTATCACGGAACCATCCGTTTTCATAACAATTCCCAAGAACCATAACATAATGTATCACACAAAACATGCATAAAGGAAACATAACATTTCCACATTTCAATCACAATATAACATTTTAGTATATTGAAATAATGAATCCATTCAAAAATAAACCATTTCCAAAACCATTTAAAACATTTAATAAAGATATTTTTGAATCAAAGTGTCCCATACCACCTTGAAGCTTAAAATTTTAAACCATTAATATCCATATAAATAAATCCTTAAAACCATTTTGAAAACATGGATATTAATAATAACAAATAATTAAAACATTTCAAACAATATTTTGGTTAAAGGGGTTTTACCAAAATTAGAGACACTTGAATACAATAACTGAGGAATAACATTTAGTCAGAACTTTATAATATCATGAGAATAAATGGATTCATGATATAATACTCCAAAGGACAGTATATACACCATATAAGAGTGAATTGGTGCATAACAACAATGAACCCTCAATAGAAATGGCAAATGTGATGAATCCCCTTATAAAGAAGGTATCCTTAAATTAATGATAATTCAATCTCAAAATTATGTGTGAAAAATATAAATACACCCAATAAAATAGGGTATTAAGTGAAAAACAAAAAAAGGTCATTCACACATATTCAAAGGATGACATATTCAATAACTACTTGTTGAACCCAAAGAAATCGAAATTGGGTTAAGAAGTTCCCTTGACAGCCTAACGGCGTCACATCAAAATGAGTTGATGAGAGATAAAAAGCAAATCTCATCACTTGGACATAAAATTTACATCAAAAAGGCTATATGAGAACATATCCCAACATAACAATATTTAAATTAAAAGACCCAACAAAACGAAGTCTTTTTAAAAAGAGGATGGTGAAAGGTTCCCTTATCGACTTCGGTGTCTTTCAAAACATACACCCCATGAAAGATGGACAATAAATCATTGATATAAATACTCATAAACGAAATTATATTACACAAAGAGTAGAATAAAGGGAATTACATACACCACTCAAAGGAAATTGGGGCAAATGTAGCATAAACCTCATGGGAATAAAAGTGAGATGAAAAATCCCTTACGAAAACTCGGTAGCCTAACGGCGCCACATAAAACTTACAAAAATGGATTGATGAGATCAAATAGTGTATCACATCATACTAAAATATAATTTAAAGCAAGTGTAATATAAAATAAAATCCCCCAACATAACAAAGAGGATATTAAATTAAGTGACACAAAGGAGAGTACTTAAAAAGAAAGAGAGAGGTTAGATCTCTTACGAAGATTCGGTAGCCTAACAGCGCCACTCAAAACTTCCAAAATGGATTGATGAGAGAGAATAGGTTCTCTCATCACATTAACATAAAAATTACAGTAATTTTAATATAAAATAACATCCCAATAACAAGAAATATGCGCTTTATAGGGAATGACATAAAAGAGTATACTTTGAAAGAAATAGTGGAGTAGGATCCCTTACCTCGGGTCCGACTTGACTCGATCGTTATTTAATATCCTGAATAATAAACTTGAGTTAATTTCTACTTACTTAAGAACCTTTTTCAATTTCATTATTCCTTTTATATCACTTATTACCATGTCATAAACATTATTTAATCATTTAAGTTAATAATATTTGTTTTGCCGATATTTGGTTCTTAAGTAGAAAGTGGACTTCTTACAATTACATGTTGTTCGTGTGGCCAAATGTTTATTATATCCAGAACTGTATTCATGATTTAGATATCATATATTTCATATATATCCAGTAAATTCATGCATTTATAACATTACATAACAATTTAGAGGTAAGAAATGAAATGCACCGTTCATGGAGACGGTAAGCCGTACGTACGCATGAACGCTACTTTCATTTCTATCTCATACTTTAATAGAAAGAAATAATAATTATATAGAGGTATATAATAATTCCAGTATAACATCATATATAATAACATTAAATCCATCCTCTATACGTCCCACGTATGGCATTAACGAATCACATCACTTTGAGGGGGCGGTAGTCCGCACTTCCTAAAATGAAGATATCGAGTATACCCATAATGGAAGCCATAAAGGTAAGACACAAATGAAATGTACAGAAGAAAAAGTAAAACATAAACATATTATATATCATATATAAAAATATTGACATCATAATTTCCACCTTTTAAGGTGTTAAATGAGTATTGAACAATCATCGTTTCGGGAGGCAGAATTTCGCCATCCACAGAAACGGTATGTTCTTTAACCATTTGATGTAGTTTTGTGAGAGTGTAGCTCGAATAAATCTTATAACAACATCCTAGTATATTGAAGATACTGGTGTTCTTACAAAATAAGTAAATAAAAAGAGTTTAGGGGGCTGGAAAAGCAAAATAAAACAAATGAACATGAGAGAATGAATTACCTTTAAAAGTGTAACTCTTTTTGATTTGAGCCTAAAGGCTTCCTTTGAAAGAATTATTCCAAAAGGGAATCCTCTAGAATGAGTAGAGGGATTTGGAGAGAGTAAATGGGCAGGTTTTGGCTGAGCGAAAGTCTTGAGAAGTGTGTGAAATGGGGTAGAGGTGGGGGCCTTTTATAAGAGGAGAGGAGGGGCACTTTTGGAAAGTAAGAAATATTACTTTATTTGAAAATGTGTTTCGGTTTTAAAAGGTCCCAAATTGATATAATTAGTGGATAAGGTGATAAGGGTTCGAAATCCACCCATCCAATATGTTTTGGACATTTTTAGTTCATAGATTTTACATTATCTTTCCATTTTATTTAAATCGTCAAATAATGAGGTCATCGCTACATCATCATGATGTCATAAATAATTTAATTTATTTAAAGTCTAAAAATTATAAAAAAAATACTATGATGTAGGAAGTATTTGTATCTTTCCAATGACTATTTATAATCAAAAATCGGATCTTTATAACCCCATGTAAAAATTGTTTTTGTAAAACATTTGATGTTTGTGTCATTTTAACTTTTACAATAAATAAAAAGTTATTTATGTCATTTCCCAACCAAAGTGGCTCCATGGGGTCCCCAAGTTGACCCATGGCTTTTATTGGTCGGCCATGACACAACCAATGAGGGTAGGACATGTGTCAAGCTCATCTCATACTATTAAAACATTATTTTTACCATAAACTACACTAATTACCCCTAATCGTGATTAAGAACTTAATAAGTTACTATTCACCAAAAAAATTATTTTAATCCCATTGAACCACATTTTACTTCTTAATGACAACCATGTATGTCGGATTTTTGAAATTCAAAACACATTGATGGCAAAATTTCATTTAAACGGAAAAATCAGTTTTTTATAAGTACCACTTAGTGGTTTCACTATTCATCAAAAATTGAAGTTTTTCAGAAAATTACCAAAAATTCACCCTAAGCTATATTTGATATTCCAAATTCAAAAATGAAATATATTTTACAAAATTCAAAACATATAAGTCACATTAATTAATTTAATAATTAATTCCCGTTGTCAAAGCAAATAGCGTGTTTTTATGAAACAATATGTATCAAAAGATGGACACTAGTTTGAGTCTGATTTCAAAGTGAAATTAATTCCAACGACCACTATTGGATTTAATGGTAAAAATATATTCTAATTTCACTTTAAAACCAATTCAAAATATAATCTAATCATATAAATAAATTAGATTAAAAAGAGGTTTTAAATTAAAATACAACATTTTACACTATTCATTAAAAAAATGAACTTTATCGGAAAGATGCCAAAAATTTACACAAAGTAAATTTTGATGTCCCAATTCTTAAGAAGAGTTTTATTTGGTCCAAAATGATGTATAAGAGTGAACAAAACTATATTTAATGACGGTTCTCCATCAAAAGGAGATAAGTGAACCTTTAGTGAAAACTGGGGCCTATACGCCTAAAAATGAATTCTTTCCATATTTTAAGCCTTTATCTTTTATTGGATAAATGTAAAAACATTTAAAAAACATATATAATCATATTTTAGTTATTTCTATCCATTCCCGTCAATACAACGGCTACATGTTAACTAACATTTAAACTAATATTATTTTATTATTAGAGTGCAACGTAAGATTCCCAAGAAACTCGTTGTTGTGTGTTGGGTACGCCATCGAGCATAGCATCCCCTTTAAAGTCATATTAATATTTTATTCACAATAATGGATAAATATGACAATTTCATATTCTTTATTTACCTGGGGTGTTACATCCTTCCCCCCTTTTGGGAATTGCGTCCTCGCAATTTTAAAATTGGGCTTGGAAACATCCTTGAAAGTCCCACATCGGAAGAAGAGTCGGTAAAACAATCACTTTAAAATAAAGAAAGATAAGTACAAAGGTCACCCGAGTAAACCCATACTAGGATTCCAAGTATGAAAACATGGACATGGAGGAGAAAACATAGGGTCATGTTCTGATGAAGAGTGATAGAAAACATGTTTAGGAGAAAGTTAACAATAAGAAAATCACAAACTTGTGATGGGTTAAACGGTGTTGGGTTCCCCAGTAGGAAAAGTTAATATAAAACATTTTTGTTTTAAGTTAATTTTTATTGGGGAATTTATTCATAAGGAAACATAATCACTTATCATGTTGACTTTCAACTTTTATTAGATTCCTTACACAAACTCATATTTCCTCCAAAAAGTGAGTATTTAGGAAGACTTGTTCACATTAAGAGTACTATAATCAACGTTTAGAGAATCACCTAATCCACAAAAGAGAACTATATACTTCCCATGTCTTTAGACATTAACCAAAACCAAAACCAAAAAGGCTAGTACAAGATCAGATAATCCAGAAAAGGATAACAATTTATAAAAAGAAAATCTATTCTTAATCTCAAAATTTGTCCAACAAAACCCAAGGTTCAACGAGGACCATCTGATAAACAATTTGTCCATAAAATTCTTCAAAGTAAACAAATATAAGATTGAAACACAAATATTTAAAGGATTTAGTCACATTGTCTTCCAAGTTAAATCGTAACATTTATCTCCAAACAACATCAGTTTCTCCTAAAGTCTCGTATTGAAAAGTAATTAACCTAATCACATATCCTCCATGATAGGTTAATCATTTTCATAAATAACCCAAAATCAACTTACTCTTAATTCATAAAATCATATAAATAGAAAGAATCAGTCAAACTAACTAGGTACTTCACGTAGTCCAGTGGTAGGCGACAAATACCTGTCGCACTTTGGTTGTGGGTTCGATTCCCATAGCATTATCCAACGCGACGAGTTGTCACACGGTCTGTGTGTTGTACTTTTTCCAAAACTATATAATTCTCAAAACATTTCCCAAAACGAGATAAAATCATTAAAATTTTCGTAACATATTTTAACCACAAGTTTATCTCATTCCTTTCATTTTCCATCATATCATAGAGTAACCCATAATTACTTAAAAAGTGAGGATCATATAAACCCTAATGGTAACCTTTTTAATTATTACCCGAACTTCCACATCGATTGGTCATCTCATACATGATGCATTATATAACATACCAAGGTTCATGTGGTTGATCATGACTCTGTGATAGTTGGTTTAGAACAACCATGAGTATCCTCATTGAATACCCCATTTCATCAAGTCTCTTAATCAGAGAACCGCCATAGTTTCCTTCAAACCAATTGTCACCTTGGTGCCTGCGAGATCCAGCCATACTAAAAACAAAAATGTTAGTGTGAGTATATCAACAAAACCATCATGTACTAATGAGGAAGCTAAACACTAAGATACAATTACTCATTCACTTTATCTAAAACTAGGACTCTTTCTAAAATCCTAACCATTATGGTAATACCACTTGTGCTTAAAGAATACCCTAACCTCTAAAGTTATCTAAACTGACCTTTGATACCAACTATAATGCCCCAGCCTTAAACCATACTTAATTTTGAGTTATTACAAGATTATACATTGAGGATCTTTTCAGGTTTAGAGTTTTAGAGAATTAGATCATGAAACTTGCATTACATTCCACATTTAAACAAAGTGGTTACATAAAAGACCCTATTCATTCTTCCCATCAACGGAAACATATTGAAAATAAAACATGGAATCTTTCTTGACACATCCTTGACACTATCATCACATCATGTACCTTTCCCTTGACCTTGGAAAAACATTTCAAAAAAACTTGGGATGAGCATAAAAAGCTCAGTAAGGGTTATAAAAATATGGAAAGGAAACATGAGTTCATATATACATAAGAATGAAATCATACTTTACCCATAAAACATAGGCACTTTAACATACCTCATCAAATCATGAATAAATCATAGAAATCATAAGACATAAAGGTAACTTGAGGCATTCATAACATTCTTACGTAGGGAGTAACCCTCTTGGTTACGTTTGGAATACACATCACAGTATATTCCCTAAATCTCTTCTGAGAAACCTTAACGTTTCACTCCTTCGCGTTACCCAATGCATTGGAGAGCTATATCGGGCTCACCCGCCCTTAGTTTATCACAGAACCACCCATTTTCATAACAATTCCCAAGAACCATAACATAATGTATCACATAAAACATGCATAAAGGAAACATAACATTTCCACATTTCAATCACAATATAACATTTTAGTATATTGAAATAATGAATCCATTCAAAAAGAAACCATTTCCAAAACCATTTAAAACATTTAATAAAGAGATTTTTGAATCAAAGTGTCCCATACCACCTTGAAGCCTAAAATTTTAAACCATTAATATCCATATAAATAAATCCTTAAAACCATTTTGAAAACATGGATATTAATAAGAACAAATAATTAAAACATTTAAAACGATATTTTGGTTAAAGGGATTTTACCAAAATTAGAGACACTTGAATACAATAATTGAGGAATAACATTTAGTAATAACTTTATAATATCATGAGAATAAATGGATTCATGATATAATACTCCAAAGGACAGTATATACACCGTATAAGAGTGAATTGGTTCATAACAACAATGAACCCTCAATAGAAATGTCAAATGTGATGAATTCCCTTATAAAGAAGGTATCCTTAAATTAAGGATAATTCAATCTAAAAATTATGTTTGAAAAATATAAATACACCCAATAAAATTGGGTATTAAGTGAAAAACAATAAAAGGCCATTCACAGATATTTAAAGGATGACATATTCAATAACTACATGTTGAACCCAAAGAAATCGAAATTGGGTTAAGAAGTTCCCTTGACAGCCTAACGGCGTCACATCAAAATCAGTTGATGAGAGATAAAAAAGCATATCTCATCACTTGGACATAAAATTTAAATCAATAAGGATATATGATAACATATCCCAACATATAAATATGTAAATTAAAAGACCAAATAAAACGAAGTCTTTTTAAAAAGAGGAGGGTGAAAGGTTCCCTTACCGACTTGGGTATCTTTCAAAACATACACCCCATGAAATAAGGACAATAAATCATTGATGTAAATACTCATAAACGAAAGTATATTACACAAAGAGTAGAATAATTTGCAGTACATACACCACTCAAAGGAAATTGTGGAAAATGTAGTATAAACCTCACGGGAATAAAAGTGAGGTGAAAAATCCCTTACGAAAACTCGACATCCTAACGGTGCCACATAAAACTTACAAAAATGGATTGATGAGATAAATTAGTGTATCCCATCATACTACAATAGAATTTAAATCAAGATGAATATAAAAGAAAATCCCCCAACATAACAAAGAGGATCTTAAATGAAGTGACACAAAGGAGAGTACTTAAAAAGAAAGAGAGAGGTTAGATCTCTTACGAAGATTCGGCAGCCTAATGGCGCCACTCAAAACATCCAAAATGGATTGATGAGAGAGAATAGGGTCTCTCATCACATTAACATAAAAATTACAGTAATTTTAATATAAAATAAAATCCCAATAACAAGAAATATGAGCTTTAGAGGGAATGACATAAAAGAGTATACTTAAAAAGAAATAGTGGAGTAGGATCCATTACCTCGGGTCCGACTTGACTCGATCATTCTTTAATCTCCTGAATAATAAACTTGAGTTAATTTATACTTCCTTAAGAACCTTTTTCAAGTTCATTATTCCTTTTATATCACTTATTACCATGTCATAAACATTATGTAATCATTTAAGTTAATAATATTTGTTTTGCCGATATTTGGTTCTTAAGTCGAAAGTGGACTTCTTACAATTACATGTTGTTCGTGTGGCCAAATGTTTATTATATCCAGAACTGTATTCATGATGTAGATATCATATATGTCATATATATCTAGTACATGTATGCATTTATAACATTACATAATCATTTAGAGGTAAGAAATGAAATGCACCGTTCATGGAGATGGTAAGCCGTACGTACGGATAAACGCTACTTTCATTTCTATCTCATACTTTAATGGAAAGAAATAATAATGATATAGAGGTATATAATATTTCCAGTATAAAATCATATATAATAACATTAAATCCATCCTCTATACGTCCCACGTATGGCATTAACAAATCACATCACTTTGAGGGGGCGGTAGTCTGCACTTCCTAAAATGAAGATATCGCGTATACCCATAATGGAAGCCATAAAGGTAAGACACAAATGAAATGTACCGAAGAATAAGTAATACATAAACATATTATATATCATATATGAAAATAGTGATATCATAATGGCCACCTTTGAAGGTGTTAAATGAGTATTGAATAATCATCATTTCGGGAGGCAGAATTTCGCCATCCACGGAAACCGTATGTTCTTTAACCATTTGATGTAGTTGTGTGAGATTTTAGCTCGAATAAATATTATAAAAACATCCTAGTATATTGAAGATACTTGTTTTGTTACAAAAGAAGTAAATAAAAAGAGTTTACGGGGTTGGAAAAACAAAATAAAACAAATGAACATGAGAGAATGAATTACCTTTAAAAGTGTAACTCCTTTGATTTGAGCCTAAAGGCTTCCTTTGAAAGGATTCTGCCCAAAGGAAATCCTCTATGATGAGGATAGGGATGTGGAGAGAGTAAATGGGCAGGGTTTGGCCGAGAAAAAGGCTTGAGAAGTGTGTGAAATTAGGTATAGGTGGGGGCCATTTATAAGAGGAGAGGAGAGGCACTTTTGGAAAGTAAGAAATATTACTTTATTTGAAAATGTGTTTCGGTTTTAAAAGGTCCCACATTGATATAATTCGTGGCTAAGGTGATAAGGGTTCGAAATCCACCCATCCAATATGTTTTGGACATGTGTAGTTCATAGATTCTACATTATCTTTCCATTTTAATTAAATCTTCAAATAATGAGGTCATCGCTGCATCATCATGATGTCATAAATATTTTAATTTATTTAAAGTCTAAAAATTATAAAAAAAATACTATGATGTAGGAAATCTTTTTAGATTTCCAATTAATATTTATAATCAAAAATATGATCTTTATAACCCCATGTAAAAATTGTTTTTGTAAAACATTTGATGTTTGTGTCATTTTTACTTTTACATTAAATAAAAAGTTATTTATGTCATTTCCCAACCAAAGTGGGTCCATGGGGTCCCCAAGTTGACCCATGGCTTGTCTTGGTCGGCCATGACACAAACAATGAGGGTAGGACATGTTTCAAGCTCATCTCATACTATTAAAACATTATTTTTACCTTAAACTACACTAATTACCCCTAATCGCGATTAAGAACTTAATAAGTTACTATTCACCAAAAAATTATTTTAATCCCATTGAACCACATTTTACTTCTTAATGACAACCATATATGTCGGATTTTAGAAATTCAAAACACATTGATGGCAAAATTTCATTTAAACAGAAAAATCAGTTTTTTATAAGTACCACTTAGTGGTTTCACTATTCATCAAAAATTGAAGTTTTTCAGAAAATTACCAAAAATTCACCCTAAGCTATATTTGATATTCCTAATTCAAAAATTAAGTCAATTTTACAAAATTCAATACATATAAGTCACATTAATTAATTTAATAATTAATTCCCGCTGTCAAAGCAAATAGCATGTTTTTATGAAACAATATGTATCAAAAGATTGACACTAGTTTAAGTCTGATTTCAAAGTGAAATTAATTCCAACGACCACTATTGGATTTAATCATAAAAATATATTCTAATTTCACTTTAAAACCAATTCAAAAGATAATATAATCATATAAATAAATTATATTAAAAAGAGGGTTTGAATTAAAATACAACATTTTACACTATCAATTAAAAAAATGAACTTTATCGGAAAGATACCAAAAATTTACACAAAGTAAATTTTGATGTCCCAATTCTTAAGAAGAGTTTTATTTGGTCCAAAAGGATGTATAAGACTGAACAAAACTATATTTAATGACAGTTCGCCATCAAAAGGCGATAAGTGAACCTTTAGTGAAAACTGGGGCATATATGCCTAAAAATGAATTCTTTCCATATTTTAAGCCTTTATCTTTTATTGGATAAATGTAAAAACATTTAAAAAACATATATAATCATATTTTAGTTATTTCTATCCATTCCCTCCAATACAACGGCTACATGTTAACTAACATATAAAATAATATTATTTTATTATTAGAGTGCAAAGTAAGATTCCCAAGAAACTCGTTGTTGTGTGTTGGGTACGCCATCGAGCATAGCGTCCCCTTTAAAGTCATATTAATATTTTATTCGCAAATATAGATAAATATGACAATGTCATATTCTTTATTTACCTGGGGTGTTACAAATATATCATAAATATAAGACACGAATCTTGTAGGGGCCACCATGTGGCTGTAGAAAAATCACATCCATTCTCATCAGACCCATTTGTTTAGTAATAAGATAAAGTGATGACATTTCATATATCTTCAGCCCAATTTTTTATTCTATACATGGTAGTTTAACCTTTAGGTATCTAAAATCCTTCTTTAATATTCAATTTTTTCATAAACTTATATAATTTTGTGATTATTTGAATCCATCAAAATATTAAAATCCATCAATAACGCGTGTATTTGACTCTAAGGGACACCTATAACAGACTATTCATAAACACCCTAGATATAGATCTTTCCTCCCCCCACCATTTTAATTGAAACCAGAGGTATCTGCATCCTAAGGTGGGGGACCCTCTCATCTATGTATGCACATTTTCCATTGTAGTGCAACCCATCATTCTAATTTAGTCTGTGTTCATCCCCATCATATGTGTCCCATGTCATAGTTCCTGATTCAAATTTCTTTTTTAAAATTTTACAAAACATAAAGTCTAAATATTAAAGTGGATTTATTACCCTTGATGGTACACATTTGTGCATCATGATGACCTTTAGATCATTGATTTGACATCTCACCCTTATTCTTTTGAAATATCCTCATCCCTTAACCCTAAAAATCATGAAATGTTGGTCTGAGATACATCACCATAAACTGAATTCAAATGTCTCAGGGTAGTCTATAGTGGCATTAAACCCCCATCCATATTATTTTCTTCCTTTCTCCTATTATATAGACTACTCCGCTTAATTTATCGAATCCTTTCATCAGAAAATATCATAATCCTTTTTCTTAAGTATTAATAATTGGATATCCACTTCATAACTATATCGATATATAATTACCAAATTGTATCTTCTTATTGATATCACACAATATAGATTTATAAAACTCTCATAGAGTGAATTTCCATCATCATTAATAGTGACACTCACTCTAGTTAGGTTTATTTGGGGAACTGTGTTTACCAATTCAAGTTAGGCCTCTCTTACCCTTGTTTCTATGAAAATTCCCTCATATTTTTGTCAAAGTTTTCTAACCTTAAACTTTAATTAAATTAACCAAAATTTAATGACTTAAAACCTCCCAAGGAATGATTTATTCATCTCAAAAAGACAAAAAATAATAATTTGATACCTATGAAATATTTTATTCTGTGCTTTCATTATACGCAGCTTGCATTATTTAGCTAAAAATTGAGAATTTTAAATTGAAAAGAAATAAAACCTTTCAAGTTGAAAAACTATAATGGGCAGTCTAAGAAAACATTGGGTTCCTACCTTCTAAGCTTCACCTTATAAAGATTAAGAAAATTTTATTCAGAAAAAATAAAATAGTCATAGTTTGTGGGGTTAAAAATACATCCTTCAAAATTTAAAGTTGTTCTCATTAATCACCTTATCCTGGAAATATTTCGAGCATTCACTTTTCGATAATTACTAGAATAGTAATCCAAAGGATCTATCTGAAATTTAAGAAGATATAACCCTAGGGTACTTGATCCCTCTTTAATATTAGAATTCTCTTCCAAATTCAAAATTTATTACCCTCATCACACTGAGTCAAATCAAGCATCCAAATAGACTAACACTAGTGTTATAATGGTGGTATTTTTTCCTATACTCATCTTTAATACACAACCATGAGTAAATAAATCATCTAAATAGACCAAATATAGTGTTATGGTGATGCTATTTTTTCCTATAACCATACATGAGTAATTCACTAGAGATAATAATTCATACAAATGGGAAAAAACTGGTGTTATGATGATATTATTTGTGTGTATGCCTATCCATGAGCCACACGTATGTGGAAGTATTTATAAATAAATTATTTGAAAATAATGATTGGTTTTAATCATTCCTTTTCAAAAATTCATGTGCCTTTTAGCTATCTTTTTATTTTCATTCAGGGTTTTCAAATATCATTTTGAATATATCAAAAGAATTAAATAAGGATCAAACAATTAAAAAATTATTGAGGATAAAAATTTGTTTCTATTCATTTAAAAAATGATAAAGAAGACCACCCACATACCAGAGTCTCCATTCACAATGATAACACATTAAAAATATTTTTTACATAAATTTGAAGACCAAAGATGGATTTACTAATGTTATATTGAAGTCTAGTTTTCTCTGTGGCATTGGATTCTTCATCTAGAAAAAACTTTTATGCCCTGGATACAACATCCTTCTCCCTAGTATTAGTTTTATCAACTATCCTATGATGGTCAACTATATTCCCTACAGTGGTGACCATCAACCACTAAGGATGCTCTATCTAGGTAATTACATTTTCATCTAAGCATCACTTCTTGGTTTTAGCCTCTATATTGTACGATTATTATTATGAGGCCACATCCCAAAGACCAGAAGATTTGAATGCTAATTTTTCCTTAAAATTGTTTTGTTACAACACCTCTTATTTCAAATGCTTTAAAGTATTTTATTCATGGTATTAGGGACCATAAGTTCATTAAAACTATTATAATCAATAATCATAAACATATAAAAATATGTGGAGGTTTCCTAATAGACCATTTGTAGAGGTCTGAGATATCAACTTACTTATATCTTCTCATTTGACATGTTAGGTGATGCAAAGCCTATGGATAACTTCTAAGTCAAATTTTGTGTCACACTCAGAGGATTTGATTAACTTACTGACAAATTTACTCAATGAGGCCACTTGTGTTGCACTCACAAATCTGGTAGTTACTTTAGTAAGATCAACCACCACACTCCCCAAATATTTTTACATATGAAAATTATCCCTTTTGGTGTTATTTTTTGTTGTAGAAGGTGAAACGAGGACATAAATATAAATATAACATTTGTATCAGCAACTAAAACATAGAAAATTAGATTCTGGGAAGAAAAAATACTCACCAACTACTAATTTATAGGTCTCCAAAACTATAATAACCTTAGGAAAATAGAATCATGGTAATTCCCCACTTCTAGTATTTTTCTCTCTACTTCAACTTAAGACTAATATCTATGTGCTATCATATCTAGATGAGTTGATGGGATATACTCTCCCCATAATTTACATCCTCATTGGCTAGTTAAGTTATAGTATCTTGAGGGATAATGATTCCCTAATGAACTTCAAATATACCATATGTAGCCCAGAGAAATTCAGCCTTTTGGAATCTCAGGCTGGTGACACCTCAATTAAGAGAGAAAAGAGGATATTGGTATCCCTCTTATGGAGAATTTTGGAAATATTCTCTGCAAATAAAATTGCATAATTGAAAATTTAAAATTACCCTTTTATTTATATAATTGGATAACATAACATTAAGGAGGATTAGTTACACTCTTATAAATCATTATCAATGTTTCTGGATTATTCTAGGGAGTTATGGGCAGTAATGTCTAAGAATTTTTAATCCACCATCACCAAATCCTTATGTAATTTAATAGATCCTATTATAAGAATAAAGGTTTGTATTTGTTTTAAAACATCACAATTGAGTTCAATCATCAAATCATAACCATTTCCTCCACCAATATGAGAGACACCCATGGAAAACAAATCAAGTTCTACCCTAAAACCATTTGAGATCTCATTATCATTGTTTAATTAGGTACCCTTTCAAATTGTGCAATGACATCAGGACCCTAAGTGGAAGGGATCTATGGATTCACAAACCTTGGGATGGTATCTAAAAAATTCATTTCCTTATTGAGGAAACGACATTGAGGTCGAATGAAAAATGCTAAATCAAACATTTACCTATGGGTCTTAGGAAAATACAATTCTCCAATAACCTTTCCTCTTTCCATTTATAGATGTCTTCAGTCATGAAACTCCAAGATAGACTATTTAGTGGAGGAATCATAAATACATATTATAGTTTAGAAATTACCACCCACGTGTGATCTTCCAGATCAAGAGATCATGTTCCTCCATATTTTATAGAATCTGAACAAGTACCAAAAACATCTACAGAATCTTCAATAGTGTACATTGGGGAAATTACAGAATATGGAGACACTTATAACTCCTGAAAGATCTAGAAATATATATTGAATAATGGGATTATGTCAAAAAAAAGTTATTATATTTCAGGTGGAATATTCTTCGCACCTCCTCCTAAGATGATCTTTTCTCAATGTTATTATCCTCATTACATAAATAAACCCCTTGTAATTTTAATATTATACCCAAGAGAGGAGTCATTGCCACTATAAAATGAATGGTGGTGTCTAAATCTATAATATTATCCTTAGTTTCCAAATATTATCCTTCATAGAAGATAGTAACTGGATCTATGACCCATCCAAACCCCGAGATAATAATTTTCATCACCAAGAGTGAATACCATAAATTTTCAATGGTTAAACCTTCTTTCCATGTGTCACACTCTCACTTGGCCTCTGTATATCAAGATTAATAGAAGTAAGATGAAAAACATCTTCTCTACTTCTTATATATAGATCAACTGGTACCATCACCCATTTTTTCAATAATAAAAATAATAAGCCCCCCTTTAAAGTTACCTTCTTCATCGGCCTTTCAACTCCATATAGTTGTTGAGTGAGACTCTTCCAAAGACTTATCAAATATACAAATGGCTCTAGTTATTATTCATCTTTATCATTGACATACTCTTGAATTAATTCTTTATCTCAAAAAATTTCCCATATAGATACGAGAAGATATTATCCTTTTCATAATAAATTAAGATCCCCTCAATGACATTAACTGGAGGAAAAGTGATGTGTACACCCATCTCCTCCTATATTAGAATCAACCAAATTTTATATAACACCATCAGATTCTTTTTAGACTATACATTTTGTGTAGGTGTGGGACACTTCTTTTTAATATAGGTAAATTTCCTTTATAACATATAGGGTATATACCTCTCATAGATAATATCCTCATCAATCCAAGCAATCATGATGCCCTCTCATATGGGTATCAGATAGGAGAGTTATTTGAGAGTTCTGGTCACATTATTAGCAATGGAACCACTTGGGGATTGATATGTGGTATATATTAGTTAGTTATTATGGCTTAACCTGATCCTTATATATTTCTATTTTAACAAGATTGAATTTACCCTTCTTATACTCTAAATCTAGTTCATAAATGTGGACCAAGGATACCTTGGGTGTTGATAAACTCATACCCCCTAACACAAGATATTATAAATCCCCATATCACATGAAATCATTTGATTATTTGTAAAGGGTACTTCCCGTTAAATATATTCCCATGTTATTAGCACAAATTAGATAAGACTAGAACTGAAAATATAATATGGTTGTTTCTTTCCATCTAGGAAACTATAAAGTAGGCCCCAAACCTGAAACTAAACTTTGATCCCCACAATATAAAAAATTTTCCACTAATTTATCTTTCCTTAAAATCGACCTGGTGAAGAAATATATTATCCTTAATGATTATTTCCTAGCCCCATTTTTCAAATTGAACCTTTTTTCATAGTATTCCAATAATCCTCAACAATATCACGATTCTAGATATTTGGGAATGTTTCAGGCCTCTAAACATGATATTCTTCCTTAGTAAGCTTTATGAAAATCTTCACCCACCTGATAAAGGGTACATCATCCTTAACATGAAATTTTTCCCCTATTATGTCTTTTAATAAATAAATTAGCTCTTTAGAAAGTAATGGATTACTTTTGATATTATCCAATATAGAATCTGGTGAAAGAAACTCATTAAACATACCCCAAAGGATTGGGGTCTAACTTATCATCTCCACTTCCTGGAATATGATTTCTACTTATTCATACCCTATTTTAAAGGTATTGGTGTCTAGGATCCATCTATTGTGGATTTCTATAACAAAATATTAGTTTTTATGGGACATTGTTTGAGAAACCGCGATGTATCCATACAATACCAATATTTTCAACTCCATTTATAATTCCATACAGAACTGTCACACCTAGAATGAACATCCCCTATCCATATAAAATGCTCCTCTGGACTAATAGTCTGAACTTATTGACCAATCAAGCTTCTGATTCTCTAGTGATTTCATTGGTATCATCCCATTTCAATGAAAATATAGCTCAATTATACATTTATATTTCTCTAATTTTAAGGTATTATAACCTAGGAAATACCATTTAGGATGATTTATCTTCTTCATTAAGAGTTTGCCCAGTGATATGTTATCCTGAACAACCTCCTTATGCATATAAATCCAATAAAGAGCTATATTGTCCACTCATGGGGTGGGGATTAGGGTTGCACATAGCATCTTTATTCCATATAAAGGTATACTATATGATATAAGATAGTTTTGATGTTTGGATTTCATCATATATGAGAGGAAATGACACTCTATTTGATCTACATAAAATGAAAAGGCTCAATGATCTCAATCACATTACCCGATATCATAATGATAGCTTGGGTATCCCAGTGTAATTAACAGTTCATTTTCTATAAAACTAAAAATAGATTATGATAGGCCAAAGTCTAAAAAATGGAAAATTATAGTCTCCCATGCATTTAATATGATGATAACATATAGTTCCCACATAGAATTGAGTACCTATCATAATTTCTATGAAAATTAAAAAATTATTCCAATTAATCATACAGAGACCCAAAAAACACTTGGTTTCCAAGTGCATGGAATGAAAACCATATGGTCATGAAAATTTCACCAAGAAAATCAGGAAGATTATGTAGTAACCAATTGGATATGTTAATCTTGTTACCTATCTTGTGGAGGCCATTTTCTCGTAAAGAGAGTGAGCAGTGTTAGACACATATATGTTTCAGTCAAACAAAAAAATCTGATCACTAAGGAATGAAAATGTCGAAATAATGGGTTGGGGTGTTCAACAAATTAATAGGTGGGATCACAACCATTCATATACCAAATGAAAAATCCACATAGATAGAACACTTACCAATATTGGCCACTTGATTTCAAGGTGGATTGAGAAACTATAAGTGAGAGCTTCTGTTGACTTCCTCAGAAAAAAACCATATTTGTACCAATAAAACTCCATTCTAGGGGAATTTATTGATTCCCATGATCTTATAAAATATAAATAAATGTCTGAAGACTAAGAACCCATATACCACCTCCATCCATAAACTATGTCATTTCATATTGCTTCCTCTAAATTTGATGTGATTGCACGCTTGTGTTCTTGGTGAACCCACTATGTGATCATGCATCCCTAAACACGCTTCCATATATTTCAAATTACTTTTTACCAAATCATTTCATATATTTATATATGGATGCCATTATAAGAGGGGGATAGGAAAATATTGAATCTAGGATGGGTAGAGAAGAACTAGAGAGAAAGATAAGTCTTGGAGAAACAATTTAGGTGATTCTTGATCCCTCCAAATCTATGAAGATACTCAGAAAGAGTGACATCTCTTATAAAGCCTACTTTGAGAGACCCCACCCATGAGTATAGTGTGTCTAAATCCCCCCTATTCACACTACATAGACCCATATTTACCATGTGAGTTCTTTTTCACTTGGATACAATGATATCCCACTTTAACATTGAACTAAACTCACAAACCATCTCCTTGTATAATCCTATTCATTGGACTCACATGATGTGTAGAGTCTCTTCATGGTTAATCCCTCTGCATGCCTACCCACCGAAAAACCTATCCATTATTGTGAACAAAACATTTCTAGACTTGTCCCTCTTACTAGTTTACCACACGGAACAAACATTCAACAAAATTTTAACCATACAGACCATCCAATTTTGGGATTCCAAAAGTTTCTCCCAACATTACCTCTATACATGGATTCTGATCAACTTATAGACCCTTTTCCATTCAAACCCGAAAATGTGTATAATAATATCTCCTCTAAAAACTTCAAAAATGCATAAAAAGTTTCCTAGGTATTCCTAAGTATCAATCCTTTAATCAGGACTTCCCTTGATAAAAGGTACCTCGCACATCTCCATCCTAACTACTAGGGGCCTCAATGAATTTTTAATCATACATTACCATGGTAACGAGGTTCCTTGTTTTGGGAGATTAGTGAGACCATTCCCATTACATTTAACCTAATAAAAATGAAATTAGCCTTTATATTATTTTCCAAGATGTTGTTTGTATAACCAAGTCCATTTAATGAGGGAGGCATCTAATGTTAGAAAAACAACAACATCTACCCTCCTTTCCCTTGACTAGGAGCGGGCCTCCTTTGTCTATCCCTCCTTCCAATAGGATAGAATAAAAGATTATGAGTTCCCTAGAGGTGTAATATCCAACTCTCGATTCCTTAACTGAATCAATTTATTTGTGTAATAATTATATGGCATCCCTATATATATAAGTTTTTCTCGGTATTTTGTTTTCACATCTGTCAAGAAACAGACATACATGAAATATAATGTCAAAATACGTGGTTAATGTCCATGTATCATGTCATCAAACTATGATGGCAATTTACTAGTCACATAAAATAAAACTACATGACAATATTCATAAATGATGATGTTGAACTATATGGTGTGTTCTTATTTCATGACCTTAAATGGTGCACATAAAACTACTTGGGATTTGATTCCAATCCAGTATAAAACATATGATTCCTCCCATAAATTCAAACCAAACATCATAAATCCTTCATTTAATTACTCATGGGACAATATTCTTTATGATTCCACTTATTCCCTTCTTTATCAGGCTATATCCTATGTGGTCCCACTATATTTCCCTCATTATTCCATATTCCATGTGAAACTATATTTTTCTCATAGGGCCATATTCATTCTAAATAAATCAAACCTACACCACATAAGGCCATATTACATGTTAAAGCAACCTAACCCCGTTAGGGAATATTAACTTTTATGAAAACTAAAAATTGTATCTCAAGTGTAAGTCTTGAACTAACAATCATTTGAACCCATTTATAGAACCACCCATACCACGACACATTAAACTGGATGGATTGGTCTGGGTCAAATAACAATAAAAGATATAATGTTTCTAGTTAAGTTGAACTGAACCAAATTTTCCCCCTTTATAGGTATATATATGAATCCATTCTTATGGAAATTTTCCTGATATCACCAACACTTAAGAAATATTAATGGCTAGTCACTAGTAAAGGGGAAACCAGTATCACCCTATAACTTGACAAGGATTTATAAATATGATGTAAATCTATAATAGAGTCCAAGACTAGGTAAGAATCCTCTAAAAAGGTGTGATGAGCCTGAATTCTAATCCTACCAACCAAGGAATGTTATAAGGTGTCATTGGTAAAGTCCTAGTGACTACTTGACTTTAGAAAGTAGGTCGTCCTCAACACAAAACAGAATCACCCCGCTGCATGAATTACATGTCTGAGTTTTATCTCAGAGACACTCCTTTAATAATTAATAATAATATTGTATAGCTCATTACGAGAAATATATTATATGTCTTCTATAGACAAAATATTTGGATCAAGTCTATTTTGAATATTCCTTATTAACTTTTATAACACTATTAGAATCTTCAATATTGTCACCAAACCCACTTATATGACTAACTATTTCATTCAACCTCACAAAATGTTCATCAACATTATAAATTTCATATATACTTTTATATTGAAAATTTTCATTCCAAATTTTCATCCTAGATTCTGTTAACATGAAATCCCCTTCATAAAAGTTTTTCCAGTTTGTCTCGCATTTCTTTAATAGTGTTAATCCACATACATTTAATTTAAATTTTCATAGAAGAATAATTTGTAATATTATCCCTGGATTACCCATCTACAACTAAGTTTATTTTTTCTAAAAGTTTCATGGGATTATCCCACCTAATATTTGGGAAACCTGTAGTCATAGAATCACTAACCTTTTGACCTCGTAAAAGTTAATAGGGAAGTATTCTGTTATTCCATCAATGCAATTTCTTTCCATTGAAAATGGGAACACCACTACTATTTACTAAACTCAGATTCTCTAAAATTTAACATTTTAAAATAAGGTTATCATAGGGAGAATGTATTTTCTCCCAGGAAAATTATAGATCTTATACTAGTGAGATTACCACTAGGGGTGAATCAGTGGTATGGGGTTTTTTTAAATCTATTAAAATTGAACTTATATGACCGATTAAGGTTTTGACCCACGATCATTCAATATCTTCCTAGTCTATATGAAAAAAATGACATCCAAATATAAGATAATAAATTTCAAAATGATCAGCCTCAAGGTGAGACCTTACTTCTGATCGTGTTAAACTTCTATTGATACATGGATTTTATTATCAGTATCAGATTATAGTGATTAAAAATATAGTTTAATTCGAAATAATTTGTTAGGTTGGTATCATCCTCATGAAAAATTATATATCATCAACTTCTTGAATAAAATATGTGGTTGTTAATATTGGAAAAAAAACTATAAATAATCATCCTTTCATCTTGATGATAAACAATATATTTATAACTTTATTGGTTTCCAAAACATTAGATAATAATAGCTACTTATAAATGGTCTTTGAATACTAAATAGATTTCAACAGGTAACAACAGATCATCCATATTTCTTAGTATATACGAATAATCAACAGGTGTGTTAGAGAATACATGTAAATTATGATATTATACTCAAAACTAGTAAGAACATATATGATCATCAACCTTATCTAATTATCTAAACACTAAAAGATATCACAACTATATTAAAAGTTTATTTTCATTAATTATTCAATATCTTAGATATTATTGATCTTTATCACAAAAAAGTATCATTATCTGAAGTGCATAATTCAATTTCACATTTAATATACTCATAAATACATGCATAATATATAAATATTAATTTTTATAAATTCCCATGAGTTTTAACTAAAAACATCCCCTCAAGAATAGAAATTTCTATTAGGAATAATAACTTCAAATATTAATGTTTTATTAGGAGTAACTAATATTAATTTTTAATTTTATAATATTTATAAATATATTATATAGTCTTTTAATTTAATATTAATTAAAAAATCTAAAAAAATATGCTTGGATCGAGGATTGGTCCATAGATATGATTTGTTAGAACTTCAATACAGTAATGTATCATTTGAATTAAATTTATAGATATATTTATTTTAGAATATATCTTATTCAAATTTTAAAAACAATAGAAGTTTTATGATTTTTCTATGGATACTGTATTTAAAGGTAGAAAAACCCTTAATCACATTGTAAATGTCGTACTCAAGTATGTCAAATTATTACATGGGATGCATGTATTACAAGATCTCACAAAAAATTATTACACTCCTAGGATGAACTGATGTGATTTCTAGATTCTTCCCAATTATAAAGTTATATGAAATGTATGAAAGTATTACAAGAGATTCCAACGACTTATAGTTTTGTTAAAATGTATTATAGATTTTTTTATAATGTTATGAAATTTTTTCAAAGTCTAATCAAATCATCTAAGTCATATGGGATCAACAACAATTTTTAGTCTCTTAAAAAATTCCTTATGATGTTCTTCTAGAGACTTATGAAAAAAAAATATCCAAATTTTCAATTACAATAATGAATTTCAAGTCTCTAAAAAATAAACACATTATCTTCTAAATTCACTCCCATCACATTCCAAATAACTGAAAATCACTTTAAACATATTTGATAATATTCTGCATTGCCTTGAATAAATAGTTAAATATCAATATAACTTGTTAAATAATTCTATAGGGTATCAAGACAATTTTAATAGATGAGAATTAAAAGTAATATGGATATTTTCATCACTAGATTCCTCACATCTCATTTCGTTAAGTTAAATAATCATGTTCTGGAATACACCCTTTATCCACTTCATTGGTATATCTAGAAATGGGATTAGATTATGATGGACTATGTGACTAGTATGAAAATGTCTTATAAAATAAATGACACGATTTGGGTAATCACAGATCATTTGACCAAAATAGATCACTCATTTGTATCAAATTGTCCTATCAATTGGTGAACACATAATTATTTAAATTTTAGAAATTTTAAAGTTGAATGGAGTACCGGTTACCATCACCACTGATAGGAATTTGTGGGTTACATCTCAGTTTTAAAAATAGATTAAGAGAGATTTAGGATCTCAAGTAAAGTTATATATATCTTTTCATTCATAGATTAGTGTTAAATTAAATCATTCTATTTAAACTCTTGAGGATAATTTATGTGCCTATATTTTAAATTTTCTGGCTCATGGGTGGATCACCTATCTTTGGTGGAATTCGCCCATAATAATATCTATTAGTTATATATTAAAACGTCTTTGTATAAATATTTATATGTATGACCATGCCATTATCCTATTTATTGGATCGAAATAAGTTAATCATATATAATGGGGTCTGGTATCATCTAGGATACGATATAATCAGTAATGTTACCTCTAAAATGTCACATAATATCTCAATTCTTGAAAAAGTATTATATTGACTGTCAAAGGTGGCCATATGAGTTTAAATTGGGTGATAATGTATTTTTCTATGTTTTTTACAGTATTGGTTTAGTGATGAATGCGTAAACAAGGTAAGTTAACTCCAAGAATTGTCAAAACTTTTGAGATTTTGGGTTGAGTTGGGGGAAAATATTATCAGTTGGTTATACCTCTAAGATTCAGTTCCATGCATAACACTTTCTTCATTTATCTACTAAGGTATATACCTAACCCCCCACAAGTGATCTGATGAAATTACTATGATCTTAAGTATGATACAACCCTTATGGATAATCTTATCTATATCATTAATCAAATTTAAAAGGTATAGAGAGGAAAATTGACACCCATTTTCCATGTCAAATGGAATCATGGAAAGATCTATGATGATATTTGGGAGGCAGAAGCTATAAAAAAGGCTCAATGTTTATACTTATTCGCTTATAAAACTAATCGATACTTCTTGGGGATGAGAATCTTGATGATGGGGAGGTTATTTAGACCAAAACCTTAAAATTATTGTGTTTCTCTTTGATGATTTCATTTTAATTCCTCCATATTTTGGTCTTTCAGTACAAGAAGATTCATAGATATTTAATGGATATGTGGTGGAAGATGATGCAAAGAGGGAGGTAGTACATGGGTGATGACAATAGTGGGCACCTATTGGGGTAGAACTGAGTATTTTATGGAACCTAAATGGATGCAGGCCCACAAACCGCACCATTGAGTACCTAGTGTACTTTGACCATGTACATGATGGAGTTGAATGTGGTTTTTTTTAGTTTTGTGGAATTTTTATATTTTTTACTCAAAACTAGTTCTCTTAAAAACTTTACCTTTATAATTTAACCTCCATTACCATCCATTTAATTTTCTAGGGAGCTCCCATACTCTTCTACTCCATCCTATTAGATTCATCTTCATCAATGGATTTGATTACATTCAATAGGTCTTGTAAGTTTTTATTCAAATTGTTATGACTATATATCTCCTTCAATTTTATTATTTCCCATATTTACTCATAACTGTTGATATATGTGCATGTTCATTGAATCCAGTGCTAGAAATATTATTATATTTCTTAGTCATCCTCTTATATTACTATTATGGGGGATATATCATGGTAAATTTATGGTAAACCATTTGTTTTAGTTAAGAGATTTATTCTTTTATAATGGCAATGACCAAGACCAATTTAAATTTTCTCTGTAATTTAATTTTTTAGTCTGATAAGTGACCTCCCATCTTTCCCCTAACTTCAAAGACAACACCATATTTATTTTAGATAGGTGAATCCCTTTTTCCTTTGATACGTATTGATAGTTATCAAGGGAATAGTTTGGATCCTAGTAAACCCAAATATAACATAATATTTTACCAAATGATTTTCTTCCAATATAGTTTTCTATATGAAAATTAATCATTTAGGATGATTTTATTCACTTGTTTCATTATAGTATTCCAGGCATGTGACCCTCTATATGAATCATTCCATGTTAAACATTTTCTTTACATGGTTATAGTTTTAATATGTTTATTGTGATATAGAAGTGGAATATTCATCTTATATATTGTTTTGTAATCTGATAAAACTCGTTTCTATAGATTGTCCTCCATTATTTGACTATTAAGAACATTATATAATTTTTCACTTGATTTGTGTCCATTTTTGACATGTTGAATATTTATATATGATTTTATATTATCTTGTTCAGATATCTATATATTTATAAATGGGTGTATGTTTTGGGATGGGCCCACAAAACTTGAACTTGGTATTCTACTTTTCCATTAGATAAATCACATGAGAGAACTAACTATGTATACATGATTCTCTTCCCCTGAGATAGTTATATGGGAATAAATTGGTATACACTCATCTATATATTTTTTTGGGTGTATATTTATACATGTGATTAGTATGAATATGTCTTTTCACTGCCTCTGGATGAGGATAGACTAGGTACTATGTTTCTAATACCAAGTTCAGGATCAAAAAAGGTTTTCTAGGTATAAACCCTCTTGGTATAGGTAGTTTATAATTATTTTAAATATAAATGTTAAATGAGAAATTAATCATATTATTTTTCATACTACATATTTTCTATAGTTGTATATTGTTTCCATGCACGCTCTTGTTTATGGCATGTGGTTAAAGGTCAGTGGTGACTGCCTATAGGGCATTATATACTCATACCTTACATGAGACACATTTAAACATGTAAATATATAATTTTATATCATTTAGATGAAAAAAGGAACCACAATCGTGGGATCTCATTACAGATAGAGTGAGGAGCATTGGATGTTTATTTTAGACTTCTTTGTGGATATTTGATGTGGACACACAAGTGTTGTCTATGGGTACTCATAAGGGGAGTCATTTTTATTTGAATCTCACTATTTGTACTTAGGTCTATGATTGGATTTCAATTTTTAAAAAAACCATACTTGTATAGACCCAAGATTGGTGTACATGGACATTACATTTCTTTTACAGAATACTTAATACATGAAGCAAACATACGCCCAAAGACTGTATTATTTTAGTGTCTTTGTAAACTCGAAACATAATCTTCTAATCATGAACCTGAAGTTTAAACATCAAAATCTTGAGTTATGAACTAAATATTGGCAGTTTTTAAGGCATATATCATAAAGAAACATTAATCATGATAAAAAATCATGGGAATAAAACATAGAATTGTGGAAAACCATTAAACACATAATATGATTTCCATAGTATCCAAGGCATTACTGCCAATACCATATCTTTCCCATGAGACATAAATCATTACCCAATGCATTGGAGGGAGATATAGGTCCCACCCATCTTATAATGAAATCATTCTTACATGTTCCACAAAACTAAACCCATTCATCATAGCATAACCCAACAAATAAAATGGGTTTCTTAAACATTATTTCATCATAACATAATCCATGTAAGATAAATGGAATTCATAAAAATAATTCCATCATAAACTCAAAAAAATAAAAGTAATAATAAAGAGAGAAACATAACCCTATGTCATCTTAGAGGGAAAATAATTTTTATAAAACACTAAAACATAATTCTTGAGGAAAATGTCATTTCTTCTCTAAAACCATTTTCTTTTCTTAAAATGTCACGCAATTTTAAAATAAAAAAATTTACTTGAAAATAAAAGTGAAATATTTTAGAGGAAGATTCATGGAAATGAGGAATTATAAAACTATAAAACCCATTCATGTCGTATAAATTAAAAAAACATTCTCCTCATACTGTTTCTGGAAAAGTCAAAAAGTACCTCATATGGTAAACAAAAGAACGATTTGTTCCATACCATGTTGTAAAAGACAAAAAGGGGTAAAAATAAATTTACACATACAAATAAGGATTGTAAAAATTTTATGAAAACATTTTGAAAAAACATGGACATGGATGCTAAATAAAACCCCAGTAAAAACTTACGAATAAATAATCTCAGGTAAAAATGAGTTTATAAAATTTATCCCTTACCTTGGGTCTCATTTCTTCTATATATGTCTAAAACTATTATATACTGGGTTTAAACATATTATTAACTTGTAACAGAACCATAATAATATTTATGATATAATATATGATTCACTAATGACTTTAAATTACGTGTTAATTTGTCAACTCCATGTTAAAGCAACATTTTGGGTAATAATCGTTTCATTTATCTTATGTGTTTGTACTTTTTATTCTTCATATGATTACTTAGATCATGATTTAATTACATATATAATTTAAAACATGATTTATATATCATATATATTCAATATATAAATATATATATATATATATATAATAGATCAATAAATTGAATGGAATAAACCATTAATGGAGACGGTAGGTCGTACGTACGCATGAATGTTGTTTTCGTTTCCTTATTAAATTGAATAAAAGTAAGTAAATGAAATATATATATATATATACATAAATCCAAAAGCATTATTATTCCATATATTTCAAGATTATTTTTTATATATACTTTATAATCATTCTTGAATTATTAACATGGAGAATGAATCTTATCATGTCTTGGAGATGGTAATTTGTACGTATGCACGAGTGACGATATTGTTCCCATAATTGTTGAATGGTATTGATGTGGATAGTTTATAATATCTCAGAATTAGTATCATGTTATAATAATCATATATAGTTATTTTTTTCTACCATTATACCCATCCAAGTATGGTGGTGGCGGAAAACAGATTACACCACGGCGTGGAGACGGTAATCCGTACATATGCAGAGGCGCTGATTTTTTTTATAGGATGGATAGATAGTGAAATAGTTTTGTTTAGTATTTATAATAACATATCATTATATTATTGATACTGATGTTATTTATTTTTAATTAAACAACTAAAAAAGAGTATATAGAAGAAGAAAGCAATTTGAAAGAATTGGTGGAAGAGAATATCTCTTCCTTGACATTCCTCCTTTAAATTTCTCTTAGGGCACTAGAGTTGGTCTTTTAAGAAGACCAGCACATATATATTGTAACTAGGAAAGTTTAGAAGAAAAATTGATAGGATTTTTCTGATCTTGAATGCTCAAAATGGATTGAAGAGGAGAGGGAGGTGGTGCCATTTTATAAGAGAGGAGAGGGGCACGTTATCAAAGTTCCAAAATATTAATTTATTATAAATTAAATTTAGATTTAAAATGATCCAAAATTTATTTAATTATAAGGAAAAAATATTTTGGTTTGAATAAAAATCATCCAATAATTGTTTGACATGTTTTGAATATATTTGTATCCTTATCTGTTTTGTTTTACTCGTATTTAACCATTTTTAATCTTACCGTGATATCATGTTATTTACACATTTTGGGTTAATGTAATTACCATATCATGTCAAAAGACTCAAAAAAAGTTATTTATGAAATATTTTGACATATATTAACCATTTTTTGGAATATTATATTTTTAGGAATTTAATATCATTTAATAAACTATTTTATGTTTTAAGTTATGAATTTTGTCAATTTTGGATACTATTCAGACATTAATTTTTAAAAATTTATAAAAACCTTATTACATCAACCCAAAAGAATTAAATAGTCCCTTATATGTCAATGTAATCCATAAAATTAGTTTATGCCCTCAAAATATTCAAATTAAACTTATTTTAATAATTATAATTTTTTTTATTTGAATCTTTCATTAATGAGGTAAACACTACATCATTATTGTTTTATAAATAAATATATCTATATACTGTTTCAAAATTATAGACAAAATACAATGTTGTAGAAAATATTTTTATCTTTCCAAATATTATGTATAGATATATAGATCTATTATATAACCTCATATTAAAGTTGATTTAGTAAAAGATATAGCTTTAGGTTATAATAATCAATAATTTAAATTAATTTTTATAAATTATCATTTTCACATCCAAGTGAATACATGGTGTCCCAAAATAGAACGAAGGAATCAAATGGTAGGAAATATCTCATCCAATAGGATCAGTGTAAGTTTTAGGTTATTTTAACATTATTATAATATTATTTTTTTACCCTTATTTACTAGATTTACCCTTTAACCAGGGTAAATAAAATAATTACTGATGTTACTATTTATAATTCCCTAAAATTAAAAGTACCTATTTACACAACTTTAACCTTCTGATTCCAAGTATGGAATCCATTTTTTGAAATTCAAAATAAAAAGTTGCAGTAAATGATTAAAAATTAATCCCATTGTCAAAAAAATAGGTTTTTGTTTAAAACATTGCAAAATATTCAAATTTTTTTAAATATGAAATCAGAGTAAAATTAATTCCAATCACATAAATTATATTAATTTTTAAAAATATATTCTATTTATATTTTAAAACCGTGAAATATTATAATTTAACCATAAAAATTACCTCGATGAAAAAAATAGTTTTAAATTAAATTTTAGCATATTTTTATTATTCATCAATATATGAAAGTTGTCATAAAAATATCAAGAGTGTCCAAAGAAATTTTTTATTTCCCTCTTCCAAATAATAAGTTTATATTTTCAAATATAACATATTAAAGTGTAAAAAACAATATTTAAAATGGATGCACCATCAAAAGGTGGTAAAAATGCATCTTTTTGAGAAATACTTATTTTATCTGAATAATTGATTTTGTTCTCATATATTATGTGTGATGAATGATAATGTTAAATAAAATTCAAAATGTGGTTAATATTACTCATAACGGATAGTTTATAAAATATCTTAATAATATATCATTGTTTAGTGAAACTCGGTATTGCGTACCACGCAAGTAATTGAGAAAGGTCACTCTTGCATGTAACGCAAGCCATGTCAGTGTTGTGTGTAGTAGAAGCTTCCTTTGGTGTTGTGTATAACATAATAGAAACATTGTTAATTTATACATTGGAAAAAATCTATACTCATTATCGCATGAAATGAATTCTATCAAAAGAACATGAAATTGTGTGCAACACAACCCAAGAATATTTTTGCGTATACTGCAAGCAAATACAGTGTTATGTATTGTGCAAGATAATCTTGGTGTATCATACAACACAAGGCATAAATGAAATTAAAAGGAATATATCTCATAAAATCTTAGGGTGTTACATTTTACCCCCCTTAAAACGAATTTCACCCTTGAAATTTCTTGAGGTTATAAATGGTTTTCTACTTGAAGGTTTCTTTCATAGAAACCCACATCGTAAAAAGAAATACTAAATCTTCATTTCAAATAGGAAAGTTAGAAACATAATAGTTACCCATCGTAACTATTCATTGGGTTTCCATATATGAGAACATAGGTAGGAAGTGAAAAATCAGATATGGAAGGGAAATCTAACAATCATGTTCTGATGGAGAGTGGTAGAGAACATGGCTAGGAAACAGTCAACAACCACAAAGCCATAAATCTATGATTATCTAAGGTACCGTATGATTCATAAGAGAAGAAGGTACTAGGATAAAATTTTTAGTTTCATGATCCTTTCCCGAATGTTCAGGAATTTTGCATGAGATTAAATACATACTTGATTTTGTTATAATCTCACCATTGTTGGTGCATTGAACAATTTATAATTCACCTCTTATTTATGGAAATGAAGTTAAATTTGTCGTTCTAGAATTGTTAGCAGATCATGTGATAGAATGATAGGTTATTCCATCTGTTGTCAACAAACGGTTAGCACAAGTGGTCAAATATGAATAAGTCCACATATAGTCAGATAACACATTAATCTAACAAACATAAACCCGAATATTACTTATACTATCTATCAATGGAAAACATTATAATCCTTCAAAAACTGAAAATATAAAACTTTTGAACTATGCGAACTAAATTGACCTAACATTTGTATCACTTATCTCATGTGGCATTTCTTCGTTATCACATTCCAAACATGTGAGTACCTTAGTTATGTAATCTCTTGAAACCAGAATTACCATAGAACCATAGTGAAAACATGGATACTGTCAAAATTTAACTCTTTACACATACCAAAATCCCAAAAATTATATATACTAAAACCATGATATCATGTTGTGCTATTATCAGTCATGGGCTCATTAATACTATCAACCATATTATTTTCTTATCATCCCTTCATTATGCGCATATCATCTGCTTTACAAAAATATTTCAACCACTATTCATTTTTACCAGTACCATATAATTTTGGAAAACCATAATAGACCAATACATAGATATTCCAATATTCCATAATACTATAAATGATATTCCCCAACACTATTTTGACATCTCATTACATAAACACCTAATCATTCCAATACTTCCTTTTCATACTCAGCATCACCAATAGTGATCACATGTGACTTCCCTTTAACTTTTTTCTTAAGAGGTTGTTGATGCCAATCATCATTAACCCTTGGATTAGGGAATTTATTAGCATAATGGCCCATTTCCTTGCACTTATAGCATTGATGTGTTGGTGGTGCATTCTCTGTAGTATTTTTTTCATTCACGTCATTTGAAACCTTTTTCCCAATACTTTAACACTCAACAGCTTGATGACCTTATTTTCCACACATGAAACATTTTCTTTTCCCTTTAATACAATATCCAGTATGATTATTTCCACACATTGATCATAAGGAAACATGTATCTTTTTTTCACCATTGTTTTGATATTTTCCCTTAAACTCTATCTTTTGTTTCTTATCAAAACCATGAGATGGATATATAACACCAACTTCCAGTTCAACCTTGATAGCACAATGTAAAATATCTTCATAGCTACTGAAGTCTTTTATAGCTAACTCCCTTCGAAGACTTGGTTTTATTCCACTGAAGAATCGATCAACTTTACTTTCAGGTTGGATGATAAAGCCAGAAACATATGGTGAAATTCTTGTAAAATTCACCTCTTATGTACCAACAGATTCATCATTCTTTTGCTTAAGCTCAAGGAACTCATTTTCCTTCTTTGTTCGAAAAATATGAGGGAAGTATTTATTAAAAAATAAGTTCTGGAACTCACCCCATTAAATGGATTCAATTTCATCTTATTGTATTGTATTCTTAATTAGAGCCAACCACTAGTCTGCTTCACCTTCTAAATGATAGACAGAAAAAATGACCTTTTCATGTTCTGAATAGTGAAGGATAGAAAATATCTTTTCAATGGTACTGATCCATTGTTCAGCAACAAATGGATCAGATTACCCACTAAAAGAAGGTGGACGTTTCCTCATGAAGGACTCGATAAAATATTTTTCATTTATCTGCTCATTTGGATGTCAAGAATTATTCAGAGTTTGTGTAATTAAAACAACAAGATTCTTCATTCCATCTCTGATAAAATTTGGTTGTTCAAGAGGAAAATCATTGAATTTACTAGGGCATTGATCATTAACATGGTTCCTTCGGGTTTCATCCATTGTCTAAAAACCAAAAATAATAGAATGAGAGGGAAAAATCATACTAGGAAAACAACGTTATCAAGGGGGGGTATGTTGAATATATAACATCTTAGGTTTAATCCAAGGTTTTTCATTATCGTTATCATAATTATAGTACTGTAACCTATACTTATAATTCACCTTAGGTACATCCCTAAACATACCGTAGAAATATATCTAGGGATATCACTAATGTTTTCACATCCTTGTTTCCAAATGTTAACTAAACCTTCGCTCTGATACCAACTATAGAGACCCAAGCATGATTTTCATGGACATTAAATTTCTTTTTTGGAATAATTAATACATGACACAAACATACACCCAAAGACCATATTAGTTTATTGTCTTTGGGAACTTGAAAATTTATCTTTTAATCATGGTGAAAGATCTTCAACATCTCCCATAAAGGTCTTCCCTCTTTATTTTCCTACCTAAAAACTTTCTTTATATCATGGGGAAAAGAAACCATAAAAGGGTGAGATAAAATTATTAGTAAGGTTAAACTTGGAGAACATAAAACCAACCATATACATTTGAAAATAAAAAAACATGAACATGATGTTTAAACATAAAAATCTTGATTCGTGAACTAAATTTTGGTAGTTCGTAAAGCATAGATCGTAAAGTAACATTAATCATGATAAAATATAATTGAAATGAAATGTGGAATTGTGGAAAACAATTAATCATATAATATTATTTCCATAGTATCTAAGGCATTGCTTCCAAGATGATCATAGTGGACGAAGTCCATTACTGAACTAGGTTTACATACCATTCTAGCCCAATATTACTGAACCAGATTTACAATCCATTCCATACATGTCTATCTCATTAGATATAAATCTATACCCAATGTATTCGAGGGAGATATAGGTCCCAACCATCTCATAATGAAATCATTCTTATAGTTTCCACAAAATATAAATCATCCATCATAGCATAGCCTAAGAAATAAAATGGGTTTCGTAAACATCATTTCATCATAACATAATCCACATAAGATAAATGGACTTCATTAAAATAATTAAAATATAAAATCATTAAAATAAAAGTAATAATAGGTATGGAAACATAACCCTATGTCATCTTAGATGGAAAATAATTTTTATAAAACACTTGAACTTAGTTCTTGAGGGAAATATCCTTTTTTCTTCAAAAACATTTTCTTTTCTCGAAATGTCGCGTAATTTTAAAAGAGAATAATTTAGTTGAAGATAAACTTAAAATATTTTAGAGTAAGATTCATGGAAATATGGGATCATGAAACCATAAAAATATAATGTTTCTGTATAAGTTAAGAAAACATTATCCTCGTACTATTTTCGGAAAAGTCAAAAATTACCTCGTATAGTAAAAAAAAGAAATATTTTTCCATACCATGTAGTAAAATTAAAAAGGGGGTAAAAATTAATTTACACATACATAGAAGGATAGTTAACATTTTATGAAAAAAGTTTGAGAATACATGGACATGGATGATAAATATGACCCTAGTAAAAACTTACAAATAAACAATCTCAGATAAAAATGAGATTGGAAAAGTTATCCCTTACCTTAGGTATGATTTCTTCTATAGGTATCTGAAACACCTATATACTGGGTTTAAACATATTATTAACCTGTAATAGAACCATAATAATATCTATTATATCATATATGATTCTCTTACGACTTTAAATTACCTCTTAATTTTTCAGTTCCATGTTAAAGCAATGTTTTGGGTAATAATTATTTCATTTATCATACATGTTTGGACTTGTTATTCTTCATATGATTACAAATATCATGATTTAATTAAATACAGAATGTAAAACAAGACTTATATATCATATATATTCATTATATAAATATATATAATTGATCAATAAATGGAATGGAACACATCGTTAATGGAGACGGTAGGTCGTACGTACGCATGAATGATGTTTTTGGTTCCTTATTAAATTGAATGAAAGTAAGTAAATGACATATATATATAAATATATAAATATAGTAGCATTATTATGTCATATATTTCATTATTATTAATTATATATACTTTATAATAATTCATTAATGGTTAACAGGGGATATGAATCTTATCACGTCGTGGAAATGGTAAGTCGTACGTACGCATGAATGATGATATCGTTCCAATAATTGTTGACAGGTATTGAAGTGGATAGGGTATAATACTTAAGAATTAGTATAATGTTATAATAATCACATATATTTATTTTTTCTCCACCATTATACCCATCCAAGTAAGGTGGTAGTGGAAAACAGATTACACCACGACGTGGAAACGGTAATCCGTACGTACGCACACGCGGTGACTTCATTTTTCATAGGTTTGATAAACGGTGAAATAGGGTTGTTTCATATTTATAATAACATATCATTATATTATTTATACTAATGTTATTAATTTATAATGAAACAAGTAAATAAGAGGAAGTAGAAGAAGAAAGCAATTTGAATGAATCGGTAGAAGAGAATACCTCTTTCTTGACTTGCCTCTTTAAATTTCTCTTAGGGAACATTAGTGGGCCTTTTGAGAAGACCAGAACCTCTAGATTTTAACTAGAGAAGTTAAGAAAATATATTGATAGGGTTTATCCGAGGTTGAAGGTTCAAAATGGAGTTAATTGGAGAGGGAGGTGGTTCCCTTTTATTGGAGAGGAGAGAGGCACTTTTGAAAGGTTCGAAAATACTAATTTATTATAAATTAAATTTCAATTTAAAATGGTCCAAAACTTATTTAATTATAATCTAAGATGATATCGGTTATAATACCAATAATAAAATAACTTTTTGGCAGGTTTTGAATATTTTTTATCCTTATTGTTTTGTTTTGACCCTTATTTTACCATTTTTAATATTACTATGATATCAAGTTATTTATACATTGTGGGTTAATATAATTACCATATCCTGTCAAAAGACCCACAAAAATTTATTTATCACATATTTGGACTTATATTAATCATTTATATGAATCTTATATTTTCAATAATTTAATATCATTTAATAAACTATCTTATGTTTTAAGTTATGAATTATGTCAATTTTGGATACTATTCATACTTGACTTTTTAGAAATTTATAACAACCTTATTACTTAGAAAAAAAGGATTTAACTCATCCCTAATATGTAAATTTAATCTACAAAATTATTTATGGCCTCAAAATATTCAAATAAAACTTTTATTAATATTTATAAATTCATTTATTTGAATCTTTCATTAATGTGGTAATCACTAAATCATTATTGTGTTATAACTAAATAAATTTATCTAATGTATAAAATTTATAAATAAAATAGCATGATGTAGGAAATATTTTTAGATTTCCAATTACTATTTATAGATATAGATATATTTTATATAACCCCTTATTAAAATCGATTTAATAGAAGATATAGGTTTAGGTTATAATTATCCTTATATTAAATTAATTCTTATAAATTATCATTTTCACATCAAAGTGAATCCATGGGGTCCCGAAATCGACCCAAGGATTCCCATGTTCGGATATATCTCATCAAATAGGATTAGGGCATGTGTTCGGGTCTTTTAATATTATTATAATATTACTTTTTACCCTTATTTACCAGATTTACCCTTTAACCGTGGAAAATAAAATAATTACTGAAGTTACTATTCATAATGACCAAAAATAAAAAGTACCTATTTACACAATTTTAACCATATGATTCCCAATATGGAATCCATTTTTCCAAATTCTAAACATAGAAGTTGTAGTAATTGATATAAAATTAATCTCGTTGTCGAAAAAAACAAGGCTTTGTTTCAAACATTGTAAAAGATTGAAATGTTTTTACATATGAATTCAATGTAAAATTAATGCTAATAACACACATTAAGTTAAATGGTAAAAATATATTCTATTTATACATTAAAACCATTAAATATTATAATTTAAAAATATAAATTATTTTGATGAAAAAAAATTAAAATTAAAATCTAGCATGTTTTTACTATTCATCAAAATATGAATGTTATCAGAAAAATATAAAAAATTTATCCAAAGTAAATTTTTATGACCCTATTCCAAATAATAACTTTATCATGCCGAATATTACTTATAAAAGTTTCAAAAACTAGATTTAAAATAGGTGTACCATCAAAAGGTGATAAAACTATATGTTTATTTAAAATACTTCTTTTATCCAAAAAATTGATTTTGATCTCATATCTTGTGTAAGATAAATTATATTGTTATATAAAATTAAAAATATGGCTAATAATATTTATAAAGTAAAGTTAATATAATATTTTAATAATATATTTTTGTTTAGTGAAACTTGGTATTGTGTACCACCAAGCTATCAAGAAAGGTCGCTCTTGCGTGTAACGCAAGACATGTTAGTCTTGCATGTAATAAAAGCTTCCTTTGGTGTTTCATATAACATAATTCACACTTAGTTCATTTATACATTGAAAAAAATCTATACTAAGTGTTGATTGAAATGAATTATATCAAAAGAACATGAAATTGTGTGCAACACAAGCTAAGAATATTCTTGCATATACTGCAACCTAATACGGTGTTGCATATAGAGCATGCTAATATTGGTGTCGCGTAAAAAACAAGACATCAAAAAAAATTAAAAGGAGTTTATCTCATAAAAACGTGGACTATTACAAACCTAGGACATTCTAACATGTCACTTGGACAGGTCTTCTACATGGCTTGAAGGGCGTTACCAATCCCCACAGGTTGCAAACTAGCTCCTAAAAATCACGATGAACTCTATTTTTAATGATTTCACCCTCAAATATGAGTTAAATAATATAGGAATACATTCCATTTGCAACATAAATCATTCATGAAAAAAATAAATAAGTTAAAAAAGATAAATGGCCATGCTAAATGATTCATAACCAAAAATACTAATTCAAACAATTTTTATAATTATAAAAATTCATAATAGGAAAATGATACAGCATTTCATAATTAAATACATCAAAAATAAATAAAATTAGATACAAGATGGTTTTCCTAGCCAATATAAAAATAACCAAGAATAAATCAAACATGATTCATTCCTAAAACCTACTCCATAAAACCACTAGTCACTCACCACCTCACAATTCACCCAAAATATACAAAAAGAACTAAACTTGAGTCCAACAAAAAAGTGGAACCTAAAATATATCTAGGAATATGATAAAATAAATTGGTATGTATCCACTTATTGGGACCATTCAGTTCACTTCATAAGGAAATTTAAAAATGAAAGCTAAAAAATAAAACTAAAAAGTAGTATTTTCAAACACAAACTCATGAAAACCTAAAATCAAAAACATTTGTCTCTTTAAAAAAACATCCATTTTATTTTCTTAAACACGAAAAACACACTTTGAAAACATTTCACTAACCTAATAAATTTAATAACTAGACCACCCATTTTTAAATACACTTTAACAACTCTTACAATAGTCCATCAACACAAAAATAGGTCTTCTAAACATCATTAAAAATAATTTAAAAGAAAATAACCCAAACACAATGGGTCAACCATACATAAAGTGGGAAAAACAAGTCTAAATATCAATAATATTGGTATCCAATATATAGGTTTTATAATAATTAAATCAGGTTAATGATAAAATAAAATCAAAATATAATAATCCCCTGTATGAACTGCCAATAGAGGAATTAAGTTGTCATGGGCTCTATTGTGGTAAGATAACTAAAACATGTATATTATTATTGATTTTCCCACTTAAAAACAATCTGTATATGTTGAATATAAATAGAAAGCCATACAACTAGCTCACACATGCCTCATTGCAATGAAACCCCTCCCATACTTTGTGTATTGAATGAATGGATGGACTCGATCCATGTGTTAACCAACTAGTGTAACACACGAATATACCTCTCACTTAGTAATAGGGTTCCCATTGTTAATAGAAAAGTTAAGTGAGTGAGAACACAAGATAGGGTCAACACCCAAGGGATAGGCAATAACTCTCCCTCAGCTCCATCACCCCAATTATTAAAAGCCTCATCTTATATATCATAAATCCATAGAAGAATAAAACACATTCTCTATAAAGGGGATAAATGACATCACAGAGTGATAAAAACACTATATAAGGGGAAACAAGCACCAAGGGGTAATAAATATGGTCTCACAAGATTTAAATGACACTCTATTTAAAATGAAAATTAAGACTTTAACATAAAACATGGATCATAATTCCATTATCTTTAGATTTCATAAAAACAAAACATTAAACATTTTTTTAGAAATCCATTGAAACTAAATTCGCCATTTTCATTTCAAATCCACCCCTTAAAACTAGGTAAATCGTCATTAAAATAAAAAACTATCCCAAATTTATTTATTTCTTTCACTAAAAAAGATTTCAAAGATCTATAAACTAATTTTTAAAAGGGTCATGAGAACACAATAAATTTAATAAACATATCAAATCCATTAAAGAAACCCTTTAAAAATCGTTTCCAGGTCAACACCTCATTATAAAAAATCCCCACATTAAATCTAAGTTTTCATTATTTAAAAATAAAAACAGGATCAAAATGCAACACATTCCTTTAAAACCATTTGAATGGATTTGTAGGAATCTCAAAAATTCCTATAAAATTAAAACATTATATTTCAAACATAAAAACATGGAATCCAAGAATAACCCTTTTGTTCTAATGTCTAACTTCATAGAAATGATTTAAAAACATCACATGGATATCCCATATATTCATTATTTCAATAAAATGTGGTTTAAAAATATCAAGATCACTTTGGTTTCTAAAAAAATAAATTACACACAAACACATACTTGGAATAAGTGGAAACCAAGATGAAACATTCACCTTCCATGGTGAGAAATCAAATATGGAAGGATTCCTCCTCTACAATACATAAGTGAACAAAATCCTTGGTTTGATCCATAATGATATAAATCCCTAACTTGGATAGAAGATTAGGGTTCCAAGTTAATGATTAAATCTATAAATGTTGGAAGTAATAATAACATTGGATAAATGTGGAAGGACTTTCCTAGGAATGGGATAGAAAACACTAATGATTAGATAAGAATCAAAGGAGTAAGAAATTTGAAGATCCTTCTTGGATACCAAGAGTTTGAAAGGTTACAAAGGAGAATAGAGGGGTGAATTACAAGTTAAATAAAAAGGGAAAATTTGGTTAAAATCACATTTTATGTGATTCTAGGCAGGATGCACAGTTCCCATGATCTACACATGGTTTAAAAAACTATGCTAAGAGCATTCAAATCCTCCATATCTCTTTGATAGTACCACCTATAGAGGAACCGTATAGTTTAAACATAACATGTTAGTACATCATGAAACATCCAATAAAAATCAAACACACAAAATTTCAAAATGAAAAATATGGAGACTAGAGGTGTCTCGACATAAAAAAAAATAACTCAAATTAAACCCTACGCTGACATGTGGGTGTCAAAACTCTACCAACCATGACACTTTATAACCTATAAAATCTATAGTTGAAAAATTAAAGGCAACTAATAATTAATGATCTAAAGAAAAGAAAAGATGGAATTGGTCAACCCGATCCTACCTTGAAACTAAACACCCATGATCCTTAATAGAGATAAAAGTGATGATCTATAAATAATTCAAAAATCTCCATACACAAATACAACATAAACCACAAAAAAAAAGTTCATACAAAGAAAAGAGGACTAAAATGGTCTCTCCACCATTTATAATTCCTCTAACATGGTGGAAAAAATGGAAACTACTGAGTGACACATACTCAAAACAACTGAAAAATTGTGGGAGAAACTTAGCCTTAAATTTAAAAAAAACATTCAAACCAAAAGAGGAATGAAAATCACAAGTAGCCCCAATTAAATTTCTTGATCTAGAACACACATAGAAAACCGAGGGTTATAGGTTGGATCATACCCATACGATGGATCCATAACATCACAATACAGACACCAACAAATTCATAAACTCAACCGGTAAATCACCCACCCAAATTATCAAGTTATGCACACAAGGCCTACCACATGTCCAAACAATGAGCATCTCAACCGCACAAAACAAACAACCAACACAAACCATAACACTCAAAAGGATACATTCACTAAAATGATGATGCACATCCAAACCAAAACCATCCAAAAAAGTACAATTCATGCTAGAAAATTAAATTTAATCCAACATTAATAAACATTAATTAAAATAACCATCCACCAAGTCCCATGCACACTACAATAGAAGAATATCCAAAAGATAAACTATATTAAAATCATAAAAAAGTTAACCAAAATAATATTATAACTAATAATAGATTAAAAATATGGAATCTTATAAGAACTGAGCTTCCAAAATTCTGAAGATTACCCAAACAGACGTAGAAAAGTTAACATCGTGAATATTTAAAACATGAGGAAATAAAGTCCCATAAAGCCCCATAATAGAATCACACAATAGAATAATTCTTCCTTAGGTAATAACTAGATTTTTAAGATGTCTAACCAACTTTAATATGTATCCACAACACTAGATTATCCTTCATCTTCTCTATTCCTTCTGATCTACCCTTTATCTAATGTAACTAGAGACAAACCCAACACTATTTGTCAAAAATGGTAATATTCTACAAAAATTAATTCCTATACAACATCCTAAAAGGATACTACTACAAAACTGGGTTTATCCAGTGCCAGGGCTTTAACATCTCTATCTAACAATGATGTTAAAGACCCCCTTTGGAAATGCTAAAAAATCACTATTAAAGGGGGATTTTAATAGCACTTTTTTTATCACTGTAAAAGGAGGTCTTTAAAAGTTATAAAAAAGTGGTGTTAAAGGGGGGTTTATCAGCGCTTTTTTAGAAGCGCTGAAAAGGACCCCCCTATCAGTTCTTTGTTACAATCACAGGTAAAATTTTAATTTAGAAAATATATGTATTTCACTAAAAATAATATATAAATATATAAATATATTTATATTAATATAAATAATATATATATTTTTAAATATGTTTTAGATAAGGTAAATAGGCATTTACACTTAAAATATAAGATATTTAGTGAAAATTGATTTTAAAATAATGAAAAAAATATTTTTCATTAATAATTTTCTTATTATTACTATGTATCATCCATTTAATATCAATTTAAAGATAAAAATCATAAAAATAGTAAAAGATCTCAAATAATTTGAAAACATAATTTAAACATCAAATGGCCATAACTTTTGATCCGGGTATCTGTTTGACCTCTACCACATATCAAATCCAATCCTGCGACCAGATCTACTCCATCGTGATTGGGGGAACCCTGGTCACTATTTTTCAAGGCAAAAAAAGTCCTATTAGGCCCCCAATACTATGTATTTCGTTGGGGAACCCCAATTTTTTAACATTCGATGGATTGTAATCCTCGTTTATGGGGATATTTTTTCCCCATTTTAGTGGGGACTGAATTTATTCCTAGTTCTTAAATTCATATTGATATTATGGTTTTTTAATTTTTTAATTTTTTATAATGTAATGTTATTTGTAATCAAATATATAAAAATATATACATACATTTTATATATTAACAAATAAAAATTTAATTTTATAAATTAATTGATTAAACATATTTAAATATAAAATATATTTATTAATGTATATGGATAAAAAACTGTGATGAAATATATATAAATATATAGATATATCATAAAATGTAAACCAAAATAGTATAAGTTAGTGGAAAAGGTGCCATAAGTATAAGAATGAGGTCTTTGGTTCGAAACTAGATGGATGAAGGGGTGTGTGTGGGTGGCTTTGATTATCTAAATCGTTGATAAAGGGGTGGGGTAACCATTGATAAAGGTGTGGGATGGGGGTAATCACTGATAAAGTGGGGTGGGTGGGGCATGGGAAAAAATTTATATACCCTTTACCAGCATAAAATTTATCAAGTCTTTTTTTTCACAGTTATAGACCCCCTTTAATAGTGCTAAAAAAATACAAATAAAGGATTCCTTTATAATTTCTTTTTTAGTGATGATAAATGTTTCAATCTTTTAACCATGTTTTGAATATTGGAATTTTTTAGTGTTGATAAAGGCTTTTTCTAGTGCTGTTAAAGGATGATTTTTTAGTAGTGGGATGTCTGGGAAGAAATAAGCATAACATAAACACAATCTAATAGAAAACCACCTCTTAGTAAAGAAGATTTCTCAGAAACATTGACAACAATCTCTAGAGATAATTTTAACTAACATTAAAAGTAATCAATGCATCCATTCACTAATTTTTCACCCTAATCAAGTATCAAAATATCAAGAGATCTATACACTATCACATCCTCTAGATAAAACCATTTTATGAAGACAATCACAAAAAAACCCCAATACATTCCCCTACATGGTTGAGTAAGTACCATAGATTCCCACCCATCTCTACTAGATCCAACAAGAATGCACACAGAAGGATTAACCCTTGATGTTTCAGGTGTCCTAAGATAATTGAGGATCACCCTAATAATTTCCAACCACATTACATCTTTCATCCAATCATTATAATAGTAAAAAGAAAGTAGATTTTGATCCAAGAAGTCATTGATAGAGTCTGATATAAAAGAAAGTTCCAAATTGATCACTCTTCTTAAAGTTTGGTATGATTTTGGAACTAAAGGATCTCCTTACAAGAGAATGGAAGATTCACCAAGAGCATCTTCCTCAAATAAAATCCTTATAGTTTTCATTTTAACCATCATATGAGGTATACCATAAACATCACAAGACATGAAACATATTAATTCAAGAAGAAAATTTGATACCAAGAATTCCATTTCATGCTTGGGATCATAACCAAAAATAATATTTCATAAAAAACACATAAACATGAAAAAAATAAAATAAACTTATCATTCCAAAATCACCACCTTCTTCCAAGGAATTTTTGAGAAAAACTCCACAAAGTAATATATTTAAAAAAACTAAATACCATTTTTTTTAATTCAACCTTTATGGTAGACACATCACCAAAACACAACATATCACAGAACTCTTGTCTTCCAAGATTAAAACATTTCAATGAAAACCACTTTTTGAAACTAAAATTCTTTAAAAATATTAATTTGTAATAAACCGCCTTTTATAATACACTAAAAAAATTTAATCAAATCACTTTTCAATTTTTATTTTCAAAATTATCATAACATAAAAAGAAACATTGTATAAAACATTTCAAGGAATCTAATGGAATTTTATAGGTTTTCGACAACTCATTAAAACAAAATTATAAATTAAGAATTTAAAAAAATTCCTATTTTTCTATAACAAAATCTTTAAAACATAGAATCATTACATCAATACACAAACCATTAAATAAAGTCCATTGGGACCACATCCAAATTACATTAAAACCCCTTTTCAATCTATCTTCAATCAGTGAAATTTAATAAGAGAATCCAAGATTCAAGAGAAGTCAAAACAACTCAACTAGGTATGAACATGGGTTGTTCATGGAATGAGCACATGGTTTGGGAAACCATACGCCAACTATACCACATTCCCAATTAAGGTTAAATACCTAGACTGCAAAATCAACACATAGTTGGCCATGTCATGAAAAAAAAATATGTTTCTTGTGCCCACCTCTATTTTCACCACAAAACCAAATAGTGGAAATTGAGTTAAAATATATACCCAATGGGGATCAAAATAACACTATTACACATCAAAATCCATCAAAATAACTAAAAATCACAAATTTTCAATTGAAAATCCATCTTTACATGAAAGATTAATGCTCGATTTGACAACCAGCTAACTATAATCTATTTACCCATACCAATCAAGCCTCAATAACCTTATTATCCTTTCTACCATGACATCTCAAAATAAAAATATTGATACTCAATAAACCTATTCCATCAGTAAATAACTAAGCCTCTGATTCCATTTTGTAGAGAACCAACCTAATCTAACATGACACTTCACCAAAACCGATTTTTTATATAGTTTCAAAGGGTGTTCTCTATCCCCCTGAGCTAGAAACTAGAACCTTAGAATAACAAAAAATATATTTGGGAACTACTTTACCCTAAAATTATTTTTATATTTTATTGTAACATTTTCTAAGTTCAACATGAACTATCCTTACATTCTTCATCCATGAAACAACAAATAAAGGTAAAAAAAGATAAGCGGGCACGATAAATTGGTTATATACAAAAATACTGATTCAACCCATTTCATAATTACAAAAAATCATTATATATAAATAATAAAGAAAGTCATAATTAAAAACATAAAAATTAACTAAAAGAATATATATGGTGTCCATATTAGGATATCAAAAAATAAACAAGAATAAAAAAACTTGAACCAAGCCTGAAACCAACTCCAAAAAACCACTTGCCACTCACCACCACCAAACTCACACATCATCTACCAAAAGTACTAAACTTGGGTCCATCAAAATGAAATATAGAACATATAATATATATTGGTGTGATACAAACAAACCACTAGACCTCTAGCCCCTGAGACTATGAAATTCATTTCATAATGATATTTAGAAATTCAAGTTTGAGAATATAATTTGAAAGTATGTTTTTGACGCATAAAATATTGAAAAAAACAAAATAAAGTGCATAAAATATTTACAAAACATCCATTTGGTTCTCATAAAATGAAAACACACACTTTGAAAACATTTAACAATCCTGATCCATTTTAGAACTAAAACAATTACATATAAATATACTCTAAAAGCCCACATAATAATATTTAAATTCAAAATAGTTTTTCCAAACGTTTTTTAAAAGAGTTTGAATGGAAATAAACCAAAAACAATAGGTCATTCAAAAAAAAGTGGGAACCATAGGTCCAAATATCAATAATGATAATATAAAAGATATCGGTGGAATAATAATTCAAGTTAGGGAATGATAAAATCAAGAACAATATAAGAATGCCCTATATAAGCCACCAATCAATGAATAAATTTGTCATAGGTGCTATCCTGGGAGGATGACTGAGATATATCTCTCATTATTCATTTTCCTATAGACCAACTGGTGAAATAAGTTTAGTCTAAACCAAAACCCATCCAAAAATCCCAAACAAGACTAATTATAATGGAAATCCATCCTAAACCTAGTTCCTAGCATGTCTAGAGGGATACAAGAAGCATGTGAACCAATTACTGTAACATAATAATGGACCTCCTACTTATACCCAGGTTCCCATGACCAATAAAAAAGTGAGGTTAGTTAACACACAAGCCATCATCAATAAACAAGTTATTATAAATTAAACTCCCTTAACTCCACCACCCTCATATAGGAAAGTTCAATGTTAGATACCACACATTCATTAAATAAAATATGAAAATTCCCCAAATAGATGAGAAAAAAATCACATAGTGATAAACAACATACACAAGGGGGAACAAGCACGAAGGGGTAATCAAGAAGATCTCACAAGCATTAAATTTTATTCTTTATAAATTAAAAATCATGACTTTACCAAAAATCATGGTTTTCAATTCAAATTCAACATCATTGCATAAAAAACCAATTCAAACATCACTTAGAAATCCATTTAAACAATACGCACCATTTTCATTTTAAAGACACCCTTTAAAACATGGGTCTTCTATGTTTAAATCTAAGACAAGTTCAAAGGCCTTCTTTTTTTCATGAAAAACATTTTAAAGACCCGTCAAGGAATTTTAACAAGGTTTATTAGAACACACTAATTTAAATAAAAATTTTAAATCCATTAAATAACCCCTTTAAAATCTCTTTATGTTCAACACCTCATTATAAAATAAATCTCTATTTAAAACCATGTTTTCATTATTTGAAAACCCAAACCATATCAAAATCTAAAACATTCCATCAAAACACTTTCAAAAGTCTCAAAGCAATTCTATAAAATTCTTTTCACATAAAAACATTTCAATTAAAAAATAAAAAAAGGAATTCAAATTGAAACCCTTTATTCCAAGCTCAAACTTTATATAAATGATTTATAAAGAATACATGGATATCATATGTGTTCATAATTTCAATAAAATGTATAAAAATAAGCATTCACACATTTAATTCCAAAATGATATAATTACATTGGAACACCGACTTAGAAGAAGCATAAACCTACCAGAAACATGTCACCTTCAACATTGACCAACTGGGTATGCATAAATACATCGTTTAGAAGCCATAAGATACCAAGACCCTAGTTCAGATCCATCCTGAACTCAATACCTAACTTAAATATTGGATTGGGGTTTTGAGACAAGGAGTAAAACTATGAAGAATGCTAAGGATGAATAATATAGGAGAAATGATGCAAGACATAACATGGAATCAATTGTAAACACTGAAGATAAGTTAAGATTCAATGGAAGTAGAACTTTAGAGATCCACTTTGGATCCCAATAGTAATCCAAGACATATGGGTGAAGAGATTGGTGAATCCTTTTTTTATTACAGTGGGTAATTTTGATAAAAATGACTTTTTAGGTGATTCTATGTCGGACATATGGTTGGCCGCATGGTTTTCCATACCATGCGATAGTACCCCTATACATAAAATAATCCACAAAATTCTTGGTAAGATATGAATGGTTTACCACACTGTGCAAAGATCATGAAAAAAAATAATTTTCTCTATGATACTACCCCTCACATGGGTTCCACACAGTCACCACTAAATATGTGGGTAAACCATAAAATACTCAGAACACCAAAAAAAACTCCAAATTTACAAATTTAAAACTATCAGGACTCAATGTGGCTCAATATATGACCAAATCACTCAAATTAAACAATATAATGACATCTTGGTGTCACGTACATTTTGTTCATATACTTTTATCTTCTATCACATATATTATAATTTATAGGTATTATTTTTGTGTTCATTGTATGTCCACACCATTCCTTCACTTAGTTTGGTTATTTACTCATTTATTTACCTTTTTAAATGTATTATACACTAAATATGACCAGTGATCAAATTTGATCATGCCAGCCATGGGAATAAACTTAATATGGTTATTATATGATATTAAGGAGAAAATAATCTCCTACATATAAGTTATTAAAATATTTAGTGCTCACAACATCATTTATAAATTGGGGGGTATGCCTGAGGTGTTTTTGCGACTATACTCTATACCATTGGGGTAATCGGATCATGATAATTAAAACATTATACGTGCCAAGATGAAATTTGACAAAAATGTTTTTTAAGCATACCCTTCTCATAATAAATCCATTTGATGGTTCTAATAGATAGTATAAAAGTGTATAAAACCACATCATATAGAGGATGTATATATTCATTTTTTTCAATAAGACTTATAAATTTTTATATTAATCATTGATTTTGTGAATGTGTATATGAAATTACCAAACTAAATAGATTAACATATAATGGTGAGATTCTTAGGATAGTGAGAACCACTGGGAAGGGGGAACTGAATCAATGGTGATCTTTTAAAATTTAAATTATCTTTAAATAACCCTTAGAAAATATTTAGAGTTATTATCCTTATCAAATTTTTATAATAATATCACAAATATGAAATGAAAAAAAAATTAAGCACAGAACACAAGATTTACAAGGTTCAACATCAATTTGAAAACCTACATCCTTAAAATGGTGACTCTCATTGGTCCGTGGAAATCCAATATTATAATATGCAAATATAAATTGATTCAAATTCCATTAAAATTATTTTTTATATTGATAGTGATGATAATACTAATTCCCATCAGTTACAATATTTTTGTTGTATTTCTAAGTTTTCTTAAGAATAAGAAGACATAGAAAATTGAACAAAACCAAATCATTTATAAATCATCAGTCTAATTTTCTCCATCTAGTATATTCATTCGGTGCACCTTCAAATTCATTCAGATGAACTCTATTTGGTGTGTCCAAATAATTTCACCTTTGATCTACGTTATATCGTGGGAATAAAAAAATATGCCTTGAATCATTTTTTGAAACTCTATCTAATACAATATCTATCTGGTATCTCTAATTAAAACCCATATCTGATGCCTATGATCAATACCTCTTTCTAGGGCCTATATCCATTAACTCTAACATGTATCTTCTTTTTCTTAAATATTTTGGTTGGGAACACACACTTCTCAAAAAAAATATTTATCATCTATTTTGAATAATTTAATAGTATTAGTATGGGATATACTTTCACCCCATTTTTATAATTGTGCTCATAAAAAATATAGCAACTCAAATTCATTTTCCAACATAAAAAACTAAAATTTGAAAATTGATACTCAAAAAAACATCACTAGATAATTCTCAATAATTCTGTAATATTCCTAAATATAATTACAAAATAGATTACAATATCAACTCTTAGAACATCATTAAACTCAATGTTAAGGAACATAAATATTTCCTAAACTTGAGAGATATCACTTTTTGAAAGATCAAATCATCATGATCATGTTTATGGGATTTACCAAACTGATTAATATTTCTCAGAACACTATTTTATGGAAGTTTTCCTAATTGTATTTTTAGGAACTTCTCCAGTCAGTGACTATTCTTCACCTCTCTACAATTGACTTCACACTTATAACTTTTTCTAGTGAACTTTTCTTATCTTTGATGGGTTACCATAAAAAATCCCTCTAACTATTCAACTTTATATATATCCATATGATGTGATCTATATGATGATTCATCATGGAAATGTACAACCATCCTTCCACATCAAAAACTTTATATATTTACAAAACTAAATCTTATTCATCTTCAGGGCATCATCCTTCTTAATGTATTGTTTAATGTTTGTTCGATTCTCCTTCATCCAATTATATTTGTAAGGATTTGTACAAACAAATCTCATGTAAAACTCATTCCAATAGAGATTTGTATGATGAACTCAAATATATTTTTCTTATTCTAATGGACTCGATCTAATGCCTTCATAAAGTAGCATCTTCTCTAAAACTTTTATCTAGTGGTCTCCTCAACTGCCTCTTTCTGGTTGAATTGATACATTGAATTTCAATCAATTTTATTCAACTTTTAAATACATATATCAAAAAATAATTCTCCTTTGGATTATGCTTATATGAAATTTGATCTCTCCCACTTTGTTTGGTTACAACAACCTAGATCTATCCGGTATTACAACATAAACATTGGACAATTGCTCAAACTATGAATTTTGACAAATCTCTATTCAATAAAAATATAACTAGTTCATCGGGTGACATTGTGTATTTTCCTTATATTAATATTTTTTAACATCAACCTCCAATATCTGCAACATCTTCTTCTAATCACATCAGTTCAGTGATCTATATCTTGTATTCTCGATCAGTTACTTTTAGTTTGGTAACCACAACATCCCCCTTTAGACTCACGCTTGAATCATTAATATATTAATTATTTTATAAACTTATGGATTTTTTTATTATCATCCAACTTAAAGAAATTTTCCTATAAATTCTAAGGAAAATTCTTTATTCTCCTCCATCACTTGAATTAAAAAAATCTTAACAACTTCAAAAAATATTTCTTATAATTTAAACAAAATAACTTACAAAAATATACATTGAAAACAAATAAAAAACTTATTATAAAAATATCCCAAATGATATTAAAGATCCCTTGTTGGAATTTATGGAAACATTTGTAACACCTTAATATTTTAAAAAAAAATCTATGTTTTATAGAATACAAAATATGCAACAACAAGCTTAAACAAACTGAAAAAATTTATTCTTTAAATTTGATCATTATAACTTAGTTGTTGAATTATATAGTATGTATAATAATATCCAATATATGTATATATATAAATTTCTTAATAAATAAAAAATTATTTATTATTTTTTAGGAAATAAGAACCAAATTTCTTTTAGTAAAGTCATTTTATTCTTCAAAAATATATTCTCTTCAAAAATGGTTTTTATTAATTTTCTTTATAGAATATTATAATTAATTTATTTAACTTTTAAAAAATATAATCGATAAAAGGATATAATTTTTAAATAAAAATTTCAAATTTATCTCCAGATGAATTTTTTATCATTTTTTGAAAAGTGTGATTTTTTAAGGAATAATGAAAATGAATAATTTTATTTGAAACAACATTTTTTGTTTCAAGAATTTACAAAATACAAATTTTTTTGAATGGTTTCAAACTAAAACTAGTTTTATTAAATTTTGAATATTCCAATTAAGTTCATTGGAATAAATTTTATAGTTGAATTCTTTATAAAAACGTTATAATTATTAAAGGTGGATTATTTTTTAATTTTTGTAAATGATATTTATGATGTAATTACTCTTATGTGATTATAATATCATATCTACCTTCTTACATTCTAATCCATTCAAAAATGATAAAATCACTCATGTGTACATGTGGATTACCATCTCTACAAACCGTTGTGATTCATTTTTTGATTCCTCTTTACATATATGATAATAAGGATATATTTATAGATTATATATAAGATATATATTATATAATAATAAATCTATAAGTATGGATTATTTTTTCCCTTTCTTTTATTTGATTTTTCTAAAACATAAAACAACGTCTATGCTTACGTATGGCTTATTATCTCCAGGAATGATGAAATCCATTTTTATATGGATGACTCTATATATATATAAGGAATATATATATGATATTTCTTCATTATTAAAACTCTATAGATGATTAAATTATGATTAATTTACAAGTACTTGAACTACCAAAAAGAAATTCTCGAAAAAATGAAATAGTTTATACAAGGAAATAATAAATTTTATATAGAATTATTAATAAATGGGTGTTAAAATGTTATAAGTGGATCAAGTATTGTATTAAAGTATTATAATTACTAAAAAATTTAATAATAAAAAATTTAAATTTATTATATAGGAGGATAGATCGTTTTAAAAAAATTCAAAATCAAAGTAACGGTTTATCCTTTCTATTGTCTTTTTTGGGACATATGTAATGTTATTAACCAATATTCTTTTATAAGTTTTATATACATAAAATTTGGAATGTTTTATCATGATTAACATTATTTTAATGATATTTAAAGTTTTATTTGATGTTATTCTCTCATTGGGATTATGACTCAAAATCTCCCAAAGCAGTAAGTCTATTATGCTATAATCTCTTTTATGACCTGCATTGTTTATGATTAAGCTTTAGGTGATAAAATTTAATGATATATATCTCAATAATCACATTAATTCACTTATCCTACACTTATTTTTGGACATTACATGTTTTACTCTCATTTATTTAACTTAATTACTCAAGAGATTAAAAGAATGTTTTTAAGAAAGAACTGACTTTATTTCTCTCTTTAGTTGAAAATATTTTCCTTCAATGTCCATGTTTTCTAAAAAAATTGAAAATTGTTTTTAATATTATCCTATTATTATTTAAATTCATCTTTATTTGTGATTTAATATTTAAAAAAATTCTTTATATGGAACATTATTTTCATTTTTTATAGATAAATTTTTTGAATATATTTATAATAATGTTAAATTAATGTTTTATTTTAACTTATATGATATGAATAGAATTTATAACCACCATGAATATTGAATGATTTGAATGTTCCTATACAATTTTCTAATATTATTTTTAAATGAGAATTCTTCCTGGAATATTTGGGATATTTTTAGATTTCAAATAAGTGATTTCAAATTGAAACGGATATTTTCTGCAAGAAATATTTCAAATAATATTTTAAAGTAATTTTTCATCTATAACAACATCCTCTGATGTTACATATGTTTCACTATAGAAATTATTAAATGATAAAAAAACTTGTTATTTATATATATGGTTTCTTATTATGATGATTAAAAGTTTATGAAACAAGTTATTTTTTTATAGGTTAGTCTATAAAGAAATATTTTTGAAATTATTAACTTTTTCATAGGTTCTTTTATGATGATATTTTTATAAAACCCACTTCCTTTCAAAAATTTATACTACGATCAATGTTTTAAAATATTGTGGAACCCATATGTATTATTTTCATTATATGATGGGAAGGCTCAGAATTATATACCCCTCCAATGCATTGGATAAAGATGAAAATCTCATGAGATAATAAGAAGAGGAATGGGGAGTGACTGCAATTCACTAAAGGACTCAATCTATAATGATAGTCATAGGAGTGAACCTCGACTAAGGATATGATGGTCTAGGGAGTGAACCTTATCCACTTTTAGAGTCTTGGTGGTGATTCATGACTACTAAATAAATGATTTTCTTTTTCTTATGTGTATTCTGAAAACATATGTCTTATTCGAATGTTATTCTCCCATAGATTGTGTTCTATGATTTTAATATGATTCATGACTTGTGAAATACCAATATTTGTTCTATTAATCAATATTAGGATCTTTGATATGAAGGATATGGTTTTTAATTGTTAATATCACATTCTCATGCCCTTATTCTCATGTTATGTTTAACTGATCATTGTTATCTCCCTTGTTATCCCCAACACAGAATCTGACCCCACTCTTTCTTTTGTTTAATTTCCCTGGGTAATGAAGAATGGTTTTATGTATGATATTTATAACAAGGGAACTGGTTATGAAAAAACATAGTGGGAGATGATTTAGATCTATTATGAATAACTTGATTATGTATCCATGTTTCTAATGACATTAAACCTCTATAATTAATGTGTGCATCATAATGTTATGTATTTAATATTAATCTAGTAAGATGTAATGTTTATGTATAAAAATTATTGGGCTATTTAGGTGGTATCATGGAATGCTTTAGTTACCTTTAGAAACTAGGATGATAAATAATTAGTGATAACCCTAAGGATAATCTTATTTTTAGAATAATATCATATGTAATGGTAAAGAAAATAGTGTGGTTTCTAAGTAAAATATGTCTTCCTAGATACTAAAAGTGTGTGTTATTTTATAAAAGATATATATAGGGAATAACTCTAAAAGGCGTTGATCAAGTATATATTGAACAACATTATGGTGCATGGTGAGTTTTCCCTTACTGACCACCTAGTTTGACACTCCCTGAGAATATGATTTGGGTAATTCACATTTTATTTACGAAACATTGTGAAGGATTTCAATATAGGATAACCATGGATGACCTTGGTTAAACATAATGTGTTTGGGATTAGAATGGTTTCAGGATTTATAAATTCTATAAATTATTTCTCATGATCTCCCACCATGATTACTATTTCTCACACAATGGTTTTTGGATTTAGAAAATGGATGATACCAGGAGAATTCTTGTTAATGTTGAATGTGATAGAGAATGGAATGATTATTCCCATGAGAAACTAAATGAAATAAGAACTGGGAGTAGATACCTTGTAATAATTCCTAATCAACTATCGTGATATATAATTAACAACCTAAAATTCAATGAGTTTCCTAATGTATTAAATAATATGAAGACGTACGTTTATCAAACTGTATGTGGTAATGTCCATGGAGTAAAAAAAGATCAATTTTATTTAATCTAAGAATGTGTGAAGGGGCACCCAGATGAATTTATCAAAGTGTAAGATTTTTTCAATGTGTAAATGAAGTTCATAAAGTAGAAAATTTTTGAGGAATTAAATGCCTTATCCGAGTGTAACTTGGGCACTATCTAAGTCAATTACCTAATACAAGGGTTAAATCCTAAACCAATGAATGACCTGTGATATTCCAATTGATGAAGAAACAATATTGAAGTGTTTATTATTTGGATTCTTGAATTATATGTCAAAAGTTTTATATTAATTATATTATCAATATTTGTTTCAAAAAAATCTATGCATTATTCTACTGTAGTTTTTATAATTATTTGAAAACATATATTAAATGGTTTTGAAACCAATAAAAGTGATTTAGTAGTGAGGTGATATTTTTTGAGAATTCATTGTAAAGGGAAATATAGCCCTTAATATGTTACTGATGTTGATTTAACAATATTAAATTGGGATAAAGAGATGGTTTAAATTTATTGAGTAAATGAGATAGTATTAGTAACCTTTAAATTGGTTGGTAATTTCATGATCAGTTGATTTAGGTCATCTTTGATAAAGTGCACTGCATTTTTGGATTTATGGAATATATTCAATAGTCTATAATTTTGTTTGAAGAAATTTTATTGTGTTGATTTTTGGAAGTATATATGTCTTTACGTGAGGTTATGTAAAGGGTTATGGATACAGTATTGGTTTATTAAGTAAAAGGTTGATCATATGTTTAAATTTATAGATACCCATTTTTATGTTTTAAGTGATGGAATTATTATGTGAATTGAAACTTTTACTAGGTTTTAGGAAGAATAATATTTTGATATTTAAATAACTCATTGTGATAATTTATGATTTGATGTTATATTAATTTTTTTTATAGTATAGTGGTATATGTACAATCATGATTTTTTAAAAGTGATTCCTTCACATGGTAATATTTTTGGAGATATTTATGGTTATGATAAGGATTGGCTTTTAGGTTCAAATCTAAAAATTATGCATGATATTTTGGTGAATTAAACTAAATTATAAGATTATATAGTGACTTATCAAGGTGATTAATGATATTTTGGTAGATTTTTCATTTGGTTGAGGTATATATAACCCTTAGGTTTATCATTTGCTTTAACATGATTGATTATTTTAGAAAGATGCAATTAAATTTTTAGCGATATAAATTTAAAGGAATTAGATCTCCTTTAAGGATAAAACATTCATTAATATTGTGATTGTGGAGGTAATTTAGGATGTAGGGTACTTTATTTGTTGAACGATCTAAGTTGAACATTTGGTGTCATTTTGGAAATTTTGGATTAAAATGTATTATTTCTTTACATAATGTTTTATTAATTTTTGATATTATTTTACCATTTACTAACAATTTATTTGTTTAATGTTTAAGGATTCGGGCAATAAGTTGTTATACATTTTTTGATTATTTGATCTATTAAAAGTTGATTTTATTACTTCATATATGAAATATTCATCTTGAATACTCATCATTTGGAGAAAAGATAAGCTTGTGGTGGTAGTTGATTAAAGGGTGAAATCCTTGTTTTTAAGTAAATATATTTCCATATATTCTTTTTCAATATGGTAAAAGCATTACTAAACTCTTGGAAAAGGACAATCAGATAAAAATGTTATCCTATTAGATTATTTTTTATTAATTTTATTAAATGGAGGAGAATTTAACACTAGAATATTTTTTTAAAAGAATACTACATTTGATAGCATACAAGATACGCAACATTGATCTTAAACATACCATGAAATTTTCTAATCTATATATGACCATTATAAACTATCCATTTAATTTTTGGGTATAAATAAGTTTAAAACATTATGAATTGTATATAAAGGCATTAGTTGATAAAAATTTCTTGATTAATTCTTAGGAAATAAAATCCCAATTTTTTTTTGTAAAGTCATTTCATTATTCAAAAATATATTTTCTTCCAAAATGTTTTTATTGATTTATTATAATAGAATATTATATTTAATTTCTGGAAAATGTAGAAATTATATTTGAAAAAAATTAAATCATTTCTGAATTAATTATTTCAAAATTTTCTTAAGATTGAGTTTTCATAATTTTATGAAATATTTATCTTTTCAGTGAATAATGAAAATCATTTTTTACTATTGAAAACACAATTTTTTTTCAAGAATTTACAAAGCTCTATTTTGTTTCAAAATATATTCAAAATAAAATTATTTATAATAATTTATTAATTATAAAATTAAGTTCATTGGAATCAATTTTATACTTGAATTTGGTATAAAAACATTTTTATACTTAAAAATATATGTTTCTAAAAAACTATTTTTCGTTGTTTTTTCATTTATTTGTTAAATTAATTCTGACAATTCATAAAAAGTGATTCTTGAAAAATATATTCCATACTTGGAATAATGAGGTACAAATCTGGTAAATATTTCCCTTTTTTTCATTATGAATAGTAACATTGGTAAATATTTGTCACCTCAGTAAGGGTAAAAGAGGATTAAAATTGTGGGATAAGGATTTAAACTTTTTCTATAACATTCCTTTATATTATTTAATGAGTGGAGTCTATCCATTTCTATACATGTTTCTAAAATATTGAAACTTTGTTCCATTTTTATAATTGTTAACTTTGAAATATTTAAAAAAAAATAGAGTTAAAATGTAACTTTATAACTTTTAGTATTGTTAATATTTTTTAATAGAGATAATAACAACTTAAGATCAAATATAAATTATTTTTCAAATTAGTAATTAATTATTTTTTTAGGTAAATTTATTTTTAATTTTTAGTGATGAAAAAATTAACAAAAATATTTAGGCAATGCGGACTGAGTGATTGTGCATGAAGTATAAAAATCAAGAAAATTATTTTAAAATTTTAAATGTAATATTAATAGGATGGGTTATAGTGTCTCAAAAAAATTATGGATAAATATAACATATTAGATATGTGATCAAGTTTTATATTTTAATTCCATTTATTTCATGTTGATTTCAAAAATATATTATCTAAATAGCAAAAAAATGATATTAATGATATTTAAGGTTATATTAATTTTATTAAACTATTTAAAAATATAAAAAAACTTAAATGTCACATTTAATATGATAAATGGTGTAAAACATTATCCCTTTTCCATTTATGAGCTTATTATCATCTTATAAGTAAAATTATAACCCTTTAATATTAAAAAAAGGAAATTTTATACTTAAGATTATAATTGCTATAAAATATGGTTCAACTAAAATAAAATGTTTAGAATGGAACAAAAACATATCTAAATTTTATTTTATAATGATATTTAATCCTTATACTATTTTTTTAATCTATATATATATTTCTATGAATTTATATAGATAATTACTTAATTATATTTTAATATTTTTAGTAATGTTGGAACCTAAAATGTAATTTGTAATTAATAGTTATCAATGAATCAATAAATAAAGTGGTTGTGATGTGGTGATACTTAGATAATTGTTATGGATTCACTTTATAGTATTTTATATCATTCTTGGATAGTTCTTCTTGAAAGTTTTGATGATTTTTTGAATTGATCTTCGTGATTAAAGATGTTTGAAAATAAAATTATAAGATGTCAATAATGTTTACAATAATTGAATACCATCAAAATATTTATTTCACTGAGGAATTTAAGTATAGGATATGAATGTTTCCATGAAAAAGAATTTTTTTTTTTGCATGAGTTAAATAAATTCATGAAAAATAAATAATATATATCTATATCATGAAGAGTAATTTGGGGGTAAAAGTGGATCTTATGGAATATTGGATATTTGGATAACTCTTTTAGTCTAAATGTTAAGAAAAAATTATTTCCAAATGTCTGATCCATATAAAGAGACCCTATTCAAGGAAAACTTTAAGTGGGAGGAAAGGCTGACCTTTATCCAGCATAGAGGTGATAGGAGAGGATGCGAGAATATGCTCTTGTGGAGGTGCATGGGAGTATAACAATGGTTCCACCATGCGGGGCGGCATGGCAGTAAAGAGAGCTAACACGAGTTGGTTCTAGTGGGGTTTCAAGAGAAGATATTTTTACTCACTTATGTCAAAAATATGGAATGTGGAGGCTAATATGGAAGCTCCAGACCACTGGATAAAGTGATTCGGGATAACAGAATCATGGGGTATTATTCCTCGACTAAAAATGTTGTGCATATTCCATGCACCACCCAATCATTCCCATATGATAAATTTGATTGAGTTGAGTTGTGTATTCTTCATACTATGAAATAGATTTCATAAATCCATGGTAATCATTCCATTAATAAACTGTGATGATCATTCTAAATTCATGATTCATGATCAAGAAGTTTTCCATGCTTGAGCTATTATCTCGTGATGAAAATATTTGCTTGAGGCAGACTCTATGGACAAGAATCTTACTCTACGACATGTTTGAGAAACATGAACACATGGACTACCATGAATGAGTTTAATAATCTCAATCCATCATCTTTGGTGAGAAAGTCAGCATATTAATTAATAGGTATTATCAAAATGAAATATTCATGAAGTTTCACTTGCATGAATACTCATTGAATGAGAGAATGAGAAACTCCATGTCTCGGAAACTAGTGTTTGTAGCATTTGTTTTAAACATGATTAAGATACTCAGTCAAGAATGATAATGTGTTCACATCAATAAATTTAGATTCATGAAAACTACCTACATGACAATTAAGTAGATGTTTAAAGAAACAACATGGTTGAGTCCTCAGGTATATGTTTGGGTTACTTTAAGAGTAATGAATAGAACTTCAATACTTTAAGTATTCAAAATAAGATCACATGTATGCATGTAGGGTGATCCATAATGGTTTTTCCCAAGGAATAGATTATATACCCAAACACTATGGGTATTTGATATGTAATGCATGAACAAGGAAAAAATCCCACATAATATAATGTGGAATTTAAATGAGAAATATAATACCCAAAAAAAATTGGTATTTATATTCTAAATGAGTATATTTGATACAGAATATTCAGGCATTAAAATTTAAGATCAGGGAGAATAAATTGTTTATTTCGAAACAAATTTAAATGGATTATTTAAATAAAGTATTTAAATGATAGAATTTAATCATTTAATAATGATATATTATCACATGCACAATTATTGTTTTGTAGTGAATAAATTTTATAAGCAGGTGATAAAGAATAATGTGATTAATTGCAAGATTATTGTGGGGAACCTGATACAAAAAAAGTAACAATAAAAAGAAATTGGACCAAACTAGGAGTTATTGGGTATTCTAAGATAGAGTTGAGTCTAGATTGCACCCAATTCGGAAGGATTTTAAAGACCAATATTACAAAAGTTTCTAAGAAATAACACAATGAAGGAGAAAAAAACTTTCTAATAGAGTAATACTACCTAAAATTTATTTCTTTCGATATATAAATGTAGAAGTCTCTATTGGATTATAGATAAGATGGAGTCTAATGTGGATTCTAGAGCAACAGAGGGAACAATGAATTCTTTATTGTTGTAGAGAGCGTGTCTTGGATTTTGTGTTGTTGTTTTAACTTATGGATAGTGAGTAATACATGTTTTGGGGTATAAAAACATGTAAAATATTAGGTATTTTATCCAAACCATGTAAATATTGTACACTTCTCACTCTTTTATTACAACTGAACTAGATATGAGATTGAGAATTTATATTGAGTGGGTCAATAGACTAAACAAAGTTCAAGAGGTTTAATTTAAAAATATAATTTTTAAAATGAGGCTACCACTAATTAAACATCATCTTAGTGTCATGTAACAAGTCTTTGGGATCTAAAATTAGTATCAGATTCAGGTTACCTCTAAATATCCTAGAATACTTGAAGATGGAAGTTGTTAAGTATTTCACTGAATTCATTAACCTTGTTATAGGAATGTAAAAAATGGGTAATGAAGTTAATATTTTCAAAAAAATTATATTTTAAGCAATTTTTATATAATCCCACAAAATTTTTATTTAAGGTTAATTTTCACATTTTTAGGTTTTGTATATATTTTGAGCATAATTGGAAAATCATCCTAATTTTGGGTTTTAAATGATTTATTAATCTTATATTTTTTATTCATATATTTTTATACAATAAATAAAATTGTAAAAGTCCTTTTTTAATATTTTATACATCTTGGGATTTATTACATTCAATAGGACTCAATGCTCAATCCATCATTTGGAGTCCCAAAACCATCTTTCAATTCAGAGCTCAAAACCTATGCACAAAATGGATCATTTTCAATGACATGCCCGTATCTGAAAAATTTATCTACAAATGGATATAAAATTCTACATTGATCTAGATATAATTTCAGGTAAGAACTTTCATAACTAATTTCACCTGAGTATGCTGAATTCAAGGACATAAATGCATGGAAAGTTGACAATTTGGAATAAGTATAGACAAATAAAGAGAATAAATTTTCAAGTAAAATATACAACTAAAAATTCTTAATATGTCCAATAGAGGTTAAATTTTTTAGCTTCATTAGGATAAAGTAAAAAAACAACCTAAATTAATAAAACTTTTCCCAATTTTGTTACACCCTGAAAATCTAAAGTAAGAACATTGTATTTGATAGCATGTATGACATGTAACACTAACATGTAAGGGAATATTGTAACACCCCAAGATATTATGAAAAATATTCTTTTAATTTCATTAATGTCTTTTGTTTTATGCTACACCAAGATTACCTTGCGCTATACGCAACACCGTATTAGATTGCAGTATACGCAACACTATTCATGGATCGTGTTACACACAATTTTGATAAGATTTATTCTACGCAACATTGAGTATATATATATATATATATTCAATGTATAAATGAAATATGGTTGGATTATGTTATACTAAAAAACGAAGGATTCTTGCACAGCACGCAACCCTGACTTGGCTTACATTACACGCCATCGCGACCTTCCTCGATAGCGTGTGTTGTACGCAATACCTAGTTTTACTAAACAATGATATATTATTATAATATTATTATGAACTAGACATTATGACTAGTATTAACTAAATTTTTATTCTTATAACATTATTATTCGTCTTGCACATTTTCTAAAACATGGTATTAGAACAAAATAAAATTTTCAGGTAAAATAAGTTTTTTTAAAAAATGCAGTTTTGCCGCCTTTTGATGGCGCACCCACATTAAATATAGTTTTTGACATGTTTATAAGTTCAATTTGACAAAATAAAATTCTTTTTTGGAATCATGAAATAAAAATTTAATTTGGATAAATTTTCATATCATTCTGGTAACTTTCATATTTTGATGAATAGTAAAAACACGCTATATTTTAATTAAAAACAACTTTTTTAATCACAATAATTTATATAGTTAAATTATAATATTTAATGGTTTTAAAGTATAAATATAATATATTTTTACCATTTAATATAATGTATGTCATTATCATTGATTCAACCTTGAATTCGTAGGAAAAATCAATTCAATCTTTTGCAATGTTTTAAAGAAAAACTCATTTTCTTTCGACAACGGGATTAATTTTAATTTAATTTCTGCAACTTTTCTGTACTGAATTTAAAAAAATGGATTCCATATTTGGAATCAGATGATCCAAATTATGTTAATAAGCTACTTTTTATTTTTGGGAATTATGAATAGTAACTACGGTAAATTTTATTTACCATAGTTAAAGGTAAATCGGGTAATTAAGGGTAAATATAATATTATAAAATTACCCTAACAGATGCAAAAATCCTATTGGATGAATAAAAGTCAACCCATATCACCTAAGGGTCGGATTATATTCATTTAATGGACTTTTTTCCATGAAAATAATTTATTTATTAATAAAACCAAAGAATGTGACAACATGTCACTTTCTTAAATCTTATAAGTATAATAATTTTAATTTAGTGATAAACTTCATGAAACTTCGAACATGAATAGTCTCTATAAATATAATAAAATTATATATATCATAGGAATTTATTTAGAATTTTTAGGGATTAAATAATTATCATTTATTATGACACAAAGATGATGCAGTAATTATCTTATTAATTTAATATTGACATAATTGATGCTATAAATACCTAAATAAATATAATTTGAGAATTTTCTTGAACTATACTAATTTTCTATGTTAATATGACATGTTAGTATTGATTTTATTAATGTTTTTCGAACTAATCATTCTGTTATGATTTTCACAAAAATTAATTACTAAATTGTTTCAAAATTGACATAAAATAGTTTTGAAAACAAATATTATATTATTAATTGTTATTTTATTTCTAAAAATCTAAGGTTTTTTCAAATGACTTAGATAAGGTTATATATATTAATAAAAAAAACTTGGGGTTCTTTTGTCTTGTTATAGTAAGTTTATTAACCTTATAGTGTAAGAACACAAAAAGACACAGTAAAAGTAAAATTATCTAACTTAAAGTTAAATATAAATGATAAGGTTAAAATAGGAACCTAAACATGTCTAAATTATATTGGATGAGATAATTTCGACCCATCCCCACCTTATCTTCGAAATAATTCAATTTGGAGCTATTTAAAACCGAATTTGACTTTATAATAAAATAATAGTTTTAGTTATTCCAAAGGTGCCCCACTCCTCCCTTATAAAAGGGCACCTCCTCCCTCTCTTCCTCACACCACTTTGAGCCTTGAATCTCGGCCAACCCCTGCCAAATTCTCTTCTCCACTTCCCTAGAAACATCCTAGAGGTCCTGGTCTTCTTCAAAGACCAATTTTAGTGCCCTAAGAGGAAGACTCAAAGAGGCGCTTCCAAGAAGAGGTAATGTCTGTTACCGATTCTTTCATATTTATTTCTTCTTCCACTTCTTCTTATTAGGTTGTTTCATTATGAAGTAATAACATAAATATCACTTATATACTTATATGTTATTATAATTATGAAACAACCTTATTTCACCATCTATCCATCCTACAGAAAACGAAATCACCGCGCGTGCGTACGTATGGAATACCGTCTTCATGCCATGGTGTAATCTATTTTCCACCACCACCTTAATTGGATGGGTATAATGGTGTAAATAGTAACTATATATGATTATTTAAAATTGATATTGATTCTGAAATAGTGTACATACACTCCAATAGAGTCCCACGATCATGAGAACGATATCATCGCTCGTGCGTACGTACGGACTACCGTCTCCACGACGCGATGAGATTCATTCTCCACTTTAACCATTCATGAATGATTATAAAGTATATAAAATAATTAATCATGAAATATATGACATAATAATGATACTGGATTTATGTGTATATATATGTATGTCATCTACTTAATTCCATTCAACTCAATAAGGAAAAGAAAACAGCGTTCATGCGTACGTACGGCCTACCATCTCCATGAACGGTGTATTTCTTTGCATTTACAGATTTATTATATATATGTATATTCTGAATATATATTATATATAAACCATGTTTTATATTCTGTAATTAATTAATCATGATCTAAGTAATCATATGAATAATTACAAGTCAAAACACGGACGACAAATGAAACAATTTTACCCAAAACGCTCTTTAACATGAAATTTACAAAAGAACGGGTAATATAAAGTCATAAGTGAACCATATATGATATCATAACAATTAATATGATTCTCTAATAAGTCAATGACATTATTTAAATAATTATACAGGAGGTTCAGACACTTACGAAGCAAATCAGACCTAAGGTAAGGGAAATATCACAATCTCATTTTTATCCGAGATTGTTTATACTTTGGCATTTACTGGGGTGTATTTTATCATCCACATCCATGTTTCCTCAATATGTAATATTATTTATATTCGCCTACAGTTGTTTAAATTCTATTTTACCCTTTGGTGAGTTTTTAGTAAAAGATATGAAAGGAATCTTTTGTCGTTTTTCATACGAGGTACTTTTTTTACTTTTCTGGCAAAATTACGAGAAGAATGTTTTTTTAACTATACGGCATGAATGGATTTTTAAAACATTATTTCCAAGAATCTTACTTTACAAGTTTTCAACATTATTTTTAATCAACTTCTTTTAGTTTAGAATTTTATGACATGTTAAGAAAGGAAAAGTGTTTTTGAAGTAGAAAGGATATTTTCCTCAAGAATGGAGTTCAAGTGTTTTATCAAAATTATTTTCCATCTAAGATAATAAAGGGTTTTGTTTCTATCCCTATTATTACATTGATTTGATTATGTTGTGATGGAATTATTTTTATGAATTTTTTTTATCTTATATGAATTGTTTTATGATGTCCCGATGTTTAAGATTCCCATTTTTATTACATGGGTTATGCTATGATGTATGGTTTATGATTTTGTGGCACACATAAGAATGGTATCATTATGAGATGGGTGGGACATAAATCTCCCTCCAATGAATTGGGTAAAGATTTTATATCTCATGATATAGACATGGCTGGAACGGTAGGTTATACCGGTTCAGTGAAACAGGACTGAAACGAGGATTGAACTCGGTTCAGAAAGGGACTTTGTCCACTAAGATAGTCTTGGAAATGAGTCTTGACTAATAATAAATGATTCTCTATGATTATGTGTGTATTCCAAAAAGTTTCATGTTTTAAGTTATGATTATTGGTATTACATTTCACTACTATGATTTATCCCATGTTATGAAATTATGATCTCTTTTGCAGGTTAAGATTTCCAAAAGATATGTTCTTATGAATATGACATGATTGATATTTCTTTTGTTTACCCTTACTGAGCATTTGAGCTCACCATTTTATGTTTTCTTTTCCACAGTACATAAAGAAAGGATTTTGGTTTAAAAAAAGAAGATATTTATGGGAGATGTTGAAGATCTTCCACCACGATTAGAATATTATATTCAGAGTTTCCAAAGACACTAAACTATTACGGTCCTTGTGTGTGTGTTTTTGTTATGTACTATTTATTCTGCAAAAGTAATGTAATGTCTATGTACGTTAATCTCCGGGTCTCTACAGTTGGTATCAGAGGAAAGGTTTAGTCAACCATTGGAAACTAGGATGCGAAAACGTTAGTGATATCCCTAGAGATATTTCTAAGGTATATCTAGGGATGTCTCTAAGGATAAGTATATGTATAGGATACAGTCCTAGAACTACGGTAACGATCATAGAATTTAACCTAAGATGTTAGATATTGAGGATACTTCCCCTTTAATATGTTGTTTTCCCGATCATGATTTTTGCCTCTCACACAATTCTTTTTGGGTTTTAGATGATGGCTGGAACTCGGAGGAACCGTGTTGATCAATGTAATGGAAAATGCAATGATTTTCCTCCTGAACAAACAAATGTTATGGGAGATGGAGTGCAAAATCATATTGCTATACTTACACAAGATTTGAATCATTCTGGACTTCTAAATGAGCAGATAAGGGAACAACATTCTATTGAGTCCTTCATGAGGCAACATCCACCTTCTTTTAGTGGGTCTTCTGATCCATCTCATAGTTTTGACAAGAAACGAAAGATGGAGTTCAAGGAGAAATCTCAGAATAATGGTGAAAATAAGATGAATGTTTTCTTATGCTCAAAGTGTGGAAAGAAGCATGGTGGAGATTGTATTAAAGGGACAAGTAAATGTTTCAAATGTGGAAAGGAAGGTCATCGGGCATTTGAATGCCGCAATGATGGGAAGAAGATTCCAAATGATACAAACAAAGGAAGGGATACATAGAATAAACCTACTACACTTCAATGCTTCAAGTGCAAAGAAATGGGACATTATACTAATAAATACCCTAATCCAAGGGTTAGTGATGATCGACATGAGAAACCACTTAAGGAAAAGGACAAAGGGAAGTCACATGCGATCACCATTGGCGATGTTGAATATGAAAATGATGTGGTGGAATGATTAAGTGTTTATGTAATGGGATTCCAGAATAATGTTGTATATAGTATCGTGGAATATTGTAATATTTATGTTTTGGTCTATTGTGGTTTTCAATAATTTTATGGCATCGGTAACCATGAAAAGTGATTAAAATATTTTTGGAAAGAAGATGATATGCACATAATGAAGGGATAAAGAGAATCTAATATGTTTGATAGTATTTATGAGCTCATGATTGATATAAGGACTAAGTGATATCATGGTTTGAGGATATAGAATTTTGAGGATTTTGGTATGTGGAAAGTGTTAACTTTTAACTGCATTCATGTTTTCACTAAGGTTCAATGGATATTCATTCTTCAAGAGAATACATGATTAAGGTATTCACATGTTTGTAATTTGACCAACAAGATGTATCTTATGATATATGCGGGATAAGTGATGGAATTCACGTTATCATTTTCTTTATACTATGAGCTTGGACCGAAGTATTTTAGATAAGCCTAAAGATTGGAATGGATTATGTTGGACATAAGTTAGTATTGTTTAATGATAAAACTTTTTTGATATTATTGATGGGATGTTATAGTAATATAGCTGTAGAAAAAGGACAACCTGCAGGACGGGAGATAGCCCATCGCGTCGGACAAGGCTGTGGGAATTAAACCCACAACCGAAGTGCAACTGGCCTTTATCACCTACCACTAGCCTACAGGAAGTCCATGTTTAGTAGAAACTAGTTTTATTATATTAAGCAGTATGATATATGAAGTATAAGTCCATTTTCGGAACCATATAGGATTAATCTCACTATAGATGGACTTATGTATTTTTTTATAACATTTCTAACATTTTTTTGAGACAGATGGAATGACCCATCATTCTATCACATGATCTGCTAACACATCACGAATGAAAAATTCAACTTCATTTCTTTAAGAGATGAAGTGGAAATTGTCCAAAGAATGAAAAACGATGAGACTATACCAAAATCAAGAAAGTATTTCTTCTAATTCCAATTTCATCAACTTTAGGGAATTGATCTTGAAAACCAAAAATGTTGTCCTAGTGCTCTTATATCTGATGAATCAGATGGTACCTTAGATCGTCACAAATTTATGGCTTTGTGATTGTTGGCTTTCCCATAGCCATGTTCTCTACCACTCTCCATCAGAACATGATGGTTAGATTTCTCTTCCATATCCATATTTTCACCTATGTGGAAACCTAGTGATTATTTTATTTGGGTAACTATTACGTTTCATACTTTTATTTTTAAAGATTGGTTTTGGTATTCCTTTTTACGATGTGACTTTCTATTAAAGAAACTTTCGAATAGTAAACCATTTATAACCCCGACAAAGTTTGAGGGCGAAATTCATTTTAAGGGGGTAGAATGTAGCACCCCGAGATTTTGTGAAAAATATTCTTTTAATTTCATTAATGTCTTGTGTGGTATGTCACACCAAGATTACCTTTCACTATACACAACACTGTTTTAGCTTGCAGTATACGCAACACTATTCTTGGATCGTGTTACACACAATTTTGATAATAGTTATTCTACGGAACATTGAGTATATATATATATATATATATTCAATGTATAAATGAAATATGGTTGGATTATGTTATACGAAACAATGAAGGATTCTTGCATAGCACGCAACCCTGACTTGGCTTGCATTACACGTAATCGTGACCTTCCTCGATAGCGTGTGTTGTACGCAATACCGGGTTTTACTAAACAACGATATATTATTATAATATTATTATGAACTAGCCGTTATGAATACTATTAACTAAATTTTTAATCTTATAACATTATTATTCATCGTGCAAATTTTCTAAAACATGGTATAAGAACAAAATAATTTTTTCGGGTAAAATAAGTATTTTTCAAAAAATGCTGTTTTGCAGCCTTTTGATGGCGCACCCACTTTAAATATATTTTTTGACATTCTTATAAGTTCAATTTGACAAAATAAAATTCTTATTTGGAATCATGAAATAAAAATTTACTTTGGATAAAGTTTCATATCATTCTGGTAACTTTCATATTTTGATGAATAGTAAAAACACGCTATATTTTAATTAAAAACAAATTTTTTCATCACAATAATTTATATGGTTAAATTATAATATTGAATGGTTTTAAAGTATAAATATAATATATTTTTACCATTTAATATAATTTATGTCATTATCATTTATTCTACCTTGAATTTGTAGCATAAATCAATTCAATCTTTTGCAATGTTTTAATGAAAAACCCGTTTTCTTTCGACAACGGGATTAATTTTAATTTAATTTTTGCAACTTTTTTGTATTGAATTTGGAAAAATGGATTTTATATTTGGAATCAGTGGATCCAAATTATGTTAATAATCTACTTTTTATTTTTGGGAGTTATGAATATTAACTACGGTAAATTTTATTTACCATAGTTAAAGGTAAATCGGGTAATTAAGGGTAAATATAATATTATAAAATTACTCTAACACATGTCAAAATCCTATTTGATGACTAAACGTCGACCCATATCACCTAAGGGTCGGATTAGATTCATTTAATGGTCTTTTGGCCATGAAAAGAATTTAATTATTATTAAAACCAAAGAATGTGACAACATGTCACTTTCTTAAATCTTATAAGTATAATAATTTTAATTTAGTGATAAACATCATGAAACTTAGAACATGAATATTATCCAGATATATTATACAATTATATACATCATAGGAATTTATTTAGAATTTTTAGGGATTAAATAAATATCATTTATTATGACACAAAGATGATGCAGTAATTATCTTATTAATGAAATATTGACGTAATTGATGCTATAAATACCCAAATAAATATAACATGAGACTTTTTATGAATTCCACTAATTTTCTAGGTTAATATGACATGTTAGTATTGATTTAATTAACTGTTTTCTAACTAATAATTCTGTTATGATTTTCACAAAAATTAATTACTAAATAGTGTCAACATTGACATAAAATAGTTTTTAAAACAAATATTATATTATTAATTTTTATTTTATTCCTAAAAATATAAGGTTCAGCCAAATGACTTATATAAGGTTATATATATTAATAATAAACAACTTGGGGTTCGTTTGTCTCGTTATAGTAAGTTTATTAACCTTATAGTGTAAGAACACAAAAATACAGAGTAAAAGTAAAATTATCTAACTTAAAGTTAAATATAAATGAAAAGGTTAAAATAGGAACCTAAACTTGTATAAATTCTATTGGATGAGATAATTTCGACCCATACCCACATTATCTTAGAAATAAATTAATTTTGAGCTATTTAAAACCGAATTTGACTTTATAATAAAATAATAGTTTTTGTTATTCCAAAGGTGCCCCTCTCCTCCCTTATAAAAGGGCACCTCCTCCCTCTCTTCCTAGCACCACTTTGAGCCTTCAAGCTCGGCCAAAACCTACCAAATTCTCTTCTCCACTTCCCTAGAAACATCCTAGAGGTCTTGGTCTTCTTCAAAGACCAATTTTAGTGCCGAAACAGGAAGACTCAAAGAGGCGCTTCAAAGAAGAGGTAATGTCTGTTACCGATTCTTTCATCTTTATTTCTTCTTCCACTTCTTCTTATTAGGTTGTTTCATTATGAAGTAATAACATAAGTATCACTTATATACTGATATGTTATTATAATTATGAAACAACCTTATTTCACCATTTATCCATCCTACGGAAAACGAAATCACCGCGCGTGCGTACGTACGGAATACCGTCTCCATGCTGTGGTGTAATCTATTTTCCACCACCACCTTACTTGGATATGTATAATGGTTTAAATAATTACTATATATGATTATTTTAAAGTTATATTGATTCTTAAATAGTAAACATACCCTCCAATACAGTACCACGTTCATGAGAATGATATCATCGCTCGTGCGTACGTACAGACTACCGTCTCCACGACGCGATGAGATTCATTCTCCACTTTACCCATTCATGAATGATTATAACGTATATATAATAAGTAATCATGAAATATATGACATAATAATGATACTGGATTTATGTGTATATATATGTATGTCATCTACTTAATTCCATTCAACTCAATAAGGAAATGAAAACACCGTTCATGCGTACGTACGGCCTACCGTCTCCGTGAACGGTGTATTTCTTTCCATTTATTGATTTATTATATATATGTATATTATGAATATATATTATATATAAACCATATTTTATATTCTGGAATTAAGTAATCATGACCTATGTAATCATATGAATAATTACAAGTCAAAACACGGATGATAAAGGAAACAATTTTACCCAAAATGCTCTTTAACATGGAATTTACAAAAGAACGGGTAATATAAAGTCATAAGTGAATCATATATGATATCATAACAATAAATATGATTCTTTAATAAGTAAATGACATTATTTAAATCATTATACAGGAGTTTCGGACACTTACGAAGCAAATCGAACCTAAGGTAAGGGAAATATCACAATCTCATTTTTATCCGATATTGTTTATACTTTGGCATTTACTGGGGTGTATTTTATCATCCACATACATGTTTCCTCAATATGTAATATTATTTCTATTCAGCTACATTTTTTTAAATCCTATTTTACCCTTTGGTGAGTTTTTAGTAAAAGATATGAAAGGAATCTTTTGTCGTTTTTTGTACGAGGTACTTTTTTGACTTTTCCGACAAAAGTATGAGAAGAATGTTTTTTTTAACTTGTACGGCATGAATGGATTTTTAAAAAATTATTTCTAAGAAGCTTCCTTTACAAGTTTTCAAGATTATTTTTAATTAATTTCTTTTATTTTAGAATTTTATGACATGTTAAGAAAGGAAAAGTGTTTTTGAAGTAGAAAGGATATTTTCCTCAAGAATGGAGTTCAAGTGTTTTATCAAAATTATTTTCCATCTAAGATAATAAAGGGTTCTGTTTCTATCCCTATTATTACATTGATTTGATTATGTTGTGATGGAATTATTTTTATGAATTCCTTTATCTTATATGAATTGTTTTATGATGTCCCGATGTTTAAGATTCCCATTTTTATTACATGGGTTATGCTATGATGTATGGTTTATGATTTTGTGGTACACATAAGAATGGTATCATTATGAGATGGGTGGGACCTATATCTCCCTCCAATTCATTGGGTAAAGATTTTATATCTCATGAGATAGACATGGATAGAACGGTAGGTTATACCGGTTCAGTGAAATAGCACTGAAACGAGGAGTAAACTCGGTTCAGAAAGGGACTTTGTCCACTAAGATAGTCTTGGAAATGAGTCTTGACTAATAAGAAATGATTCTCTATGATTATGTGTGTATGCCACAAAGTTTCATGTTTTAAGTTATGATTATTGGGATTACATTTCACTACTATGATTTATCCCATGTTATGAAATTATGATATCTTTTGCAGGTTAAGATTTCCAAAAGATATGTTCTTATGAATATGACGTGATTGATATTTCTTTTGTTTACCCTTACTGAGCATTTGAGCTCACCCTTTTATGTTTTCTTTTCCCCAGGACATATAGAAAGGATTTAGTTTTAAAAAAAAAGGAGATCATTATGGGAGATGTTGAAGATATTCCACCACGATTAGAAGATTATATTCCGAGTTTCCAAAGACACTAAACTATTACGGTCCTTGTGTGTTTTTTTTTTGTTATGTAATAAGTATTCCGCAAAAGTAATGTAATGTCTATGTACGTTAAGCTACGAGTCTCTACAAATATAATATCCTTATAATTTATAATATATTTACTATTTTACATAAATTAAATATATTTTATATCTTTAATGCATGCTACACTGATTTTTTGTACGTCACATGAAAAAATGAGTTTCTTCAATGGATTGCATTACACTCAAGGCTGAGTTTTACCCGAACAATAATCAGGTATGAAAATATTATTATTTAATATAATAAAATATAACCTAGTCATTAAATTAGTATTTATGAATAGTGTTAAATAACATATAGAAATTTGGTTTACATAAAATTTAAAATTAATTCATTGGTTCCAAATTAAATATAAATGAATATAAGAACAAATTGTATATAAAAAGTGTATTTTTACAGAAATCTATTTTTATGCAGTCAATGTTGTTTTATCCTAATAATGTAAATTAATTAAAATTACTAAGTGATGTTATGTAATATATATATTATATATTCAATAAAATATTTTTGATATTCATCCAATAGATTCAATATACAAAAAATTAGAACAAACCCAATTTTATGCACAAAATGCTATATTTTTATTAAGGCGCATTTACTGTATTTTAATATAGAACCTATTTTAAAACAAATTTTTTGGGACTTTTAAAAGTATTATATGTAAAAATAATCTTAATATTTAAAATATATGAAAAAAAAATAAGTTAGGGTGAATTTTGAGTATTTTTCTATGAAGATTAATTTTTAATGAATAATGAAAAATATTGAAGATTAATTCAAAACTGTTCTTTCATCTAATTTATTTATAAGTTTATATTATATTTTAAATTATTTATAAAGTTTAATCACACAAATTTTTTCTAAATTAATAAAATTAAGGTCATTGGAATGAATTTCACATCAAAATTGAATATAAAAACTTAGTAATCTTTTGAATGTTTTTACTTTAGAAACCAGCATTGTCATCTCATCTGTGGGATTAAATTTAAACTAATTTATTCCAATAATGTGATTGAATTTTTAAAAAATAGATTCCATATTTGGAATCATAATAATTTATAATATCAAATAATGTCAACTTAGTTTTTGACCGATTAAATTAGTGAATGTAATTAAAACTAATTGTAATGCTTATGGTGAAATTAATCAAAACAAGGGACTAAACCAAACATTTAATGGACCAAATGACCTAGAAACTTGTCCAAAATCCATTTTCAGGAACTATTTCGACCCTATACTCCCTTAGATCTAATTTTTACCATTATTGAGTCCACTTTTAATAGAAAAACATGGGTTAAAACCCTTTTCTAAAATTTACAAGAGTGTCACTCCTCCTCCAATATAAAAGGCATCTTCTCCTCCCACTTACTCACACCTCTCAAGAATATTTTACTTGACCAATGTCTACCCAAATAGATCCTCAACATCCCACCCCTCATCCTATAGTCCTCCCCTTAGGCATAATTGTAATGATCCTGAACTCTATCAATAATATTTCCCTTCTAATGATTATTTTTTATATTATAAATCACATAAAACCACATAGAGAAAATGATACAATATTTATAAATTAAGAATATATAAACTAAGATATATTTCTAGAATTAAACTAATCTATACTGATGAAATAGTAATTTTACATTAGGAATAGTGATATGTCCCTTATGAATAGTAAACTTACCAAATGAATAGTAACCTCACCCATGTTAGTAAAAATAAAATTTAGGCATCTCAAAAGTGAATATATGGTATAATTATTTAATAATATAAGTAAATAAATATTTTAAAAATTATTAATTAAGTTTTGGTATTTTTGTGAGTCCTAAATATTAAATTATTTTTTATATTTAAAAAAATTATTTAAAATAAAATCTATTTTCATAAAATGGATTCATAAATAAATATTTTGTTGTATTATGATTTTATTAAAATTCTATGACACCTTCGTTAACTTTTCATAGTATTATAAAATCTGTTTTAAAATTAAAATATGTATATTTTGAATAAATACAGATTTTATTTAAAAATTAAATTTTTAAAATTTAGAAAATTATTTTGATAAAATGGAGCCCATTTTAAAATTATGTTAGTCGAAAAAAAGGTGATGGAATTTTTTTTGTATTTTTATAAAATACTTCAATTTTTTGTGAACAATATAGTACGGTAATTTACGGTATAAATACATTATAAGATAAATAAACTATTACTTGAGTCATGGATGATGTAAGAACCCTAATCTAGAACTTTCCTTCATTATTTTAATATATTTTATGATGATTCTCAAAATATTCATAATCATGACCCAAAATAACAAAAAAATGAATAAGATATTCAAAAATCACACCTCTCCTCCACTATAAAAACCACCCCCCCCCCCCTTCTCCTCACTCCTATAAAACATGAATATTGTCAATGTTCTGACCAAATCCACTTCCCTAGTCTCACCACATTTCCAGGATCTCTTGGTCTTTCCAAAATACTTTTCTGTAAGGATGTTCTCAAGGTTGAAAATTCAAGAGGTAAATCCTCTTCCTTTTTCTTTTAATTTCTCATAAATTCATTTTATTTCGTTATCCTCCCCTCGCATACTCTATAAAAATGATCATGATAACTCCAGTATCATCTATATACTATAATTATATCATGTTCTTTGAATATCCATTGTCAATATATTTACACTCCATCTTTTATTTTAAAAACGAAATCATCGTCCAGGAGATGTTAATTTACAAACCACTGAGGACGATGAAATTTCGTTCATCAATTTCTCCTTCAAGGATTTCCATAAAAATATTTGAATTGTTAAAACAGATTGTAAAATATGTATTATATTTTATTTACTGTTCTATAACCATTGTATATACATGACGTTAAATAAATGAACAAAAGTAGTTCATTATGATCGAAAAAGCACAAAAATTAAGCTAAACGATTATTATTAATATGTTATCAAATAACTCATACTTATAGAATATAAAAAAATTTATAGAATAACCATTTACTCTTCTATATGTTAATTATAATCATATAAATTTAAATCTATATAATTATATACATTCCACATGAACTTCCATACTCCTATACAGGTACACTGATCATGAAACCTAAGGAAATGAACTCTCTCTAGTGATAAATTTGTATCTTATAACTCATCAAAAAGTCCATAAATGAATTTTAAAAAATTATAGTTAAAAAATAAACATAAAAAAGGTTCCAAATAAATTAATTAATGGATTTAATTTTATTATATAGGATGTTAAGTTCAGGTGCAGAACTCATTCGAATATAAGTTAAGGGTTTCTACCCAAACCTTGATTTTCTTTCAGGTTACTTACTTTCTCTCTTTACCACAAATGAAATTATTAATTATTTATACATACTCATCATAAATTCTTTTTTAATGATTTATATATGTGTACCAATCAGAATCCTTCTTTATTTTGTGCATAGTTACATGTTTAAAATGGATCTTTCTCAAATTCTCCCTGATAAACAAGCCCTATTTAAGGGAAATTTCTAAATTCTTACCTATATTGAAGTGTGATCTATAATCTATTTTAAGCCACAATTATTTTTATAAAATCAGTTATTTTATTATGAATAAACTATTTTAGTACACTTGTTATTTATAAAAATATTTCCTCAAAAGAACACTTATTTGCAAAGTAAATGAGTACTTCTCTCAAGAATTCCTTGGTGATTTTATAATAATATTTTCAGTTATTGTAACATATCTATTGAATTTTATTCTTTATTGAGATTGATATATTATGATTATCATATACCAAATTTTATTAAATGGTTTAAGACCACTTTGACTATGGATGCTCTATCTATATATCACTCGCCATATTACTCATAGTGGTTAGTGATTATGTTTTCTGATTTGGAAAAGTTATTTACATTTAATATGTATATGTTGTTTATGTTTAACACCATTCATATGAGGAATGAATTTGACTTAGTAAGTGATAGGTGGGGCCCGATATAGCCCATCGTGGTATCAGTAGGTCTCATTAGACAAACAAATATGGACTTAGTTGAGGCCTTGCCCATTTTTAAATATGGTTTCAGATGAGGCCTTAATCATTTTCTGATATATTGGCCAAGGCCTTAACGATATGTTTTAGAATTTTTGGAATATACATTTCTTCATTATGATATTAGTAATTGATATTCCATGTGATTTTTTTACTAGTATAATATCCATGGTTTTGCTTTATTAAGTAATTATTTGTTCACCTTTTATTCCTGCCATATTATGATCTGGTATATTTTTAAAGGCATGTTTTTTTAGTTTCTCATCATGCCTAGTGTTTATGTTTATGATTACTTTCACTATATTACTTACCCTTAATAAGAATATGATATCAACCCTTTATTATGTTTTATTTTATCCAGGATACAAAGATAAATATTATAAATGACTTGTAGGAATAATCTAGGAGTTTTCCATATTCTAAAGGAATTGATAAAATGTAATTTCTTTTAAAATTTATAATTTAAAAATTAATTTTGTATCTAGATTTAAAAATTTATTAACTAATCGATTATTTGGTATATGAATTTCTAGTAATCATGCCAATATAAAAAAATGATGCACTAGCTTTGGGAAACTTGGGACAGGGTCTTTATAGTTGGTATTAGAGGAATATTTGTAGAATCATTGGAAAATTGATTTGGAAAATGTATATTAGGTAATAAAACCCTAAGATATACATTGAGGATAATCATACAAGAATATCCTATAATAATGGTAAGGTAGATTTTATGTTGATCTTTATATGAAATACATCCATGTTTGGATAATGTTGGTAGACATGCTTCTAGAATAGATGTACCAAGGAGTAACAACTCTAAAAACGTGTTCTAAACCTGACTCAAGCAAACCTAGTACACGACAATAAGACTTACTTTATACTGGGTTTGACACTCCCTAGGGATATTCTTACTATAATTCAACTTTTCTTTACAAACAATTATGATGGATTTAAATAAAATTTATCCTCAAAAAAACCACATTTATAGTTATGAGATTAGTTATGCATAAGATTTTATGTTTTGTTAAGTGTTTTTTCTAGCTTGATATTATGCATTTTGATTCATAACCTAATTTATTGTATTTCATTATTTAGAAATATTGCATAATTGAAGGAATTAAAAACTGTATCAACGCATGTTTCCCATGTAGGAATTTTCCCCGATACAGGACAATTATGGTAGTATTGGAGTTGTGAATGGTGCTGAGAAACATATAACTATAATGGGATAGATGACTTGGGTTATGACCAATAACCTAACCCACATAGAGAATATTGAACCACAGTGTGGGGGAGAAATGTTAGACCAATTTATGCGACAACAAACCCCATTATTCAGTGGGACTACAAACCCATTTATAGAGGAGTAGTGTATAAGTTCCTTAGATAATATATTTTATTATTTGGGTAGTAAAAAAAGAAGAAGGTTTTCACGAAAGTTTATCATCTATCAGTAGATTCGGAAAAAGGTGGTCATTAATTCAAAACACAAAGGAGGATGAAGAAATTACAAGTATAGGTTGGAGGGATTTTATGGAAAAATTCCTAGAAAATTATTTTCCTCGTGAACAATGAGAAAATATGGAATCAAAATTATTGAGTCTTAGGAAAAAAGAGGATGAAAATATTACAAAGTACAAATCCAACTTCACAAGGTTGACAAGGCTTGTTGCGGACAACATATGTAATCCAAGGAGCATGATTTATTGATTCCTTGATGGATTAAAACAATTCATTTGAAGGGAAATATTCTCACAAAATATCTCATCATACAATGATATATTATCTTGTTCTATAAAGATAGAGAAATAATTCTCTATGTATTTCGACTTTAAGGGGAAACAAGAGAAGAAGAGAGTTGTGGAGGAAATAAAGGATAAGGGGAAGAATAAAAATGGTAATTTTAGAACATGTGATAATTATGGAATGAAACACCCTAGTTGAAGGGAAATAAAGAAGATATCAATGTTTAATTATATAATTTTAGTGAGATGGAGAACTATGCTAATGGTTGTACAAAACATTAAGGAAACATTCCTCCTAAAAGGACATGGGAGAAAAGTCAAGCTTATGTAATCACAGCTACTGAGGATAAAATTCCTAATGATATTGTGGTAGGTACTTTAATCATTTCCTCAAACTTAAACAATGCCTTATCTGATTTTATATCATCGCATTTTTTTATATTGTCTAAATTTTCTTAAAAAATAGATATTTACAATTTGATTTAATAAAGAATTGTTTTTCAAAACTCTTAAGGGAAGTATTATTGCAAAAATGAAATATCAATAAATCCCCCTTATGACACATAAATTTGATTTAGTTGCTGATGTTATCATCATACCCATGATTGACTTTGATATAATTCTTGGTATATATTGGATTTCAAATTATGATATGAAAATCTATTGCAAGAATAAGGAATTTATAATTTTTGAGAATGATGTATAATCCCATATCTTTGGACAAGAAACATCATCATCTGATTCCTATAAATATCCACCCCTAGTATATCTACTGAATTAAATTCTTGGGGATGAAGAGAACACAATATCTATAGATGAGGAATGGAATATTCAAATTGAGGATGAACCTATTGTGAAAGAATATAAAGATTTATTTCTAGATGCTTTACTTGAAAATCCTTCAGAATGGGAAGTTGAGTTCTTTATTGATTTAATTATTGGTTTATTACCTATATCAAATACTCTTTATAGAATGGCCACTAGGGAATTAGTAGAACTGATTAAAAAATAGAGCATTTGAGTGATAAAGGATTTAACCTACCTAGTGTTTCTCCATGGGGATCCCCTATTCTCTTTATCATAAAGAATGATGGATCATTGAGGTTGTACACTGAATATTGAGAGATCAATTTTATTACAATAAAGAACATGTATCATCTTCCTCTAATTGATGATTTATAAGATCAAATTCTAGGAGCCCAATATTTATTTAAGATCAACCATTGATCTGGATATCCTCAGTTGTTTTAGGGGAAGGAATATATTCCACAAAGCATTTCAAACTAGGTATGGGCAATAAAAATTTATAGTAACACCTTTTGGACTGACTAATGCACCCTCAATTTTCATTAATATAATGAATAGAATTTTCAAGGAATATCTTGATTACTTTTTGTGGGATTTATTAATGATATCTTGGTATTCTCTAAAAGCTAATAAGTTCGTGAGAATCATTGATGAATTATTTTGAAGACTCTTAAAAGAAATTAGTTATATGCTATTTTTAGAAAGTGTGAGTTTTTACTTCAAACCGTTACCTTTCTTGGCAATATTGTCTCTAAGGATGGAATCTTAGTTAATCCTATGAAGAAAATGGTAGTTCAGGAATATCCTACACCCACAAAAATAGATGAGGAACATAGTTTTATTGGTTTATCAGGTTATTATCATTGTTTTTTCAGAAGTTCACCTGATTAGCTAACCTGTTAACCAAGATTACACTTAAATGGGTTAAGTTTGTATGGAAAAAATTGTGAAGAATTTTGTGAATAATTGAACTGGAGATTAGTGTGTGATCTGATCTTGACTCTACCATTTGGGGAATGGTTGATTTTTGATTTATAGTGATGCATAAAATAAAGGAGTTTGCTATGTTCTTATACAGAATGATAGAGTTATTACCTATGCATCAAGGAAGTTAAAAATTCATGAATAGAACAATCTGACTCATGGTCCTGAGTTAGTAGTTATAATCTTTTCTCTGATGATATTGAGACACTATATCTATAGAGAAATATATGAGATATATACATATCAAAATAGCTTGAAAATATATCTTCTCATAGAAAGAACTCAACATGAAAATAATTATATAGCTTGAAATACTCAAGGATTATGATTCTACAATACACTACCACCCTAGTAAGGTGAATAAGGTAAAAGATCCATTGATAAGGAAGGATTGTGGAGTTTTAAAAAATGAGGATTTAAATGGATCATTTTTTATGGATATTGTAAATATAGATATTGGAATTAAGAAAGAAGGTAAAAATTTAATAATTTTGAATTGGTTTTCCATCCATGTTTTTTTAAAATGATTAAAAGTTCTCAGTTTGGTGATGAGGATCTTCAAAAGAAAATTAAAGTCATGAATGATGGTAAGTTTCCAGACTTCATGCGTGAGGATGGAATTCAAAAATTTGGAAGGAGGCTATGTGTTCCCTCTATACACGAGCTAAATAGAGAGTTATTCGATGATTCCCATAGCTCAAATTTCTCTATACACCCTGGTATCACTATGATTTATATAAATTTAAAGGGATTTTTCTAGTGGGACAACATGAAGTGGGAAATTTCTGATTATGTATTAAGATATTTAGACTTTCAGTAAGTGAAGGCTGAAAGACAACATCCTAGAGGATTCATGCAACCTCTACGTATTCATTCTTGGAAATGATAGGATATAACCATTGATTTTTTCACTTATTTTCAAAAATCCAAGAAAGAATGATGAAACATGGGTGATTGTTGACTGACATACCAAATCTGCACATTTCCTTGCTATAAGATAGGATTTTCTACTGGATCACCTTGCACATCTCTATATTAATGAAGTTGTAAGGCTTTATGGAAAACCTATTTCAATTGTGTCATATTATGACCCAAAATTTATATCTAAATTATTGAAAATTATTTATAAATATTAGTATATTGAGCTTCATTTGATTATTGTTTATCATCCTCAAACTAACGGGTAGTCTTGAAGGACGATCCCAAATTTAGAAGAAATGTTGAGATCATGATCACTTGATTTTGAAGGTATTTGAAATTAGTATTTAACTTTGGAACATATTTACTATAATAATAGTTTCCATTAAAACATTCAAATGGCACCATATGAAGCATTTTAGGGAAAGAGATGTCATACAACAATTTGCTGGGATGAATTTGGTGAAGGGAAGCTTGTGTGACCAGATCTTGTGGAGGAAACAAGAATAAAGGTGAAGAGTATTCAAACCCATATCAAAGAATCTAAAAGTAGGAAAAAGATATATGTTGATAATCTAGGAAAGGATTTTGAATTTCATGTGGGAGATCATGTTTTCTAAAAAGTATCTCCACAAAAGGGTGTTATAATTTTTGGGAAGAAAGGGAAACTAATCCCTAGGTACATTTTTTCTTTTGAAATTCTAGAGAGTGTTGGAGTTGTGGTTTATTGTTTTGAATTTCTGCCTAAACATTATAAAGTACACAATCTCTTTCGCATCTCATTATTATGAAAGTATATGCTAGACCCAACGCAAGTCCTCAATTATGAAGTAATAGATCTGGAACCGAATTTATCTAACTATGAAGAGCCTATAAAAATTTTGGATACTAAAGAACAAGTGTTGTGGAATCATGTGACTTGGCTAGTAAAGGTACATTGGAAGAATTATAAAATTAAAGAGGTGACATTGGAGCTTGAGGAACTCATGATGAAGAAAAACCCAAATCTTTTTATGAGGTGGAAATCTGGAAATTTTGAGGCTGAAATATTTGTAAGAGGGGAGAATGTGATGAACCAGAACTCTATCGTTGAAATTTCCCTTCTTATGTTTATTTTATATATTATAAATCACATAAAACCACATAGATAAAAAATACAATATTTATAATTGAATAATTAATAAAATATGAGGTATTTCTAAAACTTAAGGAATATATAGCGATGAAATAGTAACTTAACCTTAGGAATAGTGATATGACTCTTAAGAATTGTAAACCACCCAAATGAATAGTAACTTCACCCATTTAATTAATTGTTGGTATTTTTGTAAGTCTAAAATACCTAATTAATTTTTTTAAAATTAATAAAATTATTTAAAAGAAATTTCATTTTCATAAAATGGATTCATAAATCAATATATTTTTTCTTGTGATTTTAGAATTATTCTACAAGACCTTAGTCAAATTTTTGGATTTTTATAAAATCGATTTTAAATTTGAAATCCGTATTTTTCGAGTAAATAATGATTTTATTAAAAAACTAAATTTCACAATTTTAGAAATTTTTTGATAAAATGAAGTCCATTTTTTAATTCTACGTGTCGAAAAATGTTTATTGTGAATTTTTCATATTTTTCTAAAATACTTGAATTTTTGTAAATAGTAAAATATGGTAATTTACGATATAAATACATTATAAGCTAAATACACTATTTGTTGAGTCATGGATGATGTATGAACCATAATTTAAAACATTACATAAATATTTTAATATTTTTTATGAAAATTCTAAAAATATCCATATTCTCAAACCAAAAGAATAAATAAATGAATACGAAATTTAAAAATCACCCCCTCTCCTCCACTATAAAAAACAGCCTCACCCCCACTTATCCTCACTCTTATAAGCCTTGAATCTTGTCAAATATCTAAAAAAATCCAATTCACTGGTATCTCCCCATGCCTAGGATCTCTTATTCTTACCGAAACCTATTTCTTTAAGGAGGTTCTCAAGGAGGATAATTCAAGAGGCAAATCCTCTTCGTTTTTCATTTAATTTCATTTCAATTCATTTTCTTTTATTATCTTCTCCTAACCAACTTTTTTCAAATGATCATTATAACTCCAGTATCAACTATATACTGTAATTATATCATGTTAATGGAATATCCACTATCAAACTTCTTAATCTCCCTCTTTAATTTTAGAAATGAAATCATCGTCTAGGAGGTGTCGATTTACAAACCTTTATGGACGAAGAGCTTTCGTTATTCAATTTGCCATTCAAATATGGTCATTAAACAATTTTTATGGTCAAACCAGATGATAAAATATGTACTATATCTTATTTAAAGATATGTAACCATTTTATATACATGATAAAAAATAATAAAAAAACTATTTGAATGTGATCAAAAAACCACTAAAATTAAGTTAAACGATTATCATTAAACTTTTATCTAATAAATCATCCTCATATCATATTAAAAAATCAATAATATGACTATTTAATCTTATCTATGTTCATTATAATTATATAAATTTAATTCTATGGAATTATATCCATTCCACATGAACTTCCATACTCATACAAAAGTACATCGATCATGAAAACCAAGGAAACAAACGCTCCCAAACAATAAATTTGTTTCATATAACTCATAAAAAAGTCAATAAATTAAGTTAATTTAATAATAATGAATAATATAAAATTAGATAGGGTTATAAATAAATAAATTAATCGATTAAATTTTATTATCCAGTACATTAAGGACAAGTGTAGAACTCATTCATACATAAGGTAAGGGTTTCTACCAGAAACTCCATTTTCTTTCTAGTTACTATTTTTTTATCTTTACCCCAATGAAATTTTAATTTATTTTTATTTAATCCTAGAAAATTATTTTTGAATGTTATATATATGAGTACTAATCATAATCCTTAATTATTTTATGGGGTGGTACATGTTTTAAATGGATCCTTCTTAAATTATTACTCATAAACAAGCCCAATTCAAGGGAAATTTCTAAATTCTTACCTATTTTCAAGTGAACTCTATAATATTTTCTAAGACACCATTATTTTTCTAAAATAATTCATTTTATTATCAAAAAACTATCTTAGTTCACTTTGATTTCTATAAAAATATTTTTCCAAAAGAACTCTTCTCTTCAAAGTAATTGAGTATTTCTCTCAAGAATCCCTCGATGATTTTATTATAATATTTTCAGCTATTTCACCACCTCTATTGAATTTTATTCTTTATTGAGATTGATATCTTATGATTATCATATACCATATTTTATTAAATTTTTTATGAATATTTTCACTGCAGATGTTCTGTATTGATATCATTAAACATACTACTCAGAATGGATAGTGATTATGTTTTCAGATTGGGGATAGTTATTTACATTTAATATGTATAGGTTGTTTATCTTTAACCCTATTCATATGAGGAACGAATTGGACTTATTAAGTGATGAGTGTGGATATCTATATACCGTTGATGCATTGGTAAGTCTCATGAGACAATTATATAGGTACTTGGCCAAGGCCTTTCCAAATATCATATGTGGTTTCAGCCGAGGACTTTATCATTTTCAGATATCTTGGATGAGGTATTGATGGTATGATTCAGAATATCCAAAATATGCATTCCTTCATAATGTTGTTGTTAATTGATATTTCATGTGATTATTCTAATAGTATAATATTTGTGGTTATATTTTATTATGGAATCGTTTACTCATATTTTATTCATTCCATATTATACACAAGTATATTTTTAAAGTCATGTGTTTTTTGTGGCTCACCATGCCTACTGTTTATGTTTATGATTACTTACGATGTATTACATAACCTTACTGATAAAATAACCTCACCTATTAATTTTGTTATATTTTAACAAAGATGTAAATATGAATATTATGTATTACCTATAGTAAAAATCAAGGATTTGTTCGTGTTCTAAAGTAATTTTTATATTTTATTTATTTTCAAAGTTATAATGTAAAACTTGTGTTTGTATCTAGTTCTTAAAAACTACTAATATATTAAGTCATTCTAGATATAAATTTCTAATAACAAGTCTAATTTAATAAAATAATTCACTAAATCTAGGAAACTGGGTTGGGTTATTCATATAAAATACTTCCAAGGAAGCAATTTGGTTTAAACCAAAAATAAGTTACCCAAAGACGAGGGAGCATCTTTCTTCAAGGAATTTAGTTTTATTTTAATTATAGACCCCATAAAATTATATTATTCCATGATTATATAATATCAACAGTATCCTAAACATACTAGGATGTTTTTTGGTTAATGGGATGACATAAACTTAGACACAATTCCATCAAATAGGTAACAAACTTATCGTTTATGTGTACGGAGAACTACCACCTCACGAAACGAAGTTGTTCATTTCTCCTTTAAAACCTATCAAGGTTAGGAATTATAATGGAAATACTATTTATATATGATATATATGATACTTATTATGTGTTTATACTTCTTTAATTATTTTATAAAACATACCCTTATACTTTTCATTTTGTGTAAATACAATAACATCATTTTTGGAAATGTGGACTGCCACCTCCTAAATGCGATGTGATTCGATCACACGATACATGGAATGTATAATGTCTGTTTTTAATTAAAAAAATGTGACATAAAAGACACATATATTATATTATTTACATAATAAACTTTCTATAAATATAATATATATCATTTTCTTTATTACCCTTTCACACACTAAAAAGTGATAACATATGTCATGGACATACGAACTACCACCTCCTTGACACGATATGATTCCTTTTACATCAGAATAACACTATATATAAGTATATATGATTAAATAATGTGTTATTTATGATATAATGATTATTCAGGAAATATATAGCATTACTTACCTTATTTCCATAATGATCGTTGAAAAATGGGAACGTTACTCATGCGTACGTACAGCCTACCATCTCCATGAATGTAACATTCATTAATTTTTCAGAACCATATTTAATGATTGGTTTTAAAATTATAATTCATCTATAAATATAATAATAATTTCTGGATTATTATTCTATAGATGTTATATAATGACCACTTTGACCATAGATGACCTACAAAAGTTGTTTTTGACATGTAAACAGAATTTGATCAAAACACCAGATGTAAACATAATTGATAAAGTAGTCGTATACAATATGGTAATATGTTAAACAAAAGTTAGGATAAATATGAAAAATTATCTAAAGAAAGTAAATAATTCGTATAATTTTTTTATTCAAAAATATAAAGTCACATTGCATTAGTTGAATTCAAGGTAAGGGATTTTCATCTCACTTTTTACATCCGTGAGATAAATGTCATGTTTATCTCTTACTTATTTGGTGTGGTGAATATGCTGACCCTTTTGATATATTATATCATTAATAATTTTTTATTAATGGTATTTAAAACCTTATTTTAATATTTTTACTTCATGGGGCATATGTTTTAAAATGTTTCAAAGTGGTATGGTACACTTTAGAATGTTTAAATATTATTTTACTCAAGAATAATTTTTATGATTTTTCATTTCCATTCGAGAAAATTATAAGAGAATTTTCTAATACACTCCTTCATATAACTAAACTCTTGTTATTCATGACCCTTTTATAGTAATATAACCATTTTTCCACCCTTTGGTACTCAAAATGTTTTAGAAAATTTTTTCAAGAAAACCCGACTTCATTTCTCTCTTTAGTCGTAGAAACCATTTTATTCAAAAACCGTGTTCTATTAAAATATTTTAGAAAATGTTTTTAACCTTTTCAACATGATTTTTTATATAAATTTTTACCTTTTTTCATTTACCAATGTTTTAAAAAGATTCATATTATCGTTTAAAAACAATACATTTTTCTAACCATTTTTACCATTCAAAAAGAATGTTATCTTTACCAGAAACACCATGTATGGATTTACCCACCTTAATTTCAATAAATATTCTATTTCAAGTTTAAAATTGTGCCTTTTAAAGAATTTTTTTGATTGATTTGGACAAGGATAGTATTCACATTCACTTACTTGATTCCTTTGTTAGACCCCTCAAAATATTTAATTTACTATGATCATTCAACAATGAATTTTCCCTCATTATCCATATCATTTATCGTGGATATGTTCATTGCATAAACCATATATTGTTTTTTATATGGGTTTAATTTGAACATTATTTAGTTATTTCGGGAAATATTGATAAATCCATATTCATTATTCAAAATATATATTTCATAAGTCATATAATTTATTTTGCTTAATATAAGGAATGATTTGGACTAGTAATGGTAGGTGGGGATCAAACATTATATAGACCCTCATTACATTAATAGGTTCTCGCAAGAAAAATTATTTGTGTAAATTAAACATGTTTCTACCTGTACTTTTAAACTGTCTTGTGAAAGGTCTTGACGGTATAGATATTAATGTGAATTAGACCTGATTTCCAATAATTTATCATTGTCATCATTTAGTTCCAATTATTATTCATCCATGAGATTTGGCATCAAAATATATATGTATACATTTCAGTTTCGGTTCATTGATTAATTGGCATGCATTTCAGTCTCTTACATTTCCATATTGATTTTTCCTAATCTAGTTATATTAATGGAATCTGTTTCAAGTTAGTACCATTTCATATTGATTGTGATTTTCTTTATTTATTTTTTGATTACATGGTATGTGTTTTCAGTTATTTATCATGCCATGATTATTACTCACATAGATTAATTATTGATTCCCCTATACTTTACAATTACTGATCTGTTTATCTCCCCCCTATTTTTTTCCTTTCTCAAGTAATCTAATAAGTTTACTATGAAAGATATAAAGGGATATACTAGATAGAATTAATTTATTATCCTCTATGTTATTTATAAAAAAACTTATGTTGTAATTAGTTTATTCATTTATAAAAGAAGACTGATTTATGGATCCAGTTTACCAAGACTACTAAATTGATCAGTCCTTCAAGATTTGATTACATGTATTCATGCCAATGTAAAGGTATTAGAAACTGGATCTTGTATTTCTAGGGTCAAGTCATTGTAGTTGGTATCAATGCAAGTTTAGTATAAACCTTGGGAACTAGATTTAGGAAAACATATATTAAAGAACAAAACCCTAAGGTAGAATTTAAGGATACATACATAATAACATCTTAAAGTTTTGGTTAGATAGATATTATGTGGGTTTTATAGTAATAAATCATTGTATAGATAACATAAGTGGATGTGGTTCGGGGGTAGATGTACCTAGGGTTATCAAATCCAACAATGTGTGTCAGGCCGAGAAAGATGTAACATGGTACATGATAACAGGCCATATTACACACCTATTTTTACACCCCTAGTGGATATTCCTAGGATAATTCACATTTTATTTACAAAAAACTTTGAAGGATTTTTGAAATGAATAACCTAGGTTAAACCAAATTTGATTTAGATTGAGGATAGTGTGTTCTGATTTAGATGTCCTATTAATTATTACATGTTTTTCTATGACAATTTTTACTCACACTATGATTTCTGGTTTTAGTCAATAGCTGGTACCCGAAGAAGTCAAGTTGAAAATAAATATTAAGGAATTGTTGGGGATAATGAGCAAAAAAATGAGGTGTTTATAGGAGTGAAATATATTGTGTTTATTGCTAATCATTTTTTCCAAAACTAATATTAACAATATATACCTTAACCAACTCCCTAGCTCACCAATGAATAGAAGTATGGAGTTTTCTAAGAGATCAAGTGGTGGAGACCTTGTATAGAAGAAGGTTTGATTTCCCTCTTGTAAGAAATGTGGAAGGATATACCTGGGAAACTATCTTAATGAAATAGGCAATTTTCTTATCTATCGAAAAGAAGGACATAATTCACATAATTGGTAAGGAAAAATGAATAGTACAATCAAATGAAGTGACATGAATCCTAAATAATCCATTATGGGTTGTTTCCAAAAATGTGGGGAACCTGTACATTACCTGATTCAATTCCTTCTTATGTAGAATAAACCCTAGGCCAAGTAAGGACCTATGTGAAAATAAATGGATGAAGTATTTGTGTATTAGGGTTGTCTTGAAAACCATTACTAAAATTCTATTTTTCGATTAACCTTATTTCAGATATTTCCATCATATTTATTTTAGAGATTATATTAATATTGTTTTAAAAAAGGGAAACCTATTTGGGGGGTGATACCCAATCTTGTCCGGCAAGGCCACGGGACTTGAACCCATTACTGAAAGGTGATAAGGGTTTAATGACAACCACTATCCTCCAGAATTTCCTAGTTAATATCAATTTTTTTGTTGAATAATTTGATGAAAAAATATTAATAGTGAATCATTATTATAGCTTTTTGGGATTAGAGATCAGTGTAATAACCATATTAGATTTGTAGATTAGTTAGAGACAATTTTAACCGATTTTGACTCTTTTATTGGCCTTATGATCTGTTAAATGTTTATTTTAGTGATTCAGGGATCAAATTTGATCTTTGGATACCCATTTCTTGAAGTAAAGGATGAATTAGAATTCGTTCGAAGAACAAAAAAAATATGGAATTGTTGTTATGAAATTAAAACATATCATGTAAGTAAATTTCCATATATTATTAGGTAGTAAAATAATTACTCATCATTTACGAAGTAATTTAGAAATAAAATGTTTTCCTAATACCTTAATTTTTGTTGAACATATGCTTTTCTAAATCATCATAGATTTAAGGATTTAAGTCCCTCGCCTTTCTATTGATCATTCACTTGTTTGTGATTGATGACACCAAAAACTCCCTATATATAGTTACTCTTTTACACCAAGTACATATATCTACTAGCCACTAATCATATCCTACTTAGAAATCTAATTATATGTTATCACATGTAACCTTTGTACTTCCAATTCTCTCTTTTCTAGAGGATTTATTACAAACCCTTCTCACGATGTAGGATTTCAACATAGTAAATATCAAACAATCAATCACCAAGATCGAATTTGAATTGTGAGGGTGCTATTTAATTTTAGGTAGGGAGAATTTAACGCCCCTAAAATCTAATATAGGAACATTATATTCGATAGTGTGTATGACACACAACCACAAGCATGTAAGGGAATATAATATCCCAAGAATTTAAAATATATTTACTATTTTAAAATATTTAAATACGTTTCATAGCTTGAGATTTATGCAAAAAAAAAAATTTACCATATGTTGCATAAAAGATGATTTTCTTCAATGGCTTTCAATAATGCAAGACCATGTCTTACCGAATAGTAATATATTATTAAAATATTATTATTTAATATAATAAAATATCATCTCGATGTTAAATTATATGTTATGAATATTGTTAACTAACTTATAAAACAATTGGTTTACACAAAATATAAAATGAATTAATTGATTTAAAATTAATTATAAGTGAATATAAGAACCAATTGAATATAAAATGAGTATTTTTATAGAAAACAATTTTTATGCTCACAATGTTGTTTTATACTAATAAATTAAATTAAATACAATTAGTGAGTGATATTAATGTAATATATATATATAATATATTCAATAAAATATTTTTTATATTCATAGAAACAATTTGAGAGACCTAAGATAAGAACAAACCCAATTTTACGCATAAAATACTATATTTTTATAAATGTATACTTACTTCCTTTTAATGGGGAACCTATTTTAAATCCAATTTATTACAGTTTTTTAAGTATTATATGTAAATAATAAACTTAATATTCTAAATAGAAACATAATAATTAGGTTATGGTGAATTTTTGATATTTTTCTGTGAATTTTCCATTTTTAATGAATAATGAAAAATACTGAATTTCAATTCAAAACTGGTTTTTCATATAATTTATTTATAAGGTTAAATAATATTTTAAATTGTTTTTAAAGGTTAATTATATAAATTTTTTATTAATAAATCCAATTTACATAATTTTCATCAATTTGACATCATAATTGAATATAAAAACTTAGCAAAATTTCGAACATTTTTACTTAAAAAACAGGCACTCTCATCCTACTAGAAGATTAGATTTAATTTAATTTCTACCACTTATATGATTGAAATTTGGATAAATTGGTTCCATATTTATAATTATAATAATTTATAATTTCTAATAATTTCAACTTATTATTCAAAAAAATATTAGTTAACGTAATTAAAATTAATTTCAACGCTAAAGGTGAAATTAAGCTTAACAAGGGACTAAACCTTATACTTAATGGACCAAATAACTTAGAAACTTGTCAAACATACTTTTTATGGCCATATTTAGACCCTATATTCTCTTTGATATAATATTTACCTTTATTTTATCCACACTCAATCGGAAAAACGTAGGTGGAATACCTTTTTCGAAAATTTAAAAAAGTGGCACTCCTCCACCATTATAAAAAGGCCTCCTCTCCTCCCAATTCCTCACACCTCTCAAGACACTTTTCCTAGACCAATGTCTTACAAAATATATCCTTATAATCCCTATGATCATCTTATATGCTTCCCCTTGGGCATAAATCCCACCAAGTAATCCCTTTGGTGCAAACGAAAAGCATTTATCCAAATAGGAGGCAACATATTTCCTTAAGATCTTTAGTTTTAATTCCTTTATCCACCCACTAAAATCTTATTTTTATATGATTATATAAAAAATTTATCCTCAATATTCTAGGATTTTTTGTTATTTTTTTACCTACACTTACACACACTTCCATCTAATGGGTAACAAACTTACCATTTATGTGTACGGCGAACTACGGCCTCATGAAATGAAGTTGTTCATTTTCTCATTACCACCACTCATGGTAGAAAATTATGATGGAAATTATTTTTATATATGATATATGTGATAATTGTAATTTATTTATTATTATTTAATTTTTTATAACACTTACCCTTACACTTTCTATTTTGTGTAAATATGATAACATTGTTTGTGGAAGTGTGAACTACCACCTCTTCAAAGTGATGTGATTCAATCACACAACACATTGAATATATAAAGGATGGTTTCAATTAAACATATATGACATAAAAAATCTATATATTTTTCATGAAATAATTACATTTCTTCAAATATAATATATAATATTTTTTTAATATACTTTCACACTCCAAAAATTGATAATGTCTATCGTGGACAAGTTGACTACCACCTCCCTGATACGATGTGATTCCTTTTACAACACAAGAATTATATATATAAGTTTATATGATTAATAAAATGGTATGTATGAAATAATGATCAATTTTTAAATACATATTGTTACTTACCTTTTTTCCTCAACGATCATTGAAATATGGGAATGTTACTCATGCGTGCATACAACCTACAGTCTCCATGATTGTATCATCGGTTTATTTTTCATAACCATATTTAATAATTATTATTAAAAGTATTATTGATTTATAAATATAATAATTATGTCATAATTATTTTCTTTATATGTTATATAATTACCCATTTGACCATATATGACCTACAAAAGATGTTTTTTTACATATAAACAGAATTTGGTCAAAACACCTAACAAAAACATAATTTTTTAAGTAGTTGTATAAAACATGGTAATAAGTGAAAACAATTATCATAAACATGAAATATATTCTCAAGAAAGTAAATAATTAACATAATTTTGTTATTCATGAATATAACGACATATAATACAAGTCAGGCACAGGGTAAGGGATTTTCATTTCACTTTTTACATCTGCAAGATAAATATAATGTTCACCACTTAATTATTTTGTTTGGTTTATCAACTTACCCTTTTGATATATCATATCATTAATACTTTTATCTTAATGGTAATTAAAATTTTTATTTAATGTTTTTCTTTCATGAGGATTATGATTTAAAATGTTTCAAACTAGTATAGGACATTTTGGAAAGTTTAAAGATTAATTTCCTCAAGAATAATTATAATGATCTTTTATTTCCATTCGATGAAATTACATGACCATTTTCTAATAAAAACAATTAATTTTATTCTCCTCTAGTTATTCATGGCCTTTTTCATGTAATGGAACCATTTTTTCAATCATTTCTACTCAAAAAAAATTTAAATTGTTTTAAGAAAACCTGATGTTATATCTCCCTTCAGTCAAAGAACATATTTTCTTTTAAAAAACATGTTTTATTAAAATATTTTCAAACATTATTTTAACCATTTAAAATGATTTATTAAATACCCTTTTACCCTTCTGTGTTTTACTAATTTTTTCAATGTAATATTTTTGTCACTTTCCAAAAAAGGCATTCTTCTAACCCTTTTTATCGTGAAAAAGGTATATTCTTTTTACATCGTATGGAATGTATGGATTTACCTGTCATCATCTCTTTAAATATTAATTTTCAAGTTTAAAATGTTACTTTTTAAATAATTTTTTCTTGATTGATTTCTAAAAATATAGTATTCACTTTCACTTCATTGATACCTTTATTAATCCCTATGAAATATTCAATTTCCTATTATAATTAAACATTTAATTTTCCCTAATTATCCATATCATTAATCATGGATATGTTCGTTGTCTAAACCATAAAACATTTTTCATTAGGTTTTTACTTTGAAATCTATTTGATTATTTTTGGAAATATTGATAAATACATATTATTTATTCAATACAGATATTTGACGAGGCATATTATTTATTTATTTTAATATAGGGAATGCTTTGGGATGGTAATCATAGGTGGGTCCTGAACATTATATAACCCCTTAATATATTGATTGGTTCTCATGATATAAAATAGTTGGAAAAATTAAATAGGTTTTTACCCGTAGTTTTAAACCATCATTTGAAAGGTCATGACGGTATAGGTTTTCATGATTCTTAGACAAAATGTCAAATAATTAATCATTTCCTTCAATTATTTTTAGTTTCCATTCATCCATGATATTTTTTGAGAAATTCTTTGGATACATTTCATTTTCAATTTATTTAAACTTACTACATTTCTATATTTTTTATGCATTTCCTTCTCAGATTGTTGATTACATGGTTTATGTGTTAATTTATTTCTCATTCCATTATTATTATTCTCATTGATTCATTATTGATTCTGTTATACATTACCCTTCCTAAGAATTTTTGGTCACCATTATTTTATTTAATTTACCTATGAATCTAATAATCATACTATGAAATATATATGGGGATGTACTATATAGAATAATGTTATTATCCTCAAAGTGATTTTGAAAAAAAATTATGTTGTAATTAGTGTATTCATTTATAATACAACAATCATTTATATATCTAGTTTTCCAAGACTACTAAATTAATCAATCCTTCAGGATTTATTTCCTTGTATTGTTTTCAGTTTAATGTTAGTATACACTGCTTCCACTAATTTTTGGGGTCATATCTCTCAAATTTTTCCATTAACTGGGTCTAAAAATTAAAAAAAATAAAATAACATATTTTAGAGCCAAAATTTCTCACTCATTTCCTTATATATGTGAACAACATATTACATTATATGAGATTTCCATTTTTAGGGGTGGTAAAGTTGGGTATTTCTATTGTACTAGTTATTTATATTTTCAATAAATATTAGTTTATCTCTTTTCTTCTCCCTTTCTTTTATTTTCTTTTCTATTTTTTGTTCCCCCGCCAAACTTATCTTATCTCTATGTTTATGGAGAGATAACCCTTATTTATCTTCAAGGGGGGAAGTTTTTGTGTTTGAGTTTATTATAATTTAATGTTTTTTCATGTGTTATTCTAATAATTTAGTAGTGGAAAGAAATATTTTGGTGAGTGTTCACCTAATTTTCTCTACTACTGTCTTTCTCCTCCTCGTTCAATCATTTCCTTCTCGTTGATATCTAAGTCAATAAAATAGTGAAGTTTAGCTTAGGTAATGATGTGGAATATGTTATTCCTAAATGAATATGTCTTAATTTAGGTAAATACCATTAGAATTGTAGGGTTTATACTATTATGTCTTGACCTCTATTCTGAATAAAACATTGATACATATTTTTTATAGCAATAATAACACCACTATAAACCATCAAGAGAAATGATTTTAATATGATGACTTATTTTTTCTATTTTTCTTCATTATTTTTTGTAATATCAAATTTTATTATATTTATATTTATATCATGAATTTCACAATCATCCCCCTCCCCACCCCCCCGCCATTATAATAGTTTTACTAGTTTTATATTAGTTAAATTGTAATAGTGACAATAGAAAGATAGTGTGTGTGAGTATCCTCCTTGTGATAGGTCATTGGGTAGGCCACTATGATCAATTATTAAGAAAATAAGAACTTAATTTACAGAGTAATACGAAAAAATACTTGTGTATCAATTTGGAACCATTTTCGTGGATTCCAAGAGCTTTCACAAATACGGTTTCAAAAAAATTAAAAAAAATACAAAATAAGTGTGGAATTACATATATTTCTTTCTTTAGTTTATAGATTACATTATTGGTTGTGAATATGTATAGTTTATTACTACTTTTTTCAGGGAATATAAATTTATGATTCAAATTGAACAATATTCCTTGATGATTCAAGAGAATTTAAATGTTCTTAAAAAACATGAAAACCAGTAGCATTGTTGGCCATCAAAGTTGAAGAAGCTAAAGTTAAATGGATGGAATGGAAACAACAAAATTATGTGTATAATGAGATTATATTTCCACCTACACTCCAATAAGACAATAGTGATGTAAAATTAATACTTTTTAGATCCAATTCCCACTCTAACAAATTAATTTTTAGCGTCCTTGCTAATGTAAAAGAGTTTGAAGCTGAATGTTTTGAGCAGATTAAATTTTTAATCCTTCTTTTTATTTAATAATTATTGATATTGAGGTGAAATATTATCTCCCTTATTATTAGTTTTTAGATTCAATAACACTAATGTAAGACAAAGATGAAGAACATAGATAATTTTCTTGGGTTAAGAAGAAAATAGAGGAGCCAGTTGAGTTGTACACTGGTGCATAAAAGGATGATTATATGAAAACATCATTGAGAATAAATTGTGTAAAGTAAACCATAATAGAAGAATCATACTATTATAATACCTTCACCACCAGAAGACACCACTTCTTCAGTATAAAAACATAGGGATAACCCCTATATTCTTTTCCCACTCCCTCTTGATCTTAAATTTTCTCATTCATTTATTGTGAGGGTTGGGGATATATTTAGTTTATTTAGGGATTATCACCCATTAAATATACTCATAAATATTGGGAGAAATAATTTATCATGTTTTTAAGTAATAAACCACATCCACCTTTGGATTGGGGTTAAACCACTCTAACTGCCTGACTACGAGCAGTAAAAACATAGAACCCACATGGGTGGTCCAAACCATGTTCTATCCTCTATTCCCTTTATATTTATTTTCCAATAATTTTCTTCTATTTTTTCTTTATTTCATCATTTTTATGAAAAAATGATAGAATCCAAGAGCTTAAATCAAGGGTCCTAATAAAAAAATGACAGGTTGTATCTTTCCTTCCCTCTGTTTTTCTGGCCTTATTTATATTTTATTGGGCTCAAATGAGGAGTAATGAAATCTAAGTATAGGGGAGTGTCAACCTATGTACTTGTTTCTTGTGGCTTTTTATTTTTTTCTTTTTTTTAACATTGACCTAAAAAGAATATTAATATATTTTTTCACAATTTAAATGATTTTGAAAAGAATGAAATATTTTTTGAAAAAATGGATTTTAAATGATTATTAATGTGATAACTATTTCCTGGAATTGTATTTTAAAGAATTTTTATGAGTTTGACCAATATTTTAAATCCATTTCCATGAAAAATTGACTAAAAATATTTTTTCAGTTCTTTGAGGTATTTTGAACCATTTTAACAAATTATTCCTCATAACAACACTTTATGGAGAGAAACATGGATTTTATGTGTGATTCAGGACTTTTGATTTTTATCCTTCAAAACATTGTAGTTCATAATTTTTTTAAAAATGATTGAGGAATTTTTATTAGATACACACATTTAAACATGAGACATACCCTTACCATCTTCAATATTTAGTTTATTTTATTATAGTATTAATCTGCATTACAAGCCAATTTTTCCTTACCTACCCACACTCTTGGAATTTTCGCATGGATATTTAATGTTTTAGTGTGGGGGAAGGGCCTTTTGGGATCATTCCATGAGATGTGTTTCATTTGTGGGTGGTGTGAAGTGTGTGTCATATTGTTAGGTGGTGGGGAATGATATAATTGGTCTTGGTTCATCATTTTATCATTCCTTATTTATATCATTCAGTTATCCATCAAAAAAATGAAGAAAAAAAGACAAAAGAGAAAAAATGAAAATGAGCTTGAATTCATCATTCTGATTCCTTTTATGACTCATTTACCTCTCAAAAATCACTAAAAAATCTAATGGTAGTGGTTGATGTTTTTTGATATGGGGGTGATTTATACTACCACAATATGTTTCTACGACGGTTTCCAAAAACAACCACTAAAGATGGTGTTGGCATCCAACTAACGTCGCTTTCAACCATTTAGTAGTTATTTCATGAAACCATCAGTGAAACATTTTTTAGTAGCAGTTTTTACGGTTTTAGTGGGAATTTCTACTCCAAAAATATGTCGAGTGTATAGCATCAGTTTAAATGGCCTTAATAGTCTTGCCATTTTTTAGCAGAATCCATTTCTAAAACTATAAAAAATACAATTAAAAATGTTACCTAATGTATTTATCGTTTAAACAACCTTGAAAAATTAATTTAACATATATATTGGTAGTTTAAAACACCTCTATATATATCTTTTCTAAAAAAAATAGCTACAGAATACTCTTCACAAAATAGCCGAACAATAAATATATTCATTGGAAATATCCAAACCAAACCAAATTCAGCATAATTTATATATATATATATATATCAATATTCATTGGAAGTTCCAAATATATTTATATATAATATGTATTAATCCAATCATTAAAACAAAATTATTCAATAAAATAAATCACCAAAAGTCCATAACAAATGTGAAACAAAATCGAATAACAACTCAATACCTTAAAACTACCATATGAGAGAATTTTAAATCCAAAACACTGATAAAACAATTAAAATGCGCATAAAATAATTTTTTATATTTTATCAAACATATGGAATAATCTGATATCCTTAGAAGCTAAATTATAAGATCTTACCTTTTATCAATTACTATATAAATTCATTCAAAACCACTAAAAATAAAAAAATTTAGAACCCAACGGGTCTTTCATTCAAAAAATTGGTATTAGAAACGATAGGTTTTGTGCCATATGCTTAATAAGGAAATTATTGGTGAAATAAATAAGAAGATATTTAAACATTGAAATATGAAGTGTATTTCTTAAAGGAAAAAGGTAGAACAAGTAGAGATATCATTATAGATTTATTGGAAACCATCACAAAAAAATGAACAAGAAAATTATTGAAAAAAGTGATAAAAATAATGAAAATATTCATAAATTAGGATAAGTATAGAAAAGGATAAAATCCATGAAAAATCTACAACTACCTTTAGAGAATGGTGTATATAATGGTTGATGAAATAAATTAATCTATATCCAGTTAAAAGGTTGTATATACCTTATTATAAAGACGTAAATGGTTCTCAAAGATAGTGTTATAGTGAAAGATTTGTGCTAAAATTATTGTAGAAACAAATGGTATGGAAATACAAAGATCAAATTCCCATATTTTATGAAGCTTACCATTGTGTATTACATGTACCAAAAAATCTAATATATCCCAATAATATCCTACTATTTTTTAGATGAATTTTAGGATTTATAAAGTGGTGTAAATCCTTATAGAATTAAATTGATATCTTGTTGAAGAAAATACTTCATTCATGAAGGAATATTAGTTTTATATTATAATAAACTACAAATTAAAAATCGTCTAAATTTTTTTTAAGGTTACCAACTTTCTATTAAGAAGAATTATTTTTTGACAATAAAGTGTTTAATATAAAAATAGGATATTTATCTGGGAAATGTATCAAGAAATCATAATAAGTTTCATTAAATATTATCACCAAATCAATAGTGAACCTTGACCAAGACCATGTAAACATTTATTTACACCTTCATTATCTCTCTCTCTATCTAAACTTCCTACTACAGGAACATTTTTCGAAAGTTATGTTGAAAATTAAACAATGTTGTATATTAAAATTTTAACTAGAAAATAATAAAATATTATTTAGTAAATGATTTTGAAGTTTTGTGATTAACCTCCTCATTGTCATTCATTGATTCAATATCAGTAGGGATAGATCTAGCAATATTCTGGTATAATTCAATCGAATCTTTCTAAAGAGAATCAACCTTTACATATTACATCTTTATATGATCCCCCTATTCCTGAATTGTGTTTTTCATTGAAAAAAACTCGCTCTACCCATATTGAGGTAAGGAGTCACTAAAACTAGCAGTATAATACATTGTTGTTCTCTATGTTCTACCAAATTCCTCATATGGTAATGGTCCCAAACACATCCCATAGAATGGACTAAGATTATCCTTACCAAAAAATTGACCAACTGGGTCATCATGGGAGACTAAGAAAGATCGCATGGGATTGGCATCCCATAGTTATTTTATTTTTACTTATAAATCAAATATCAGTCATATTTGAATAAATACATATTAACATAGTGAAAATTTACAATATGTTATATTTAATGAAAAATGAATTCGTACCCCAACTTCTTTTGCTAGCTCATTAACATAACTCGGATCAAATTTTGTATGAACATCCAACCACAATTATCATTGATAGACTTGGTTCCCTAAATTATTTGACTATATTAAACAATGATAAATCAAAAAATTAATATATGAAAAATTAATGTTGTCTTGTAAATATTTAAACTAATGAAAATATTTCCCAGGTCGGTCAATTTTGGGGAAAACTATTTGAACTCAAAATGTAAGGGATGGTTTGATTAGCTTTATTTGATCAATTTTTCATTGAAATATCCTAAAATAAATAACATGTAATTTAATTGTAATGTATGCGTTTTCATTTCCTTGTCTTGGGATTGTATATATGTAAAATGAGATTCATGTAATAGTATATATTTCAATACCACGTGCTTCTAATGATGGTGGATATCAACAAAAGCCTTCCATTGCAATATAGGTACCCCTTCAGTTGCCTTATCATATAGATTCTGACCAATTAATGAAGTATCATTGAATTTATAACATAATATCCACCTAAAATCCTTCCATTTTTTACCAATGTTTTTCAATATCCACATTCATGAGATTAGATCAGTAACAGTAAACTGGAAAAAAATCTATATGAATAGATTTATTTTTAAAATATTATAATTTAATGACATAATAATATTAAATTACACAATAATGTATTAAAATTATCTTTATTTTTTAATCAAAAATATCATTTTTTCAATTCTGAGCCAATTGCCTCTAATCTGCATAGGTAATCAGAAGGGTAACCACCTCAACTTCTAACCGGCCAAGAATTTTTCCATGTAATCATCCGCCATTATCAATGACAACCCATAGCTATAAAATGGGACAACTATCTTCATTACGTTCAAATTATGCACATATGAAATATCCATATTTCTCTACTTAGTAACATTATTTACATATTTTATTAAAAAATAGTATTATAAAAAAGTGAAATAAATTTATTCACATTAAAATTTGTACCTATAACTATCACCCTCCAACATCCTCATGAGACGACTTATTCCCTCACTAATAAAGTAGTTAAATTGGGATACACTATCTCAGATACTGATGGGATGTTGATGGTGCTTGTTCCAAACGGTGATGGGGTGGAGGGTGTGAGAGATGGTAAAGGGGTTGGATAGAGGGCATCTCAGATGTTGTTAGAATGGAGACTGATGGATCATCATTTATTGGTGTGTTCTAGGGAACATTGACTAAGAGTTGACTGGGATCAGTGAAATGCTTCCTCCCTATCATTCCAATAATTTAATAAAATAAAAATAGCTTTAAAACAATTCATCCCCCACTTATTTTATTAATTTAATTTATCATTGGGACAACAGGGGATAATATCCAATTCATAATCTTAACTAGTATCACATCAATATCTTAATTTCTCACTTTGTTACCCAAGAGGTCAAATGATAATTTCTAAAAAATCTATAGAAAAAATCAAAAAATCAATATATGGTGTCTAATAAACATGTCATGTAAATCACACGTCTCACATATATTAAAATATTATAATTAATCCCATTTAATTAGTGATATTCGATAACAACTGATTTGTGTAACATAACATCAAAAATAAAAAATTAAGAACCAAATGGGTCTCACCTCATGGTTATTTATTTACATGATCAAAACACCATATTTCATTATTAAATGGGATTTTGGATTTATAAAACACGTTGAATTCATATATAATTAATTTCTTGATTTGTATAGAACTATAACATCACTAAAATAAATCATTAAAACAATATAATATATAATGAACATGTTAATAATTCAGAATCATAATCACAATCATGAAAAAAAATATCTATTATGAAGACATACACATATAAAACCCTTATATAAAGAAGGAAAATTAATAAAATATAACAAACCCAACTTTATAAATCATCATTATTCAAAAAAAAATTAAATTCATTTATTTTATAAAAAACCCCAATATACATTTGATAAATAATATTATGTGTTACAATTTATTTTTAAAGTACAAATGTAATTAAATTATGAAATTCCCCTTTTCAGTAAAAAGTAAAATGATAGAAAATATTGGATTTCATTGATAAAATAATCATAGATACATTATATTAACTTTATTTATCTAACAAAATTATTTTTAATTCCAACAACATAATAAAATATAATGGGGTAGTAAAACCAAGTACACTAACTATTTGTTTTGAAGAATGGGGTAGTAACTTTTTGTGGTTTGGTATATGGTTTTCAAATAGTGTACCTTATTTATTTATGTTATAAAATACCCTAGATAAAAAAATATCTAACAAAGACTAATTGGAATCTTAGTTAATTTAGTCCCCCTAAAAAAATTGAAAATGTAAATTGAACTTCACAGATACATACCTTTATTTTCAGGTATCCATTTAATATCTTAAAGATATCAAATAAATGTTATCAAATATTACAGACCCATATATATGGGTCAAACACATAATAGTTGTTTTAAAAGAAAAAAAATAAAAAAAATAATTAAATATGACATAATTGAATGTATATAGGCAAATTTGTAATTCACTAAGCCCCATTAAAAAATATTATACTCACAGATGTAGTATGATGTGAGATGAACCAAATCATCCCAAATAGAATTATAATAAACCAAGAAGAATCAAATTAATAATATTATAACATAAATGGATAGAGACTAGAAATAAAAAAAGAATAAAAACCAAACTACACTAATCTATACTAGAAATATCATAATATAACTAAATTTAATTGAATCAAACAAATTCAACCAAATTTGACATGACCTAGGACACCACTACTCAAATTGAATCACACCAAATAAATTAAACCATTATATAAATAACCCATTCTCATAAGCAAATTTATATATAAATCAAGTCCCCAAACCTTGAAATTTCTATTCATTTATACATCCCAAAATAATGGACACACTTCCAGGATACATTTACATTATAAAATTGCCTTTATAAAATGAAATTTCGGCCTTGAAAACATTTGTTTATATTTTTAGTTCAAAAATCCTCTATAAAAATAAAATCATAAAAATATAATCAAATTCTCTCAAATAATAATTGTAACCTAAAAGAAGTTTAATCAAGTGAACACAACCTTTGTTGTCAAAAATTTCATTAAAAGATAGGGATTTTCTCATTAAAAATTGTTAGAGATTAAAAACATCTCTTAAATAATAAATGTTTTCTCAAAAAGTTTATAAAACCCTTAACTTACATAGAGAAATGAATAAAAAATCAGGAACCCAATAAAAAATCATTTGATCCACGTGATTTTTAAAGGAAAACTGTAATCCATTAATATGAAATCCAAAGGGACACCAATTTTAGTAATTAAATCATTTAGAACATTTAATAAAAAAAATTACTCTTAATACTAAATATAATGGTTTTTCAATGGGAAAACTACCAATATTATTTTCTTCACTAATAATGGTTTTAATAAACAAAAAAATAAGAAATCATCCATAGGAATTTGGGATAGGGGAAAGGGAATAGGGGAGAAGAAATAAGTACCTATAAGGGTGGATTTCTACAAGGGAGACGGATCTAAGGGCTCAGGGTTGACTGTAGCTCTGGAATGGGATAGAGAGAATGAGACAACTCAGGGGAAGGATAAGGTGAGGATGAAATATCATGTGAGGGAAAACTAGGGGCAACTGGTCAGGGGTTTTGACTGTAAATTCGGGGAGGGCATTGGGGGCTCGGCCGGAGAGGGCTTGGGAGATACCTGAGTGCTGATAGGTGGTAATCACAGTGGTTTTAGGGCTCAGTGCTAGGGGTGAGGTGGATATTGGTGGATTCATGGTGAGGGGCACTCAGGGGAGTCAGGATTGGGGGAGAAGTGGGTTTTTTTATAAAAATGTAATATTTAGCAGCAATTTTCAAAAAAAAACTACAATAAAATCATTTAATTTTTTTTATTATAATTTTAGTAAACTGATTTGAAGAACCTACTGCTAAAAAATGATTTTTTTATTGTGAATAATTGGCCTGAATTTTCATTAATTCATCCTATTCAACTATCATATCTTCCTACCTAAAAAATTAAAGGTATTCCGTTTATAGATTTAAAAAATGAAAAAATAAGAAAAATGAAAAAAGGGGTTAATTTGGATGATATAATTTTTTATAATCACTACTTGTTTCATATACCATGTCCTAAAGGGGGTGGTTTTGTGTTTCACATTAATAAAGAGTATTGAGTAAGGAATTTCAAAAAAAATTCACTTGATTATTCATGTATAGTATTGAAGAACCCAACCTCCTATTTTCAGCCATATTTTTTAAAATGATTTTCCCACTAACCCTATAATACAGAAATGATTCTGAGAATTCCACATGATTTAATTAATTTTTATGTCTCATTATATGGAGAGATAATAATTTTCACAAGCCAATATTGATACATGAATTGTCTTAGTATGATAATATCTTCATATTCAATTTCTCATGAGTGAAGAGTGGAACAAAATTCAATGTTAGGTAGGTTGTGATTTGTCCATGGATGTATTTTTGAGGTTGAAAAAAACTAAATATAAGGGATGAAAATGAAAGGTAGTTTTTTCATTGAGACATGATATAAGTATTGTGATATTAATTATAAAAATTACCTAATTTTAGATTTTAACTATTTTATCTTTCTTCCTTATTTTTTCTAGAACTTTTTCTAAACTAAATTAAATTATTAAATCCCTTTTTGGGATTCTAGACTTATTGATCTTCATGTAATTCAACAAGACCAAAAGCTCAATCAATTTTTTGGAGTCCAAAAACTAACACACAATTAGGGTCTCTAAATGATTGTACTGAATGGACCATTTTTAATGGTGGCCCTATATCTCACAAATTTCTAACAAAATGTATCTCATATCCAACATGTATATAGATAATGTATGGTGTAACAACTTTTATTACTATGTCACAAACGTATTCTAACTAATTTAAGGACATAAATACATGGTAAGTTGATGATTTGGAATTTGAAAAGTTACAAGGACAAAATAATATTCAGAATTATACATGGAATACTTCCTATATACGATATCAAATGAGGTGAAATTTCATAGTTTCTCACGTGTAAATTATAGGAAAATCTTAAATTAACAAAACATTTCCTAATTCCTCAATTAAATAGGCCTTAAATTTCATCAATTTTAAAGGTTATATTTTGGTGCCAGAATTTATCACTTCTTTGAATAAAAATATGTACCTCATCTTCTGTTACAAGGAATATCTAGGTGTAAAAAGTGGATTATTTATATTTTATTAGTTCTTTATATGTAGAATATATATTATTTTATCTATTTTCCTCTCCATTTATTTTGTTTTGTTTTCTATTTTGTGTTTCACCTAACATACTTATTTTATCTCCGTGTTTGTGGAGAGAAAACCCTCACTGTTGTTTGAGGGGGGGAGTAGTGGTGTTTGATTTTTGTATGCTTTTATATTTTATCCTGTGTGATTATAATAATTTTTTATTGGTTATAATTATTATGGTAAGTGGTATCCCTACTTTCTCTGCTATTTTCTTCTTCCTCCTAGTTCAATATATTCCTTCTTATTGATATCTAATGTATTCAAATAGCATATTTTGGATTAGGTATTGATGTGGAAGAGATTGGAACTGCATGAATATATCTTGGGGTAAGGTAATAGAATTATAACTAGAGGATTTAGAGTAATAGTTCCTGATATAAACATTAAATAATACATTGATACATATTTTTTATAACATTGATAACAACACTATGAACCCCCAAGAATAATTAGTTTCTTCTAATGACTTCTTTGTGTATTTTATTTTTCATTTTGTTATTATAATATATTATTATATTTATAATTATATCATTCATTTCATAATCACCCCCCCCCCCCATCCCTATTTTTATTAGTTTTATTAGTTTTATATTAGTTATATTATAATAGTGAAAATAGAAAGACAAGGAGTGTGAGTGGACTCCTTATGATTGAACCTAATATGTGCCACTCCGATGAATTATTAGGAAAATAAGAATTTAATTGACTAGGGATCCATGGAAAAGACCTCGTACATCAATGTAAAAATTGAATAAGGAATGAAAAAATTTCCCCAATAAGAATATGATGAATGGAGATTAAATCAACCTTTTTTCCTTTGATGAGAAGTAGAAGAAGAATAAGAAGAAGAAGAAGAATTCATCCCATAATTTTTTCTCTCTAGTCAAGGTCAAATATGAACCTAATTTTATTTCTAATTCTCACATTTATGTGGAAAAATAATGTGATCTTTCATACTACCTCTTTTATATGAAAAATAAATGTTTCTCTAGTTTTGAAGAGGCAACAACATCAAGTTACTGTTCTAAGGAATGAACATGCAATGATGAGGAAGATAAATAGATAATCATGAATGAAGTTTACTATTCAATGGTTAAATATTTATCCTTGAAAAACAAATTATTGAGAATGGAATTATTGGGCTTTCATCCCACAAAAAAAATTGGATCTAGGATGAAGGATTTTCTCCATGAAATTATAAAGAAAATGGCTACATAAAAATATATAAATGATAGCTTCGTTTCTCCCAAAACCCAATAAAAATAAAATAGACAATAAGTTATGAATTGTAATTGAAATATGAAATTAATGGTTTCTCAATTATATAAAAAGAAATGAAAATGATATTCCGAGAGGATAATATAAACACATTTAAAGACAAGATAATGATCCCTCTAAATGATATCTTAACTTTTATAGAAACAAAGACGAGCCAATATATGAAATCTATAAGTAAATTGGTGTCTCATGAAAAATAAATAAATATGGTTCCACAAAAAATTAAATCACCATAATGTTTATATTATAGAAAATATGGGCACTTAATGAGTAAATGATTTGAAGCTAACAATACAAAATTTGTCAGAAGAACTCCAGTAGTTCCAAAATATCAAACAAGAGATAGTAAATTAAGTATGAATTTTTTTGTAAATGTTTTTTTTGTTATATCCTTGGTCATATGTAAATATATTTCACTTTTCGGAAATCTTGAAAGGGTATGGGAGAAAAATTGAGGCATTATACCCCTATGACTTTCAGGGATATTTATTATCTGGTAAAAACACCATTAAATATTTAAAGTAGGTTCAATGTTTTGGAGGATAAAAATAAGATACAATAAAGGGTTTTTCAAAAAAAACTATAACTCACAACAACACTTTTGGAGTAAAATAATAAAAATGTAGTATGAAAAATAAGGGGTTGTACTAGCTATGAAGGAGGTCAAAAATGGCAGTCCACATAAAGGGGGAGTTCAAGGGAAGGAAATATTTACACAATCCATGAATCAAGTGAACAAGAAATAAATAACATTTCATACATGTCATGGAAGGAAAAACTAAAGAATTATTACAGAAAACTCTCACCTTTAATGTTTCCTCTAAATAAAAAAAGAAGGTCCGTTTTATTAACTATTGTTTTATGTGTTTCGAGCTAAAATTAATGGGTAGAAAGATAAGTGTTCTTCATCATGGAATTCATAAATTTCTATTATGAATAAGATAAGTATATCCCTTGAGGATAAGCTTACATGTAATTTGAGGAATTCCAAACACACTCTCTACCCTTATTATCAATTATATTTATTAAGAGTAAGTGATTGGATCATGAAAATATGAGATTGAGGGGGAGTTATTCTTTCACTTCAACTTTCTATTGTGTTTTTTGAAGTGGGTAAAAAGATTATGTATTTAATGTCATAAGATTTACTATATTTAGAATTGATAATATATAATCACGGTATCATGTGTAAGTATTTTTAATAGATATGTTATACAAACTTGGTTATTTTAGTCTTGTTCTTTACAATAAGTTAGCCCACATTGATTGAGAGTGGATTAACTAATGGCTCTTCTCCACGTATCAAGTGATATCATCCCTTTATTATAAAAAGAATATATTTCTGAAAACAAATATGATATGAGAAGAACCCACTTTTCATTTTCAATTGATGATATATAAGGTGGAGAAAATAGGAAAACTGCATATTTAAATTTATGATGTGATTAAATATTGACAATGAAAGAAAAAGGGGTATATTATTAGAACCAAGTGTTTCATTTATAGTCAATGGATTTCAATGAGTAAATATGTGAATGTTTTTTGATTTGGTGATTATTAGATAATTGTTATGGATTCACTTTATGTAATTTGATGTAATTTTTATAAAATTCTTCTTATAAGTATTTATGGTTGTTTGAATTGACCTTAAAACTTAAATACTTTTGCAAAAGGAATTTTTTAAAGTACACAATTTTTAAAACAAGTAAAGGCCATGAAAATATTTATTTTCATGTGGAATTAAAAAAGGGGATATTAATATTACCATACAAAAGAAATATGATTGCGTGATGAGGTAAAGGAAACCATAAAAAATAAATTATATTTATATATTTTTCATGAAGATGAATTTGGTGGTGAGTATATATCATGTGGAATATTTGATATTTCAATAACAATTCTAATCTCAATATTTGGTAAATATTATGGCCAACCACCTAAGAGAGATAAAGGGACCTCATGAAAGACACTCCTTATGTGGGATGAAAGATAAACCAGTAGCCAATGTGTTAGTGGAAGAATTGGATGAGATCGTGCATGCACATGGAGGTGAATGGGAGAATATCAGTGGTACCACCATACAAGTCGGCACAATGGTGGATTGAGCTACCATGGGTCAGTGCCAATGGGATCTTAGGAGTGGACCATGGTACTCACTACTACTGAATATATGGAATGAGAAGGTTGATATAGAAGCTACATACTAATAGAGAAAGTGATATGGGTTTGTATTACAAAGGGGTATTGTTCCTCCCCTTAAAATTTTATGCATATTTCATTCATTGTCTAATCATTCCCAACTGATTCATCAGATCGAGTTCTGTTGTACCTTATTTATACAATGATTTAGGGTTATTTAATGCACGGTTATACCACTATAAATACACCTTTGTGATAATTCTAAATCCATGATCCATGATTAAGAATTCACCCATGCTTGAGTTATTATCCCATGATGAAAATCTTTACTCAATGTTGACTCTACCAATAATAATCATTCACGGAGGCATGTTTGATAAACATTAAGACACATAACTCCATGAATTAATTGCATAATCTCAAATTTTGATCTCAGGTGATAAATTATTAGTATTAATACATAGTTATGATCAAAATTCAATATGCATGAAGTTTATCTAACAAGAATATTCATTAAATGAGAGAATGAAAATTTTCATGTTAGAGAATCTAGTGTTTGTGAAATTTATTTTCAAAGTGATACTAATATTTTTTTCATTCATTATAATGAAATCATAAGAATAAATAAGGAGTCATTGACACTGCCTATTTCATAAATAAGAATCTGTCTGAAGAAATAGAGTGGATGAGTCCCTGAGTATTTATTTATGTCACGTTAAGAGTAATGAATAGAACTTAAATCCATCAGGTATTAAAAATGAGATTTATTCTTGAATTCATTGTGAGTCATGAAGTTTTATGCCTCGTGAATAAAATTATATACCAAAACCTAACAAGAATTTGAGATACATTTCATAAATATGAAAAAATACCCCCAAAATATAATGTGTCATTCAATGAGGAATATAATACCCAAACAACCAGTAATTATTTATGTTTGAAATGGTAAAATATGATACCCATATTTTGGGTATTCATATTTAAGATTAAGTAGAATAAATGTTTCATCTATATATATATTTAAATGGATGATTTAAATAGAGGATTTAAATTAGGGATTTAAAATTATTTAATAATGAGATATTATCACATATACCATTATTGTTTTGTGCAAAACAAATTGTACATATATGTGATGAAGAATAGTGTGATAAATTTAAATACTATTTTAGAAAAAGAGATACAAAAAAATATTTAATAAATAAGGTGATCCAAAGACATGAGTTCTTGAGTCATAAAATATAGAGGAGAATCTATATTGCACCAAATCTGAATGGTGTCTAAATACCAGCATTGCTGAAGTTATTGTGGATGTACACAAGGAAGGAGAAACCATATTTCTAATGGAGGAAGTCTATCTAAACAAATAATTCATCATTATATTAATAATTATAACTTTTGATTACATTATAGGGAATAAGGAGTCTCCATTAGATTCTGGAGTATGAGAGGGCACAATGGATTTTTGGTTGTTTTTGAGAGGGTATAGTAGATTTTTGTTTCATTGTATTTAGTTGTGTAGATAGTAAATAATATTTTTGTGTGGGGTAAAACCAAATTTGAAAGTAGTATGCCTTTCATACAAACCTTATAAATATTATGTACTTCTCTCTCATTCATTACAACTGCACTTGAGGGAGTATTGTGAGTTTATATTGAGTGGATCAAGAACCTGAACAAAGTTCAAGAGGTTGAATTTAAAAAGATAATATACAAAATGAGGCTACCAGGGACTCACCCCCCCCCCCCCAACCACTCAATGGAACATAATTGTTCCTTGGGATCTATAATTGGTATTAGATCATGGTTACCTGTAAATATGCAGTAATTTTTGAATATAGAATCAATTAAGGATTTCAATCAGTTTATTACACATATTTCAAGAATGTACAAAAGGGTAATGTTATGATGAAAGAAAATATTTTCCAAAGAATAATATGATGAAAGGAGAAGAAATCATACTCGTTACCATTCATGAGAAAAATTAGAATAAAAAGAATTCATCCCATAATTTGTGCTCTCTGGTCAAGGTAAAATATGAACCTAATGTTATTTTTGATTCTAACCTTAATATTGAGAAATAATGTAAACTTTTGGAATCAATGTTGGTTCTAAAAAATAAATGTGACTCTATTAATAGATATACAACATCCTTAAGTTTATATTCCAAATAATAATCATGCAATTATAATTAAGGTCAGTATAAAATCATGAATGTATTTTACAACTCAATAGTAATATATTTTTTCCTAGAAAATAGAAGATTGACAAGAGAAGAAGTGGTCTTGAAACTCATGACAATAAAATGGGAACCAAGATGAGGGATCTCTCTTAAGAAATTATAAATAAATTTCCCATATAAAAGTAGATTAATGTTATGATTATATCTCTAAAAAAGAAACTTAAAGAAAAGAGAAAATCAGGTGTGTATTCTACTTCAAATATGAGACTAATTGTTTCTCAATTATATAGGAAAGATATGAAAATGAGAGACTTTGAGGATAAGATGAACACATCTGAAGAAAAGTTAAATATATATCCAAAATATACCTCAACTTTTTAGCAATAAATAGGAACCCAAATATGAAATCCGTAAGTAATGTTTTCTCCCATGAAAAATCAACAAATATGACTCCACAAAAATTAAAAACACAAAAATGTTTCTATTGTGGAAAATTTGGGCACATTATGAGTATATGTTTTTAAGATAATAATTACAAATATCTAAAAAAACTCTATTACTTCCAACATCTCAAAAAAGGAGTGACCAAATGATGTATGAATTTTTTTGTAAATGTTTTATTTGTTTTAACCTCAATTATATAGAAAGGTATTTCAATTGGAGGAAGGAATGGAAGGGTAAATAATCCATAAGGAGACACCCAACTCCTATAACTTATAAGGAATTTTATTATCATATAAAAAGAATTATTAAGATAGAAAATAGGTTCAATGTTATAGAGGATAATAAGGAGACTCATAAAATTTTGTTTCAAGTACCAATATTCAATTACTCACAACAACAACTTTGGAATCAAAGAAGTCAAATTTGGAAGAAAAAAACAATAGGTTTTACCAATTATAAATGAGGAGGAAAAAGGTGTTCCAAATAAAGTGGAAATTTATTATAATGAAATATTTGTGCAATCCATTAATCATATCAAAAAGAAAAAAACACATTCTATACTAATCTTAGATAGAATAATAAATAAGGATTATATAAAATTCTCACCTTCAATGTTTCCTCAAGAAAAAACATGAAGTTCCTCTTTATTCCCTATAACTTGTTTCTTAGATAACATTTAGGTAATTGAATAAGAAGTGTTCTTCATCATGGAATTCATCAATATCAACAATTAAGAAGATGGTTACATTCCATGAGAGTGAGATTAAATGGAACTTGATGTATTCCAAACACACTATCAACACTTATTATTAATTATATTTATTAAGGGGAAGTGATTAGTTTATGAACATATGAGAGAAATCTATAATTTTTCTTACACTTGAACATTCTAACGTGTTTCTGGAAGCTTGTATGGGGTTATGTATTTTATGTATTAAAGGTGTTCATGAGGATAATTTCAAATATATAAGTATGGTATCACATGTGAGTATTTGTTATGGGCATCTTACAAAAAAATTCACTCTTATTTTACACATAGGGTTAGCCTATATAGAATTATAGTTGATTTAGTAAAGGCTATTTTTAAAATATCGTGGTATATCATCACTTTTTTAAAAAAAAATAGAACATGTTTTTTATAATAAATACGAGATGGAAATACCCTGACTGTCCTTTGAATTTGATAATCTTTAAGGGGGATAATAACTGAAAAACCACATACTAAAATTTATGATGTGAAATAATATTGACCACAAAAGACAAAGTGGGGAATTATTGGAACCAATTGTTGCATTTATTGTCAATGTTTTTCAATGAGTCACTTTGTGAATTTGTTATGAATTGATGTTTCTTAGAGGATTTTCTTGGATTCACTTTATGGCATTGGATTTCAGACCTGGAAAATTATTCTTTTAAATTTGGATGAACGTATGAATTGATCTTTCATATTAAAGAATTGTGAAAAATGATTTTTTTTTAATTAGTAAAGTTTTAATCAAGTGAAGAACATGAAAATATTTATTTTATTTATTAATTTAAGAATAGGATATGAATATTACCCTAGAAAAGAAATATTTTTTAATGAGGAGTTAATGGAATCCATGAAAAATAAATAATACTTATATATTTTTCGTGAATATTTGTTTGGTGATGAGTATGGAACTATTCATATATTTGATATTTGGATAACTCTTTTAATCTCAATGTGAAGTAAAAATTATGGCCCGCTATAAAATCCAGTGAAAGGGGGCATATGTAAGCCACTGCTTAGGTGGGAAGCAAGGTCGACCTTTAGAAAATGTGATAATGGAAATAGAGTATGAGAGTTTATATGTATGTGGAGTCTAATGGGAGAATTTTAGTGGATCCACCATGCAGGGTGGCATATCAGTGGAAATATTCGGTATGGGTTAGTACTAGTGGGATTTCATGAGTAGACCCTGGTATATGCTTCTGCAAAATAGATGGATCCCAAAAGATAATATATAAGTTCCAAACCACTTTAGAAAGTGGTGTGGGTTGGGTGAACCATGGGGAGTTGTTCTTTATCATTAAAAGTTATGAATATTTCATCCACTATATGATCATTCCCATCTGATCCATCAGAGCCATTTGGTCGAGGTGAGTTTTATCTTCTTCATACGGTGCTTTATGGTTCTTCAAGAAAAGTTTATTCTACCAATAATAAACTATGATGATCCTGATAAATCCCTGACCCTTGATCAATAATTTTTCTATGCTCGAGTTGTTATCCTATGATGAAAATATTTTCTTAAGTCTGACTTTATGGATGATAATCAATAATTGAGGGATTTTTAGGATCCATGCACACATATACTACCATTAATGTGTCTATCAATCATGGACCATGATCTCTAGTGATAAATTCTTGATATTAAGGAATACGTATGATGTAAATTAAATATTCATGAAGTTTTACTTGCATGAATATCTAATGAATGAGAGAATGAGAAATTTATTATATGAGAATCAATTGTTTTTTGCATTAGTTTTCAAAATGATAAATATACCGAGTCATCTATTATAATTTGTTCACATGAATAAGTGAGGATTCTTCAACATTTATTGTATGATAATGAAGAATGTTAATGATAAAATAGATTTGTTGAGTCCCCGAGTATTTTATTATGTCACAGGAAGAGTTGTGAACAGAACATGAATCCTTCGTGTTTCAAAAATTATATCAGATGCATGCATGCAGGATGATTTCATGTGAACATAATAATATACCCAAACCACTTAGGTATTTGGGATGAATTCCACGAATATGGGAAAATACCCATGAAATATAATGGGATATTAAAATAAGAAATATAATACCCAACTAACCAATAATTATTTATGTTTAAATTGATTAAATATGATAATCAAACTTTGGTTACTCCTATTCATGTTTAAGGAGACTAAATTTTTTATTTCTAAAAAAATTTAAATGGATGATTTAAATATAGGATTTAAATGATGTATTTTAATTTGTATAACAATGATATATTATCACATGAATAATTATTGTTTTGTGGTGACTAAATTTTCTATTCATGTTATGAATAATATTGTGCTGAATTGAAATATTATTTTAGAGAACCTGATACAAAAAAGTATTGAATAAAGATGGTGATCCAAAGATAGGATTTTTTGAGAATTAAATGATTGAGGATAATCAAGGTTTCAAAAACTCTAGAAGGAGTCATAAGACTAGAATTATTGAAGTTTTTTAGTAAGTACACAAGGAAGGAGAAACAAGATTTATTATAGGAGAAGACTATCTAAACAAGAATTTATCTCTAACTCTGGAAGTATAAGTCTCTAGTAAAATCTGGAGAAGAATGAGTCTCTAGTGGATTCTTGGGAAAGAGAGGTAATAGTGGATTTTGAGTCCTTGTATAGAGGATTTGGTGTATTTTTTGTAGTTGTAATCAATTTTGGAGATAGTGAAGAATCTATTTAGGGATATTAATAACATGGAAAAGGAGTATGGATTTTATTCAAACCTTTTAAAAAATGTGTGCTTATCTCTCTATAATTACATCTATGCTCAAGGTAATATTGAGAGTTACTATTGAGTGGATCAAGAACCCAAAAAAATTTCATGAGGTTGAATTTAAAAAAAGATTTATTAAAGGTGGAAACCATTGATTCACCCTTCGCTCAGTGAAACATAATTATTCCTTGTTCTATTTTATTGGAATTGGAGATATGTTACCTCTAATGATCCAAGAAGTTATGAGGTTGAAATTAGATAAGGATTTCAAAGAGTTCATTACCCTAATTTCTAGAATGTATAAAATTGGTAAAATGAATAAGAAATGAAAATATTTCCTTAAGAATAATATGATAAGTGGAGATGAAATCAATCTTCTTAACTTTCATGTGAATAATAAGTAGATGAAGTTATCCTATAATTTTTACCCTCCAGTCAAGTAAAAATCTAAAAAAAATTATTTATAATTCTAACATTCATGTGGAGAAATAATGTGATCTTTCATACTCTCTCTTGTATATGAAAAATAAATGTTTTTATGGTGATGTAGAGTCAATAACATCAAGTTTATATTCCAACTAATGCTCATTGAATGATAAATAAGTTCAATGGATAATTATTCATGAAGATTATTATTAAATGGTGAATGATTTATCCTTGGAACATAAATGATTAAGAAGAGATGTAGTGGCTGTGTAACTCAATAAAAAATAAAATGGTAACTAATATGAAGAATTTTTACCAATAAAATCTAAATAAAATGGCCATATAAAATCATATAAAGGATATCATAATATCTTTCAAGACCAAACATGAAGAAAAGAGACAATCAGGTACATATGGTACTTAAAATATGAAAGTAATGGTTTCTTAGTTAAAATATAATGATATTAAAATAAGATATCTTGAAAAGAAAATGAACTCATTTAAAGAGAATATAAATTACTCTCTAAAATATGTCCTAAATTTTTTTAGAAATAAAGAGGAACCGAGATATGAAATCTAAAAGTAAATTTTTGCCCCATGAAAAATATATAAATATGGTTCCATAAAAAATAAAAGAATAAAAATTATTCTACTTTGGAAAATCTGGAAATATAATGAGTATTTGTTTTGAAGCTAACAAGCCCAAGGATGTTAAAAGAACTCTAGTCGTGTCAATATCTCAAACAAGGGGAGACTAAATAAGGTATGAATTTTTGGGTAAATGTTTCATTTCTCTAACATTGGTCACATAGAAAAGTATTTTACTTAGATGAAATCAGTGAAGGGTAATGAATATATATGAAGAAACTCCACTCCAATGAATTACAATGAAGTTTATTTTCCTATAAAAACATGTTAATATGAAAAATAGGTTCAATATTTTGTAAGATAAAAAGGAGTCTCAAAAATGGTGTTTGATGTATCAAAATATGATCATTCACAATAAATCTTTTTGAGGAAAACAATTCAAATTTTGAAGGAAAAAAAATAGGTTGTGTTAGCTATGAAGGAGGTGTAAAAATAAATTCTACATAAAGAGTAAATTCATGAGAATGAAATATGCATGAATTTGATGAAACATGTCAAAAAAAGAATAAAATATATTACATAATAATCTAGTAAAGAATAAGAAATAAGGTTGAGATAAAAATCTCACCTTTAATTTTTCCTATAGAGAAAAAAATAGATTCCTCCTTATTCAATGTTATTTATGTGTTATGAGATAACAAGAAAATAATTGGAGGAGAATTTTTCTTCATCATTGAATTAATAAATTTTTATGATGAATAAAATTAGTGAATCCATTGAGGGGGATCTCATATGTTGGTTTAGGTATGACAAACACACTCTCAATCCTTATTTGCAGCTATATTTATTAAGGGGAAGTGCTTAGTTATTGAAAATATGAGACAAAGGGTGGTTTATTCTTACACTTCAACTTTATAATGTATTTTTTTAAGTGTGTGGAGGATCATTTTTTTCATATCTTAAAAGTCCCCATTTTGATAATTCATAATATATAACCACGGTATCACAAGTTAGTATTTATTATTGATAGTAAAGACTACCTTGGTTATTCCACTCTTGTTTTCTACATTGGGTTATACCAAGTAGACTTAGAGTTTATTGACTAAATACACTTTTCCATGAATTAAGTGATATCATAACCTTTTAAAAAAAAGATATTATATTTTTTATAAGGAAGATAAATTGAGAATACCCCACTTGTCATTTTCATTTGATAATATATCATGGGAGGAAAATTTGAAAACCATGCATTGAAATTTATGATGCGAAGAAATATTAAAAATAAAATACAAAGGGGGGTTATTGAAACCAAGTGGTGAATTTAATATCAATGGTTTTAAATGATTCAATATGTGAAGTTTTTGTGATTCTTGGAGAAATTTTAGGGATCCAATTTATGGAATTGAATCTCATGCTTTAAAAATACATCTAATAAATTCTGGTATTTTTTTTAATTTATATTTCATCTTAGTGACTTGTGAAAATGGAATTTGTTAAATTTTACAATTTTTAAAATAAGTGAATATCATGAAAATAATCATTTTTGTAATGAAATAAATAGTAGGATATAAATATTATAATGAAAAAGGAATATATTTTCATGAGAATTTAAAGTAATCTATGAAAAATAAATAATATTTATATGTATTCCATGAAGTGGAATTTGGTTGTGAGTTTGGATCTTGTGGAATATTTGATAGCTGACTAACTCTATTAATATCAATTTTAAGTGAAAATTATGGACAACTACCTAAGTTAGCTAAATGGACCTTGTGAAATATACTTATTAGGTGTGAAGAAAGGTCAACCTTTAGCCAATATGGTAGTGGAAGGAGAGGCTGATAGTGTGACCAATTATGGAGTCACATGAGAGAATATCAGTGGAACTACTATGCAACGTGGCATGGCGATGGACAGAGCTCTCCTGGGTTGGTGTATGTGGTATTTTGGGAGCATACCTTGTTACTCACTTGTATCGAACTGATGGAATGCATAAGATAATATGGAATTTCCAGACCATTGGAGAAAGTGATGTGGGTAGGGTGAAACATGGGGTATTGTAACTCTACCAAAAATTTAATTTATATATCATTTATTGCACCATTAATAAATAAAAGTGATCATTCTAAAGCCACATGACAAAATTAATAATCCTTCTAGGCTCATGCTATTATCCCATTATGAAATTATTTTTTGAATGATGACTCTATAGATGAGAATCATGCACGGAGGAATTGTTTATATCCAAGCACACACTGACCACCATTAATGAGTTGAAAAATATCATATGATGATATGTAATGGTAAATTCTTCATATTATTACATTTTTATGATAAAATTTTAATATTAATTTAGTTTCACTCATGTGAATATTCATCAAATGAGATAATGATAAATGTTGGTCTCCAGTTCAACTCTGGGAACAAATGAGGGTTTTTCTCTCGTTCCTCCAATGACTCTCCTCTGCAGGTGATGATGGCGGCTACCATGCCGGCCCCTCCCCCCTCAGTAGGGGAGGGGGAATCATCATTCCATAGGAGATAAAGGACTTTCCAACCCTTTTCTAATCCGGAGTTCCTCCCTCCTTTCCAGAATTTCACTTTAAACCCTAAGGGTCCAGATCTGCTCGATGGGGTGCCGAATCTTCAACTTTCTTCTTCTGAGATTATGGAATCCTCTAGCTTATTGAATATCACTCTGTTGGACCAGTTCAAGAACAATAGTCCTTCTGTGGATGACTTCGATTGATTCGTTTTTGGATCGTGGGGTCTCCAGGAATGCACGGTGGTTGGTCTTCTTGACAATAAGCAAATTATATTTCATTTTGAAATAGAGGATGTTCTCATTCAAGCATGGTCGAGGTCTCCTAGCTACTTCAAAGGTACTCTATTTATACTTCTTCGTGGGTCTTTTGATCTTCATATGAACTATGACTCACCTTCAATCGTTGTTTGGCTAAGTGTTCCCAATCTTCCATTACGTTTTCAAAATCTGTCGATTATTCGAATGTTGGGAAACATGGTAGGACGATTTTAATGTTCTGATAGTCACACTAAGGTGGTCTTCCATCCAGTGAACCCCTAGGTATGCATTGAGATTGATGTGTCGTGCACACCGTTCGACTTTGTTTGGATTACAATTGGTGAAGAGTATCGGTGTAGACAGTGAATTTTTTATGAATATTGGACCGAGTTTTGTGATTCTTGCAGGAGGTTGGGCCATTCAACTGAGGTATGTCGAAGGGGAAATCCCCCACGATTGAGGGAGAACCTCTATAAAGGGAAATTTGTTCTAGTGAGTACTGATGATGAAATCCGATTGGGGGCGGGCTTAGAGATGGGTACTGAGCTGAGATCATTAGGGCATGTTGACAGAGGAAGGGACGCTGATGGGGCAAGCCCAGCTTTGAATGGTAAACCAGCTGAGCCTCGTAAGGTGACTCTTGAGAGCAGCAGTCATGACTTTGGAGCTAAAGGAGGTAAGGGGCATAACCCGAAGGATGCTGGTAATTTTATCAGGTTAAGGTAGGAGGTTGAAGCCTCCACTTTCTCTTTGGTCAGCGAGTGCGTAGGGAAGGTTGGGGTTGGGGGGGTCTTTGCTTTATACTAATGTGGTTAGCTCATTTGGTGCCAAGGAACCTAAAGGCTTGGACCCTTTCGCTCCACCTTTTCTTTCTTTGAGTAATAGTTTTGATGGTTTGTCTATTGGTTAGATGGCTGAGGGTATGGAGGTGTCTGGTCTTTCTAGAGGGATCGCTGGTGAGGAGGATCTTGAGACACAACTGGTTGAAGTCTTGGAAAATGTTCTCACTGGTGACTTGGGACATCCAGAGAGTCATCCAGTTGAAGTTTTCAGAGATACTACAGGGGATGTGGCTCCAAGAGGCAGTCAGTGGAGGTTACATGGGCTGGAGACAGGGGGCCTGATGTTGGTGGTGTGACAGCGGTGGACAACCACTCAGTGGACAAGTGCTCCAATTTGGTTGAATCAGATAGAAGTCTGGATAATCAGGGTGGTGGTGGTGTGAAGGAGGCTTCTACAGTGGTTGTGGTTAATGTGTTTATAGAGGGTGAACACCTTCCTTTGATGAAGAACAATACTCCAGACCATCAGAGGGAGAAACCCACTGGGAGACCTGGTTTGGATTAGGGGGATCATTTTTATAAAGAAAAGGGGATCTTTGGGGGAGGTAAAGAAAATGTAAGTTGTCCAGTGGGTCGTTCATTTAGCGAGGTTGTTCAAGGTGGGAATTAGCCCTTTGTTTCAGTTTAAGGGCTTGTTTCGGCTACTCCAAGAAGGCATCCAATGAGAGATTATTCTTACCTCCCATGGCCGATGTGGACTAGGTTAGCCTTTAAGAGGAATATCAAGTGTAGGATCGAAATAGTGATGTAGATGCTCAATATACAAGAGGGGGGTGAATTTTACACTTTAAAATTTTCATTAAACAAGGAAAGATCTCATTTTAACAAAGTTAAACTATGAAAATTTACAACACCTCTAACACCAATTGAAGGATTGGTATAGGGTATGAAGTTAGAAACTTCTAGTTATATGCACTTTCTTGAATATGGAAAGTGATTCCGAAAAAGTGGTTCCGGAAAAATGGATCCCGAAATTTAAACTTAACCAAAGTTTACAATATGAGATTCTACCTTAAATCATATAGAATCTAAACTAATCAGAGTACAAGTGTAATTAAAAATAAGAATGTTATACTTTCCTAACAATATGAAATACAGCGGAAAACATGTAGTAGAACTACTAGTAACAATATATAAGTCTTTTAACCCAAAGAGAAGGGTATCCAACAACATTGGATAGAGGTCACTTGATTTATACTTTCAAGCAAGTCTGTCTTACCCTCACCAGGGAAATCCCTTGATACGAAGATCGGTCTCTCTGTCTTGCTATCCCCATAAGCTCTCAACTTCAAGGTAGTTGGAACCTCTGTCTTCCTCAGCAAGGAATCCCTCGAACATCAAGGTAGTCGGCACCTCTGTCTTCCTATCCCTGGAAGCCCTCGAATGTAATCACCAACATTTGGAGTTTCACGAAGTAATCTAAACGAGCGATTCAGTACGCACATAGCATGGAAAGATTCTCTCTCTAGAAATCACCTTAACAGTGTGTGGTCTCTAGAGTGATCAACTCATTGTTGAGCTCTTTCAAATGATCTCCTATTTATAGTCTCGGTTGGAACAGTCGGCTCCCTCTTCCAACGGTCATATTTTCCTTGAATTTTGGAGGGACCTATACACATGCCACTAAACCAACGGTTTGTTAGAAATAGAATGTATGACATCGTTTATAACAAAACATGTGTAACTAAAGGCATGACATCATTTTACAATGAAACAAGTGTAAGTATATGTAAAATTAGAATTCGGAGTGTAAGAAAATAAAAGTTCGGAGTCTAATCAAAATAGAATTAGGATTACATGATAAAAAGGATATTTGGATTCTGTTTTATAGGAATTTGGAACCTAAATTCTATGAAAATCTGTAGTCTTAATTTCTAAGGAAATTCAGAGTCGGGTTTCACCAGAGTTCAAAATCTGAACTTTCGGAGTTCGGAGTTGAACTTGTAGAAGTTCGGAGTCGAACTCATAAAATTTCAGAGTCTAACTCATAAAAGTTTGGAGTCGAACTAATAAAAGTTCATAGTTGAACTTAGAAAAAATTTGGATTCTAACTAGTAAAAGTTCAGAGTCGAACTTAGTAAAAGTTCAGAGTCGAACTTAGTAAAAGTTCGGAGTCGAAATCATAAAAGTTCGGAGTCTAGGATTCAGAGTTTAACTTTGTAAGAGTTCATATCCAAAATTTGGAGTCAAACTATATGAGAGTTTGTATCTAGAATTTGGAGTCGAACTATATGAAAGTTCTTATCCAAAATTTGGAATGGAACTTCATTTGAGTTCGTATCCAGAATTCGGAGTGGGACTTCATTACAGTTATCATCCAGAATTCAGAGTAAAACTTCATTACAGTTCTCATCCAGAATTCGGAGTGGAACTTTATTATAGTTCTCATCCAGAATTCATATCCTAAAATAGAATTCTGCATTCCTTAGTATTATATGATTCCTAGGTTATTAATCTGATTTTTATTCTTAAGAAAAAATATTGATATGTGTAAGAAAAACCAGGTTATGGTAAATTTCTTTAAGGAAAGAAATTTTACTTAGGGAAGTAAAATATGGATTTTCTTAAGTATAAGGTGTTTGTGATTTTCAAAACAATAAGGAATGGAAAAGTCGTAAGGAAAACCATATTGACTCAACAATCTCCCCCTTTTTGGAAAGCACAAACATCCTTACTAAAAAGAATATAAGGACTTTGAAAATTTTCATTAGAACGTTGAAATTAAAACTTCTCCCTTTGTTCATGGATGATAGTGAATACAACTAACTCCCCCTTAGGCATTGAAACTCTAAGGATTGGATTCTAAATTTCTGTAGTGGAGTTTTCATTATCATTTGAATGAAAAAATTTGTAGTGAGAAACTCCCCCTTACTTTAAGGATATCTTCACTTATAAATTTATCTTCTTCATTTTAAATTTTTCCTTCTCCTCTTTTAAGTGATTATTTTTCCATCTCCCCCTTAGGAGTAGTTATTTTTCCTTCTCCCCCGTTGTGATTTTCAAAAAGAATTGAAGGGAATGGAAAAGAAAATATGGTACCTGAAATATTAGTATATAACAAGATATAACCAACCAAATTTTCATTAGAGTAGAGAAAATGTTTACAAAGAAAGACAAATACAACAAAAGATCGGAGTGGATTTATTTTTCCTCCTTTTACTTTGGGATCAGCTTCTTCAACAAGGTGTTGAGATTCTTAAAGTCTCTTTGGTCTTCCTCAGCTTGCCTTTCCAAGGCTTTTATCCTTTCTTCTTGGTCTTTCAAAGCTTCTTCCTGAACCTTCATGGACTATTCCTGCATCTTCACTAGCTCATTTTTCTTTACTAGTCTTTTCTCAAGCTCAATCCGGAGATTTCTATCGCTTATAAAATTTTGAGCAAGAGAATTAGCCTTATCATTTAGTTCCTTCACTTGTTGAATCTGAGAACTCTACTCAATAATCAGCTCATCTTGAAGATTCTTAATCTTTTTATCCTCGGTGTCAAATGCATCTTTTACCTCATTCTGAAAATTATCATAGTCAGTCATGTCTTCTTCAACTTTATTAGACCACAATGTTATTTTGCTGCAAGTCTTACTATGATCATCATAATTGATAAGAAAAATTCTATGGTCAGACTTAATCTCTATACACTTATCCATCACCATGGATAAGACTTTTGATTTCTGATTCAAACTATGTTGCATCGTCTGGCATCTGGAGTCTATGGTGGGGAAAAATTAGAATGGTGTCCACCAACTTCTTCAAAGACTCCACCACAAAATCATGACCAAGAGCTGATGACTCCGAATCAGATAATTCTCTTGGAGATTTTTCTTCTTCAATTTGCACCAGTTTCCTCTTAGAAGAACCACCAACCTCCTTCTTCCTGAAAATATCTTTTGTTGGCGTATCCATCGGAACTTGCTTCACCTTGTCAGCTTGTAGAATGGGTTGATCATTTGGGGACTCTTCCTCACTTTCTGATAGTTTCACAATCTGGTCTTCATCAGGTTTCTCTTTTTCTACCTCTTCTTTAAGGAAATTCTTCTCATAAGATTCTTCCCTATCAGATGAAACATTTTTCTTCTCTTCTTCTTGATTATCTTCATCCTTCCCACTTTCTTTCTCAACTTCTTTTCCCAGAGTAGGTAATTTTTCGGATTCAGCCTTTTCTTTATACTCTTCTACTTGTTTGATCAATTCATCCAGATCAACACTTCCTTCTTCTTCTTCTTCTTCTTCTTCTTCAACAACCACTTCTTCTACTTCTTCAACTACTTCTTTACCCTTTGATTTTTCTGTAGTTACATAGTTCTTACCAGGAGTTTCTGGTAAATATGGTTGGAAATTGAAGGTTTCCAAAATGGGAATTTGATCAGAAGCTATTTCATTATCTCCCTAACAGATATTGCACCACTTCAACTTCAGACAACATCCTTTTCAACTTCTTTTTTTTCCTGCCTTTCTTAATTCTTCTGTAGCTTTCTCTTTTAAGGCCTTAGCTTCTGCAGGGTCCAATCTGAATTGTGGATCCCCTTCTTTCCTCATTTCCTTGTCTTCCCTCCACTTGGCTGCCACTTCATCTATATATGTTTTCTGCTTCATCAATTTGGGAGGAGTAGAATGAGTTTCCTTATCTTTGAGAGTTTTTTCTTCAGCATCCACTTCCTTAAGCTTTCTCTTCTTCCTTGCCTTTTTAGATGGTTCTGGAGTTTATTAATCTTTCTGAACTGCCTCAGCCTCTTCCATAGATAAAGGATATAATTCTCCGGATTCACTAGAAAAACCCATCTCCATCCTCTTCATTGTATCATCACTAACCAGCATAAGCTTACAATTCCTAACTTTTAACTTGCATGCAACTTTGAAAGACTCTAAGCACCAAACTATCAACTTTGATAGAAAGTCTGGATATATAATGATTTGGGCTCTTAAGTTCCCTTCTTTTATATTCTTAATTGTAATCAAGACATGCCTCATCAAATTTATTTTCCTTAGATTTACCAGGAAATCTAGGATATAGATGTCACTCTTCTTCAGATTATCCTTGTCACCACTTCTTGGTACGAGAAAACCTTGTACCCATAGATGAAGAATCTGATTATTCGGAGTGAGATGAGAAATCTTATCCATCTTGGTATCTTTAAGTCCAATACATTTCAATGCATCCACCTTGTTGAAGCTTCCTTGCTCATCCGGAAGCTTATGTGAGCAAAATTCAGCTTCCCCTTCGTAAGGTAAACCCAAAAAGCTTATAGCCATTGTGTAGGATAATTTCTATGTCTTACCATAAGACTTTAAAGAAGAAAGCTATCTGTCATCTTTCTGCTAGAAGGAAACTGACTCATAGAACTCGACAAGTAAGTCTGTATAAACTGGATCTTGTTTTTCTGACCTAGACAAGAAAACATCTTCCCAACCATTCAATCTGATATTCTTGGTTATAAGGGAATCAAACTTGTAGAAATCCGGATGCAATAACCATTCTCTAAAGACTAACCACTTTGAAATTGGATTTGAGGTAGACATTTCTTGATATGTAGCTTCAACAGACATTCAGAGTGGAGAGTTCTGGAAGATTCGGAACAACTTTGACAAAGATCAGAACGGCCCTTAAGAAAAGAGTTAGGGCTTCGAGATGCGAAAGCTTTGAAAAACTGATGTGGGAAGACTCTTAGATCCCCCTTTATGTAGGCGAAGGAGGTGAACTTTGGTCTTCGAAAAACCATCTAAAGGTGGAAAAACCATTTGATCTGATCTGACGGTTGAGAACATTCCCACAAGGAAAACTTGACTCCGATCTTTTGAGGTTTTAGGAAAAACATTCAGATTTAAGAAAAACTAGAATCCAAATAATCTAAAACTCATAGGAAAATACCAGCAAGAAAAATATGACTAAGAAAATTTAAGTAAGGAAATCATACCTTTAGGATTGGATAGAAAGATTGTTTGTAATTGATAATATTCTTCTTGAAAAAAAACTCATTATGAAAAATCTTGATTATTAAAGTTCATTATGAAATTTCTCATTATGAAATTTCATTACGAAAATTCTCATTATGAAAGTTCATTACAAAAATTCTCATTACAGAAAATATATTACGGAAGTTCATGTTCTGGAAATTTTCATTATGAAAACTTTAGTTCTGGAAATTTCCATTACGAAAATTTCAATTCTGAAAATTTCTATTCCAAGAATTTCCATTTTGAAATTTCCATTCTGAGAATTTCAATTCCAAAATTTCCATTCTGATATTTCTTTTCAAAGATTTCAATTCCGAGAATTTCTTTAAAAAACTTGTTACAAAAAAAATTAGTTACATAAGTTTGAAAAGAAAACCATCAATGAAAAATTTTGATTAAACTATCATGCAAATGTACTCCCCCTATGAGAAAGAGTTTATTAATATAAGGAGAATTGTTCAATCAAGAAGTTAATGAAGAAAGATTACCTTAAAGTTATTATTCCTAACTTCTGTTTAATGTATTCAAATCTATCGGAGGGTAATGATTTTGTGAAAATATCAGCAAGTTGATCTTGCATTTCGAAAAACTGAAGAATGATATCTCCTTTAAGTGTGTGATCCAAAAGTTAGTGATGCCTAATATCTATGTGCTTTGCATGAGAGTGATGTGAAGGGTTTTTACTAAGGGAAATGGCACTTTTGTTATCACACAAAATTTGAGTCTTAGTAAAACTCAAGCCATATTTTGTGAGTGTGTGTTGCATCCACAACACATGAGCACAACAACTTACAGCTACTATATATTCAGCTTCAGCAGTGGAGAGTGCAACTGAGTGTTGCTTCTTACATGACCAATAAACTATTGAATCTCCTAAGAAATGAAAAGTTCCGAATGTACTCTTTTTATCCATTCTACATCCACCAAAGTCAGCATCTGAAAATATTTTTAAAACAAAATCATTTCCAGAGGTATAAAATAATCCTAGATCCATGGTTCCCATTAGGTAATGAAAAATTCTTTTCACTGCCTTTAAATGAGACTACTTAGGATTGGATTGATATCTTGCACATAAGCATACTAATAACATCAAGTCTGGTTGAATAGCTGTCAAGTATAGTAGGATTCCTATCATACCTCTAAAAGATGTTTGATCTACTATTTCCCAGCTTCATCAACATCTAAAGAGTCTGAGGTACCGATGGGAGTACTTATACTCTTAGTGTTACCATATCCAGAATTTTTAAGAAGATCTTTAATATACTTATGTTGAGATATATAGGTTCCTTCGGGTTTCTGAGTAATTTGAAAACCAAGGAAAAATGTTAACTCAACCATCATACTCATTTCAAACTCAGATTCCTTTAGATTTTCAAATGAATCAGTTAAAGATTGCTGAGTTGAACTAAATATGAGGTCATCAACCTAAATTTGGACAATCAAAACATTTTTCTTATATTTTTTTAAAAAAGGGTTGGATCTATATTTCCCTTAACATATTTATTTTGAAAAAAAAAATCTTGTAAGTCTATCATACCAGGCTCATGGGGCTTGTTTAAGGCCATACAAAGCTTTAGTAAGTTTAAAAACATGATCAGGATGTTTTTTATCTTCAAATCTAGGTGATTGTTCAACAAAAACTTCTTCATGAACATAACCATTAAGGAAAGCACATTTCACATCCATTTGAAAAATTTTAAAATTAAAGAATGCTGCAAATTCAAGTAAGATACGAATAGATTCAAGTCTAGCTACTAGAGCATAGGTTTCTTTATAGTATATTCCTTCTTTCTAATTATAGCCTTTCACAACTAGTCTAGCTTTATTTCTAACGATGACTCCATTTTAAACACACTTATTTTTGAAGACCCACATTACTCCAATAATAGAATTTACTTTAGGCCTTTCAACCAAGGTCCAAACTTTATTCCTTTCGAATTCATTTAGTTCATCTTGCATGGTTTTAATCCAACCATCATCACCTAGAGATTCATCAGTGCTTTTTGGTTCCAATTGGGAAAGAAATGCTAGATGTTATACTTCATTCCTTAAGGAACTTCTAGTCCTTACAGGTTGATTTACATTGCCAATGATACTATCACTGGGATGATTCTTAAGAAACACCTGGTTTGGGTTTTGTAAAACCTGTTAATCAACATAGGTTAGAAAGTCTTCTGGGGTAAATGTTCCAGAGGTATCTTCTTGAACATTTTCCTTATCAGAAGGATCTTCTATCAAAGTTTGATAATTAGTTTTTTAAAACACATCCAAGGATTTATGTTGCAGTTGTTTAAAAACAAAAGGATGAGATTCATCAAATTTTGCATGCACTGTTTCTTCAACAATACAAGTGTTATTATTGAAAACTCTATAATCCTTAGAAGTGGTGGAGTAGCCTATGAAAATTCCTTCATCAGATTTTGGTGAGAATTTTTGTAGATTATCTTTAGTATTCAAGATGAATACCTTGAAACCAAAAACCTTGAAGTTGGAAAGTCTAGGTTTTCTACCATTTCATAACTCATAAGTAGTTTTATTAAGAAAATTTCTAATCAAAACTTGATTTATAGTATAAAAAGAAGTACTTATAGCTTCAGCCCAGAAATGTCTAGCTATAAAATATTCACTCAACATGGTTCTAGTTTTCTCTTGAATAATTCTATTTCTTCTTTCAACTACACTATTTTGTTGAGGAGTTCTAGGTGCTGAAAAATTGTGAGTAATATTTTTTCTACTACAAAAAGTTTCAAAATCAGAATTTTGAAATTCTCCTCCATGATCACTATGAATAGTTTTCAATGGAAGGTTTTTTCCATTTTTAACTTGGGCTCTAAATCTTTTAAAATAAGAAAAAGCTTCACATTTATTTGCTAGAAAATAGACCCATGTAAATCTAGTGTAATCATCAACTAGAACAAACACATAGTATTTTCCTCCAATGCTTCTAGTTTGTGTTGGACCAAAAAGATCCATGTGAACTAATTTTAATGCATTAGTTATTGAGACTTCAGTGATTTATTTAAAACTATTTTTATGTTTCTTGCCATACTGACAAGGATCACAAACTTTAGAAGAATCAAATCTAAGTTCTGGTAGATCCTTAACTAGTTTCTTCTTATATAGTTTACACAACTTCCTAATGTTATAGTTACCTAGTCTTCTATGCCATAACCAAGAATGATATTCCATTTCACTTAGACAAGGTAAATCATGGCTCCTAAGGTCTTCTAAGTTTAATGTGTAAACATTCTCTTGCATGTTAGCAAAAAGAATAAACTCTTCCATGGAATTGTGTACTAAGCACTTATCATTCCTAAAATTTACAAGGTATCATTCATCACATAACTGACTTATGCTAATGAGGTTGTGCTTAAGACCCTTAATAAATAAAACATTTTAAATCAATGTTTTACCAAGAAGAACAATATTACCTATACCAACAATTTCTCCCTAAGCATTATCTCTGAAATTTAATTTTCCTCCTTTCGTCTTGATAATATTTTCGAAATAGTTTTTGTTACCAGTCATGTGTCGGGAACATCCACTACCCATGTACTAAGTGTTGTTGTTGGTACTTCCTTTATCTTCCTGAAAATAAGAAAAGAGTTAGACTTTTGGAATCCAAACTTGTTTGGATTCGATATTTTAAGATAACAAAATTATGGGTATCCGCATTTTTTTAGAGAAATAAGATTTATGAAACCCATGAGATTGAACTTTCACTAGTGCAGAAAACATTTTTTACGTCGGTTATTTTTTATTATTTACGTCGGTTTTTATGCGACGTTAATACGGACGACGTTATAAATAACGTTTTTTACGTCGGTAATTTAAAACCCGACGTAACATCCCTAACATCACGGTGGTTATCACGTCGGTTCATATAATAACCGACGTGATAAATATGCACGGGGGGGGGGGTTTATCATGTCGGTTATTTCCTAAACCGACGTGATAAAACGCCTGGGATATCATTTATCACGTCGGTTATGACATAACCGACGTGATTAACCCTTCCCCTGGCCTATTATCAAGTCGGTTTCTTAAATAACGGACGTGATAAAAAGGCCTGGGAAACGTTTTAGCACGTCGGTTATCCAATAACCGACGTGGTAAATCGATTCCCAGGCCTTTTAGCACGTCGGTTATATTAAGAACCGACGTGATAAAAGCCCCGGGAACGGTTTATCACGTCGGTTCTCGAAAAAACCGACGTGATAAACCCCCACCGATTTATTTACCACGTCGGTTATAAAATAACCGACGTGAAAGCGATATTTTTTTTTAAAAAATAATTGCACTGCTCTCACCAAAAAGCAACCAGAAACCAAACAAAAATAACCATGCCAGCCCTCCCCCAAGCCCCAACTGAACCCCACCCTCATCTATACCCACCTAACAACCTGGCCAGCCCTCCCCCACCACATTGGAGCCCCACCACAACCCTTGGACACCCCCCCACCCCTTGGACAGCCCCCCCACCCTCATTTACACCCCCACGACCCCTAGTACAGCCTCAAACACCCATTGGACACCCCTCCCATATCCCTTGGACACCCCCCACCCCTTGGACACCCCCCCACCCCTTGGACAGCCCCCACCCTCATTTACACCCCCAAGACCCCTAGTACAGCCTCAAACACCCATTGGACACCCCCCCCCCCACACCTTGACAGCCCTCCCAGACCCCTTGGACACCCCCCCCCCCCGACCCCTGGACACCCCCCCGAGCCCTTGGACAGGCCCAAACACCCCTTGGACACCCCTCCCATATCCCTTGGACACCCCCCCCCCCCACCCCTTGGACACCCCCCCACCCCTTGGACAGCCCCCCCACCCTCATTTACACCCAACCGGCCCCTTGGACAGAACTCCCAGACACCTTGGACACCACTCCCATATCCCTTGGACACCCCCCACCCCTTGGACAGCCCCCCCACCCTCATTTACACCCAACCGGCCCCTTGGACAGAACTCCCAGACACCTTGGACACCACTCCCATATCCCTTGGACACCCCCCACCTCTTGGACACCCCCCACCCCTTCGACAGCCCCCCCACCCTCATTTACACCCCCCCGAACACTAGGACAGCCCCAAAAACCCCTTGGACACCCCTCCCATATCCCTTGGACACCCCCCCACCCCTTGGACACCCCCCCACCCCTTGGACAGCCCCCCCACCCCCTGGACACCCCCCCCCCCGACCCCTTGGAAACCCCCATACCCCTTGGAAACCCCCCCCCCCCCCCATCCCCTTGGACAGCCCCAAACACCCCTTGGACACCCCTCCTATATCCCTTGGACACCCCCACCACTTGGACACCCCCCACCCCTTGGACAGCCCCCCCCCCCCCCCCACCCTCATTTACACCCAACCGACTCCTTGGACAGCCCCAAACACACCTTAGACACCCCTCCCATATCCCTTGGACACCCCCACCCCTTGGACACCCCCCCACCCACCCTCATTTACACCCCCCCCCCCCCCCGACCCCTAGGACACCCCCAAACACACCTTGGACACCCCTCCCATATCCCTTGGACACCCCCCAAACACCCACCCACCCCCTTGGAACCTCTCCCCCCATACCAAAATCCAGACCAGAAAAACCATCAACAGTAGACCAAAACAAGAAGTAGAGAAAAATTAAACATTCACTTATATAACATTCAAAACTTACACTGTCAACTTCAAAAAAAACTAAATCCAACCAAAACGACTACGAAATACACAATTACATTGACAATATTCAAAATTACATTTTACATTACAAACAACTAAAAGTCAATCAAACCTGTAAAATAATTTGACCACTCCACTTGTAAGTGTTTGATATCTTCAGCAGTAAAGGGTTGAGGGTCATCAAAAAGCTACAAAGGAAAAGGATAGTAGTCAACATGTATAATGAATAAATCAAATTGAAATATTATGAGAAAGAGGAAATCTTACCAGGTCAAAACACAGAACTGTCCCAGTTGTTATTATTTCATACATAAATCTTAACATGTAACATCTGCATTTGATGATGCCTTGTTGCTCATGACATTTCTGTTTGAATGAGTGTAAATTCAATATATTATTTTTATGTAATAAATCAAAATGTACAAATTATAAATGGATTTTTTACCTTCGCATGTACATATTTGATCTTGAAATTCCTTTTCTTTGCGCTTTTTCGAAAGTGGACCCATGCCCTGTTAGAAAATAATACGAATGGGGTAAATTTAAAATTCATTATAATATATAAAACTATTGTGAAATTGAAACTTACGTTTCCAATATATTCTTAAAACTTTCTCGCACATCATCATGGAGAGAGAATATCCAATAAAGTGTTTTCTCCCTAGGGCAAAAAACCCCTAACATCCAATGATCCCTGATAAAAGGAAATTTAATGTTAGTGGTTTTTTATGTTAAAAGATAATTAACTCTTTGAGAGGGATGTGTTTCATACCTCTCACAAAAAGGCATCATCCAACACTCTGTGATTACATTCTTTTCAAATCTATCAGCAATACAAAGCATTCTTTGTTCCTCATCCAATGCACATGCTTCAGGGGAAATCAATTGTGGGTCCACGAATCCATATACATCTGTCAGCTCATTCCTCTCACAAATTTTATACAGATACCTAATACAAAGCAGACATAAGTATACATTTTTAATAAATATAACGCAAGGAAAAGGTGTTAAGACTTACATGATAAAAATTTGCACCATGTTGATGCCCAACTTATCTCCAGTGACAAACTCCATGATATCAGTTTTCATAATCCCCACACTTAGTTCACGTCCACAGACATGAGCTTCCATTGTAATGTCATAATGATCCGCCAACAAATTTGAATATCTTGACAATTTGTCAAGACTGCTAGTATCTGCATCTGATGTCATATCTATCTGTCTTTGTTGTTGTCTATACAGTATTTCTTTACCTTTGAAGTATTCCTGTAAAAATAAATTGAAAAATATATTAGTTTTCAAATGATAAAACATTAATAAAAATATAAAATAAAAGATATAACATCCATACCTCTATGGTAATGAGTCGAAGAAGTCTGGATGGCCAAAGTAAAAAATGGCCGATACTATGTCCAACTGTCATCACCTCATCTGTAGGTAATGGTATCCGAGCTGATCTATCTATAATATCCTGTATAGTGACCCTCTAATTCTCTACCTCTAACTGTTGATGATGAACTGTATCTCCTATACAATATACCATCCCATATGCAACTATATGATGTTGAGGATCATCAACATACAACTCGCAATAAGTAGGTAGCTGCGGCGGAGGAGGAGGATCAAAAATGGGGTCCGCAGGCTGAGGTGGGGGAGTGGGAGCTACTGGGAGAGGTGGAGTGGGAGCTGCACCCTGAAATTGTCTTTGCAAGACTGCAAACATAAACTGCACCGATTCTCTAATCTTGTCCTCTATTGTCGCATTAATATTATGGACTTCAGCCTCTAAGGATTCTATTTTTTTTTATAAACTCCCTCAACATTAGAAGTTGAGGAACGTGGCAACACTTTTCTTACCGATACACCTGCCGGATATCCTCTTACACGGCCAGGATGTTCGGGCTTTCCCAATGCCACAGATAAAATATCTTCCCTCCCAGATGGTGTAAATGTCCCCTGTGAACTCTCATGTCTAGATGGAGGGGATGGAGGGGCCACCTCTCCAGAGCTTGAAGACTCAGCTCTTAGTTGTTGAAATTTTTCTGCCATCATTTGTTCTTCCAATAATGCATACCCTCCCCGAGATAAACTATGAGGGTATACATTTTTAGATTGGATCTCTTGATGAGCTTTCCTTGTTTGTTGTAAATTAAGAATAAGTAATCATTAACAAAACAATAATAAGATCATTTATATAAGAAATCTTATAAAAGTTTACATTGCCCTTACCAAAAATGATTCTTTTCTTCTACTTTCAAAAAATTGTCTCCCTGTGTCTTCATCTATAAAAGGATATATACGACATGGATTCTCACGACTCCTATGACCATAAATGAAATCAGATGAGAGGGTTGATTTGAAATCCCTCCATCTCCTAGCAGCCAACGATAAGCATTTCTTCCTGACTCCTCCAGTGTCAGGAATATCAAATGTCATCTGATAAAAAAGAGGTTAAAAATATTATATATACTAGAAACATTTAAAGAACAGTCAAACAATAGCAAAAGATCTTACCAAAATGGTCTCCCACAGCTGAGAAATTATCGCCTTATCCACACTTCTCCAATCATCATAGAGAATGCTTACTTTGCTCTTAGCCTGAGTTGCTACAAAACCCTTAAAATCTTTAGCATTTGGACCTCTAGGAAGATCATCATCATCAAACTCCACGACTATCCTCTCCTCCATCGTACGGGCAAGTGATAATTTTGGTAAACGTGTGCACCCACGCTTACCAACCTTTGAACTCTTTTTCTTAATAGGAGCATGTGAATGTTCCTCCCCAGATGTATGACCAATATGCTCATCTCCAGAATCATGTGGCTGATCAACTGATTGATCTGTCATTTTCCATCAAATCAAAAAAACAAACATTAGTTCACAAATAGAAAAGTGTACTAAATTACATAATAGTAAACATTGGTAATATGGTAAGCATGTTAAACAATGATAAACATGGTAAACACAGGCAAAAGGTTGCCAAGGAGTTGGCCCAAGAAAGCTGAAAAGTGGACTCACTGAGTCCACCGGTCAGCCGGTGTGAGCTCACCGGCCAGCCGGAGGACCCAGGCAGTCGACTTTCCCACTGCCTGGTGCCACCGGCCGGCCGGTGGACCAGACAGAGCTTTGCTCTGGACCACCGGCCAACCGGTGATCCACCACAGGCCACCCGGTGCGCCCAGGACTTCTCCTCTTTACGGTTTTTATTGTTTTATCGTTTTGGTTTGATACATGTTTTAATAAGTAAAAAATTTACAATATCTAACATTATATGAAAAAACTAAATGTAAACAAGAAATAAACTTGTGTTACCTGTAATTTTAGGAATGTACAGTTGGATTGTTTTCCCAAATTCCTTCGTCGTGATCGTTCCTTATGGCACAAACCATGTCTTAAACAAACTCATCATTATGTTCTGTTAATCTTTCCATGGAAGTAGGGATCTCACAAAAATCAGTATATTCATCAAATTCATCCTCACCAACATATTGTTTTTTCCCTTGTAAAACAACATCCCACTACATATTTGATTGATCTACTACATAGAAAATTTGTTTGGCATGTGTTTCCATTATAAAAGAATCAGCTGTGTCTTCCAATCTATTCAGATTAACAAGTGTCATTCCAAATTCATCGTGTCTGACACTGTTGTTACCGATAAACCATTTACAGTTAAAAACAGGAACTTTAATTTTAAAGTAATCAGCCTCCCATATGTCTTCAATCACTCCATAATATGCACTTGATGCCGAAATTGGGTTTCTGTCCTTAGCACTCGAAAAATGCATTGCTTCTGCAAACACCAATACACCACTATTCTGAACTGCACTTCTGTTGTCCTGAGCTTTCGTATGAAATGTATAGCCATTAATGTCATAATCGGACCATGTTATCACATTTAAAGATGGACCACCCACTATCCATTTTAATGTCTCTGATACATCTGATCTACCAAGCAAGGTCTTTTTAAACCATGGCAAAAAAAATTTGTTGTGCTCATTCAAAATCCACATTTCTTTCTTCTTTGGATGACATTGTTTCAACTCATTAATATGCAATGTGATATACGGTTGAACATCAGCTATGTTATTCAAGATGTATGATTCTAACTTCTTCATATGTTTAGCTGACAGTGATTTGACTTTCAAGCCACGAATCCCCTTTCCCTCATTATTAACCTGTTCATGGCGAGATGGAGGCAAACCTATGTGTTGCACCGTAGCCAAGTAGCTCGTACAAAACTCTGCTACCTCCTTAGAAATATACTTTTCAATAATGGAGGCTTCAGGTCGATATGGATTTTTAACATATCCCTTTAATATTTTCATATACCTTTCAAAAGGATACATCCAACGAAGATATACAGGTCCACAAAGCCTTATTTCTCGAACCAGATGAATCATTAAATGCACCATCATATCAAAAAAAGTTGGAGGAAAATACATTTCCAAATGACAAAGTATAAAAATTCCATCCTTTTCCAAAAAGTTCAAAGCATTCACATCAATCGCCTTGTTACAAATTGAATTGAAAAAATAACACAACCTCATTATAGTCTTTCTGACACGGATGGGAAATATTCCACGCAGTGAAACTGGTAGAATTTGTTGCATCATGACGTGACAATCATGTGATTTCATACCTATCAACTTCAAGTCTTTCAATGAGACAAAATTGTTTACATTTGAAGAATAACCTTGAGGCACTTTGATATCATGAAGACACTGACAGAAGCTACTTTTCTCCCTCTTCGATAATGTATGACAAGCCGGGGGAAGAAATGTTCATCTTCCTTTAGGAGTGGGAGCTAACTCCAAACGTATTCCCATTGATAGTAGGTCTAACCTTGCATTCAACCCATTTTTGTCTTTCCTTTAATATCTAGCAATGTTCCGATCAAAGAATCACAGATATTCTTCTCCACGTGCATGACATCAATATTATGTTTGACTTCATGATACCTCCAATATGGTAGCTCAAACAATATTGACCTTTTCTTCCAAATATGTCTATCATTACCAGATTTCTGTGTCTTTCCCAATGTCACATCAAGGTTTTTCACCCTCTCAAAATAAAATTCTAGGGATAAAGGTTTTGGAGCAGTATCAAATTCTTGTGAGCCATTGAATGCCTTTTTTAGTCTTCTATAAGGGTGATCCATAGGCAAAAACTTTCGATGACCCATGTACACTGTTTTCCTCCCATGATGCAATTGACAATATGGCGTCTGTTGTTCGCAAATTGGACATGCTTTACGCCCTTTAACACTGTATCCAGACAAATTTCCATATGCTGGGAAGTCATTTATAGTGAATAGAAGCACTGCATGCAGTTGAAAATATTCTATTTTATAAGAATCATACACCCTAATACCATCAGCCCATAACAGTTTCAAATCATCAATCAGCGGTGACAAGTATACATCAATATCCTTGACGGGTTGCTTTGGACCAGAGATCATGATACTCAACATGACATATTTGCACTTCATACAAACTTCAGGAGAGAGGCTGTAAATTACCAATAAAACAGTCCATGAACTATGTGTGCTACTGAGGGTTCGGTATGGATTCATTCCATTTGTGCACAAGCCTAGTCTCAGATTTCTAATTTCATTTCCAAATGTAGGGTATTGGGCATCAATTTTCTTCCATTGTGGACAATCAGCTGGATGACGTATTTCTCCATCACATACCCGCTCATCAGCATGCCATCTTAACCTTTTTGCATCATGTGAATTATCAAATAAACGTTTGAAACGAGGAATTATAGAAAGATACCAAAATACCTTTGAAGGGAGCTTTGTAATCTCTACATCAGCTTGTGATTTTTCTTTCACCTTATACCGTGATGTCCCACATTTAGGACACTCTTTCAAAAATTCATATTCCTTCCTATATATAATGCAGTCATTCGGATAGGCATGTATTTTCCTGTATCCCAATCCCATCGGGCATAATATTTTTTTGGCCTTATAATGTGAATCTGGAAGATCGTTATCTTTTCGAAGAATGTCTTTCATCAATTGTAGCAGCTCTGTAAAACTTCTGTCACTCCATCCATGTTTCACCTTCAGGTTAATCAATCTTAACACCGCCGACAAAACCGTAAAATCTGTACAACCATGATATAATGGTTTTTCGGCATCACCATATAGACGTGCAACTGTCGGTTCTATCTCAATTTGTTCTGCTACAATATCGCGAATCATTTCTTCAATTCCATCGGAGTTACCATCTTGCGATTCATTATCATCAGTGACATTCTGTCCAGTTTCGCCATGCCAAATCCAAGGGTTGTAACTCGGATTGAAACCATGACAAATCAGATGATCTTTTATCTCTCTACTTTTCAAATTCTTCATATTCAGACATTTCAGGCATGGACAGAAAAAAATGTCACTACTTGGAACATTTAGTTTAGCAAATTCCAAAAAGGCATCAACACCTTCCTCATATTCATTGCTCATTCGATGTGCCGTAATCCAACTTCGACTCATTATTACCTATAACAAATAGAAAAAATATATATATTTTTTAGATAAGACAAATATATGTTTATATGAAAAAAATCATAATTTGAATGTAAACAATTTTGAAATATAAAACAAATCGATGTGTAAACCCCCCTGGACACCCCCCGACCCCTCTGGACAGCCCCCCACCCCTCCTGGACACAACCCCCCACCCCCGACCTGCTTGGACACCCCCCTGGACACCCCCCAACCCTCTGGACAGCCCCCCCCCCCCACCCCTCCTAAACACCACCCCCCACCCCCTACCCCCTTGGACACCCCCCTGGACACCCCCAACACCCACCCACACCCTTGGACAGCCCCCCACACCCACCCACCCCCTTGTAAACCCCCATGGACACCCCCCGACCCCTCTGGACAGCCCCCCACCCCTCCTGGACACCACCCCCCACCCCCTACCCCCTTGGACACCCCCCTGGACATCCCCCAACCCTCTGGGCAGCCCCCCCCCCCCCCCACCCACCCGGACAACCCCAAATACCCTCTGGAGAGGCCGCCACCCACTTGGACAGCCCCCCACACCCATCCACCCCCTTGGACAGCCCCCCACACCCATCCACCCCCTTGGACACCCCCCTGGACACCCCACCGACCCCTCTGGATAGGCCGCCACCCCTTTGGACAGCCCCCCACACCCACCCATCCCCTTGGACACCACCCTGGACACCCACCGACCCCTCTGGACAGCCCCCGACCCCTCTAAAAAGCACCCCCACCCCTCCTGGACACAACCCCCCACCCCCGACCTGCTTGGACACCCCCCTGGACACACCCCAACCCTCTGGACAGCCCCCCCACCCCTCCTAAACACCACCCCCCACCCCCTACCCCCTTGGACACCCCCCTGGACACCCCCAACACCCACCCACACCCTTGGACAGCCCCCCACACCCACCCACCCCCTTGTAAACCCCCCCTGGACACCCCCCGACCCCTCTGGACAGCCCCCCACCCCTCCTGGACACCACCCCCACCCCCTACCCCCTTGGACACCCCCTGGACATCCCCCAACCCTCTGGGCAGCCCCCCCACCCACCCGGACAACCCCAAATACCCTCTGGAGAGGCCGCCACCCACTTGGACAGCCCCCCACAACCATCCACCCCCTTGGACAGCCCCCCACACCCATCCACCCCCTTGGACACCCCCTTGGACACCCCACCGACCCCTCTGGACAGGCCGCCACCCCCTTGGACAGCCCCCCACACCCACCCATCCCCTTGGACACCACCCTGGACACCCCCGACCCCTCTGGACAGCCCCCGACCCCTCTAGAAAGTACCCCCACCCCTCCTGGACACAACCCCCCACCCCCGACCTGCCTGGACACCCCCCAACCCTCTGGACAGCCCCCCCACCCCTCCTAAACACCACCACCCACCCCCTACCCCCTTGGACACCCCCTGGACACCCACCCAACACCCACCCACACCCTTGGACAGCCCCCCACACCCACCCACCCCCTTGTAAACCCCCCTGGACACCCCCCGACCCCTCTGGACAGCCCCCCGCCCCTCCTGGACACCACCCCCCACCCCCTACCCCCTTGGACACCCCCCTGGACATCCCCCAACCCTCTGGACAGCCCCCCCACCCACCCGGACAACCCCAAATACCCTCTGGAGAGGCCTCCACCCACTTGGACAGCCCCCCACACCCATCCACCCCCTTGGACACCCCCTGGACACCCCACCGACCCCTCTGGACAGGCCGCCACCCCCTTGGACAGCCCCCCCACACCCACCCATCCCCTTGGACACCACCCTGGACACCCCCCGACCCCTCTAGACAGCCCCCAACCCCTCTAGAAAGCACCCCCACCCCTCCAGGACACAACCCCCCACCCCCGACCTGCTTGGACACCCCCCTGGACACCCCCCCAACCCTCTGGACAGCCCCCCCACCCCTCCTAAACACCACCCCCCACCCCCCACCCCCTTGGACACCCCCCTGGACACCCCCCAACACCCACCCACACCCTTGGACAGCCCCCCACACCCACCCACCCCCTTGTAAACCCCCCTGGACACCCCCCGACCCCAAATCCATGCACATATGCCATGGTTGTGTGTGAATAAAGTAGTAACAACTGTAAAAGGGCAACCCATCCAAATGGACACGCCCCAACCCTCTCGGGGATTTATAGAAAACGATGAAAAATTAGTGAAATCATAAAATTACTCAATATTGCAAGTCGAACAAATAGATTTAGGGATGATAAATAAGATTATGGTGCCAAAACGAGTTAAAAGGGTTCGCAATCGAAGAATCTTAGCTAGTTTCAACAAAAAATCACAACACATATATATATACTATCCGCGAAAAAAAACGAACGAGTGGGAGGATTTCCTGAGTGCTGCGAGTTTAGATGATTGATCCGAGGAGATTAAATATGAGAAACGATGATCGCAAAACGAATCTAAACCAACGAAATGGACGAGCCGATTCGGGTTTACGCGCGAGAGAGACGAGTCGCGACTGTCGAAGGTAAACTCGCGAATGACAATCCACGGGTCTGGGTAAATTTTTAAATGAGTTATCACGTCGGTTATTCAATAACTGACGTGATAATTGTTTTAAAAACATTTATAACGTCGGTTATTTCAATAACCGACGTAAAAACCTTCCTCCGATTCCTTTTTTACGTCGGTTATTTTATAACCGACGTTATAAAGGGCTCAAAATCCGCGTTTTTTTACGTCGGTTATTCCATAACAGACATCAAAAACATCTGCGGATTCTTTTTTTACGTCGGTTATAAAATAACCGACGTAAAAAGTCCTTCGAAAACCGCGTTTTTTACGTCGGTTATAAAAATAACCGACGTAAAAAACGAAGCCGCGCGACTAATAACGTCGGTTATTTTTATAACCGACGTTAAAGGTGTACCGAACACAGGGTTTTACGTCGGTTATTAAATAACCGACGTAAAAAACCTCGTTTTACATATTATGACGTCGGTTTTATATAACCGACGTAAAAAATGGTGACGTAAAAAACGTTTTCTACACTAGTGTTTATTCAAAGAACAATTTTTCTTCCAGTGCCCACCACTTTGACACTTAGTGCAAAAAGCGGCTCTAGAAGGAACAAAATAGTTTTTTTTTGAAAACTGGTTTTTGGTGAGTATAACCTACTCTAGTAGTGTTTCCTTTAGGTTTAATTTGAGAATACATCTTGTAAAAATTTTCCTTCCCAAAGGTAAATTTTGCAAGGAGCTTTTTTAGGGAAAAAATTTCGGATTTTAGTCTAATGACTAAATTTTTATCCTCAGGAATCATTTCCTTAGAGTTGGATTTTTCCTCAAAGATTTTTATTTTTGAAATAGAATTCATAAGATCTTTAGAATGTTCTTCCTTATAAGAATTTTCTTTCTCAAATTCTTTATAAAGTTTTTCTAAAATCTCTTCTTTATCTTTAAGATCTGAAGAAAGATCTAAAATATCTTTTGTAAGAACTTCTTCCCTAGTATTTGCCTTGTCTAACTTCTTAGAAATTTTACAATTTTTTGCTCCAAGTAACTTGTAAAATCTAGATAATTCTTCATACGAAGGTTCTTCATTTTCTGAGGATGAAGTATCTTCACTAGAAGTACTATTTTTGGAATATTAATTCTTATCAAGAGATAAATTGGTTAAATCCTTGGCAGAGCGTTCCTTATCCATAATACATGAATGTGGAAAATAAGTATTAGAAATGAATCCCATATTCTTTTGAGATAATGAATCATATTCTGAGGATTCACTTTCTGAAGAGTCTCCACATCTAGAACTCCAAGTAGTATTAGCTTTCAGACTTTTCTTAGCTTTAACATTGTAGAACTTCTTCCTGTTTCTTTCAGAATGCCTCTCTTTTCATTCTTTCTTTTTGAGCAAAGGACAATCTGTTCTAATATGTCCAGCTCTCTTGCATTCGTAACAAGTAACTTCTCCATCTTTCCTATCTTTCCTTTCCTTCTTCTTATACCTTGATTGGAAACTTTTTTGACCAGCTGTCTTGTTCATTCATTGATAAAGATTTGCTAACTCATTCTCAAAGACTTCACTCTCACTAGATTCGGATTGGATAGTAACCTTCTTAGACTTGGATCTAGTTACTCTCTTAGGAGTCTTTGCTTTCATGTGATTTGATGTTTTAGTAAAAGCAACAGTACCATTCCCATTCTTCTTTTTGATGTTGTGAGCATCCCTCTTCATTCTTGTTTCATGTTAGAGAAGAGTTACAAATAGTTCATCTAACGAAATTTTAGTAACCTTCCTGTTCTTATCAATAGATGTTCTCTTTGATTCCCAATCATTGGGCATAATATTAATAATCTTATCCACAAGAGCTTCATTATCCAGACCTTTCTCTCTCATAGATTTTAGACTGTTCACAATAGTCATAAACCTTTGTTGCACTTTGCTTATTGGTTCTTCATAAGGAAAGCTAAAACCATGATACTCAGCTCTCAGCATAGCTCTTCTTGTCTTAATAACATTAGATGTACCAAAATGTGTAACCTCAAGTTTCTTCCATATACAGTTAGCTGTTTCACATGCAGAAATTTGAATATATATGTTCCTAGTCATTGAACATAGTAGAGTATTGCGTACCTTATAGTTTAATTGATAATCATGTTTCTCTTGTTTTGTGAAAGCACTAATTTCCTTATCAAGAATTTTATAACCTCCAGTAAGCAAAACAAAGTTATCTACCCCAGTATTGATAACGAAAGACTTCATTCGATCTCTCTAATAATCATAATCACTACCATCAAAAATTGGTGGTCTTGTAGGATTTAGGTTTTCGATGGAACCAACATTTATACCTGCCATCTTTAAGAAAGTTTTTCTACACAAAAACTTGTTAATAAAAAAAGTTTGGATTCAAGTACAAATATTCCTAAGCAAGGAAAATATTGAACAATAAGAAAAACTGAGTAAGGAAAACTTATATGTGAGTCTAAGTATTTCGAAGACCTGCTCTGATACTAATTGTAGGATCAAAATAGTGATGTAGATGCTAAATATACAAAACGGGGGGTGAATTGTACACTTTAAAATTTTCCTTAAACAAGGAAAGATTTATGTTTAAAAAAGTTAAACTAAACAAATTTATAACAACTCTAACACCAATTGAAGGATTGGTATTGGGTATGAAGTTAAAAACTTCTAGTTCTATGCACTTTCTTGAATCTGGAAAGTTATTTCGAAAAAGTGGTTCTAGAAAAATAGATCTGGAAATTTAAACTTAACCAAAGTTTACAATATGATATTCTCCCTTAAATCGTATAGAATCTAAACTAATCAAAGTAAAAATGTAAGGAAATATAAGAATTTTATACTTTTCTTACAATACGAAATGCAGCGGAAAACATGTAGTAGAACTACTAGTAATAAGATATAAGTCTTTTAACCGAAAGAGAAGGGTATCCAACAACCTTGGATAAAGGTCCCTTTATTTATTCTTTCAAGCAAGTCTATCTTACCCTCACCAGGGTAATCCCTCAATACGAAGATCTGTGTCTCTGTCTTGTTATCCCCACAAGCCCTCAACTTCAAGTTTGTTGGAACCTCTGTCTCCGTCAACAAGGAAGCCCTCGAAAATCAAGGTAGTCGGCACATCTGTCTTCCTATCCCCGGAAGCCCTCGAATGTGATCACCAACATTCAGAGCCACATGAATCAATCTAAGCGAGTGGTTTAGTATGCACAAAGCATGGAAATATTCTCTCTCTAGAAATCACCTTAACAGCGTGTGGTCTCTAGAGTGATCAACTCATTGTTGATCTCTTTCAAATGAGCTCCTACTTATAGGCTCGGTTGGAACAGTCGGCTCCCTCTTCCAATGGTCATATTTTCCTTGAATTTCAGAGGGACATGTACATGTGTCACTAAACCAACTGTTTGTTTGAAATAGAATGGACGACATCGTTTTATAACAAAACATGTGTAACTAAAGGAACGCCATCCTTTTACAATGAAACAAGTGTAAGTATAAGTAAAACAAGAATTATGAGTGTAAGAAAATAAAAGTTTGGAGTCTAATAAAAATAGAATTCAGAGTCTATGATAAAAAAGGATATTTGGATTCTGTTTTATAAGAATTCAGAACCTGAATTCTGTGGAAATATGGAGTCTTAATTTCTAATGAAATTCAGAGTCTGGTTTCACCAGAGTTCAGAATCTGAACTTTCAGGGTTCGGAGTTGAACTTGTAGAAGTTCGAAGTCGAACTCATAAAATTTCAGAGTCGAACTCATAAAAGATTGAATTCGAACTAATAAAAGTTCAAAGTTGAACTTAGTAAAAGTTCAAATTCTAACTAGAAAAAGTTTGGAGTCGAACTCATAAAAGTTCGGAGTCAAGGATTTGGAGTTTAGATTTGTAAGAGTTCATATCCAGAATTCAGAGTAGAACCATATGAGAGTTCGTATCTAGAATTCTAAGTCGAAATTTATGAAATTTCATATCCATAATTAGGAATGGAACTTCATTAGAGTTTGTATCCAGAATTCAGATTGGGACTTCATTACAGTTCTCATCCAGAATTCGGAGTGGAACTTCATTACAGTTCTCATCCAGAATTCGGAGTGGAACTTCATTACAGTTCTCATCCAGAATTCGGATCCTAAAACAAAATGCTTCATACCTTAGTATTATATGATTCTAATATTATGAATCTGATTTTTATTCTTAAGAAAACATATTGTTATTTGTAAGAAAAACTAGGTTAGGGTAAATTTTCTTAAGGAAGGAAATTTTCTTTAGGGAAGTAAAATATAGATTTTCTTAAGTATAAGGTGTTTGTGATTTTCAAAAAAAGAAGAAATGGAAAAGTCATAAGGAAAACCTTATTGACTAAATAGTGAGGTGATAGTGGTTGTTAGGAAGGGTTGCTTGATCAAGAGGACTTCACCAGATCAATCATCTCTAGAACAGCTCAGGTGTCAGGTAAAAAGTGAAAGCTTCTAGAGGTCGCTATAATGGGAATCGGCTATGGCTACTGGTGAAGATGAATCCGGCTTGGCATGCAGAGATGACTATGGTTTTTATGATGTGTAAGTCTGTGTTGACTATTTTTCATGGGTTTGTGGTTTTCTCATTTATGTTGTGTTTGTAAGTTTGGGTACCGGATCCCACACACCGGCTTTTGATAATCAAAAAAATGATTTTCAGTCAGAGATAATGATAAATGTCATGTCTAAGAATAAAGTGTTTTAGACATCAGTTCTTAACGTGATAAAGATCCTGGGTCATGAATCGTAATTTTTTCACATGAATAAATGAGGATTCATGCACATTTCTTGTATGATGAAGAATAACATACATGAAGAAACTAATTAGTTGAGTCCCTGGGAATTTGTTTGTGCCACATGAATATTAATAAACAAAACCTGAATCCTTAGGGTATTCAAAATGTGATTCGTTCATGAATTTAGGGTGATATATAAAGTTTCATTCTATATAAATAGAATTATATACCCGAACCCCTTGGGTATTTGGGATACATTTCATAAATATGGAAAAAAAACCCATAGAATATTATGGAATATTAAAATGAGAAATATAATACCAAAATAACGTGAGATTATTTTTGTTTGAAATGATTAAATGTGGATCCCAACCTTTGGGTATTCATATTTAACCTGAAAAATATTAATTTTTTTATTTTTAAAAGCATTAAATAGATGATTTAAATAGAGGGTTTCAATAGTGGATTTTAAATCAAGTAAAATTAGTTATTATCACATGCACAATTATTGTTTTTGGTGAATAAATTTTACATGCATGTGATGGAGGATAGTGTGATGAATTAAATTATTATCTTAGTGAAATGGATATAAAAACAATTATCAAAGAAAGAAGGTTAGATGAAATTAAGAGTTCTAGAGTATTTTAAGATTGAGGAGAATCCAATTTTAATAAAATCTATAAGGAGTATCAAGATTATAATTGTTGAAGTTATGGAAGAAGTACATAAGGAAGGAGAAATTAAATTTCTTATAGAGGAAGAATATCTAAAGAATAAGATATTTCTAGCTCTAAGAGTAGAAGGCTCTAGGAGATTCTGGAGGAAAATGTGTCTCTAGTGGATTCTACAGAATGGTAGGGTATAGTGAATTAGGCGTTGTTATAGAGAGAGAACAGAGGATTGTTTTTCATTTTATTCACTTGTAGAGATGGTAAATAGTAAATTTTGGGGAATGACCAACATGGAAAGGATTTTGTATTTCAGTTGAACCTCATAAACACTATGTTCTTCTCTCTCTATCATTAGAACTGCACTTGAGGTATAATTGAGAGTTTTTGTTGAGTGGATCGAGAACCTAAACAAAGTTCAAGAACTTTAATTTAAAAATTGAATTTTTAAAACGAGGCAAACATTGATTCACCCCCCCCCCCCTCTAATTGGAAAATAACTGGTCCAAGGGCTCTGGAATAGGTTTGAGAGATAGGTTACCTCTAAAGATCAATGTTTTTTTAAAGAAATAATGAAATAAGGATTTCACTAATTTCATTATCCTGATTTTAAGAATGTAAAAAAAGTATAAAATTAAGAAGGAAAATATTTCCTAAAGAGGAATATGATGAGTGGAGATGAAATCAAACTTCTTTCCTTTCCTGAGAACAATAAGAATAAGAATTCATCCCAGAATTTTTGATCTCTAATCAAGGTAAAATATGAGACTAATTTTATTTCTCATTCTAACCTTCATGTAGATAATTAATGTGAACTTTCAGACTCTCTCTTGGAGAAAAAAAAAATAAATTTGACTCTAATTATGGAGAGGAAAAAATATCAAGTTTTTATTCCAAGTAATTATAATGTAATGATAAATAAGATCAATAGAGAATCATAAATGATGTTTTCTATTCAATGGTAAAAGATTATCCTTGGAAAAGTAAATATTGAGAAGAGAATAAGTGGCCTTAAAACTCACCAAAAAGAAAATGGGAACAAATATGAAGGATCTTTTCCAAAAAAATATAAAAAAATGACCACAAAATAGAAGATGAATTTCAGCATCATAGCTCTCAAAATCTAACTTGAAGAAAAGAGACAATTAGCTTCAGATTCTACCTAAAATATTAAAGTAATATTTTACCAATTAAAAGAGAAGGATATTAAATTTATAGATCATGAGGAGAATATGAACATATTTAGTGGTAAGATAAATATCTCTCCATAATATGTCTCAAATTTTATAGCAATAAAGTGGAACCCATAAATGAAATATGGAAGTAAAGTGTTGTCCCATGAAAATTCTAGAAATATGGTTCCACAAAAAATAAAATCTCCAAAAATTTTCAATTGTGGAAAATCTAGGCATGTCAGGAGTAGATTTTCTGAAACTAAAAGTCCCAATGATATTAAAATTACACCAAAAATTCCCACATCACAAATAAGGATAGACCAAAAGAGGTATGAATTTTTTGGTAAATGTTTCATTTGTTCTAACCTTGGTCATATGAAAAGGTATTTCACTTGGAGGTAAGTATAGAAGGGTATAGAATCCATATGGAGACATTCAACTCCTATGTATTACAATAAAGTTTTATGTCCTCAAAAAAGACCAATTAATCTATAAAATATGTTCAATGATTTAGATAATAAAAAAAGGAGTCTCAAAAAAGAATATTTTAAGTAAAAAATCCAATCATTCACAAAAACGCTGTTTGAAGCAATGAAAAAAAAATTCAATAAAACCCAAGAGGTTATAAAAAGGCTAAAGGATAAGTTTTTTCCCTATTATTAGAGAAAACAAGTGTTTCCTCATTTTTTCATATTATTTTATGTGTTATGATCTAAAATGTAGGGAATTAAAGAATAAGTTTTTTCATATTGGAATTCATCAATTTACAAGATGAAGAAGATGAGTGCATCAATTAAGGGGCAGTGTGAATGGATTTTTATATATTTCAATCACACTCTCAACCATTATTCACAATTATATTTATTAAGGGGGAGTAATTGGTTGATAAAAAGATTACAGAAAGGGGGATAAGAATTGGAAAAACACATATTGAAATTTATTTTGTGAAGATATATTGAAAAATACAAAAGGGAAGTTTGTTATAATGAAGTGTTTCATTTATTTGGAAATGGTTTTCAATATGTGAAGTGTTTTTGAAGTTGGGATGATTATAGAATTTTTATGGATTCACATTATGGAATTTGAGTTCATTCTTGGATAATTATTCTAATAAATTATATTGATTTCTTGAACTCGTCTTCAAGATTAAATATTTTTAAAAAAAATAATTTTATGAAGTTTGAAATGTTTACAATAAGTGAAGATCGTGAAAATATTTATTTTCATGATTAATTTAAAAATATGATATAGATATTTCTATACAAAATAAATATATTTTCATGAGGAGTAAAATAATCCATGAAAAATGAATTATATTTATATATATTTTCTGATGAAGAATTTGGTGGTTTGTTCAGATGTTATAGAATATTTGATATTTGGATAACTCTTTTGATATAAATGTTAAGAAAAAATTATGGCCAACTACCTAAGCTGGATAAAGGGACCTCATGTAATCAATTTCTAGGGTGGAAAACATGGTAAACCTTTAGCTAGAATGGAAGTGACAGGAGAGGATGAGAGCATGTGCGCATATGCAGGTGCATGGGAGCATAATGGTGGCACCACTATATAGGGAATCATAGTGGTGGAGAGAGCAAGTACATGTCGGTGCTAGTGGGGTTTCGGGAGCAGACTCTGGTACTCAATTCAACCAAACACATTGATTGGAAAAACTAATATGGATTCTCCATATTTTTTGAGAAAGCGATGTGGGATTGGTGAACCATGGGTTGTTATTCATCAACATAAAATGTTACGCATATTCCATTCACCAACTATTCATTCCCATCTAATCTATATGATAAAGGTGATTTGTTTATTCTTTATAATGTTCTTAAGATTTCTTCAAGTCATATAAATTCCACCATTAATGAATCATAGTGATCAAAAAATACATGATCATTGATCAAGAATTCATCTATGCTCGAGCAATTATACCATGATGAAAAGAATTTCTCTAGGCTGACTCAAGGGATGAGAATCATGCACTGAGGCTTGTATGATATCAATGCTCACATGAACTACTATAAATGAGATACAGAATCTTGGACCCTCATATATAGTGATAAATGCTCGAAATTAATGCATAGTGATAATTTAAATTCAATATTTATGAAGTTTCACTCGCATGACTATTCATCGAATGAGAGAATGATAAATTCCACTTCTGAGAATCTAATATTTCCAACATTTTATTTTTAATGTGATAACAATCCGGAGTCTTATGTGATAAAATAGTCACATGAGTAAATGAGGATTCATTCGCACTACCTATATGATAAGGAAAAAAAGACACATGAATTTGTTGGTCAACTCCTCAGGTATTCATTTGTGTCGCATGATGAGTAATTAAAAGAAAATGAATACTCAGAGAATATATTTTGGTATTTAAATGAGAAATATAATACCCAAACTAAAGGTGGGAATTTATATTTGAAATATATAAATTATATAATAAACCATTTAGTATTAATATTATTGATGAAGGAGAATAAATGTGTTATTTATAAATAGATTTAAATGGATTAAAAAGTGAATTTAAATGAGGGGTTTTAAATAATGTAATAATGAGTTATTATCACATGCACAATTTTTTTTTGTGAATAAATGTTTCATGAATGTGTTTTAAAATAGTGTGCTAAATTTAAATATTATTATAGAGATCCCAATACAAAAAATATTTGATGAAATAAGGTAATATGAATCCAGTAGTTCCTGAGTATTTGAATATTGATGAGAATCCATATTGCACCATATTTCAAAAGAGACTCAACATTAGAATTATTGATGTTCTTTAAGAAGTACACAATGAAGTAGAACCCGTATATCTTAAGAATAAAGACTATTTGAATAATAATTTCTTCCTAGATCTAAATGTACCAGTCTCTAGTGAATTCTGGAGTAGAAGAAGTCTCCAATGGATTTTGGAGCAAGACAGGGCATAGTGGATTCAGTGTTTTTATGGATAGGGAATAGTGGATTATGTGTCATTGTATTCACTTATTTAGATAGAGTAGAATATATTTTGGGGGTATAACCAACATTGAAAAGGGTGTGCCTTTCAATTGAACCTTTGAAATATTATTTGATTCCATCTCTTTTACTACAACTGCACTTGAGGAAGGATTGTTAGTTTATATTGAGTTGATATAGAACCTAAAAAAATGTTAAAGAGTTTGAATTTAAAAATATAATTTTTTAAATGATACTACCATTGATTCACCACCCTCTCAGTGGCACCTAACTAGTCATTTGGCGCTAAGTAATTTCATGTGTGTATTTTCTCTCCCTTACAAAAGGACACCCATTTTCCGTTTAATTTACACAACGTTTTGTCATTTACCTTCACCAAACCCTATAAAATTATATTATAAATTTCCTAACAAAATATTAGAGGTTTTTAACTTATTAAAATCACATTACAAGGTTCCTTAACAAATAATCTCAAGAATTCCTATCGAATAAGAGGTAATCATCTTACCTGACCTATTTCAATTTATTTCATCCTAAACCTCATAAAAATTAGTGTAATTCATAATAAAATAATAAATTTAGTTTCATAAATATTATAAAAGGTTATTATGATTATATAAAAATCAATATCTACCCTATATTCCATCAAATATGAAGTTAAGGTATTATAGGTAAGTACATGTGGACTAGCGCCACCCAAATAGAGATACAATTCATTTTCCATCATCATAATTCATGGATGGTTATTATGATGGGTTTAATGTATATAAATTATATTTAGGATATAATTATGTTTTTATAATTATAATATCATTCCTACCTTCTTACTTTCTAATCCATTGGAAAATTATAGTATCTCTCATGCTTACGTCGGTATTACCACCTCTAGGAAGCGATGTGAATCATTTTTTGATTCCTTATTAAATATATGGTATTAAAGATATATTTAAGGAATATATATGATATATTAACTATATTAATTATTCTTGGAAGGTGAATTATTATTTAACTTTCTTCAATTTCATTTATGGGAAAGGGAAAGCATCCTTCAGGCTTACGTACGACATATCGTCTCCATGAATGTGGTAATTCATTTTTATATCTTTATATTTTATAGATGAATATATATATATATATATATAATTAATTAATATATATGATAATAATATAATTATTAATATTCTAGAGATTAAGGAATAATGATGAAAGTACATGGACCAGAACTACCAAACTGAAATTCTTATAAAAAATGAAACAATTAACACCCCAAAACGACGGTTTTAGTAAGGAACTATTAATAAATGGGTATTGAAATGTTATAAGTGGATCACATATGATATTATAAGTGTGTAAATTACTTTGGAATATAATAATAAATATAAATTTATAATAAATTATCTTATAGTGCTTTCAATGACAATCAATCTTCAGGTAAGGGTTTATTATCTCAAATTTTCTTCTTTGGGACATTTGTTATGTCATACACATATATTCTTTTATAATATGTATATACAGACCATTTGAAATGTTATATCATGATTCAACTTACTTTAATTATATTTTATGTTTTATTTTATGTTATTATTTCAAGGGAATTATGATTCAAAAGTTACTAAAGTTGTAAGGGTTTTATGTTTCAATGACACTATTTAACAGGATTGTTTATGATTAAGTTTCTAATGATGAAATTTTATGACATAACACACAAGTATCTAATTATTTTTCTCATCCTATAGTTATTTCTAGATATAAAAAGTTTTCCTTTCATTTTATTCACTTCAATTACTCGAGAGAGAGAAATAATTCTTTTTAGGAAAAACCAATTTTATATCTCTCTACGTTCAAAAATTCTTTTTTCACTATAACAATGTTTTATAAAAATGTTATCAATAATGATTTTAATATTATTATATTTTTTCATAAATTCATTTTTACACTTGATTTAATTTTTATAAAAAAAATTAAAAGGATTCTTCTCATCATTTTCCAAACGAGGTCGTTTTTGACTTTTATTAAAAAAAATGTCACTGGAATGATTTCTTTTAAATTATATGTCATGAATAGAATTTATCATCATAATTACCACTGAATTATTTTAAATTTTCATTATAATATTTAAATATTTTTTTAAAAGTAAATTTTTATTTAATATTTGGAAAATCATTAGATTTTAAATAAGTAATTGTGAAGTGAAAAGGGTATTTTCCTCAAAAAAAATGTTCCATGTGATCCTATAAATGCATGGTTTACTTATAATGACATAATTTTACATTAATTATGTGACAACCCAATATTTAATGAAATATTGTCTCCAAAAAAACTAATTTCTTTAATAACTTATGTTACACGCAACACCGAGATTTATCGAACCACAATATAAAATTAAAAGATGACTCTTACAACCTAGCTGTTAAACATAGTGATATAAATAGGAATATATACATTTTGAAAATTAATTATAATGGTTTTATGTAAAGAAAATACATTGATAAATAAGTACTTATTTTGTAGTGAAATATATATATACTTCAAAAAAATATTTCTTTTAAAAAATAATTTTCATTACTTTCTATGAAAAATAAATTTAATATCTTTCACATTTATAACCTTTATTTGAAAAAATAAAATTCATTTTTGGAATCAAAATTTAAAATTTATCTTTGGGTTAATTTTTGAGACTCCCTAAAAATATTAACTTTTCGAGGAATACTGAAAAATACTATTATTTATTAAAAAATATTTATAGTATTTAAAAAGTTACATATTATTTTAAAGTAGTTTAAAACTAAAATTAATTTAAATATATTATATGTAATCCAATTTAGTTCATTTAAATAAATTTCATGGTGAATTTTGATATAAAAACGTTTTATGCTTTTGAAATATTTTTCATTGGAAAACCATTTTTTCATCGTGCATGTGGGTTTAATTTTAAATTAAGTTATGAAACATATATGATTTGAATTTTTAGTAATGGACAATATATTTTAAAACAAAATAATTAATATTATATAATATGGTCAACTTAATATTTTATATAATTAATAGTAAACACGGTAAAAATTAATTATTGTGGTTAAGGATAAAACAAGTTTACTAAATGGTTAAACTAAAATGATAAGGGCTAAAATGACCTAAAAAGTTGTAAAATTCCTATTTTATAGAAATATTTCGACATTATATAATATTAGGTTTTATTATTTTCCATTTTTCATCCGTTTATCATGTGTAATACGTTTGTATACCTATTTCTTTTCAAAAACTTTTAAGTGTGTCCCCCCCCCCAATTATAAAATGAAACCCCCTCTATTCTCTTATTTATACATATGAAGACTTTTATTACATAAAAAACCTTCCAATATACCTTAATTAATTCACTCAACACATAATAGAGACCTTATTTTTGTTACCAAACCCTCTTAAAAAGGCTTTTGGTTGGAATCTACAGAGGTTGTCTCACGAAGAGGTATCGTTCTTAACCGAGCATTTTTTTCCTTCTTCTACATACATAAAATATTATTAAACTATGATTATATAATAAAATAAATATCTAAAATTAAATAATATTTTATTTTTTTAACGGTATAAATGATATTCATATCCTCTTCCATTAAATGGGAAATGAAATTGTTGATCATGTGTACGGTAGACAACTGCCTCACGAACTGGTGTAATTTTTTTTCCATCATCACCTCGCATGGATAGATCTAATTATATACTTAAAGTATATATATATTAATTAAAATTTAATTATACTTTTAAAATTATAATATGACATCTACCTTCTTACCTTACAATCCAATGAAAAATGATGACATCGCTTGTGTATATGTGTGGATTGCTGCCTTCGTGAAGCAATGTGATATATTTTCCATTATATATTGAAATGGATGGTAATAAGGATATATTTAATGAATTAATATGATATATATTATATAAAAATGATTATATAATGTTCAATTCATATTTATTTTCCTTTTGTTACATCTGTATAAAAAATGGAAATAGCATTCATGCATATGTATGTGTTACCATCTCCATGAATGGTGTAATTCATTTTTTCATATCTAACTATTACTAATGACTATAAATATGTATATAATAAATATATATGATATTATATCAAAATATAAATTATATTAATTACATAACCATAATAAAATTATAGGGAACAAGAATACTGAACCAAAACATACATGAAAAATGGAGCAATTGTCAACTTAAAATAGTGATTTCAATAAATAATTATTAATGATTGGTTGGTTGAAGGTTATTAGTAAAAATTATATGGTATGATATATATGAGTATGGTTTTATAATATATTTATAATAAATAAATAATTTTTATATAGCTATTTTAATTTTTATGAACAAATTCATGACTTGAGGTAAGGTATTTTTGTATCACTTTTATTTATGTGGTACACATGCCATATTCACCACTTGTTTATTTTGAATGGTTAATATACTACCCATGAATGTATTTTATGTTTATTTTCATAAAACTAATTAAAAATAAATATCCAACTATTTTTCTTTCTTTCATGGGTCTTAAAATTCAAAAATTACCAAAGTGGTAAAGGTTTTATATAATAATCTCACTACTTATAGGGATTATTTATGATTGACTTTAAAAGGATGATATATATTTATATAAATCTCAAGAAAATATTTAATTTTATTATCCCTTAGTTATTTCTTTGGAATAAATGTTTTCCCCCTATTTTCCTCACTTTAATAACTAGAGAGATTAAAGAAATGTTTTTAAGGAAGAATGATTTCAGTTCTCTCTTTGGTCGAAAATCATTTATCTTCCATGTCTATGTTTTCTAAAAAAAGGTTTTAAGTAATGTTATTAATATTATCTAATTATTTTTTAAATCCATATTTTATATTTTTCTTACATTTTAAAAAATAATTTAAATGGATTTTTTTTGAATGATATACTTTTTATATTTTATCATGAATGAGAAATAGATCTTTATTTTAATGTGTCTAACATGAATATTATTTCCCACTATAACAACCACTGAATGATTTCAAGATTACTTTACATGTTTTCATGTTTCTTTTCAAAGAAATTTTTTTTCTTAATATTTGTGAATTTTTTTAGATTTTAGTTGATTAGTTTCAAAGAAATAGGGTATTTTCATAAATAAATGTTCTAAGTTATCTCTCAATATCATTTTCTAGAAAAGATGAAATCCTTTAAAGTTAGTTAATATTTACTAGGGATATGATCCAATGACACAATCCTTATTCTTTCTCTATATGTTGTGCGTTTATGATTACAATATTTTTATTAAACTCATTTCTTTTCCACAAGTTATATTTATGAAACCCATTTCATTTTTATGGTTTATGATATGATTAATGTTTTATGATCTTGTATAACACATATGAATGATTTCATTTTGTTATTGGAAGGCCCATAATTTTAAATTCTCTATTGAATTGGGTAAATATGGATAACTCGTGTGTTAATAATGTTGTGAGTGATCCTAATTTCGTATTATAAATTTTATGTGTGAACCAGGTTTCATGACCATAAAGTTAGGTATCAACTAAGTTTCATGTTCACCTGGATATGTGTAGACCATGATTCATGTCCATAAGGTTATTTGTGGAGTTGGATTCATGTCTATAGGGTTATCCAATGACCTTTTCTTATGCACATAAAGTTATGTGTAGACTTAGTTTCATATCCATAAGTTTAAGCAAGGGCATGATTTTATATCCTTAACATATTGAGATTACATCATTATATATATATATATATATATATATATATATATTCACAATGTTATGAGATTACATTTTTACACCATTCATATGTATATGTTTTTCTCTCATGCCTTATGTTCATTAATGTTCTTTATGATGCATGTTTTATGAACTACAAGCTTTAATCCATGACTCAAGGTTATGATCTATGTTATGTATTATATGGTTTAAAGTTTTATGCTCATATTATCATACCTTTATGATCATTTTATGTTTAAGTGGTTAATGATGTCTCTCTTTCTTAACCTTATTTAGAATCTAACTCACACTTTCTTATGATTCCATTCCCCAGTTCATAAAGAAATTTTTTATGAAGTGTATGTATAAGGAGAAGATATTTATTTGATATGTTAAATATATTTCAGGATATAAGAAGATTGTGTATCTAGTATTTAAATACAATAAAGTATTATGGTCCTTGAGTATATATTTGTGAAATTAATTGAATATTCATCTAAAAATATGTTATATTTATGTATGAAAATCTAGGGTTGTTGTATTTAGTATCAAAGGAAAGATTTTTTCAATATATATTGATTAGGGTTTGAAAAATATAATGACCACTCTAAGGATAATTCAATATAAAAGAAATTTTCCAATAGTTTTGATGAGGGATGGAGGGGGTGGTTTAAAAAAAAATTCATCCCTATAAAGAAACTAAAAGTGGATATTTCTCTAAAATGGTTGTACCTAGGGGTAACAACTCCAAAAAGGGTGTGTTGGGATTTGACTCAATCGCCACTTGGTTCATAACAATGGGTCTTACTACATGCCAACTTTAACACTCTCATGGGATATATTTGGGAAATTCTTCAACTATTTATGAACCGTCATGAATGATTTGAACAAATGAAGACCATTAATGACCTAGGTTAAACCTCAGTACTCATATATCAAAAATAAATTGTCATGATTTAGAAATACTATAGATGATGTTTCATGATTATGTGGTCTCCCACTATGATTATTATTTTTCACACTTTATTTTAGGGGTTTTTCGATGTGTGAAAATAAAAGACATCATGCCAACAATAAATTTCATGGAAAACACAATGATTATCCACCTTCTCAACCAAATATTGTGGCAGATATAATGAAAAATATTATTTCTATACTTCCACAACATTTCCATACCATGAATCATATTGATCTTCCAAATGATAAAATTAGGGAACAACATATCATTGAGTATTTTATAAGGCAACATCCACATTTTTTTATTGGGTCTTATGATCTACTAGTATATGACTAATCGATCAGTACTATTGAGAAGAGATTTTCTATATCCAATGCTTGGAACATGATAATTTTATCCTATATATTTATCATTTGGAAGGTGAATATGAACAATGGAGAAACCTTGTTAAGATTTTCACACAAGTTGAATAAATTGACTCTATAGAATAGGATGAGTTTATGTAGATATTTATCAATAATTACTTCCCTCATATTATACATAAAAATAAATAGGAGGAATTCCATGATATTAAGTAAATTTTGGATGAATCCATTGGTGTTTATGAGGAAAATTTTATAGTATTTTAAAGTTATGATTTTGGTTTAATAATTAGATCTACAAAAAAATGATCGATTATTTGGTGGCATAAAACTGTTTCTATAAAAGGCATAATAGGATTTAGTAGCTATGAATAATTTTTTCTATGTGAACTCAAGGTATAAATAGAAATTATATATTCCCACTAATCCTATGGTTTTTATAAGAAGAGGAAGATTTAGTCCCATGAAAACTCAAATAAATTACATAGTGCAAAAAAAATAAAAATATCTACAAGATATAAATATGGGAAGAAACATCAAGGTAATTGTTTTAATGGAACTAAGAATTTATTTAAATGTCAGAAATATGGTCATTAATCCCATGAATTTTAAAAGGAAATGAATGGTTCAGATAACCCTATGGAAGAGATGAAGTGTCCCACTAAAGAACCACCAGCACTCCAATTCTTTAAATGAAAAAGACTATGGGAATTATTAAAAGAAGTGAATAAATATTAAGGTTTTTGTTTATGATCAACATGAACAACTTATTATGACCAAATAAAAAGAGAAGTCTCATGTAATCATGACTGCCAAAGTTGGTTATGAGAATGGCTTGGTGAAAGGTTTACTTCTTATCCACTCTAGAAGATCTAAGGTCTTATTTGATTATACCTCTATCCACTTCTTTATATCTAAGTATTTTGCAAAGAGTATTGAATTACTAGTTCAAAAATTAGATATTGAGTTAGTTTTGAAAAATATAAATGGTACGATGGTTGAAATTCAAGTCTATGGTTTCTCTCTAATTGATGTTTTTGGGAAATTGCTTTCTAAAAAAATTATCATTCACCCTTTAGTCTAATTTGATGTTATTCTTAGCATGGATTTGATTTAAATATATGAAACACATATCAATTTTCGAGTGAGGTAAGTTACATTTATTTTTCCAAATAAACCTATGCTCATTTATCGGTGGGAGGTTAAATATAAGCTTCTTATGAAAATTTTATCTATTTTGTGGGTATTTATTTTTATTACAAAGGGGTGTTTATCTAAAACTATAGGGGATAAAATCAACATTGATGATATAACTATTGTGGAGTTTTTTGTTGATGTATTCCAAGAAGAGTATATCGGTCTTCCACCAAATCATGAAGTTGGGTTCTCAATAGAAGACAAACCCGGTTCAATGATTATTCCAAATACTCCCTATAGAATGACCCTAATTGAGTCTCATGAATTGAAGAAGAAACTCTAGGAGAATATTGATTGGGGATTTATTCATCCAAGTGTGTCGTCGTAGGGTGCAATTATTCTTTTTGTTAAGAATATTTTGGGATTGTTGAGACACCGCATTGATTATCAGGAGTTGAACTATATCATAATCAAGAATAATTATCATATACCATGTATTGGTGAATTGATTGGGCAACTATGTGGAGAAAAATAATTTTCTAATATTGACTTTCTTTTTGGATATCATCAATTGAGGGTTAAGAAATAGGATTTACCCAAGACAATATTTCTTAAAAGGTATAGACACAATGATTATAATGTGATGTCATTTGATCTTACTAATTCCCCTACTATATTCATGGAATTAATGAATAGTTTATTTAGAGATAACCTTGATTAGTTTATGGTAGTCTTTAGAGATGATATTATTATATATTAAAAGAAAAAGAAAAAGTATGAATATCACTTGAGAATTGTGTTGAAGGCCTTTATGAAGGGTAAGAAGCATGAAAATTTTACCAAATGTGCATTCTAGATAATAAAGGTTTAATTTTTGGGGTCATATAATCTCAAGAGAGGGTATATATGTGTATCCTTCAAACATAAAACCTATTGATAAATGGCCCAGAATAGCCAAGGTTACTGAGATTTGAATCTTTCTTAGTTTCAATGGATATTATCGATGGTTTGTGGATAATTTCCCATGATTTTATAATCCAATCACTAAGTTAAATCTAAAGGGAGCCAAGTTCCTTTAGACAAATGAATATAAAAAAATCAATTAATTGAAGAGAAGATTAGTCAATGAACTATGCTTACATTACCCTACAGTGGATAAGGGTTTCTAAGCTTAGTGATTCATTAAATAAGTTATTGGGATGCATTATTTTGTAGAATAGTATTTTTATAGGTTATGCCTCGTGATAATTTAATTTTCATGAGAAACATTACCCAATTCAGGATTTTCAAATAGATATGGTAAGATTTTCATTAAAAATAAAGAGGTATTATATTTATGTACAAAGATGTGATATATATATATATATCATAAAAGTCTAAAGTATATATTCACATTGAAAGAGTTTAATATGTTCTATAGAAGATGTTTGGAAATGATTAAATATTATGACAAATTAATACATTACTACCCTAAGAAAGTAAACAAGGTGGATAATGCTTTGAGTCAAAAGGATCAATCTATCTATTCTATGATGAGGATCACTAAAGATCCAATATTTATGGACGTTAAATGGACTAAACTCTAAATCTTAATGGAATGGTAGAAATATAATATTTCTAAAATGATTGTTCTACCATATATCCAAGTGAAGATTAAATAGGCATAGAGGAATGAAAAATATTTATATAAGAAGGTTACAAATGTTCCTAGGTTCAACCATGATTGCGATGGAATGATAAGGTTTATGAACTATGTATGTGTTTCATCCATAACAGATTTGAAGAAGGATATATTAGAGGAAGATCATTGTTATTAATTCTCAATTCATCCCGGGAATATGAAGATAGTGGGAAAACATGAAGTGAGATATTGAATATTTTGTATCTCAGTGTTTGTTATGTCAGCAATTTAAGGCTGAGATACAAAATAATAAGGGGATGTTACCACCATTACTCATAACAAAATGGAAATGGGAAAACAACACCAGGAATTTTTTCATAGGACATCCTAAAATATCTAAAGTCCATAATACTATTTGGGTTGTATTCTATCACTATACAAAGTCAGCATATAATGATATAGGTTAATTAAGTGGTAAGGTTACACGGAGTGGAAAATTTTATTATATATGATCAGAATCTAAGTTTTACTACGATGTTCTAGAAAAGTCTTCAACAATCCCTTGATTTAGATTTGAATTTATGCACTGTATATCATCCTCAGAAATATGGTCATTCTTATAGAACCATTAAATTCTAGAAAATAAGTTTATATCTTGTTTTATAGATAATAAATGTGCTTCGCAAAAAAAATTCTTTTATTTGGGTTTTATTACAACAATAGCTTTCACTTGAGCATTCAGATGGCTCTTTATAAAGTCCTCTATAGAAAGAAGTGTATAAATCCAATGTGTTGGGTTGAAGATGTTAAAACAAAGATTTTATGACCTATAATAGTTTAAGAAATGGAATTTGAGGTTATATCCATGCATCAAAAAATAAGGGAAGCATAAATTTGAAAAAGTTATATTTTCAATCACAAACGTGATATGGAATTTGAAGTTGGTGATAATTGGTTTTATAAATCTCCTAATTGAATAATGTTATAAGACTTATAAATAAGGGAAATATTTTCTATAGATATATTTTCTCTTTTTAGACTCTTGATTGGGTAAGGACGGTAGCTTATAACTTGGCACTTCCACCGAACCACTCTCAAGTTCATGATGTGTTCCATGAATCTCTCATGAGAATTTGAATAACTGACCCTTCACTTGTACTAAACTCATGGTTCATACCAATAAATAAATATCTTTCTTATAAGAAATAATCTAGTGGATTATATATTATTGATAGAAATTTATATGAAATAAGACCACTCACCTAGTCAGAGTTTTGTAGTGAAACCACCAATTTGAAGAAGCTTCATGTGAACTTGAGGGTAATATGAGGTATAATTATCGTCATTTTTTATATCATAGTTATGAATTTTGAGATAGGAATTCATTTTAATTGGTTGTAGAATATAACAACTCAAGATTTTAGGAAAAATAATCTAATAAATATAATTTCTTTAACAGCTTTTGTTACGCAAAACACTGAGGTTTAACAAACCACAATATAATATTATAACATGATTTTTATAACCTATCCATTATAAATGGTGTTATTAATATGAATAACCACATTTGGAAAATAAAGTATGATGGTTTTAGATGAATAAAGTGTGTTGATGAATAAGAAATTAGTTTTTGGAAAAGTCCTTATATGATTTAAAAAACATTTCCTCTAAAAAATAATTTAGATAGATTTTTGTGAATAAATAATTAAATAAATGTTTTCCAATTTTAGAATATTTATTTGAAAAAATTAACATTGTTAAGAATAAATATATCAAAATTATATTAGGGTAATTTTTTCAGAATTTTATGAAAGGATTAATTTTTCAATGAATAATAAAAAACGCTACATTTTATTAAAAATTTCTTTTAGTTTAAAGAATTTAAAAGGTTACATATGATTTTAAAATGGTTAAATTTAGTGAAATTACATCAATATTAAAAATATTTATGACATTTTTATCAATTTTGTGTTGAATTTTGATATAAAAACGTTTTATACTTTTGAAAACCTTTTGTTTGGAAAGCTATATTTTCATCACGTCTATGAATTAAATTTTAAATTAAATTATTCCAATGAATTTAATTTTTTAAAAATTTATTTCATATTGAGATTTTGAATAATTAATATTATATAATAATTTTAAAATAATAATTTTTCATAATGAATAGTAAAAATATTAAAAATTATTCACCACAGTTAAGGTTAAAAGAGTTTTACTAGGGGTTAAACTAAAAAGATAAGAGCTTAAATGACCTAAAGAATATTCCAATTCCTATTTTATGGATATATATTGAACTTATCTTGTCTATGTATCGATAATAATCCATTTTTTATACTTAGGAAATGTTTGAAATGTGCATAGACCTTTTTCTTTTCAAAAATTCCAAATGTGTCATCTCCCCCACTTATAAAATGGAACCCCCTCCCCTCTCCCCTTTACACTTACAAAGAATTTAGGTTCATCCAATTCCTACCCAAATTCCTTCTTTACTTTCCTATACATTTTCTAGAGTCCTTATTTTTATTATAAAACCCTCTTGATAAGGGTTTTGGTGCAAACCTAAAGAGGTTATCTAAAGAATAGGTTTTGTTCTTCACCGAGTGTTTTTGTATTATTTCTTCTTCCACAAACATAAAATATTATTCAAATATTATGATATAATAAAATTATTATATAACATATATTGAGACTTTATAATGTTAATTTCACAAACTATATCCATATCATCTTCCATAAAAATCAGAAACAAAACTGTCGATCGTGTGTATGGCAGACTATCACCTCGTGAACTAATGTAATTCATTTTCCATCACTGCCTATCATTAATGGATATAATAATGTATTTAATGTATATATATAATTTTTATGAAATAATTATAATTCTTTAATTATAATATCACATCTACTTTCTTACCTTCGAATCTGTTGAAAATGGATAATGTCACTCGTGCAAACGTGTGGACTACCACATCCACAAAGTGATATGATAGGTTTTCCATTTTATTTTGACATTGATGGTAATAAGGATAGATTTAATTAATTAATCTGATATATTTTAAATATTAATGATTTTTTAAAGGTTAATTCATAATTATCTTTCTTTAGTAACATCCATTGAAAAGATAGAAATATCATTCAGGCATACGTACAGCCAAACGTCTTTATGAATGTTGTAATTCATTTTTACATGAATAAATTTTATGAATGACTCTAAATATGTATGAAAAAAAATATATTTAATATTATATGTGTTCTTTAGGGTCTATATGAGGCTTTTTAATCATAGTTTTTTTAATCAAAGAAAGTTATCTCCTCGATACATCGGCCCGTTTATGATACTAGAATGGGTTGGTGAGGTGCCATATCAATTATTTTCCCAGGAAATAATTTCTCTTGAAAATCCAAAAATTGTATCTACATGTAAAAAAAATGAAGCAACCATGTCTAGGTCAATGTGATCCCCTATAAACACATGGTTAGAATCAAGATAAAACTTTTTAAAATACACCCAATTTTAGGTAATTAGCCCTTTATTTGTGTATTTTAAGTATATAATGTATTTGGGATAGGTTTGGAAATATTTGGAAGAGTATTTTAATATTTTGGGGGATTTTATGGTGGTTAAATATTTCAAAACAGTTAGTAGAAACAATGAAACACCTTTAAGAAACTGTGAAAGATGAGATAGTGGGCTCTGGGTAGGTACACAGTTAGGTGTACAATTTTTCCAAAACTATGCAGCCACCCATGGGTAACCATTCACAGATAAATAGAGGTATTTTTCAATATTGGTTCTTGGTTTCTCTAACTATTTCTTTCAACCATTCAAGGGTTTTTTGGTGGCAGTGATTGGCGCACGGTTTTCCTAACCATGAAACGTTAAAATTTAGATTTAAAAATTGTGGATTTAATTCATATTTTTTTCTAAACCTCTTCGTTAGCCCATAAACAAACCAAAAATGAATTCCTCTTCTCCCAAAGGTAGTATATACCCTTACCCTTAATCTAGGATCAATATGTTGGTGATTATTTGTGTGTTGGAGGCCCAAATTCCTTGTTAAGTGTACATTCTTGGTTTTTTTTCTTAGTTTTCTTCTTCCTACCTCTCCTGGATTCATGGATATAATTTTTTAGACATATATCTATGTTGTTAGATGTTAATAATGATTATATATGGATGGTTTGACTATGGGGAACAATATATAAGGTAGTTTTTGAAGATCTTATCCAACTTTGTTGAAGAATTTGTGTTTTTCTTTGTTTTCACCCGCATTTGCAAGGTATGTAGCTTCACTCTTTACTCCTATTGATTTAAAATTAGGTGATTGATTTCAAATTAATTAAATTTATTAGTTTAGATTTTTAAATTTATGTACAAATCTAGGAAGAAATTCTATTTAGTGATAGTTTGTGAAGTTGAGTAAATTGCTTGTTGTGAAAATTTCTTTGTTTCATGATTTTAAAATATGGATTGTTCTAATTCATGGAAATGGTTTAGTGGAAATGTTTTCAATAAAATAAATATTTTATTTAAATTTTTTATGGTTGGTTTGGAATGGTATTTTTCATATGGTTAGTGTGAGTTCATACATTCGACGTGACATTGAATAAGGGGCGTGTACCATTGGAGTACAATGGACGTGACCCTAGATAAGGGATGTGTGTCATTGGGGAACAATAATATTGGACACTTAGTGAAGACTTTGTTGATGGATGAGATACTTATCATGATTATGGAACTATCACCATGGAGTGCATGTGTGTATGTGTGGGTGTGTGGAATGAACTGGTTATGCCAAATGGGATTTGAGAAATGGGTTTAAAGAATTGTTTTGTTTATTTCCTTAGAAAATGGATTTTGTTTGGAAAAATATTTTTCTTAAAAAAAAATTGGTTTTCATAGGAAAATTTTTAAACTGTTTTATTTAATTTTCTTTGTATAAATTGTTTTATATAAATTTGTTAACATGGTCCATCCTATTTTCATGAGTAGGGAAGTCATTTAGGGAAAACCTACTATGTTTTATACTCACCCCCTTATTGGGATATTTGTTACATTTTCAGATGTTTTTTATTGATACATAGGTGATAGAAAGGTATCACATATTCTAGTGATTAATCGTGATAGCTTAGACATGGATTATGAAGTTGGAGCTTGGAGTTTGTAGGGATTTGTAGTGTTGGTGTATTTTGGTTCTTTGAGTCGTGTTATTCTTAGTTTACTCTTTGTACTATGATATGGATCATATTATAGTTTGGTTGCATTTAATTTGGTATTAATTTAGTTATCTTACCTTCTCCTCAAGAACCATATAGTGGTTGTTGGGTATTGTATTCTTGGTTTGGTTATTTTATTTAAGAGTTAAAATAATCCCCTGATTTTATTGAATCCCTTGGAATTTATTTCCATCCTTTTGTGTCTTGAGGATGTCACCTAAGGCCATGTAATGTTCCAATACCTTCCCAAGATAATTTTTAGGGGAAGGATGTTACAAATGGTATCATTCTTGGCTGGTTCATCTTTAATTTTTGAATAACTGGTATTGGTTTTTTGGTCTTGGAGTTGATAAAACATTCTAGTTTGGTTATGGATTTTAATGGTGGAAAGGAGTGGGATCATCGAGACATGAAATGTAGATCATAAAGTGGCATACCTAACATATTTATTCTGAACATTAAGTTACCATATATTTGGTTACATGAGTGTTTTGATACTCTTATTGGAGTTATTATCACATTCTCATGGGTTTGGCCAGTTAGAAGAGCATGGCATGCATTGATAGAAATGAATTCCCACTAGGAGTGCATATTTCATTCTGAGTCATGATTTTTGATTTGGGGAAAAGTGTTGATTTTTTAAAATAGTTGAAAATGGTTTGATTTTCAAATTCAAGATTCATTTATTTTAAAAAATGATTTAAAAATTGAAATAGTGGAATTTGTAAATGTGGTTAAAAAATGAAAAAAATTTACTTTTGGAAATTCTTGTTGTGATATGTGTGATCTAGTATAATCTGAAATTGATAAATCTTCATTTTATAGAGAATGAGACTAAATAGAGTTTTCTTGTGGTTATAGAAAATGGAACCAGATAGGCATCGTATAAACCAACTAGAGGAAGTTGTAGACAATGTAGTTGCACCAGAGCCACTTGTGAACCACCCGCTAGTTCAGAGTGTTGTACAAGATTTTAAAGTTGTGGATAGAGGTAATAGAATGGATGAACCAATAATGTGAATCATTCCATTATATTCTATAAATAGATTCCACCCATATTTTTGGGGGATTTAGGGCCAAAAAAGGCATAGGTTTCACTGAAAAGGATTAATCAAATCTTTGATTTATTAGGCACACTAGTTGAGACAAAAGTCATGTTGGAAACATATATGCTAGAGGATCTTACATTCTAGAAGTGGGAGTTATCAGTTCAGGCTAAATTAGTCCAAGGCATTATGTGGGATGATTTTGAAAAAAAATCAACAAAAAACTATATCCTCATATATTCAACATTGCTATAATAAGGGAATTTTTCAACATAAATCAAGATAATATCTTAGAGTCGAGGCCAAATATTTTCTCAAAGATTTTCATGCTTTATATAATAGATTATACTAAGATTTTAAATAGAGAAATAGTAGTAGGAAAATATGTCTCAAGAACAATGGGTGGAAGAATCATGTTGATACCTATGGGAAATAGTGGGAACTCTAATGTTGGGAATAAGTGTAAGGGGGACACCAATTTCAAAGGTAGTGGAATGACTAAAAATCTGATAGTTGGATTGGTGAATCTTCCTCCAAAACCCAAGAACAAAGCTAGATGTTTTTAATGAAGTTCCTTTTATCAAATGATGCATGATTATACAAAACCACCTCAATTATTCCACAGCATCAACCATATGGGGAAACTATAGTATTGTTGTTATAGTGCTACAAGGTCGCGTGTTAGGGAAACATCTCATGTTTCTCAGGAATCATATGCTTTGATAGGATAACGGGAGCAGAATAGCTCTCATCAATAGAACATATAAATCCATGGTGATTCTAAGAATACCATGACTCATCAGAATGGGAAATCTTCACGGGGAATTAAAAATAAAAGTGCAGTGAGTAATAAGTTCTATGGAGGTAAGAAAGTGATAGTGGGTGATCAGTCTAGGCTGTTGTTGGTTATGGGATGATTCTTTTTAATTCTACACCAATTCAGGCTTTGTTTGATATGGGAGCATCTCATTCATCTATTGCTTCTCATTTTTTTGATCTTCTAGGTTTTCTTGTTTAGATAATCCCTTATATTTTGAAACTTCAAACACCTCTTATCCAAAGATAATGATGAGACTTTATGTGAAAAAAAAAATTATAACTCTTAGTGGATATGAGTTGATATGGGATTTTGTGGGTCTTGAGATGGATGTTTATGATATAATTCTGGATAATGATTAGTTGATAATTTTCAAAGATCAAATCGACTTTTATACCTGACATGTTAGTTTTCCAACTGATGATGGTGTTAGGAATCTCTTTATAGGATACCTGAATGTAAAGGATGGAGCATCGGGCTTGTTGGCACTTAAAGTTGGAATGATCTTATTCCAATTAGTATCCTTGTCTTTGGCATTAGTGGATGAGATCAGGGATATCAGTTTTCTAGTAATTGTTGATTAGTTTTCATATGTTTTTCTTAATAATTTCTCAGGGTTTCCACACATAAGATATTTGGAGTTTAGGATTGATCTGATACCATATAAAAACCCCATCTCACTTTCATATTATCATAGGAACCAACTGAATTAAGATAATTGTAATTCCAAATGGAAGAGTTTGAAATAAAATAGTTCATTTGTCCTAGTATGTCTATGTGGGTAGCATCGGTCTTGTTTGTGAAAAAGGTTATGAGAACCCTTTTACTTTGTCTCTATTTTCATAGTCTTAACCAAGTTATTATTGATAATCAGTATCCACTTCCACACATTGATGATTTTTTCAATTAATTTAGGTGATATCAGTGGTTTTCTAAATATTAATTCATTCAGGATATCTCCAACTACAGGTAAAAAAGGAGGATATTCTAAAATTTGATTTTAGAAGTAGATATGTCTATTATGATTATGTGGTTATGCCTTTTGGTCTTATAAATTCACTAGCTATCTGTATAGAATTGTTGAATCAAATATTTCAAAGGCATATGTATTCTTTTGTAGTAGTGTTTACAGATGTCATATTAGAGTATTCAAGGATAATGGTTGAGCATGAGAAACACTTGGTGAAAGTGTTTGGTATCTTATAGGGTCATATTATATATGACAAAATTTTAAATTTTGATTTATGTACAAAAGAGGTAAATTTATTTGGCCATGTAATCTCTAAAATATGTGTTTCTATGGATCCAGAAAAGATATAAGTTGTGATCTCTTGGAAACCACCAAATAAAACCTTTGAGATGTGCAGTTTCCTTGGATTATCTAGTTATTACCAATGTTTTTTATTGATTTTTCACAACTAGATACACTAATAAATTACTTTAAAATGAATAATTTCCATTAAAATGTGATGAGGAATGAAAAAAAGTCCTTTCATGAGATTAAAGTTTTTCTTAAATTAACACAAATATTGATATTTCTATAATTAATATAAGGGTATGTTGTGTATTATAATGCTTTGAGATCTGGGTTGGAATGTTTTCTCATGAATGGAGACCATGTTGTTGCTTATGGATCATGGAAATTATGGTTTCATGGGAATAATTACGCAACACATTGTAAGAACCTGGGTTTTTAGAACGGGACAAAATCCCAACCCTGTTCGAATATTTGACTGGTTTCTGAGGAAACTGGAGAAATTGGGATGTTTCGGGAAATTTCCAGACTACATACTGTGTACTTTAAGTACACACCGTGTATATTTCAAGTGAGTGACCGGTCGTGTGCTCTCTGAGTATATGTCGTGTGATGACCATTTAGAAATTTCTTCCTACACGCCATGTAGTTTTAGGCATGTCGTGTATTCTTGACCATGCAGAGGCCATACATGGCATGTGGACCTGTTGTCTTGGTAAAACTAACTACACGCCATATCCTCCTAGACACGCCATGCATTCTGGATGTGTATGAGAGAAATACATGGTGTGTGGTTATGTCGGTGAGGAAAGGAAGGAAAATGATGTACCCATCGTGTACCCCTAGGTACACGTCGTGTACTCATGTCGGCAGGTTCTGGAAAGTAAGTCGATGGAATTCCAACAGCCAAATGAATAGTTAAATGATCTACATGGCATGTAGTTAGGAAGTACAGGCTGAGTACTTTTTCCTTTGCTAAAACATGCAGTAACCTCGTTTTGAGGCAGAAACATATTAGCTCCGCCGGGTATCGTGAACCAAGTCGGCAGGATCTTGTTTCTTCTCCCGATTGTCTGTCTGAGAATTGATTCGAACATCGATTGATGCGTTCGAACCCCCTCAGAAATTCCTCAATTACACTTGAGCTATTTTGATTGATTTTTGTTCTAGAACATGTTATAGGGGTTTGAGAAGTTTTGATTTTTTGTAGATCTACCACGTTTTAGTCAAAATTAGTGGCTGTTACCGGAGTAGTAGCATCATATGAGTCTTAGGAAGGTGGTGCATACCTCTTTTTGTGTTTTTGTGGCATTTGAGTGATGCAGCCTTCGGCGCGTTTTTGGGTATTTTGAGCAGGACCCGTTTTATCTAGAATTTCATATTGAATTGACTGTTGGACTTATGGGATGACTTTGGGTTTTCCCTGTTACCATTTTTGCTTGAGCGGGGACGGGTGAGGGGTCATTGCTCATTAGAGAATTTTGGTTGGGGGATTCCAAAATGGTTTAACTTGCATTATTAATGTTTTAAACTATTGAGTTTAATTTACTAAGCCTGTTGTAAATTGTGAGAGCCATTCAATACCTCGGTGATGTTGACTGATAACTGTTGGGTTAGGGAAATTCTATTTTTTGAATGTTTTTTCAATTTATGTGTCCTGTTTAAATTTTATATATATACAATTGCTGAATTGCACATGCTTGACCATTTGGTTTGTGTTCGGCCTAGCCTGGATATTCTTGAGTGATGCTGATCATAGGTTGGGCTTGGCCCGGGTTACATTGGGTGGTTCTGACCATGGGATTGAGCGTCATGGATGTCAGTTTGAGGTAGGAAGACTGTCAGGTTAGGCATGGCCCGAGTTAATGGGATGGGGATTCCATCATACTTGAGCGACATGGTCGCAGGGACACGAGGTTTCAGAGGTGTTGTGGTTTAATTACTATTTTGGTGAATACTGCTCACCTGGAACCTTGAGTAGTGTTCACATAGAGATACTCCGTGATGAGGTGTTTTTGACCACTCATGTGGGTAGAGGCCCCCGTAGCTGCGGTTTAGGTACTTTGGTTGGGGGTGCTTGTCGTAGGAATCCTCGTGGAAGGTGAGGAGCCTTCGGGGGATAGAATCTAGACTATCAGGTTGGGGGCTGAGGCATACCATGATTTGAGGGCAGACATCGGTGTCCCTCAGGTTACATTATTTGAGGGAAGATATCGTTGTCCCTCTGGTTTCTTATTGAGTACAGGGATCATTGTTCCTCTGGGTTACTTCTTGGGTGTGCCTTCAGGAAATCGGTACTTAAGACACGGAGTGTCAGGGGGAACATGGTGTCAGGTTACATGAAAGAGATTTCAGCGTTGGCTGAAGCAGGTGACACTCCATGGTGGATTTTGAGCACCAGTGGAGTTAGTGTTTATTTATGCATTGTATTGTTTACTTCTTTACTTAAAAATGCATGACTGCTTAAACACTCATATTAGGTATACACCATTAGGTGGTATCCTACTGAGATTTTTCTCACACCCTGCACAGTCCCTTCAATACGCGTGCAAACCTTATGGATTTACCTTCATGAAAGATGCCAGCTTCATGAGTTGGTCTCAATTATTTGTTTCATGGAGATTGTATGGACCTTGAGGTCTTACCTAGATAGGTTTACTCTGTTTTGTTTTCCTTACTTGTATCAGCATGCTTACTTGTTTGTAGCTACTTTTGGTTAGCCATTGGTGCCCCTTTTGTTTAGTGACTTGCTATGGATGCATGTTTGGTTTGTTTAGTAGTCACCAGTGATTTTCATGCTCTTGTGTTTACTTTATTCTACTTTTTCTTATATTTATTTCTTCCGCTGTTTATTGATATTGAATTTTCTTCTGCTCTGCGGGTCTGGTTCAAGTCTGCTAAGTCTTTTAATCTGCTGCATCTCTACTGTTATACTTGGACCAGTACCATTATTATTAGCCTTCGAGAGGGTATAGCCTCCCCACTATACATATTAGACCCTCTCTGCTAGTCGGCAGCCTTTGGAGTTTGGGTAGGTGCGCCTAATTTAGTAGAACCCAACCTGTTTATCACTGTTCGGGTGGTTGTTCAGGTCTAGTTCTTTACAAAGTGGTATCAGAGGAGTTCTTGATAGGGATTTAGTAGCATTGTTTTGCTGGCTACTAATGATATTGAGACTTCTCTTTTATTTCTGATAGTTTTACTATTTGGGATATGGTAGACTGGAGATAGGATGTTACTAGAAATTGGGTTTCTAACTTCTGATTGGGTTCCTGCAGCCCCAGGTACAAGGGATGGAAAAAGTTTCCATGGGTGGGAATTACTGTGTGCTTTTTTTAGATTATAGTTGATATTATTTCCACCATGGTGGCTCACTTGGTGTGTGATGTTAATGATTTTGATTTGTAACCCTTAACCCAGTGCGGTAAGGGAGAATTGGACCTTGTACAGGTATGGAAAGGCTTGGTTGCTTGGCTTTTGATAGACACATTTTAGGGTATTTCAATTTCATAATTACACGTAGGCTTTGTGAAGTGATTATTCTATGTGATGTAAATGTCAATCGCCATACTTAGTATTCTTTTGAAATCTGAATAGGTGAAATTCCTGATATAATTTCTTATATTTTGGAATGTGTTATGCCATGCTTTGTATATATTATAAATTGAATGTGGCAGGGTATTTGGGTCTGGCTCTTGTACGAGCAGATAGGTACTATCGGTTGAGGTGATTTTTATCATCAGGATTGGGCGACTCGGTCATCGGTTTGAGGAAACATCAGTTGTCTGGACGGGCATGGCCCAAGGTACTTTTGATACTTGGACTTGATAGGGGAGGGTAAGGAGGCCATGAGGACAGGATGTCGTGGGGCATGATTTGTAGTGGAGGGAGAGTAAGGGTAGTAGTTATGCACTTCCTATTACTGCATTCTTATATGCGTTGAATATATATTTTTATATATATATGGGATGTCTCACCATTTATGGTATTCAGTGGGTTACTTTTTGGGAAACTCAGATAGAGCATCATACAGCAGATGGTACAGTGCCGCAGGTGCAGGATCAGGTACAGGATCCGGTACAGGAAGAGCACGAGCTGCAGGTACAGGATCAGGGACAGGATCAGGTCAAGGATTCAGTGAAGGCAGGACAACAGCTGGGTTTGGAAGTGTTCTGACCTTGGCTCGACGAGCAGCTCCGAGCTAGCCTGGTATGTGTCTTGTAGGGGATCGACAGAGGTGCGCAGGGTACAGATCCATCTATGGCTTATCTGACATTGTATTTCTAGTAGCAACACCCACTGCTTTTTCAGGGTGAGTGTGGTCCGTAGGCAGTTGAGAACTAAATAGAGAGCATGAAGATGGTCTTCAAGAATCTCGAGACGCCTCTAGGGCGGAGGGTCAAGCAGGCTACATACATGCTTCGAGGACCGTCAAAGCGTTGGTGGGATGTGCAAGTTCAGGCTCGCAGGCATGAGGGACTAGCATGGAAGGACATCGAGGATAGGTTCTTTGAGAACTTTTACCCAGAGAAAGTGAGGTAAGAGAGAGCTCAGGAGTTCTTGAGTCTTCAGTAGGGATACATGTCCGTCATGGACTATGCAGCCACTTTCACTGAGTTATCTCGCTTTGCACCTGGTATGGTAAGTGATGATGCAGCTAGGGAGAGGTGCTTAGAGGATGGCTTATGACACACCATTCTGGTCGAGTTGAATATCTTCAAGCTGGGTTCTTATTCAGAGGTCGTGAATCAGGCGCTCATAGAGGAGGGCAACCAGCGGGATAGGCCCCTGGTGGGTCAGACAACAGCTTCAGGTGAGGGTTTGGATAGCAGGAAGCGAGGACAGGATGAGTTCCAATAGGGCAGTCAGGCCGAGGACTCAGCTGGACCACCTCGTGGTAGTTTTGTAGATATTTTTTTAGTGTGGACAACCAGGGTATGTTCGAACTCAATGCGATAGGCCTCCGAAGGAGTGTCGGGCATGTGGACAGGCCGGGCATCTGGAGAGGTTTTACCGGCAGCCTTCTCAAACAGCCGAGAGGCAGGGACCAGGAAATACAGTGGCATCTAAGTTTGGTTCAAGTTTGGTACTAGGAGATGGTAGACGGGTTTATGTTGTACGCAGAGGATTTGACAGAGACAGCAGGATCAAGCTAAGGGGTCAGTGGCCAGTAGCTGGAGCAGCACTGTAGGGGGGTCAGGCATCAGGCATCTGTACTTTAAGCCAGGTGAACATTGTAGAGCTTCCAGAGGCTGTGTAGGTTGGTGAGGTGATGAAAGTTGGAGGTATATCGCGGTGTGGCCATGATCTCTATGTTTCCTTTTAGGCATGACCTGTAGAGGCATGCCTGTTTTGAGTGCACATGATGCATGTGATCTATGTTGACTGATTAGATGCTAGTCAGTGGGATTGGCACCATATCGTGTGAGTGATATATTTATATATATATATATATATATGAGATTTGTAGCATTAGGGGCATCGAGGATGTGGGTTTCTTGAGGTGTCATGGGAATCGGGGCATCGAGGATATAGGTTAATTGAGGTGTTGTCGGTATCGGGGCATCGAGGATGCAGGTTACTTGAGGTGCTTGGCACCAGGTTTGTTTTTCAGCATCCATGGGATGCAGGACCTCATGGAGGTGGACACCGATGTGGTGCGGGATACATTGGGTGTCAGGGATGACATAGGAACACTAACTAGGTGTAGGGGTGACGATGTGTCATGGAAGGACTATGCGTCTAGAAAATAGGTTAGAAAACCTTGTTGCTTTGAGTTTTGTTCGATTGAGACCAGGTTAGGTGATTCATAAGGTGGGGATCCCCTTGAGGAATTTATCCAAGACCTTTGAGACCGGGGAAGTTTGGGTTACTTTGATCGGGGTGGTATGTTCGGTGCCATCTTCGGGTTTCATGTGATAGCTCGGGGATGAGCTATGTTAAGGTGGGGAGATTGTAAGAACCCTGGTTTTTAGAATGGGTGAAAATTCCGACCCTGTTTGAATTTTTGACTAGTTTCTAAGAAAACTGTAGAAATTAGGAATTTTTTGGACATTTCCAGACTACACGTCGTGAACTATAAGTACATGTCATGTATATGTTAACGAGTGACAGGCCGTGTGCACCCCGAGTACATTCCGTGTGATGTCCATGTAGAAATTTCTTCCTATACGGCGTGTAGTTTTAGACACATCGTGTATTATTGATCGTGTAGAGGCCATACATGGCGTGTGGGCCTGTTGGCCAGGTATAACTAAGTACATGTCATATCCCCCTAGACACGCCATGTAGTCTGGCTGTGTATGAGAGAAATACATGGCATGTGGGTAAGTCAGCGAGGAAGGGAAGGAAAATGACATACACACTGTGTACCCCTAGTTACACGCTATGTACTCATGTCGGCATGTTCTAGAAAGTAAGTCGGTGGAATTCCAGCTACCAAATGAATAGTTAAATGATCTATATGGCAAGTAGTCATGAATTACATTCCGTTTATATTCTTTTTTTCTCTAAAGTGGACAGTAGCATCGTTTTGAGGCAGAAACACATTAGCTCCACTGGGTTTGGAGAACCGAGCCAGTCGGACCTTGTTTCTTCTCCTGATCATCCGTTTGAGACGCGATTTGAACATCGATTGATGCATTGGAACCCCCTCGATAAGTCCTTGATTCCACATGAGCCTTTTTTCTTGATTTATATTCTAGAATGTGTTATAGGGTTTTGAGTGATTTTGATTATTTTATAGATCTACCGTGTTTTAGAAAAAATTGGAGGTTATTACCGGAGGATTATCATCGTATGAGTCTCAGGTAGGTGTTGCATATCTCTTTTTCTATTTTCTTGGTCTTTGGGTGATTCGACCATCAGCGCGTTTTTGGGTATTTTGAGCGGGACCCGTTTTATCTATTGTTTCATATTGAATTAATTGTTGGACCTATGGGATTCATTTGGGTATGCACTGTTACAAGTTTTTCTTGAGCGGGGTCGGGTGAGGGGTCGTTTCTCATCGGGGCATTTTGGCTGAGGGATGCCAAAATTGTTTAACTTGCATTATTAATGTTTTAAACTATTGAGTTTATTTTATGAAGCCTACTTTAAACTGTTAGAGGCATTCAAGACCTCGGTGTTGTTGGATGATAAACATTGGGTGAGGTAAATTCTATTGTTTGAATGTTTTTCTTGTTTATGTGCCCTGTTTAAATTTGTTATATATGAAATTGCGGAATTGCACATGTTGGACGCTTTGGGATGTGTTGGGCATGGCCCGGATATTGTTGACTGATGCTAATCACAGGTTGGGCTTGGCCCGGGTTACATTGGGTGGTTCTGACCATGGGATTGGGCATCATGGACATCGATTTGAGGTAAGATGGCTGTCAAGTAGGGAATGTCCCAGGTTATTGAGATGGCGATGCCATCAGACTTGAGCGACATGGTCATAGAGACATGAGGTGTCAGAGGTGTTGTGGCTTAGGTACTATTTTGGTGAATATCTCTCAATCGGAACCTTGAGTAGTGTGCACATAGAGATACTCCGTGATGAGGTGGTTTTGACCACTCGTGTGGGTAGAGGCCCCTATAATTGCGGTTTAGGTACTTTGGTTGGGGGTTCTTTCCGTAGGAAGCCATATGTAATGTAAAGACCCCTAAATTTCAAGGAAAATTTTTTCTTAAATTCATTGGAATTTTACAAGTCCGCAGTTTCTGACGGCGCCTGATTCCGAGTCCCGATGTGCCCAGAATTAATTTCTGAAGTTTTGTACGGGTACATTCAATAGACGTACGAGCAGGATTTTCTATCTTTTGAACTGGTGCTCGGAATTGAAATCTGAGGGCACAGATGAACTTGCTGCACCAGTATTCGATTAAGGGGACCTTTACCACAGTTTCATTTTATGTAGGTTGAAAGTTATTTTTGGGAATTTTATTAAACTATATTAAATTATGTGTTACATAGTTTTATATAAGGTGGTAGTTATTTATTCCAAAAGGAAGTTTGAGGTGGGTCCCACACCCCACATAACCTCCCTTGGGAGGATATAACTAAGTATGGGGCCCACATGAGCCTAACCCATCAACTTCCCCTTAGACACCCCATTAACTCCCCTTAATTAATCTGACACCTTCCCTCTTTAATTGAGACTCTCCACCCCCTTATCTCTCCCATAAATTTTTCCAATGCCTTTTAATTAATTGATTGAACTCCACAATTAATTAATTAATTTATGTGTTAGAATTTTAAAAACTATAAGCCATTATTTTATATAGGTGGTGAGTTTTTATTTTTTATATTGGTTGGACATTTTATTTTGGTGGGAAGGATTTGGGAGAATTCACCATCTCCGACGAAGAACCCGAGGGACTTCTCCAACGACGCTTCCTCTTCAGACGCACCCCAATATTAATGGAATTGACATATATCTTCTACGACACCCGACTTCTGCGACACTGTTTTCTATGGATTTTCGACGTTCAATGTAACTTGAATTGAGGTAGGGGGTTTTGATCAATATTAATTGAATAAAATTGTACCTCGTTCTTCGTTGAAAACCTTGGATTGTCATCGGCCTTTTGTTATCGCCTTACAGGGAAGGCACAGGACGAACGAATATGAAACAACAACCCTCCGTTGGTTCTTGAATATTTTGGCGGCGGTGACCGGAGGTGGTGGCGACCGGAGGGGGCGGCCGCGCACCGGCCGTGTAGAGGAAAATATTGCCCTCTACCGCGGGCCGCTCGGACGAATCGAACTGGCTGGCCGTAGCCGGCTGGGCTAGTGAACCATGGAAACTGAAGGTTCCATTCCAAGGAGGTGTGGCCCTCACCCGCAGGCCGCTTTCTAGAAGAACCGCCGACCGAAGTCGGTCGGGCTGGAGAACCGCGGCACCTCTTGGCGCCGCGCTGCAGAGAAGACGTGGCCCGTTTCCGCGGGCTGCATGGTGAACGAACCGGCTGGCCTCCTACCGGTTGGGCCAGGAAGACTGTGGCGCCTCTTTGCACCACGCTGTGAAGAACCGAGGCCCACAACTACAGGCCACTCGCGCCGACAAAACCGGTCATCTTCGGCCTACCGGGCACCAGGAAGGGACGGCGTCACTCGGCGCCGCCGGGCGAGTTGAACCAGCCCACAACCGCGGGCCAGGTCCATGGTGGGCAGCACCCCACCAAGTCGGGCCGACCCCCAGCCAGGTCGGACCTTCAAAACCGAGTCGGGCCGACCCGCCAGCCCACTGGGCTTGACGGGTCGGGACCATTTTGCTTAAACGCGAATAACTTCTAGACTACACGTCTGATTGATGCGCCGTCTGTGGAACTGGGATCCTCATGACGAGACAGTAATTTTGAGATACTCTAAGTGAGTTTTGGACAACTTTGGAAAATGGATGGGTTGGAATGAGCGTTATTCCAACTAGGCCCCTAGAACGGAAAATCCAATAACTCTCAGACCGGGAATCTTATTGACGCGTTGTCAGTCATGTTGGGTTTCTTTTGATGAGATAGAACATTTGGATACATCAACTTTGGACTTTGTGATAGTTGATGTATCGATCCCTTTTCTAGAAGAGTGGACCCTCCCAAAATCGAGTGTGTTGTGTGTGGGAACCCTAGAGCTGGATGCAACTACGATGACTACTGTACTGGGATCCTTCTTGGGTTCGACAGTGATGACCACTGTACTGGGATCCTCCGTGGGTTTGACGGTGATGACAATTGTTCTTGTATCCTATTTGGGACCGATAGAATTGACCTTTGTACTTGTATCTTGTGTGGGTCCGCCAGAGTAGCTGGTCTTGTATCCTGTGTGGGTCCAACAGCTTAGCTGGTCTTGTATCATGTGTGGGTTAGAGAGCTTAGATGAATCGGTGACTACATATGATCATCTCTATCGCTATACAAGAGATGTATACATGTGGGAGTTGAATCTTGACTTTCAAACATTATCAACGATGTGGTTGACCATACTTCCTGTGTGGACTGGGCTGCGCTTGGTCTTGAGAGTTGGATCTGAACTGAGATTGATAACATAGGTATATGTATGGGAATATACCTAAGTAGAGTTATTTGACACTTCGTGACTGTATATTTCTTCTGTGTTTTATCCTTCGTGGATTCTAGGATACCTTCAGGGGTCTCTGGGTCCCTACTTAGTATCGTTATACTCATCCCTGCACGGGTTATGCCCGCACTTCGTTGTGTTGGTTGCAGATGACGGAAAACACTGATCGAGGTAGAGACTTGTGGAGCTGGATGGTACCCAGTGGTGGACCACTTTTCGAGACATATGGGTAGCAGATGGACGGACCTGGGGTGCTGAGGAGGCCATATGTACCCACCCATCAGGTTGGATTCTCAGAGGATGACTCAGTAGTTGCTATTTTACTTTACTACAGTTGTACTAGCTTTTCAGTTGTACTGTACTTTACTGTTGGGGTTGTATTTCCAGCCCCTTTGACTTTCAGAACATTCTTTTGTATACTGTTTTTACTTATTGTTTACTTTCGGTTGCATAATCTGTTTTTTTTTTCTTTTTAAAGGCAATGGATTCCCTTTTTATCGGGAATTACGCCTTTGGTGATAGTCGCCAGCCCCTGGCCTATGGAAGGCGGGCTTGGGGTAGTCACGACACGGGCCCCGAGGACGGTTCGTGGCATGGAAGGTGAGGAGCCTTCGGGGGATAACATCAAGACTATTAGGTTGGGGGATAAGGCTCGTCGTGATTTGAGGGCAGACATCGATGTCCCTCCAGTAACATTATTTGAGGACATATATCGTTGTCCCCTCGGTTTCTTATTGAGGACAGTTATTATTGTTCCTCTGGGTTACTTCTTTGGCATGCCTTCGGGACGTCGGTACTTCAGACAAGCGGTGTCATGGGGAAAATGGTGTCAGGTTACATGACAGATATTCCAGCGCTGGCTGAAGTAGGTGAATCTCCGTGGTGGCTGCTGAGCACCAGTGGAGTTAGTGTTTATTTTTGCATTGTACTTTTTACTACTTTCCTTAAAAATGCATGACTGCTTAAACACTCATATTAGGTATGCACCATTGGATGGTATCCTACTGAGATTTGACTCACATCCTGCATGGGCCCTTCAGGATTAATGAAGACTTTATGGATTTACATGCAGGAAAGTGGCTAGCTTCAGGATTTGGGCTGCATTAGTTGTTGCATGGAGATGGTATGGACCTTGAGGCCTTACCTAGCTGGGGTTACTCTATTTTGTTTTCTTTACTTGTATCATTATGCTTACTTGTTTGTAGCTACTTTTGGTTAGCCATTGGTGCCCCTCTTGTTTAGTGACTTTCTATGGATGCATGTTTGGTCTGTTTAGTAGTTACCAGTGATTAGCATGTTGTTGTGCTTACTTTCCGCTGTTGTTGCTTATATTTATTCCTTTCGTTGTTTATTGATAATGAATGTGATTCTGCTCTGAGGGTTTGGTTTGAATCTGCTGAGTATTTTATTCCGCTACATATCTACTGTTATACTTGGACTAGTACCATTATTATTATCTTTCGAGATGGTATAGCCTCCCCATTATACCTATCAGACACTCGCTGGTAGTCGGAAGCCTTTGGCATTCAGGGAGGTGCGCCAAATGTAGTATCACCCGACCCGTTTAGCAATGTTCGAGTGGTTTTTTAGGTCTGGGTCATTACACACATGATTTAAAATTAGCTACTCTAGTCCATTTTTTGAATACATGGTGTCACTACCTCTTAGGTGACAAACTTACGATGTTTATCAACCACAAGTTCTTGAAACATGTTTTCTCACAAAGAGATTTTAATATGAGATAATGAAGATTTATATAGTACCTAAAATTGTTTTAATCTAAATTGATGTATACATCAGGTAATGGAAATTCAGTGTCAGATGCATTAAGAAGAAATTCAAATAGTCAGTTGGAAAAAGAGGCTTTATATCAGTAGAAGCTGATGTTGGTGATAATCGACATGCACTTGGATTGTCAATAACAAGGTAGTGTTGTGGTTTTCTTCCAAGTTTCTTTTGTTCTGGTTTGGTTTAGATTTTCAAAGAGGCATAGACATTTGATTCATAATGTTTTATGATGAGGTAAAATCTCAATGGTTATGAGACCATTGAGGGATGAATGTAGGATGAGATTTCAGTTTTTTTTCAAGATCGTATGGTCACATCTGTGGATTTTAAGGAACAAATTCTTTATTCCTACCACTATTCAATATGGTTTTTTCATCCTAGAATATTTAATATTTATAAATCATTGAAATAACAATTTTTTGGGTAGGAATGAAATGAAATTTGGAGATTTTTGTAACAAGATGCCTCACCTATCAACAGGTTAAGGCAGAGAATCAGTAGACAACAGGTATGTTCTAGTCTTTACCTATTCTTGTTTGAATATGGTAGTATATAGCCATAGATTTTTTGATAGGTATCCCAAGGAAAATTCAAAAAAATTATTCCATATGGGTGGTAGTGTATCACCTTACAAAGTCATCCCATTTCATTTCTATTCGTGAATCCCGTATGATTGAGGACTTGTATAAAATCTATATCTGAGAAGTGGTAATGAGGCATAGTGTACCAATTTTGATTGTATCATTGTAATAACCCAATTATTTATAGAATAATACTTTTTCATATCCGATAAGTGGTAATGAGTCATGCCCTAAATGTTTAATGATGCTCCTAGCATGATTTTGAACTTATAGAATGGTCGATCCCCAATCGACCTCATTTAACCAAGTTGATCCAGCTTATCATGAAAGACCCTAGCTGATATAAACCACACTCATCTTCACCAGATGATGTGTCTGAAAATGGTTTTTTATTGACCATAAAAACTTAAAAAGAGAGGAAACAATTCAAGGTACTTTGTCTGACTATTTAATAAGATGCTCAGTTTAGATGGTGGTGTTTTATAAGAAGAGTTGTGATGCCTCCTCCAAAGGAATCTCACATTCACTAAGAAAACATCCACATAAGTGTATACATGACTATTGATTATGTTATTTTTTCAAACAAATAATTAAACCATGCATCCAACATGCTACACTGAATGAGAACTGTAGGAACCCGTGTTTTTTCGGAAAATCATTTTCAGCCAAAATTTGAATTTTTGATGTTGGATGCTCGTTAGGGGTAAAATGGTCATTTTACCCTACCATGTGTTCTCGGATACTATTTCTAACAACTCTTTTGGTCCTGTAATAGATATTTTACACTAGGACAGGACTTTGGAGGAATTCTGAGCTGTTTGAATTTTGGAAGAATATTTAATATTTAATATTATTAAATTAAATATTTAATTATTCGCATAGGTTCATTTGGAAATAACTTCTAAATGGAGCATTGGATTGAGATTATATCTGTGACATTGAGTCTAGAATGGGAAGTTTATCCTAGGGGAGGCATAAACTCATGTCGGGCGTCAGGGCCGACATGGACCCCTTTTTCTTCTTTTCCTTTTCTTTTCTTTTCTTCCTTCTCTTCTTTACTCTTCCTCCCTGCGCACATCTCCTATGTATACCCCTTGGTCATAACCTATGGAATATATGGATATTGCGAAAGAGGGAGATTTGGGAGGCAAGAGGGGTACCGATTCAAAGCTCTTGACGCGCTGAGTCGGCGTGCGGCAACTGGGAGCTGTGAAATCAACCGATGCTTCGGCGGTTTTCACCCAAAGGTAGGGATGTTTATGTTTTCACCATATATCCCCGTTAAACATTTTTTTTAATTATTTTAAGCCTTATATTTCTTTCTTGTAAGCTGATGGGGCTCGATCTGATGTTTCGCGGGCGAAAACGAGCGTTTCGGTCATTTTTAGGGATTTCCAGTCGGAAAACCCAGAATACACAACAAGTATTCTAGTGGTACACGCCATGTGCTCTTCCCATTTGGGGAAGTTGAATTTTTCTTAAGTACATGCCGTATAATTTGAGTACACGTCGTTTAGTTGGTGGCCATGTGACTGATCCTGTGAAATAGAACAAAGAATAGTGGTTTTTAAGGAGTAAATGTCATGTACGGTAAAGTACACGTCGTCTAGTGGTACATGGGCATGTGTTCGGGTGAAAACGGACACGGTGTAACTTTTTGTGAATAAAAAATGCCATGTGTAGTATTTTACACACAGTGTACTATTACACAGGTAGGCCCAATGTGCTCTGGCCATATACTGCTTCAGTTTAGTAATTTTGGGATATCTTATGCTCTGGAAGTCATAATTGGGCGTGTTAGTAGTCGATTCTGAGCTCTTTTCCACATAGATCGCAATGGTGGAATCCTTTTCAAATTTATAGGTCATATAAATGGGGTTTTGGGGGTTTTATCTAAATATGGGGTTCTTTCTCCAGTTATCAAGTTCAGTTGATACCTAAGAGTGAGACTTGGCGTGGACGATAGGTTGGGAGTTCGGACCAACTTAGTTGAGACCTTTAATAGGATATGAGATTTGAGATACCTCTTGTAACTTATGCTTTATAGGACGTTCCCCTTGTGAGACATTCCCTTTTTTTCCTATGATACTGTGAGACTAGATACTTCTAAGAATCCCCTGAGGGATGCCTTTGCTTGTGTACTGACTGTGGGAGTTCCTTGTAGGATCTCTCTCTTGATCTTACTTTGATAAAAACCATGTTTTGGAATGCCTATTTAGTCCTTCCTTTGAGGATCCAATGTAGGATTCCTCCCTTACTCTTATCTAAGGATCCTGCGTTGGATGCCTTCACTCGTGTTTACTTGGATGATCCCGAGTATGATGCCTCCTCTGTGCTTTACTTAAGGGACCCAGTGGGTGCTCATTGTTTGACTGACCCTGAGTTGTTATGTCAGGTTTGGGTAGAGATGGTGATCGGGTGTCACCTAGAACCCATGCCAAACTTGTGATCCCTTTGTGATTTGGATGTATTGTTGGGTTGGGAGTTCATACCACCCTCATTGTTTGTTTATATCTGACTTGGTCTGTGGATTTTGTAGTGTTTACTAGAGGTTCCTTCCAGTATATGGCTATTGAGCCTGACATGAGGCATATTTCTTGTTTCTTGGGATTTCTACCATTCCTTGTGTGCCTGAGTAGAGGCGGTTTGATTGTAAATGGGGTTGTTTACATTGCTATGGATGTGTTTTTCCATGTTACTTTATTTTTACCATTTGGTCTAGCTTATCTGTTATGTTGCCTTGTTTCCATGCCAAGTATTGTTAGGAAGGGGTGGTTTTATCTGAAATTCTTGATATGTTGTAGACTAATTAGCCATGTTTTTCTATTGGTTTACTTTGGCCATATAGCATTACTATGTGTTGACTTACATGGGGTCGTGAGAACCTGGTGTAGTAGACTATAAGGGGATAGACCGAGTGAGCTTCCTTAGAGAGTCTTTGAGCATTATAGACTATAAGGGGATAGACCGAGTGAGCTTCCTTAGAGAGTTTTGGAGATTTAGGCTATACGGGGGTTGACCGAGTGAGCATCCTCAGAGAACCTAGGATTACTTTGGGCTAAATGAGGATAGACTATGAGAGCTTCCTCAGAGAGTCCATGACTGCGTTAGACTATATGGGGATAGACCATGTGGTCTTTCTTAGAGAGTCTCTATTTTGTCTGTTTGAATCACCTGATTAACATATTCTATAGAATGGATTGACTATGTGAGCTTCCTCAGAGAGTCTATGAACGACCTGTGCTATAAAGGGAATTGACCGAGTGTGCTTCCTTAGAGAGTCCTTGACCTTGGGGCTATAAGGGGAATTGATTCTGTGAGCTTCCTTAGAGAGTTCCTGACTACCCTAGACAATAAGGTAAATTGACTGTGTGTGCTTCCTCAGAGAGTCATTATATTTTCTTATGACCAAACCAGAGGGCTTAGGCTCAGTTTACAGCCCATAGGATTGTTGGTAATTTTTAGGTAGGACCAAAGGGGATGGATGTGAGTACTTCCCATAGGGTTTCCACTTGTGTTACTTGCTTGTTTGTGTTTAATTTGTCGAACTAGAGGGTCGCTTGTTTTGTTTATCTTATTCAGAGGAATATTTACAGCGTTGGCTGAATCAAGTACATGTCGATGGGATTACAGACCCAAATATTTACTTTATGATACATGTCTTTAGTGGTGCGACATCTTGCTCAATGTCCTTTCATAGGACATCCAGGAGATCGGGCTTAAGGTCCCAAGAATCGACTGCTAATGTTGTTCTTCTTATTTGAATCACTTAATCATGAATATTCATATTTATGTAAATGTGTATATGTATGGGACTATACATTTGTATGTATATAGATATTTACATCCATGGTGGAACTTGCCCAGTTGACAGGGTTTACATACCCTAGGTTCGATGGTGGTTGCACGTTTGGTTTATTTCCTTTGTTATGTTCCAGCTAGGCTAAGCACGTTGTTGTTGCATACACATGGCAGCACAATTTTAGGTTGCTTGTCGCGGTGCCCTACTGAGATTATTTCTCACCCCTGCACGTGCACCTTAGTGTATATGTAGACCTTATGTTTTATTTTTATGTAGAACATGAGTTGCATGGTGGATAGGACTGAGGCCCAGTGTTTCATGATTGAGTGGAGTATCTTGAGTGGTTCTAGTGATCAGGATACTGCAATTTGATATTGTTTGGAGATTGGGTACGTGCTTTGGATCCAAGTTAGTAGCAGAGACTTGTACTTTTACTTTCAGTTTCTATTGTACTTGTATCTGTATGGTCAGCCTGGTGGGTGACCAGTGTTTTATTGCATTGCATAGCTGTTCGGCTTTTTACATCATTTTACTATTAAAGATTGTTTTATTTCAGTTTTTTATTGCTTTCGCACTTTGTTACTTTCCACTGTATATGATACTTAGTTATTTCTGTTGTTTTCTTACTATGGTATGAGGGAATAGTCTCCCCACTATCACACACTAGGTCCTCGCTACTAGTCGGTAGCCTCTGGCATATAGGGAGGTGCGCTTGAGGCCTTATGACGAACCAGCTCGGAGCATCGGTTTAGTGGCTTCCGGGTCGGGACATTACAAAGTGGTATCAGAAGAGTTTTCTTTCCTTTTCTTTTCTATTTTGTATATGGTAGATATGAGTATTAGGAATGTGTCAGAACCTGTGATGGATATCGGGATGGTGCATCGAGAACACTTGTTCCGGTAAGAAGTCTTGCTTGCTAGGGTTTGGGATTGCTATTCTGATTTTGCGATGTTACAGTTGTATATGATTTTCGCCTTGAGCGACGCACATGTTGTGTGGTGTTTTTATTTGCTATGGATCTCTGGATATTTTCCATTGGTAAGATATAAGGGATGGAGTTTTACTCTTGGCCAGCAAAGGCAACAGGAGTCTCCTACATCATACTATGCACATAGGATTCAAAGTATATAGGCCTGCTAGTGTGTGTTTTTACTGAAGAATGAGACCTTTGGGTCTTCTTACACATACTTATTACTTTTATGAAAGGTTACGTGGATCTACGTTGAGGAGTTATTTTTAGTATGATGACTCAGTCCTTGTACACAGGTGCTACAGCGGCCCCAGTTGGTCTATGTGGCACATGATGCCTTTCTGTTCAACCCTTATTGGGTGTTTTTGCTCGGGTCTGTGTTTATCTAGTCGGATCGTTGAGAACGATGTCAATAGATACCAAGGATTTTCTTGTGAAATGGACCTCCTCGATGTAATTTTGTATATAGATAACTGATGTGTGTAAGTTCGGTTTCTCTTTTTCTTGGGTCATGAACTCCTGGGAGTAGTTCCTGCTGAGGATGCTCGGAGAGGATCAGGGCCCTTGTAGGTTGTGTTTTGGTTTTGTTTTCCTTTGCTTGTTTTGATCTTTACTGTCTTGTAAGAGGTTTTGGATCTTTTGGGCTAGGTTGTTAGACCTTGTGACACATTTTTGAGGCTTTTTCTATAGGGAAAGGTGGAAGACCTAGAGACCCTTTGTTTTTACTCGAACCATTATAGGTCAATGTTTTTTCTGTTCTCGGGAATCTTGTGTGAAAATGTTTGACCCATGCTTGAATCCTGGTCGGGTTTTGACAGGATGTTATTATGGCTCGGAGGGAGCTAGACACACCTTCTATGAAATCTTAGTGTACTCCTATAAGAGAAGATCATGTGATATCTTGATTCATCTTGAGTATGCCAAGAGAGCTTCGACCCTACATCGAGCTCCTTTTTCTTTCATAATGTTCATCCCTGTTGAGGATGGAACCTGTTTGGGTTGTGATCTCAGAGAATTTTAAGGAAATACATATGGTGGGGAGTGCATAATTGAACATTTAAGGGTGGTTATCCTCGTTCTGGTTAATCTTCGGTGTTTTCCAAGATCTTTTGAGCTCAGTTTTTTTTCTTTCTATTAAGATGGCGACAAGGGTATTCATATGGTAGGGAGTATCATTTTTTTCATAGTTTAATATCTTCTATGTAGAAGGTGGTGGTTAATGCTATAAGGAAGTTCGTTCAAAGGTCCAGATAGCTTGGCTTTGTAGATGTTCGGGTTGGGAGCATGGTTGCTGGTCCTTTCACTGGGCTTCTCGGGGACGAGAAGGTTTATGGTGGCAATTTTGTAAGAACCCGTGTTTTTTCGGACAATCGTTTTGAGATGAAATTTGAATTTTTTATATTGGATGCTCTTGAGGGGTAAAATCATAATTTTATCCTACCAAGTGATCTCAGATAATTTTTCTGATAGCTTCGTTGGTCCGGGAATAGGGATTTTAACCTAGTACAAGAGTTTGGAGGAAATCTGAGCTGTTCGAATTTGGGCTAAATATTTAATATTTAATATTATTAAATTAAATATCAAATTATTAGCGTAGGTTAATTTGGAAATAACTTCTAAAAGGAGTTTAATATTGATATTATGTCTGTGACGTTGAGTCCGGAATGGGGAGTTTATCCTAGGGGAGGCATAAACTCATGACGGGTGTCGGGGCCGGCCCGAACCCCTTTTTCTTCTTTTCCTCTTCTTTTCTTTTCTTCCTTATCTTCTTTCCTCCTCCTCTCCTATGTTGGCCCCTTGTCCGTGACATAGGGGAGAAATGGATATTAAGGAATATCAAGAGTTTGGAGGCAAGGGGGTACCGATTCGAAGCTCTCAACGCACCGAGTTGGCATGCGGCAACCGGGAGCCGTGAAATCAACCGAAGCTTCAGCGGTTTCCGCCCGAAGGTAGGTTCGTTTATGTTTTCGCCATATATCCCCTTTAAAAATGTTTTTTAAGTCTTTTAAACCTTATAATTTTTCTTGTAAGCCCATGGGGCTCGATCTGTTATTTCGGGGGTGAAAACCGGCGTTTCGGGCGTTTTCAGGGATTTCCCGTCGGAAAACCCAGAATACACGGCGTGTAATCGAGGGGTACACACCATGTGTTCTTCTCATTCAGGGAAGACAAAGTTTTCTTAATTACACGCCATGTACTTTGATCACACACCATGTAGTTGGTGTTCGTTTGACTGTCCGTGTGAAATAGAACATGGAATAGTGGTTTTTAAGGAGTACACTTCGTGTACAGTAAAGTACACATCGTATAGTGGTACATGGGTATGTGTTCGGGTGAAAATGAACACGGAATAATTTTTTTTGAATAGTACACATCGTGTATAGTAAATTACATTCCCTTTACTATTACACAGGCAGGCGAAATGTGCTCTAGCCATGTACTACTTCAGTTTTGTGATTTTGGGATATCTTATACTCTAGAAGTTAGAATTGGGCGTGTGAGTAGTCGATTCTAAGCTTTTATCCACATAGATCGTAATGATGGAATCATTTTTACATTTAGAGGTCATATAAATGGTTTTTGTGGTTTTCATCTAAAATTAGTGGTTATTCCTCTAGATATTAAGTTTAGTTGACACCTAAGAGTGAGACTTGGTGTGGACGATAGGTTGGGTGTTCGGACCAACTTAGTTGAGACATTTAATAGGAGATGAGCTATGAGATACCCCTCATAATCTATGCCCTAGAGGACATTCCCCTTGTGATATGTTCCCTTTTTGGCCTATGAGACTGTGAGACTGGATACTTCTAAGGATCCACTGAGGGATGCCTTTGCTTGTGTACTGACTTTGGGAGTTCCTTGTAGGATATCTCTCTTGTTCTTCCATTGATAGGAACCATGTTATGGAATGTCTATGTTGTCCTTCATTTGAAGATCCCATGTAGGATTCCTCCCTTACCTGGATGATCCGGAGTATGATGCCTCCTCTATGTTTGACTTGAGGGACCTAGTGGGTGCTCATTATTTGACTGACCCTGAGTTGTTACGTCGGGTTTGGGTAGAGATGGTGATCGGGTGTCACAAAGAACCCATGCCAAACTAGTGATCCATTTGGGATTTGGATGTATTGTTTGTTGGGAATTCGGGCCACCCTCACTATTTGTTTATATCTAACTTGGTTTACTGATGTTGTAGTGTTTACCAGAGGTGCCTTCTGGTTGGTGGTTGTTGATCCTGATGCGAGGTATATTTCTTGTTTGTTGGGATTCCTACTATTCCTTGTGTGCCTAAGTAGAGGTGATTTTATTGTAAATGGGGTTATTTACCTTTTGTGGATGTGTTTTCCCATGTTACTTGATTTTTACCATTTGGTCTAGGTTGCCTATTAGGCTGTCTTCTTTCTAGTCCTAGTATTGTTAGGATGGATTGGTTTTATCTGAAATTCTTTATATGTTGTAGACTTAATAGCCAAGTAGTTCTATAGGTTTACTTTGGCTATATAGCATTACTATGTGTTGACTTACATGGGGCCGTGAGAACCTTGTGTAGTAGACTATAAGGGGATAGCCCGAGTGAGCTTGCTTAGAGAGTCCTTGAGCATTATAGACTATACGGGGATAGACCGAGTGAGCTTCCTCAGAGAGTCTTGGAGCTTTAGGATATACAGGGGTTAACAAAGTGAGCATCCTCATAGAGCCTAGGATTACTTTGGGCTAAAAGGGGATAGACTGTGAGAGCTTCTGCTGAGAGTCCTTGATTGCTTTAGACTATACGGGGATAGACTGTGTGAGCTTCCTCAGAGATTCTCTGTTTTTTTTTGAATCACTTGATTACCATAAGCTATACGAGGGATTGACTGTGTGATCTTCCTCAAAGAGTCTATGAAAAATCGGGGCTATAAGTTTAATTGACCGAGTGTGCTTCCTCAGAGAGCCCTTGACCTTAGGGATATAAGGGGAAGTGACTGTGTGAGCTTCCTTGGAGAGTTCTTGACTACCCTTGACTATAAGGGGAATTGACTGTGTGTGATATCTCAGAGAGTCTTTATATTTTCATATGACCAAACCAAATGGTTTAGGCTGAGTGTACAGTCGAGAGGGTTTTCGGTACTTGTTAGGTAGGACAATAGGAGATGGCTATGAGTACTTCCCAGAGGGTTACCTGTTGTTTTACTTTCTTGCTTGTGTTTGATTTGTTAAATTAGAGGGTTGCTTGTTTTGTTTAGCTTGTTCAGATTCATATTTCTAGTGTTGGTCGAAGCAGGTACATGTTGATGGGATTAAGGACCCAAATATCGACTTTATGATACTTGGCTTGAGTGGAACGATGTCCAACTCAATGCCCCTACATAGGATGTCTAGGAGATCGGGCTTCAGATCCCAAGGATTGACTGCTGATGTTGTTCTTTTTATTTGAATCACTTAATCATGAATATTCATATTTATGTATATGTGTATAGTTATGGGACTATACATTTTTAGGTATATAGATATAGACATACATGGTGGCACTTTCCCAATTGACAGGTTTTACATAACCTAGGTTCAACTATGGTTGCACGTTTGGTTTACTTCCTTTTTTGTGTTCTAGCTAGGCTGAGCACGTTGCTGTTGCATACACATGGCAGCACAGTTTTAGGTTTCTTGTCGGGGTGCCCTACTAAGATTATTTTTCACCCCTCCACGTGCACCTCAGTGTACATGTAGACCTTATGTGTGCTTTTCAGGTTGAGAATGAGTTTCATGGTGGATAGGGATGAGGCCCAGTGTTTCATGATCGAGTGGAGTTGCTTGAGTGGTTCTACTAATCAGGCTACTGCAGTTTGATATTTTCTGGAGATTGGGTACATGGTTTGGCTCAGAGTTACTAGAAGAGCCCTGTACTTTTAATTTCAGTTTCTATTGTACTTGTATATGTATGGTCGGCCTGGTGGGTGACCAGTGTTGTATTGTATTGCAAAGCTGTTCGGGCTTTTACATCATTTTACTATTACAACTTGTTCTATTTCAGTTGTTTATTGCTTCCGCACTTTGTTACTTTCTGTTGTGTATGATACATAGTTATTTCCACTGTTTTCATACTCTGGTATGAGGGTATAGTTTCCCCACTATCACACACTAGTCCATCGCTGCTAGTTGGAATCCTCTGGCGTATGGGGAGGTGCGCTTGAGGCCTTGTGTCAAACCAGCTCGGAGCACCGGTTTAGTGGCTTTCAAGTCAGGACGTTACAAGAATCACCCAACAAGCTCAACAAATTTTAATGACTTAGTGAATCATAAGATTGAGGTTCTCATAACACATTTACGATAACATCAATATAGGGGACATGATCATAACTAATCATAATACACTAAGATGATTGAAATGATTCCCAATCAATCATACCCAATTACTGTAAAGAAGAAAAGTTGAATCACAGCCGTTCGAATTCAAGGAAGAACCTCAGCTTCAATTTTTGACACACTATCATTCAAACTAATCACCAATCCTTTACCACTCAAGGAAATTCTATGATCGTTCAAACATTACCACAAAATCTTATCCCAAGAAAACATTGTTTTTTAGGGGTTTTATACACATCCAATCATTTCATCATTGTATTTTCGAGTAACCACTGACATAATTCAAACTCATAAGCCTCAAAGGAATTATAGAAAAAGCGACCATTTCACAATGGTCGTATTTGGTTGTGCTCCTTCTACATGTAAGCACATATTTAACAGGTTCAACAACACACTCCTAAACTTAGGAGTACCATATTCTCAAAAGGAAAGAAAAATATCCACTCATAAGAATGATCTACCAAAACAACACAACTGAATGTGTGACGCTCCTCTGAGTCATGATCATCGCATCAAATCGTAAAAATAATTCCAAAACCAAAATGATTGGGGTGTCAGAACACCTGATTCTCTTGAAACATCATCCCAAGGATCTGGAGGAACCGATTCTTTAATGTACAGGTCACCCAACTTAGTGATGACCCGAGACTGTAATCAATAACACAATAGATTTATTCTAGAGTCGTATTTCCACATATGACCTTTCACTTAGACAACAACATGTCAAGTCATCCCCTACCAAGGAAAATAAAGGTTAAAATGACCTATAAAGAGGTCAAACATGACCTGTCCATGTCTAACCTTCTAAAACTGAGCATCACCCAATTGTCATTCCCATAACATAATCCAATTAAAATCATGACCACATATCAAAACAAGGATGTCATTTTTAAAGAAAAATTTCCTACTAAGGAAAATGACACTCAAATGGTATAAATCATCAGAAAACTCATGGTATTTAGAAAGCCATTTAAAATAAAGGTTGCTACCTATCACAGGATAACCCCTTATGAAAAATAAAATATTGACCCTAGAATCAGGTCATGCCAAAAAAATCATGGGCTCATGATACTAACATTTAATCCATTTATAAAGAGTAGAAATACTACATAAAAACACATAAGGTTCCATTCTAAGGAAACTCAAGGAGAACTTAAACTACCCTTACCTAAGTGTCTAAATAGAGGAAACCATTATAGGTTCCATTTCTAAGGCCTTTATATTTATTCACATTTTACCTTTGCACATTTAAATATTTAAAAAACGTCAAGTATCCATTTTAACCAACCTGGTCTCATTAAAAATGTTGCCCAATAGCATTTGTTAAATTGTTAAAATTTCAAACACCCAAATGGGTCATCTTATAAGTAAAATGACTCAACCAACCCAATTGGGTCTGGTTTCACATTTAACTATTTAACTAATTCATTTCAAGTTAAAACTAACCAACTTTCACATTTTAAACATTTCAAATAGAACATGGTCATATAATTTAATACGAGTCGCAATTTCCAAATTCGTGAAGCTCCCATACACTCCATGAATTGAAAATCGGCCTACAATTATCAGAAGAACTTACATTTCAAAATTTAACATGCTCAAAAACAATGGTCTGATCATGTGGGCGGCCACCTACCAACCTGTAAAGTTCCCATACACTTTACATTTTTTTCATTTTCCTTTATTTAGTCAAATCCAATTTACCTTTTCATTCAAAGTTTAGAAAACTCTAAATTTTATCAAAATTATTAAATTGTATTTATATTATGCTGAAAAATGGTTTGAATATACGGGTTACCCTTTCCGGATTATAAGGATCCCATAAACAATACAGTCGAAAATTGGGACTCGTTCATTCACAACCCATAAATAAATAGAGAAAACATGTCATCACAAGTAGTAATCAAGTAGGAATAATATAACACATAAGTATGGAATGTGAATAGTAAAGGCATGCTAAAAAAACAAATAGCATGGAACATTAATCAAGGAACATAATCAAGTGAACATGAAAACCACGATGAAACTACATGGCTTGGCACTATGCATGGAATGTGAATATCTGATGTGTATATTATGATGAATGTAATGCAACCTACTTTTCATGTCAAGTCAAAGGTAAAATTCCATAAATTTCATAAATCATTAGAAGTGAAATGTACTCCAATCACTCTAGCTAAAATCATATCAAATGTAACAAAAAACGGCATTAACAGCAATCCCACCCCTGGAAACATGGCCATTTCCCATACTTGGGGTGATCAGTCCCAAGAAAGGCTATTCACCAAGCATTGAAACATTCCTATTCTCCTGTATACCAACCTAAAAGACTAATACCAATGAAAATTTTAGTCTTGATACCACTTTATAGCATCTCTACCAAGCATACCATCAAATTGGTAGTCAGACCAGTCGGTCACATGGCCTCAAGCACATCTCTCCATACACTAGAGACTGCCGAATAGCAGTGAGGGTCTCAGGAGGAGATGGTTGGGAGACTATAACCTATTATCAGAGTAGAAAAATGGTAGAATCAGAATAAATAATCACAAATAGTGTAAGTAGTATATAGATAAAGAATGACCACAATGGAAGACAGATAATAACAATTTAATAAAAGGTGTCGAATGCGAGTTTATACAAAACATGCATGCATTCCATAGTGATATTACATAACTGAAAGTAGTAAAAAATATAGCATGCTTTTCAAAACATCACAAATACAGGAATCAAGAAATTTAGATAACTAAAAATCCTATAGGCAACATCTAAGAGCATCTAGATCTCCACCTCAATCCTTTACTCCTAACTCCATGTACAATCACATAATAATAAGAAATCAACCAATGTATGTAGTCTTACAAACAATAAAGGTCTACTCGGGTACCCTAGAGAAATGGCATCCCATGTAGGGTGTGTGATATAAATCTGAATAGGCCAGCACCATCGATGTCTAGCCCAATCAAGATAATGAATAACAGTTAAATAGTGTGCACGTATAGAGGAGTAAAAATAGAATTGAATAATTACACAATAACCCATCTAAGTTCCCAAGTGACACTTGACAGTTATACCATCTTCATCTCATTACCACAATAAGAGTCTAATCATGTCAATATATATATACACACATATATATATATATATAGAACATTACTGGAATGGGGTAAGAATTCCTATCACCCATACACATACACATAGATCATAACTAGCGTGGGGTAAGAATACTTCCCAACCATAAACAACTATATATATATAATGGGTTAATAATGACTCCCACCCATAACCATTTATAATACTGTAATGGGGTAAGAATTCCTCTCATCCATAATCATTTACAATACTAGCATGGGGTAAGATTTCCTCTCATCCATAATAATTTATAATACTCGAATGAGGGATGAATGACTCCCATCCATAATCATTAATACTACTATCATGGGGTAAGAATGCCTTGCATCTATAATCATTAATAATACTATAATGGGGTAAGGATTCCTCCCATCCATAATCATTTATAATACTCACCATACAGTGTAAATAGGTCCACAATTTAAGGATGAACATAAGGCATTACCACTTATGTCATGTCATCACGCTTTTCAAAATGAAAAAGAGATGATCAAGTATATAGCATGAGAAATGGGGGAAAAACTCCCATTTATTCCTTTAGTTAAGTTCCAATCTATCTGAACCATTAAATTTCTAAAGAAAAATCTCATATGGGTATAGGATAGGGATCCTACCTCAATTTATAAAAGAATGCATTTAAGAATAAACTACAAGATAATCAAAGTAAACAATATTCATTTTTAATTTAAAGGGTATAGGATAGGGATCCTACCTCAGAATGTAGAGCCAGTAGAACTCTCAACACTTGACGGCTTTAACGATGGTAAAAATAACTTCACCCTTATAAACACATACCCTACTATATATATTTATACCCTTAAAACCCATGTATTCTTTCCCCTAACCATTATGGAACATGTAAAATGGGGGTATATATAAATAAACATACATGTTTGTGTGTGTTCAAGTCATTGAGGAGCCACAAAACACTCTAAAAATAAAACTTGGCACCTTAAAACACCCAAGGAAACAATATAATAAGGGGAAAACCAAACAGTATGTATATATCCTTACCTCAGAAGGTGGAAGCAAACTGAATCGACCTAACACCACAAGAAACACTCCATTCAGTACTGGTTTATTATTAGGAAGTCAAAAATACTTAAATAACCTAATAAAAGAGGTGTGAAATAAATCAACAGGTGAATACCCTTACCCAAAATGACTGTGAAGAGCCTAATTGAACCCATCCTCCTCGCCTTTGATGGATAATTCTGGAACACAAACAAAGGGGTCCAGGGGGACCCTTCACATAACTTAGAACTAGAAGAAAAACAAAATCGAGGTCACCCTAACACAAGGGTGTTTAGTCAAATCAATTATGATGATAGGGAGACCAAATCCAAGCTAGAAATGGAGAGGAGAAAGAGTAGAATCCCACACATTGAAGATTCGTAAAGAAATCATGAAGAAGCCATGTCTAATTAGCGGTTGGAGAGGTAACTGGGAGGGGGTCGAGGGCATGACCCAAGGGGAGCCCGTAGAGGGTGAATCACAACTTTGAAAGGAGAGGGGAAAGGATTTTTTTAAATTTTATTTTATTTTATTTTATTTTATTTTATTTTATTTTATTTTAAAAAAACAACTTCTAAAATAGGGTGTCCTGCACGATTTGACCTGCATAGTATAGTAAATCATACATCAACTGTGTGCCCCTTACTTGGCATCTAGGACACCCCGTACATGCTAGCTACACAGTTTCAAAACCATGCGCCAACTGTGCGGTGAACTGTTCTTACCTACTGCCCAAAGCTAGTAAGAGAACAGGCTAGGCACATGGTTTGGAAAATCATGCACAACCCATGTGACAACCTATGTCCACATGCAACAATCTATGTGGTTTCATGCAATGGGCCACATGGTTTTAGAAAAACTGTGTGCCCAGTGTAGATAATTTAAAACCTTGATTTTCCAGGTCTGGTGCTCCCAAAACTCTTCAAGCCACCTAGGAAACTTACCAAGAATTAACCCAAGTCCAAAAACATCACTTTGAAATGTCTCAACTCATAAAATATCATTATGAATCTTGGTTTTAAATTCATACCATCCAATAAACAAAAAAGTTCATAAACCATGGCATTTTCATCTTGTTCAAAACCTGGATGTTTGTATAAAAAATTCTAATTCTAAGATTAGATACACATTCCAAGAAAATTCATATATATTATAATCTAGAAAATGAGTCAAATGTTTCTTCAAAATAAATTCCTTCTTATTGATAATATCATTGAGCTGTTTATCATTAATTATTTCTGAGTTTTTTAGATTCATCTAATAAATTTCTAAAGGTCATTTTTTTCAAATAATATTTGGATCCTTAGGGGGTTCAAAGAATTCACACTATTTGTTTCTATCAAAATGGTTTAACTCTTTATGCCTTTCTATAATCAAGTTTGAATTAGTGTAATATTATTTTATATTTTGAGGTATAAAATCAAAAATAAAATCTTAAGAATTATTATGAATTTATAGTTTTAACACCAGTAGTAATATCACCAATTATTTTTTCAACTAGATGGTACTTATCTAATTTATGTATTTTTCAATATATAAATTTTCCCTCTCAATTAACACATCAAAATATGAATTTTCAGGTTCTCAAGATTCAAAATCTCTAAACTCTTCTTCAACCTAATCTCAATTGGATTTTCATTCATTTAAATTATTTTCATCAAATTTGACATGAATGTATTCTCTAAAACCTAATTTTCTCTTATTGTAAAATCTATATACATTACTAGAATTGCAATTTCCTAGAGAAATAACTTCATCTAATTTTGAATCAAGTTTTTCTAATGAATATTTGGTATTAAGAATGAAAACATTTCAACCAAATACACTATAATATATAATTTTAATATTTATTCCATTACAGATTTTATAAAGTATTTTCTTTAAGAGTGGTTTAATACAATTTTATTTTAAACATGAAAAAATGTACTGAAAAATTTTATCCATAATTATTTTATAAATTTTTTACACATTTATCATTATTCTAGAAATTTATTATAAGGTCCTATTTTTTATCTCTACCACACCATTTTTACATGGTGTCCTGTAAGCTGAAAATTTATGATTATATCCATTTTTTCATAAAATTAATCAAATTATAGATTTGAAAACTCACCACCTATATCACTTCTAATTAATAAGATTATATTTCTTTTTTTTAATTTTTAACCTATTTATAATAAATGATAAATTTTAAAAAAGTATCATATTTAAGTGTATGAAAATAGGACCATGTAAATTTTATATAATCATATACAATAATAAATATATATCATTTTCCTCATAGAATTGTAGTTTTCACAAGGACAAAAATATCCAAATCTAAAATTTGGATATGTTTAGAAGTCCCTACCTCATAAACTGATTTAAATGACTCCCAATACTACTTTCCTTTTTACCATGAATAATAAGTTATAGGGTTTTCTATTTAACTCTGGAAGTTCCAAAGCCTTTTGTTTTTTATAAATCTTGTATAGTAACCTGAAATTTAAATGACCTAGAATTTTATTCCATAAAACATTTTCAAATTGTACAATATTTAATCATTTTATATTTTTCTTAGTTATTTCAGTAAATTTAATTAAATATATTTTTCCTATCTATATTTTATAAAAAAAATTATCTTTAAAAACAATAGATTTATAATTTTCAAATTTAACATTCATATTATTTTCACAAAGAAATGATATGCTAATAAAATTATGTTTTAAACCTTCAAAAATAAAAGCTTTAAAGAAATAATAGAATTTTAGATTATAAATTCTTGAAAACCTTTTACCATTACCATTAAGTAATCACCAAATGTAACACTACCACTATCACACTTATTAAAAGATAGAAATTGAGAGATATCATCAGTCATATGTTGAGATCACCCATTTTCCATGTACCAAATGTCCTTTTTCAGAGTTCTAGGACATACTTCCCACAAAAAAAGATTCCAGAGAATTTTCGTACCCATTAAAAATGCAAACAATTGGGTTAGAAAATGAATACTTGGTAACCCAGACTAATCTCAAGCATGTATTTATGGGAAATCTTGAAGGCAATGATTTAGAGATAAAATCATTAGTGTGACCAAGAGACTATAGATATCACAAGGAACATTCATTTTCATAATGTCCCTTCATTTGATATCTAAATAAGTTAACACATGAAACATTTACACTTTAACCTTTAATAAAAAAGGTATTATACATTTTAGGTAAATGATTATAATGTCCAAGAACAGTTTTTTTTCAATTTATTGAAACTCCTCATTTATCATATATCTTTCTCCATTGAAAAATTTTGACAAATCTAATTTCAATATTTCAATTTAATTCAAATATTGTCATTTTATTATAAAAAATGAACTTAATTCTCTGAGATTCCCCACATGTAGACTAATAATACATAATTTTAATATTTTAAATTCGAATACCTTCTAGATCTACATATAATTTATCATTGGATCTCAAAGGATTATTTATCAATTTTCCATTTTTTTAAGAAATTCCATGTGGTCTCTCTTAATATTTTTTAATTATTCATTAATATTTTTAATATTAGTATTTATTCTATCAATATCATAACAGAAATCATCATTAGTGGGATTAGAATTGGATTTAAAATAAGAATAAGAATCTAATTCACTTACTTTTTTTGATGAGTCCATTAAAACTAGGTTTGTGTATTTCTTTTCAAAACAAGATTCATTAATAAATATGAGTATGAATTATAAAAACAATTGACATTCATTGCTTTACTTTATTTTTTACTATTTTATATTATTATTTTTATTTTTAATCCTAAATCAATTAGGCTTCATGTGTCCACTTTTCAATAATAAGAAAAAATAATTTCAAAATAGTCATTAGAATTATCGATACCTTTTCTATTCACGATGTAATAATTTTTAAGATGATCCATTCTGAATATTTTAGAGTGGAATGTCTTCTTTCTATATCCTCTATTTTATAAATGAGTATTACCATCTCTTTCACTTGAATTTATCTCATAGTGAGTAATAACACTGGATTTAAAAGAAATTTAATTTTTAAAATATATTCTTAAGAAATATTTTTTAGTTATACCTTATATTGTAACATATATTCAATAATTTCATCTAATGTATATTCATAGTAATTTTTTCTTTCATCAATTTATAATTTCTCAGCATACCACTTATTAGGTAAAGATCTTAACACTCATTTAACTAAATTTTATTTATCTAAAGTTTCTCCCAAATAACACATACAATTTATAATACCAATAAATCTATGAAATATTTGATTAATGATTTATTATTATCCAATATTAAATTCTTAATACTCATCTCTTTACATAAATAACTTTTTTCTTGTCAAATTATTCGAACCAAGATTAGTAAATTATAGTATTTTAAAAAATTCATGTCTTTATTCATAAAAAAATGGTTGTAGACATTATAACTAATTTTATAGTATAAAAATTCCATTACCTTAGAGTTAATAATATATCTAAAAATATAATTACTCATTAAATCATTAGGATCAAATTTGATTATTTTGTAATTTTTTACTGTGATGATTAATATAGGATTCCAAGTGTCACTACCAATATCCATAATCTTTTCCATTGATGAATGGAGGTCTTTGAGGTTTCTAGGAATAATTTATACTGGTTCCTAATATCTCAAATATATATTTTTCCATTTACAGTTATGTTTAGATTTTATTAGAATAAATAAATATAAATATTTAAACTCTAGGGGTGAGGATCTGAAACCAATTATAATATCTCAATATAAAGATAGTCGAATGGTTAAGAGTGGTAAAAATTGAAAATTTAAAATAATTTTAATATATTATTAGAGTGAAGTTAATTTTTATAGAATAAATAGTAATAAGTTGAATAAATTGAGTTTTATTGTAGTTTTAATTTAATTGATCCTTCTTCTGCTCTAAATTCCACTCAAAACAAGAGATAAATCCCACCCACTATAATAAAATATTTTACTTTTGATGGGGTGTCAGAACTATAATGCCTCGACCCTAGAATCCTGGTGATTGTTCATTATTTTATTAAATTGGAATGTTTACAAGGAAATAAATTGAGAAGGAATGATCAGTTTAGATTTCTTGGAAAGCCAGATTAGATACATGATACCCATAATACATTGGGCAATATTAAATACGTACATGATAAATAATAAAAGAAATAAACATCATCCATGAACACTTATTCAAATATTTATTCTTCATATCCCGGGGAATGGTTAAATAATAAGGGTGGGATAAAATCCTTAGTTAGGGTAAGTAAAGTGGAATCAATAATGAATCACTATGAATAAATAAACATGTCAAGGTGATTAATCGAAAACACATTCCATTCAATAAATAAACTAAAAATGAAATGTATCCATAGATTTGTTGATGAAAAATCTCATGGATGAATAAAAAATAAAATATCTATCAAGGAAGTGATTAATTATCAGACATCGTGTCTAAGGGACAAGAAAATCTATACCTTCAAGGCCTTTGACAATATGTTTTAAAACTGTGGATAAAAACCCATTTAATTTATCCAACGTAATCATCTCATGAGAACTTATCGATGAATTGAGGGGATATATAAAGTTTGGGAGCCAACTATCATTACTAGTAAAAAAAATTCATCATATAAATTAATCATGATAAATAATTTTCCTTACCAAATATCTATATTGAATAAAATATACAGATTTATCAATAATTCCCAAATTAATCAGATAACTGTCAAAGTAAACATCGTATGTGATATGATATACGGTTTATGAAATAATAATATCCATCATATGAAAATATGGATATCCAATGAAATTCATAATGAAAATGATTAAAGTAAAATTATTTTTTATGAGAAATTTAACAATCACAAAAGGAAGTGATATTGCAAAGATAATCATTAAGAACATTCTTGATAAGAATAATCTTTAAACATTCCAAAGTGTCTCATACCAATTTGAAACATTTGAATCATAATATCAAGAGAGGTATTACATTAAATAAAAGTTATAATATCATGATAATAATTAGATTCATGATATAACATGAAAAGGTAAGTATATACACCACATAAAATAAACTAGGTGCATAATAAAAAAATAAGTCTCAATGGAATGTAAATTGAGACAAAATACCTTACCTTAACCTTTCTTTTGTTTTTTGGTATTTATTATCCTATATAATTGTTTAAAATATTTTACTAACTTATACCATAATCATAATAATGTTCATAATATCTAATATTAACTTCCTATAATATTTTATTACTCGTTTGTTAACATGCTTTCATTATTTTAACTATTTTTTGTGTTAATTACCTTGTTCTCTCAAGTATGTATGGATTTGTTATTTTTCGTTCTAATTAATTAGATCACGGTTTCATCATATCCGTAATGTAAACCACAAATTAATTATCATATATAATCATCATATATTGATTTATAATAATATATAAAAATTGTAGATAAGGAATGGTATGCACTGTTCATGGAGACGGTAGGTCGTATGTACGAATAAACGCTACTTTCATTTCATTATCATATTTTAAAATATGGAAAACTAAATGATATGAATATAGATTATAATTATAGTACCCTTTTTTAATATATTTCATATATTTTTATTAATATTATCCTTAATATGTTCCTTCTATAGTATGAATGAATCATATCTCTTCGAGGGGGTGGTAGTCCACACTTCCTCAAATGATGTTATCGTATTAATGAAAAATGGTAAGTATTAAATGTATGGGTGATAAAAGGTTTAAAAATTTATAAAGGAATAATAAATATCATATATATCATATATAAATATATTTTCCATCATAATTTCTACCATAAAAAGTAGTAAAGTAAAAATTATCAATCATCGTTTTGTAAGGAAATAGTTCACCATACACAAAAACAGTATGTTGGTTACCCATTAGATGGAATTTTGAGTGTGTTTAGGTTTAACCCTTAACATAAAACATCCTAGTATATTTTTGATACTTTTTTATTTTATAATCATTAAATAAGAAGATTTTACGGATTGGATAATGGAAATAAAACTAAAAATTTTAAGGATGTTTGTACCCTATTAATCGGGTAACTCCTTTTGGTTTTCAACAAAGGGATTCCTTGGATTTATTTATGACCAACGGGGGGGTTATAGGATTAGGGGTAGTAATTTGGTGACTATTTTGGATGATCATTCTTGAGATAAAGTGGCTTTATAGGTGTGAGGATGTGGGAGGAGAGGAGGATTTTTATATTGGAGGAGTGAAAATCTTATAATATTTTGACAAAGGAATTCCATGTATGTTTTTCATGTTGAAAGTGAATCCAATAGTGGTCCAATTTTGATCCAAGATATTATATTTTCTATATATTTCAACTAATTATCCTTTGGATAAATTTATAGGTTGTTTTGTGCCTTAAGGGTAAGGTTTAGTCCCCTATTTTGCTTCATTTAACCTTAATCGATGTAATTAATTTTAATTACATTCACTAGTATTTTTGGTCAAAAACTAAGATGGTATTATTATTAATTATAAATTATTCTAATTATAATTATAGAATACATTTTTTCAAATTCTAATCATAGAATTGGTAGAAATTAATTTAAATTTAATCCTATAGATGGGATGATAGTGCGGGTTTTTAAGGTAAAAACGTCCAAAAGTCTATATTTTTTTTATACTCAATTTCAAATTGAAATTGATTATCATGACCTAAATTGAATTAATTGAAAAAAAAATTATCTAATTTAATTTTAAAACCAATTTAAAAAATAATTTAATCTTATATGTAAATTAGATGAAAAAATTAGTTTTGAACTAAAATTTCGTGTTTTTATCCATTCATTAAAAAATGATATCTTTCTAAAAAAATATCAAAAATTAACCCAAAACAAATTTTTATGTTTTTCATTCAAATATGAATTTTATTTTGACATTTTAATTCAATTAAAGTGTTAAAATTCCTAATTAAAATGGATTTTTCATTAAAAGGTTGTAAAATTACCCTTATAAAAATATAGGTCTTTAGGTGTGAAATTGGGTTTGTTCTTATCTTATGCCTATAAAACCTAATGGATGAATATAAAAAATATTTTAATGAATATATAATATATATATTTCATTAAAATCATTAACTAATTGTAAATAATTATGTTTATTAAGATAAAACTCCTTTGGAAGCATAAAAAATATAATATTTCTTTTTATATCCAGTTGGTTCTTATTTTCGATTCTCGATAAAAGATAAGCAATGAATTAATTTTATATTTATAAAAACCATAAATTTTTTTAAGTTAGTAAATAATATTCGTAAACTCTAACATAATGGCTAGGTTATATCATATTATATTAAATAATAATATTTTAATATTATATTGTTATTTGGTGAAACCCGGTCTTGCATGTAACACAAGCTACTGTGGAAGGCCTCTCTTGTATTTAAGATAAGCTATAGAGGAAGGTCTCTCTTACATGTAATGCAATATAACTCTGTGTTTTTCGAATTATAAGATATAGAATATACTGTATTTACTTAAGATAGTAAATATTTTGTAATGTATCGGGATAATATATTCCCTTTTTACACTTTTTATTGTGTGTCATATATGCTATCAAATACAAAGATAAAATTTAGAATTTTGGGGTTTTACATTCTCCACACCATAATTAAATTACTTCCTCCCAATTTAAACTTGATCTCAGTAATCGATGGATTGATATTTTAAAATAAACCATTTGTGAAAAACCCACTTCGTAAATAGGCTTAATAACACATATTCTTAAAAAAAGGGAAAGGAAAGTACAATAGTCCGGTAACTAGGTTCCATAGTAGGTAAACATAGGTGGGAAATGGAAACATGGATAGATAGGGAAAATCTAATACCCAAGTTCTGATAGTGACTTTTAGAGAACATGGTTAGGAAAAAGTTAATAGTCACAAGGTCATAAATCTTTGATGACCTAAGGGGGTATTTGATTCATCGTAAATGAAGGTACTAGGGAAACATTTTTGGTTTCAAAATCATTTTCCTTATACTTGAGTAATTCTTTAACTCTCTAAGAATATAAGTAAATATAATTTCTTGGTACATTTCTATAATCACAATATTATCCTTTTGTTGTTCCTTAGACTATTTCTACTTCAACTCATAGAACAAGATTCATCTTATAGTGATTTTATATTTCAATCTTGAAACCCACATCCAAAGATCAAGTTAAACCATTTCAAAAATGGTTAAATTTTCCATAAGATTATGATCTTACTTTTTAGAAAGAAGGTCACTAAATTTTTAAAAGGAACTTTTCATTGTCCTTCAATCAATATGAAGTACCTCTTTAATCATCACATACAAAATATGTGAACACCTTTATCATGTCTCCTCTTGAAATATGTTAATAACTCGAATAACCATAAAAGCTTATTATAAATATGCATTCTTCCTTATTCCTTATGTAACTCACATGTTATTGGATATATTCCTTTAATATAAAAGTGTTTTAAACTCCATCAATGATAGAATAATCAACTTTTTGAAAATCAATTAATCTGTTCCAAGGTAGTCAGTACTTCTCCAAATTGATCATTTATTCATCATTATCTCCACATTAGGAACATACTAAGGGTTTTTATTCCCTCAATAATGTTTTTTCTAAAAATGTTAACTTTCTACTCAATAAATTTTCTTAGTACCATTCCCCATATGATCTCAAATAATTAACAAAAAAGTATCATAGTACAATCCTCATATATTCCATAATTCATATGATGAAAACAGAATCAATGATATAATTTTACAACATATTTATTTGGTCTAAATACATAGCTAAATTAATCATTCTACTTATTTTTTGTCAACAATATATGCTTGGCCATGATCCCTTATCATATTTGGAGGTATATTCCCTTGATGCTTGGAGAATTCATTTGAATAGTGTCCCATCTCTTTACAATTATAACACTGAATAGTAGCATTTTCGTTCTTCCCTTTGCATTCTTTTTCTTGTTTAACCTTTTATCTTCACTTATAAAACCTCTCAATCCTTTCAAGAATTTGCATGGGTGATTATTTCCATAGTTATCACAAGTTGGAAAATCCTTTTGCCTTCATCTTCTTTGAATCATTCCCATTTTCATGGGGTTCATAAGATATGTTATTCTCTTGGTTTCTCTTGAATACATAGTATCTCAAGAATTAATTTTCTATTTTTATGGCACAAAAAACTATTTCTTCATATAATGAAAAATTATGAGAAACCAGTTCCCTTCAGAGATTTTTCTTAAAACCTTCAAATAAGTGGTCAATATTACCCCCCATGTTGTGTATATAATCAATAGAATACCGAGATAACATTTTAAAGGTGGATTTATAATCTACAACACTCTATTATTCCTTTTGTTTTAATCTAAGAAACTTACTCTTCATTTCAATTTTTTGAGCATGAGGAAATAATTTATCAAATAATGTCTCCTTAAAAGTTCTTTATTACATGAGTTCAATTTCTTCTTCCTCTCTTGTATTCTAGATCAGAGACCACCACCGATCAGTGTTACCTTAAAGATAATAGATGGAAAGTGTAACCTTTTACTTTTCACTACATTCCAAGGTCATAAATATCTTCTCCAAATACTTAATCCATTGCTCAAATTCTATTGGATCATTATTCCCATGAAATTATGGGGTCTTTTGTCCCATAAAGAAATCCGACAAAGGATATTATCTCTTTGGATTATATTTCTCCATTTAGGTAAAGTTTTCTCGTAACCTGACTAAGCTACCCTAATATATCCATATCTTGCTCAGTTCAATAACCAGCTACATTGAATTTCTTAAAAGAAAAATATCTATATTGTCAACAAGTGTTGATATCATTCTTCCTTTCAGGTTCCATTTCATAAAAATGGAATACAATGGATTAGCTCCTAAAATAATTTACTCTTTATAACTCTAAATATGGTATATAACATAAATTTATGCATCATAAATCCAAGAATCACAAACTTTGGTTAATTTTGGGAAATCATTACTTTCAAATCATTTATAATTTTAAGTATAGAAAATGTGAAGTATACTAAGAATATCCCCCAATAGTGTCAAACTAGGTGCATAGTAAGGCCCATTTTCATGTACCAGGTTACCCCAAGTTAGAACTGAAACACCTTTTTGGATTTATTTCTCCTAGGTATATTTGTTACAGAATCACATCCACTTATAGTATCCAGACAAGGATGTATTTCTAATAATATGCACATAATATCTACCTTACCAAACTTTTAGGATGTTCTTCTATGCTCATCCTTAAATTCTATGTTAGGGTTATATTTCATAATCTAAGTTTTCTAAATATCATTTCCAAGGTTGTTGCAAAACTTCCTTTGAAACCAACAGTAATTCCTCAGCCCCAAAAGCTTGGTGTCGGTGTATTATTTTATTACATTGGCATGTTTACAAGGAAACAAATTCTAAAGTACTGATCAGATTAATAGTATTAGAAATCTATATTACATATATGATACCCATAATACATTGGGAAATATAAAATACAAATATGATAGATAATAAACTAAAAAAAATGAATCCTTGAACACTTACTCAAGGATATCTTCTTCAAACCCTGGGGAAAGGAAACACAATAAGTTTGAGCTCAAATGATCAATAAGGGTAAGTAAAGAGGAAGCAATAATGAATAATTGAGAATAAATCAACATGGTATGTTGATTAACTAAAAAACATTTCATTCATAAAATGAACTGAAAATGAAATGTATCCATAGATATGTCAACACAGAATCTCACGGATGAATAATAACTAAATTATCTATGAAGGAAATGATCACTTATTAGATGTAATTTTTAAGGCACATGAAAACTGATACCATCAAGACCGTTCATGAGATGGTATAAAACTATAAATAGAAACCCATTTAATTTGGCCAACTTAATCATCTCGTGAGAACCTATCAATGCAATGAGGGGATATATAAGGTGTGGGGCCCACCTATCATTACCATTAATAATCATTCCTCATATAAATTAATCGAAATAAATAATATTCCTTATCAAATATCTGTATTGAATAAAAGATATGGCTTTAGAAATAATTCCCCAATTAATCAAATAACTTTCAAAGTAAACACCGTATGAGATATGATATACGATTTAGGAGATAATTATATTCATCATATGAAAATATGGATATTTGAGGAAATTTAAAAATAAAATTATTAAAATAAAATTATTTTTTAAAGAGAAAGTTGAAAATTAAAAAATTAAGTAAGATTGAAAAGATAATCATTAAGAACGTTCTCGAGGAGAATAATTAGTAAACATTACAAAGTGTCTCATACCACTTAGAAACTTTTGAATCATAATATCCAAAAAGTTGTGACATTAAAGGAAACTTATAATATCATGAGAGTAATGGGATTCATGATATAACATGAAAAAGGAAGTTATTACACCATATAAAATAATCTAGGTTCATAATAATAAATAAGTCTCAATAGAATGTAAATTGATATGAAATCCCTTAACGTAACCATCCTTTTATTGTGTGGCCTCTAACCTCATGTAAATTGTTTTAAAATATGTTAATAACTTATAAAATAACCATGTTAATATTTATAATATCATATATTAACTTCTTAAAATATTTTATTACCTGTTTGTTAACACTCTTTCATTATTTTAACTATTTCATGTGTTAATTTCATAGTTTTCTCAAGTATGTTTGGACTTGTTATTTGTTTTTCTCATTAATTAGATCATGTTTTCATTATCACCAGAATTTAAACCATGACTTAATTATCATATATAATCAGTATATATGTATTTATAATGTCCTGACCCGTCCCTCAGGGCCTGTTCCGTGACTACCCCAAGCCCGCCTTCCCTAGGATAGGGGTTGGTGACTACCACTAAAGTCATAATTCCCTAAAACTAGGAAGGCATTGACTTTATAACCTATAAACACAAAACCAAGCACACCGAAAGATACGAAATCAAGTAAAATGAATAAAAAAAGGGTGATAAAAGTAAAAGGGGTCAGAATAAAATTCCAACTATAAATATACAAGTACAACTGAAATACAATATAGCCGAAGAAAGAGAAAAGATAGATATTGGATCATCCACCGAGGTTCGTACTTGAAAGGTAGGTACAGGTCGCCTCCTCAGCATTCCACGTCCATCCGTCTCCTCTACATACCAACTCGCCGAATAGTCCACCTCTGGGTACCATCTAGTCCTGGTACTCTCTGCCTCATTCAGTGTTGTCCATCGTCTTCATCAAATACAACAAGATGTGGGCATAACCCGTGTTAGGTTGAATATAATGATACTTAGTAGGGACCCCGAGACCTTCAAGGTCTCAAAAAATCCACCAAGGATAAAACAAAAAGTATTAAAATAACAGATAACCCTAATTAGGTATATACCCATACATATACCTAAGTTATCAAGTAATCCATATCAAACATGAAGAAACACATAGGTTCTAACTCAGCTCACACCAAGTGTAACTTAGGTACGATAGTAGAGATGATTAGTTTTATCTACCGAATCATTTTACTCCATTTAGTGGCTCTGCTACTAGCCTTCACAAAATCGCTAGGAGTTGACCCACACAGGATCGCTAGGAGCTGACCTACACAGGATTGCTGGAGCTGACCCACACAAGATCGCTAGGAGCTGACCCACATAGGGTCTCTAGGAGATGACCCACACAGGATTGTTGGAGCTAACCCAAACAGGATCGCTAAGATCCGACCCACACATGATCACTAGGATCTGACCGAGAAGGGATCACTAGGATATGATGCACACAGGATCGATGGAGATGACCCACACTGGATATCTAGGAGCTAACCTACACAGGATTTCTAGGAGCTAACCCACACAAGATTGCTAGGAGAGAACTCTTCTCATCACAGGCAGCTACTGGGTTTCCGCACTAGGATTTCTCATCTTTGGGAGAGTCTCCTCCCCAAGACACTGGTCTATTCTCCAACATCCATGATTTCTCTTGAAGAAGTATCTCAAAAGACATCCATGTCATAGGGGTCTCAATTCAACAGACGGCGCGTCAATCGGATGCCCGGTCTGTGAGTTATTAGCTTTTTAGTCCTAGGGGCCCGGTTGGATTCATTCTTGATCCAACCTGACCATACCACATCTTAATCCAAATCTCTAGCGGGGTATACTCAAAGGGACCATCTCACTCCAAGATTTCAAGTTCTGTTTACGGTTCTTCAAATGGACATCTGGTGCCAAATTTATGGTCAAAAGAATGTAAATGGGTCGTAGTGGGTCTGGGTTCGGTCCGACCCGGTCGAACCACCCAGCCCGACCCGGCATGAACGGATGGGTCCGTCGCGGCAGGCCACGAGGGTTCATCGGTGACCGTGAGGCCACAGAGGGTGCCACGAGGGTGCGAGGCCATGGGGCAGCTCGGTCGGGGCGGTTCGGCCGGAAGGGTGGCAGCGGCTCGGGTGGTGGCTTGGCCCGGATGGCGGTGGAGGCTTGGACGGCAGCTCAGCCTGGCATTGCCAGCTCGGCGGCGGATCAGCCTGGACGGTGGCGGCGGCTCATACAACAATGGAAACTCGGCCCGGACGGTGGCGGTGGCTCGGGCCAGTGGCGGTGACGCAGAGCGGCGGAGGCCACAGGGCAGTGATGGCAGTGGAGTGGCGGTGGTCACATACGGCGAAGCACAGTAAGGTGCGGGGGCCATGGGGCAACGGGGTTTTGTGCCTTCGTCAGTGGTTCTCGAGTTCCACCGGTGCCGACCGCCGCCACCGATCACAGTCACCAAAGTCACCTTCTTCCATCGTGAATGATACACCATTCAAGAAGAACGGTGGGGGGGTCGGGCCATGTTTGTTTGTCCCACACCCTCTGCGTTATAGTGGTATCAAGTGGCTCAACAAGAACAAGAACATTTATGGAAGATATTTAAGAACATCAATCCCCACAACCTTTTTCAATCACTAATCTCATTCCCGCAAAAGAAACTTAGAAGGGAAGAACATGGGAATAAAACCCCTACCTCGTTTGATTTGTCGACGGAGATCACAGGGGAGAAAATGATGTTGTTGGGGTGGGGAAGACAATTGTCAATTAAAGATATCCCATGTTGGAGGATGTCCCGAGGAATAAATTTAAAGTCAAGGTCGGCGTTCATCGTTGGCATTCTTCGTTGGAGAGCTTTCTCCCAAGTTCTCCAACTCTCACTCTTTTTCCAATCCTTTTCTCCAATTCCACCAAAATAAAAAGGTAGCCCAAGATAATATATTATGATGTCTATTATTTAGTTTGTGGGAACAAATTCAAAATGTACTAATTTAATTAAAATGAGTTGGAAGAATAAATTCTGGAGGATTTTTAGAGTCTCTCCCACATTTAATAAGAAGTTTGAGGGTTTCCCATTAAAGGGGAGTTCAAGGGGGTTTATACCTCGGGTGGTCCCCCCTACCATTACCTATCATGGAAGCTTAGTTAAGGTTTCCTCCACCATCATAACCTATCATGGTAGGTTTAGGTATGGTGGTCCCCACTTCTCAACATCCACATGCAATAAAAATAAAAATAAAATCTACACAATTTTTTTTATTTTATTCTCTCAGGAATATGTGAAAAGATAACTTCCACCATCGACTTACTACGTTCAAGGTGAAGGTCTCCTTAAGATAATATCAGTGCTACGAGTTGAACGGTGCCCTTGAGTTTAAATTTTGAGCACCAGTTCAAATTTTATAAAAACCTTCTCGCATGTTTACTGAATGTGCACGAAATAAATTTCAGAAATTCATTTCGGGCACTCCGAGCCTCGGAATTATGCACCGTCAAATTTTTCAGACTCATAAAATTCCCATTTATTTAAAAAAATTACATGTAAATTCCTAGTCTTTACATATAATAATCTATTGTAATTACATATTGGAGATGGAATGCAATGTTCATGGAGATGGTAGGTCGTACGTACGCATGAACGCTACTTTCATTTCATTGTCATATTTAAAAAGAATAAAAAGTATATGATATGTATATAAACTATAATTATAGTACCCTATTTATGTTATATATTTCATATATATTTATTAAAATTATCCTTAATATGTTCTATTTATAGTGTGAATGAATCACATCGCTTCGAGGGGCCGGTACTCCACACTTCCTCAAACGATGTTATCGTATTAACGCAAAAGGGGAAGTATTAAAGGTATGTGTTATAAATGGATTAAATAAGTATAAATACATAATATATATCATATATATCATATATAAACATATTTTCTATCATAATGGCCACCATGATAGGTGATAAAGTAAAAATGGACAATCATTGTTTCATGAGGCAGTAGTACGTTATACACAGAAATAGTATGTTAATTACATATTAGAAAAAAGTGTTTGTAAGTTTAGGTTGAAACCATAGCATAAAAAAATCCTAGTATATTTAGGGTAGTTTTTTTGTTATATAGTAATGAAATAAAAATTAGGTATTGGATAATCAAAATAAAACTAAAAAGCTTAAGGAAGTTTGTTACCTCTTAATCGGGTAACTCCTTTTAGTTTGCACCAAAGGGCTTCTGTGGATTTCATTCTGAACAAAGGAAGGAATCTAAGATTAGGGGAGTGATATTTAGGATATATTTTGGTAAATATTTTTTGAGTTAATTTGGCTTGATATGTGGGAGGATGTGGGAGGAGAGGAGGCCTTTTTATAGTGGAGGAGGAGTGGCACTCTTATAATATTTTGATAAAGGAATTTCATACATGTCTTTCATGTTTCAAGTTGATCCAATAATTATCCAATTTTGATCCAAGATAGTATAGGGTATATATATAGACATCCAATAGCTCTTGAACAAGTATATAGGTCGTTTTGGTCAATTAGGGTAAGTTATTATCCCTTATTAAACTTACTTTAACCTTACTCGTGGTAATTAATTTTAATTACATTCAATAATATTTTTCATGAAAAACTAAGCTGGTCTTATTATAAATTATATATTATACATATTCAAAATATGGAATCCATTTTTCAAAATTATAATTATATAATTGGTAGAAATTAATTTAAATTTAATCTTGCTCATGCGATGACAATTCGGGTTTTTAAGCTAAAAACATACAAAAGTTTGTTATGTTATTATACTCAATTTCATAGTGAAATTGACTATAATAAACTAAATTGAGTTAATTGATAAAAATATTATCTAATTTAACTTTAAAACTAGTATAAAAATAATTTATTCTTATAAATAAATTAGATGAAAAAGCAGTTCTGAACTAAAATTCTGTATTTTTAACCATTCATTAAAAAAATGATGTGTTTCTAAAAAAATATCAAAAAATCACCTAACCTAATTTTTATGTTTTCCTTTAAAATATTATTTTTATTTTTACATATTAAAATAAATTAAAGTGTCATGATTCAGATTTAAAATGGGTTCTCCATTAAAAGGCGGTAAAATTACCTTTATAAAAATATTGGTTTTTATGTGTGAAATTCGGTTTGTTATTATCTTATGCATGTCAAAACTAATGGATAAATATCAAAAATATTTGATAGAATATATAACATATATATTTAATTAAAATCATTAACTAATTATAATTATCTATTTTAATAAAGACAAAACTTTTTTTGAAGTATAAAAATAATAATAGTTCCTTTTATATCCAATTGATTCTTATTTTCTGTCCTCATTAATGGGTAACCAATGACTTCATATTATACTTTTATAAACTATAAATTTTCATTAGATAGTAAATAATATTCATAACTACTAACATAACAGTAATTTTATATCATGTTATATTAAATAATAAAATTTTAATAATATATTTTTATTTGGTAAAACTCGGCCTCACGTGTAACGCAAGCTACCGTGGAAGGTCGCTCTTGCATTTAAAGAAAGATATCGAGTAAGGTATATCTAATGTATAATTCAAGATAAATTGGTGTTGTGTGAATTAAAAGTTATATAATATATTATATTTATTTAAGATATCAAATATATTGTACTGTATTGGCATATTATATTTTCTTTTTACATTTGGTTTTGTGTGTCATACACACAGTTGAATGAAAACATGTACTTTATAATTTGGTGGTGTTACAAAAACCATTTAAAATAGACTTTTTAAAAACCTGAATGTAGAACATAAGGCTTACTATTTCACACCTAGAGTTATAACCCAGATAATGTCCTTTTGATATGGAGAAATAAACCAAACCCCCCATAAGTAGAACAAGGCACAACAGAATCCCCTACCATTTATCGATTAGGAATAACTCACACATAATTATTGCATAGGGTGGTATAGCCTGATATTTATACCTTTTATGCATATCAAAACCAAATATAATTACACTAACATAAAATTAGAGGAAGAATCATGAACTACAGAAACCAGTTGTCCAATTTGATCAAGTGTGTCATGGAAGTAGTGATCTCTTTAAAAGAAAAGGATTGAAAAGATGTAGTCTATATGAGCATGTTATAATAATTAATCATAAAAGTTATGTCACATAGAATCGCTTGAAAATATCCTCATCCACTGATATAAAAAATTGGTTCTTTCAAACTCATTATATTGAGTTTTCATAATCATTACATATTTAAAAATAAAATTCATTGTATATCTTCTTTTTCAAAGTAGAAGATGCATGTAACCTCAACAAACTACTTGAGAGATGTTCAGTATGGAATTACTATTAAATTCATTAAATGAATTCTCTATTTAATTCAAACAGAATACATATTCATTTGGGTTCACTTTAATAATCTTTAAAAACAAAATTAGGCTATAAAATCGAGTAATTAATAATAAATTAATACATCAGTAAAATATTCCCATTATAATGACCAAAAAATCCCATATAATTTTCCCTAAATTTATGCAATAAAAACTATTCAAATTAAAAAATATTAAAATTTTGTTTTCTTGAATTAAATATAAAAATTGAATATTCAAACACATTTTGAACTTTTTATCCTTCATTTAAATCATCATATAGTACATTAACAAAGTTTTTTATGGAATAAAAATGATTAATGAGTATTTATAGAACAAAAAAATAAATTAAAATAATCAACATAAACATGTATTAATTAAAAATATTAAATAATATAAAGAATATAGTATATTTGAAAACATTCCTTTTTAGTCCAACATCTTTTTCTTGATCTCTTATTGTAGTAGATTGACCATTACAGTAGGTATATCATCATGGTATGTTAAAATCAACATATAGTCGATCAAAGACATTAAGAAAGTATTTTTCATTGCTGATTGGATTAATCATGTGACTGATTGGTATTAAATGTGTTCTTGATCTAGTAATGTGGTTGATCAGGTTTGAACGTTATTTCGATCCATGACATTACAAAAATTTCAATCATGGTCAATTGAATTGTACTGATGATTGAAAATAAATATGTGGTCGATACAATACTTGGAAAATTTTTACTTGTATGAAATGGTTGATGGACTTACGGTCGATCCACTGTTCTTAAAATGGATTGAAGACTTATTATTGATCCATTTTTTATGTGGTTGATTCAGTGCTTAAAAAAATGTTAACCAATGGTTTTTAGTATTTTCATGTGGTTGATTCATTGTAAAAGTGATAAATGCATTTCCTACCACATGGCCAATAAGTATACATGCCTCATGGTCACTTGAGAGATTGGGCCAATGATCTAATACATAGGAAAAATTTTCAAATAGGATAAAAGTAAACTTAAAATCATACAAGATACCAACCCATATTATGATGAACTTTTCTATGAAATTTATATATAAAATATATAAAAAACACAAATATAAAGACTATTATCTTCAAAATACACTAAAATTAAATATTTTGGAAAAGAATATAAATTTAATAATTTTTTAAGTTTTATTATATATATGTTTGTATAGAACCAGATCCTCGAGTGCAATTATTAGGTTTATTAGTTGGTATCAGATAAAAGTTAAGTTATTTTGAGAATTTGTGTGAATACACAAGTAGAAAAACATTAAGGTTAAAATTTCATATTCAAATTTATTTATATTGATTTTATCCTATTTTTAAAAAAAATCTAAAATGTTAAGATTAAATAGATATGCTAATATGAATGCCCAGAAAGGAGATAATGCTCTATATAATGATTTTCCCAATATTCAACCAAACTTCAAGGGTGATAATATTGAAAAAAATAATAGTTATATTAATGAAAATGACTCAATTTATTTCTAATAATAATTAAGATATATAAAATCCTACATCACTAGGACGTGGACCTTCAACAATTATGAAATTTTTAAATAATAAACCTCCATCATTGAGTGGATCTATATATCCACATATGGATAAATTATGGGAATTTTCATTAAAAAAATATGTGTTTTGGTATAATTCTCTAAATATATAAAAAGTGTTGTACTTGTATATCATATATTAGGAGAACCCAGTTAATGGTGAAAATTAATAAAGAATAAAAAGAATTAATAGGAGATCAAATATATGTTTTGGGTTGATTTAAAGAGATTATTTATTATTAAATATTTCCCTTAGACTATATGAATCAAGATATCTTAATAATTACTTAACCTAAAGTGGAATGATAATGAATCTATTTCAAAAAACTAAGTCCCCATTGTAAGAAAGGTAAGTTTTTTTATTTTTAATTGATTTGGAAAGTAATATTGATATATTTTATAATAGATTAAAACAACTCCTTCATAAATATATATATATATGTAATGGTTCAATAGTTATATGGATATTTTTATTATACTCAAAATGTGGAAATTAAGGCTTTCAATATTTAATGGTCTCATGGATCCGTTGATTGAAAGTGTAAAATGGATAATTATATTATAATAACATTTTATAAGGTTCAAAAAAAGAAAAAAATTCAATATACCACTTGTTGGAATTATGGAATAAACCACTCATTAAATTTTCTTCAATGAATAATAAGGCATTTTAATTGTAGAAATAATGGACATCAAGACTATAAATATAGATAAGGAAGATTGAGTGGTCATGGTAGGTGATTAATTAATAAATTTTCAAAAAACCATAATTTTATTAAATTTTCTCCTTTATTTTACTTTAATACAGAATAAATGGATTAAATTTTGGGAAAATGTTGATTCTTTAATTAAATGGTAAGAAGCCTTGATATTTATGTTTTAATAGATTTAGTTATTTTTTAATTAATATGAAAAAAACTACATTGATTAGTATTTGTTTCATAATTTCTAAGTGACTTTTGAAAGATAGATTATCATAAGAAGTTGAATGTATGGAAGTTATAGATTATTGAGATCATTATATCAATTCATTATGAATAGTTTAGGAATAATTTAAAAATGTGGATAATTTCATAATGGTCTTACTAAGACTTATTTTTGGTTGTATACTCAAGAATTAAGCTAAGTATCAATCACATAAGACTTGTTTTAATAATTATGAGGTACTAGTTTTTTTAATTACCAATTTTTTAAGACTTATCCCTGACATTATAATACTCTTTGGTAATTTTTCATGACTTTTTACTATCTCATAGAACTTTGAATATCATATAATAATTTTTGTATCATGTAATACTTTATCTTTTTTGAAATACTTCCTTTGTTTTTTAAAACTCTTCCAGCTTCTTTATATAAAAAATTATAAAATTCCCCATAAGACCTAATTTTCATTTAGTAACACTTATATGCAATCGCATTGCATAAATATTAAAATCCAAAATTCAAATAATGACTTAGTTATTGACTTAAAATCACATTCCATTCCCTTGGTCTTCCCGAATTAGGTAAATTTATCTCAATATTCGACATGGTATCCATAAAAGGATTGGATAAAATGAATATAATGACCAGGTACAAGTAATAAAAGATTCAAAGAATTCCCATTTGGATGATATTATCCCTTCAAGAATTTTATATGGAAACCATCTGAGAAGATGGGTATCACAACACTAAGTCATTAGAGGATTCTGATGGCATCAATGGTGTATAATAATTCCTCGAGACATATGGATAAATTTCATGACACCCACATGGTACATAAATCTTATAGGGAGTTTTAGAAGATCATCTAAACTAGGGGGATATATTTTCAAATGTTCATTCTCATTTATCAAAGGGGTTGAGACTCACTAAAAAGGGGTTTTGTTACTGCTGATAGTAGAAGATTATTTTTTCTTTATTGTAATTCCTCATGTGATGGTAAACTAAACCTATAGTGGTCAAGCTAAGAAGACTCCCCCACCCCTATTAATGAATTATTATGCTTAAATTTTTATTTTTATTTTTTTAATGTCTTTAGAATTTTTTTTATTATAGATGGTAGGATGTCTAGACTATTTTCTTATAATCAAATATTCCTTCTCTTTTTCTATGTTTTTAAACATAGGTTGCTGAAATTTTAAATATTTCCCACATGATATAGAAATGTGGGTTGACTTATGAGTATTCATAAAATAATAATTACTAGATTAGGTGAGATTCAAGATCACATTGATCATTGAACTTTCTTCTTTAAACCAAAAAACCTAAGACACGGTAATCAGTTGAAGTATCAACTACTTTTTGTGAGATTGATATAGTTTCATATTTTTGAATCATGATTTAGTAGGGTGAGTGTGGAAATATCTAAGGATAGGAAACTCCTATAAAATTAAATTCAAATAATTTTTCTCTCATTTTCTAACACACACACACTATTATTTTCTATTTTATAAAACAAATTTAACCAGAACACAAAGAAACAAATGAATACTAGAAATATTAACTCTCCTAATATAACTTATGTAATACTTTACTTTACTTTTACTTGGGTTCAAAAACATTATATAAGCCCTTTTCCATCTATCGTGTCAACTTAGAACACTTTTTAGAGAGTCACGCTAGTTTTATTGTTTTTTTTCATCAAATATTTTTAATATATGAATATTCCTTTTTTGAATCACCTATTTGGTTTTGATCCTGTGGTATAAATAAAATTACTTGATAGAATTAAAAATCAAAGAATCATTAAAAACATGGATATTGAGTTTCTTCCAATCCCTTTGATATACTCTTCAACCCATTATAGTATTTTATAGAGTTTCTATAAGTAGTCAAAACATGAAACAAAATCTTTCACAAATGAATAAAACTCTTAGATAAAATTGGGAATTTAATTATAATTACAACATTAATTAGTTTTACAACCAAATAAACAAATTAATTTTCAAATTTAGCATGGATTAAATCAAATTGTTACCATAGTTTCATGTCATGGTGAGATAGGAACCAAGAAAACTCCTGAAAGTTTTCATGATTATATATAAAACTTCTATCCAAGAGGAGCATTGAAAGCTCAAATTAGTTAAAATTCATTCTAATTTTTCAGGAATGTTTAGAAAAATAATTTTTGTAGAATTTTTAATTGTGAGAGATTTAAAATTGGGATGAGCTCTATAAGTCCCTATTTTATAAATTTTTTCCTGATTCAATAAATATCTAACTAAGCGAGGAGATATATAAAATTATAAAATAAAGTGGAGAAATTTTGTATGAATTTTAAGATAGGTTAATGAAGCTTATTGCTTCTTTCCCATATAAACTTGTTGAGGACCATCACATCTTACTATTTTTCTGTTAAGTAATTTGGGAAAGTGATCAAGACCTACTAGATACTAACACTGGAGGAGAAGTAATTAAAAATTACTCATCTAAAGCAATATATTCAATATATATGATTTCATATTTCTTGCAGAAATTTGGTACAAGGTCCTTTAAAATAGGTTATCATGAGGTAAAGAGTTACAAATCTATTTTACATGAAACAAAAATTGAAGATATGATCTCTCTGGAAAGATATTTATCTGTGAATAAAGTTCATGAAGATTCTTTGTCCATATTCCCTCAATTATACCTTTCATTCCATTCAATATATCATTCTAAATACTATTTGCCTTATATAGGAGAAAATAAAAGTTGTGATGTTGTAACGCCTTGACCCAAGAAGCCTAGAGCTTATGCATTATTTTATTACATTAGAAGGATTACAAGGAATAAAATCCCAAATGACCAAATAGTTTAGTAGTATTGGTAAACTAAATACATACATGAAATTCACATTATAATCTAAAACATAAAAATACACAAAGAAATTTCTTCGGGCATATATTAATCCCCATAGTGTAACCCTGTATATCAAAATCAAAACACTTCTTTGTATCCTGGGAAAAAATAAAACATATGAAAGGGGTGATCTTAGATTATCATCAAGGGTAAGAGTACAGTGGAAGAAACTATAAAATAATAATAACAAATAATATGGAAAGGTAATGAACTGAACACACTTTCTATTTAAACAACTGGATAAGGCCTAATCAAGATGGAAAGGTAAATAACTAAAACATATGTAATTTAAATAATCACATGAGCAAGGAAAATTAAATAGGGATATTCTAATAGTCTAATAATCACATGTAATATCAACAAATAATCACTTAATTATGGAAAAAATAATTCTAGAAATATGAAACATATCGATGAGGCCTCAGCCAAGACATCTAAAAATAAATAGTTAAGGCCTCATCCAAATCCATATCTAAAAATAAATGGGATGGCCTCACCAATTCCATATATAGTTTTTCTCATGAGACCTACTGACTCATCTAGGGGCTATAGTGGGTCTCACATATCATTGACTAAGTCCAATTCATTTCATTATATGAAAAGAGTGAAACTTAAACAACAGAAACATTTGTATTGAAAAACTATCATATGAAATGTAAATACTGCAACCATAAACCATGAATGCTATCAAAATAGCACATGCATATCCAAATCAAATCATAAAACATTCAATGAAATATGGTAAATTATATCATAATATCTCAAAATAAAATAAGCATAATATCTAACAAGGATGTTGACATGGATAAAAATACTCTAATAAAATCATTATACATTTCTGGAGAAAAATACCATTTTTAATTTTAAATCATTTATTTAAAATCCAAAAATTTATAAAAGAAAATATTGTATTTGAAATTAACTTTTTAAACTTATAAATTAATCTTTAAAACAATAAGGTATCATGATGGCGGTAAAATCCACTCAAGTCATATAAGTTAACAACATGTCTTCTATATTTTTGTTGAAAAAATTCATAAAGTACCTCGTTTGAAAATAAATAAAATATTACTTTCAAACTATTATATAAAATTTAAGAAAAGGGTAAAAATAATTTAAAATTTTGAAGTATAATAGTAAAAATATTTTGGAAAATATGTTTAAGAAACATGGGCATGGATGATAATAAATTGAATTATTTATTTGAAATATTCTTGGGGAAAATAATATTTAAATATTCCAAAGTGTCTCATACCACTTTGAAACATTTGAACTGTAATAACTAAAATTAATGAAACATATAATATCATGATAATAAGGATATTTGTGATATAACATGTCAAAGGAACTTTATCTACACGATACAACAAAAATAAGTGGTGAATAAGGTATATATCTCACAGAAGTAAAAGTGAAATGAGAAACCCATTACTACTGGATTAACATTAGAATCAAGAACCATATTAAATAATAACATCAATTAAAGATTTTAATATAATTAAATTATGTAAATTAATGATATAACATGTTATAGGTCAGTATATACACCACACAAAAGAAGAGAGCAGTGAATATGACATGTATCTCACAGAAATAAAAAAGTGAGATGAAATTACATTACCTTAAGATACCTTTAGTAGAACATTATTTAAACTCTTATATAATGGTTTTATAAATTTAATTAACTTATATCATAACATTATTAAAATTTATGAGATCATATATGATCTTATTATATTATTTTATCACCTATTTGTTAACAATGTTTCATTATTACCATTGTTTTGGGTGTTGACTACTTCATTATACTATGCATGTATTGTTATGTAAATATTGTTTCTAATCCATATGATATATTTTATTCATATAAAGAATGATTTTATGTTCATAAATATTATATTACCTCATCATGTACATTTCTTTATAATTAATCTTGAATGGTTAACATGGAATAAATTTCATCTCATCATGGAGATGGTAGATCCTACAAACGCACAAGCGATGGTATCATTTACTTAATGGTAAAGTGGTATGGAATTGGATTGTATATTAATTATACATAATTAATAACATGTCGTATTTATTATTTATATACATTATATCCACCATTATACCCATCCAAATAAAGTAGTGATGAAAAACATATTACACCACGATGTGGAGGTAGTAAACTGTGCTTATGCACACATGGTGATATTGTTTTTCATAGGATGGATAAAAGGAGGATTATGGTTGTCCCATAATCATAATAACACCTAATAATATATATGATAATAGATTTATTACTTTATTATGGAAAAAACATAGGATGAGGAAGTAGAAGAAGAAATGAACTTAAACGAAATAGTAAAAGAATTACTTCTCCTTCAGTGGACTTCAATTGTATTTTCACTTCGAGACACTAGGTTTTGTCTTTTGAGAAGAATAAAACATCTAAAATGTCTCTAGGTAGGTTGAGAAGATAAATTGGTAGGTTATGGTTGATCTGGAAGGCACAAAGTGGTGTGAGGTAGTGATGGAGGAGGTTCCTTTTTAAACTTTGGGTGAGGGTCACTTTAGGAAACCCTCAAAATATTAAATTAATATAAATTAATTTCAAATTCAAAATGGTTATAAATAGAGTTATTTCGAGGATAAGATGAGTATGGGTATAAATCCTCTCGAAAAATAATTTTCAGACATGTTTAGTTCTCATTATTAAACTTATCTTTTGGATTTAACTCATAGTAAAACATGTTATCTCTTACCGTGACAACTTGTCTTTTTACTATTTAAAGGTTAATATAGTTACTATAAAATGAAAAAACGAACACCAAATGGATAATTGATTAAATATTTAACCTTATTATATTTATTTCGACTAATTCTATATTTTTATGAGTTTTATATCATTTAATAAAATATTATTTGTTTTAAAGTATCATTTATGTCACTTTTGATACAATTCATTATTTCCCTTTTTTAAAAATTTCCTAAGAACATGATAAATTTAAAAACACACTTCTAATATATCCCTAACATATCAAATTTATCTATAAAGTCTATGTATGTAATTAATTATGTAAAATTATATTTATATTAATATTTTTAATATCATTTATTTTATATTTCATTAATTAAGTAGTTACTACATCATCACTATGCAGGCCTCTAATTAAATAATTTATTTTCTAAAAATTAAAAATAAATTTTCCTGACAAAGAAAAATTTATTATATTTCAAATGAATATTTATAGTTGAATTTATCTTCTGTATAATCCTATATTAAAAATGATTTAATAATTAAAAATATGAGTATGTCATTTTTAACTTATCTTTAAAGAAAATACTATAAATGTCATATTATTACCCAAAAGGCTTAAAAATATTATATTTTCTGCCCAATTATGATTTTGGTCTAAAACCACTCATCCAATAAAATTAGTAAGTGTTAGGGTAATTTTATTATATTATTATATTATTTTTACCATTAATTACCTAATTTACCCTTAATCGTGGTAAAATAAAACTTTTCTAAAGTTAAGATTCATAATATCCAAAAAATTAAGTTGATCCTATTGGATTCTAAATATCATGATTATTATAAACTTTTATATTTGTTTTTTCAAATTTAATTTACAGATGTGGCTAAATTAAGTTTAACACTAATCTCACAAATGTGGCGAGAAGATAGGTAAAAGGAAACGTTTTAAAGTTAAATGCGTTTTTATATATAATTTTAACATAAAAATGATTCCAATAACCTAAATTGGATTAATATATGTATTATTTATCTATTTATACTTTAAAAATCAATTTAAATAATAATTGTTATTCAAAGAAGTCAATTTTATCTACAATGTAGTATTTTTCACTATTCATCAAAAAATGAAAATTCTTTGAAAAATACTAAAAACCCATCCTAAGATAATTATGATATTCAAAAAAAAATTATATTTTAAAAAATAATTTTTTTTAAATTTCCAAAAAATTAGTTTTAAAATAGGTGTGTCATTAAAAGGTGGTAAAACTACTTTTATAAAAACATAGTTTTTTATGTCTAATATTGGGTTCATTCATATCATATGCCTATAAAAAATTGTATGAATTTAAAAAAAATTATTGGATATATAACATATAAATTTACTATATAGATTCGATAAAAGTGTTAGAATTTAATTTATTATGAAAAACATAACTAAATAGTGTTTTGTTTAAACCTGATGTTGTGTTCATTATAAAATTTAAAAAAATTAAAGTTATTCTAAAATAAAAATATGGTAAAGTATCGGGGTGTTACATTATTCCCACCTTCAATAAATTACATCCTTGAAATTTCAAATTTCACTTTGAAAATCAATGGTTGATATTTCAAAATTCCTTTGTAGGAAACCCACATTGGAAATAGGTTGAATAAACTATCCTCTTAATAAGTGGGAAAGAAAAATGTGAATTTCACCAACAGATTAGGCTTTCAAATAGGAGAAATTTTTTGTAAATTGAATACATGGACATGGAATATAAATCTAACTACGAAGTTCTGATATAGAGTGATAGAGGACATATTCAGAAGAAAGTTAACAATCACAAAACAATAAATCTTTGATGATCTAAGGGGCTATTTGATTCATCAAAAAATATGTTACTAGGATAATATTTTATTTTCATAATATTTTCCCTAGAGTTGAATAATTTATTTACTTCATAGAATAATAATATAAAGAAAAATATTTACTTCAAAATTAGAGTTTCATCCTTTAATGATTTTCCACCACACACTCATCTTTTTCTCCAAATGATGAGTATTTAAGATGAATTTTTAATGCATGAAGATTTATAATCAACTTATATGGATTATAAAATCCATAAAATTATAACTATATATTCATATTTGTGATTATTCATTACCAAAAAGAAAAATAGTTAGGATAAGACAAGATAATTCCTTAAAAATAGTCTCCAAAATTCAAGAGTAAAACCCAAAGTTTAATATGGATTATTTAGAAAATAATTATCCTTCCTCAAAAATATTCTAGACTAATATTAAAAAAAATCATAAGTATGTGATCATATAGACTTTAAAATAACATCGACCACTATTAATTCCCCATACCAAAAAATTATTTTCCTAAATCACATAATAAAGTTCTTTTTACCTTAATCTTATAGGATTCCCAAAATATTGAAGTACTTCTGAAATAATGTTAATTACTTAATCATCTAATCATTTCCTAATCCTATGGTTATCTATTTGATAAAACAAATGTCCTTAAATAAAAATAACCTTTATCCATTAGATATTTTAACTTAAAAATCATGATAACTAAGACTTCACATAGTCTAGTGGTAGGTGTTTTACCATTGTCTCCATTCAGTTGTGGGTTCAAACATCATGGCCTTTTCGGACATGACGGGCTATCACCCAGCCTGCGGGTTGTCCTTCCTCTAAAAGTATATTAATATTATCCAAAAATATGGTAATCATACTCAAAAATAACTGAAATATATTCCATATTACCGAAATTTTTTAACCCCAAATGTTATCTTATATGTTTCATTTTGTGGTCCTAATAATATAAATACCCATAATTACATTAAATTCAATGATCAAATAAACTCTAATGGTTATCCTTTTCTTTTAAACACATATCCATAAAATGAAAAGGAATTATTTCTTAAATATTTTTTAAAAAAATACTAAACTAATGGGTTGTGTTTCCCAATCTATGTTTTCCTAAATCTAGTTATCAAGGTTTCTACTAAAATTTCTCTAATACCAACCATAATACCCTGACCCCAAAAGCCTAGCAACGGTGCATTATTTTATTAAATTGTAATGAATAAATGGAATCAAATCCCAGAAGATAGAATATTTTAGTAGTCTTGGTAAAATAGATACATACTTTAAATTAATATTAAAATCTAAAAAATAAAAATATACAAATAAATTTCTTTTAACATTTCATTAATCCCCTTATTGTAACCCTACATATCAAAATCAAAACACTTCTTCCTATCCTGGGAGAAAATAAAACATTTGAAAGGGGGGAGCTCAAATGCTTAATAAGGGTAAGAAATAAAACATAAATAATTATGAAACAATAATAATAAATAATATGTAAAGTTAATGAACTAAACACACTTTCCATTTAAACAATTGGATATTGCATAATCAATATGTAAAGGTAAATAAGTCAAACACATGCCATTTTAATAATCACATGAACTAGGAAACTTAACCATCGATATTATACTAGTCTAATAATCACATGGAATGTCAATAACAAAACACATAATGATGTAATGAATAATGATGTACTTTTGAAACATACCATCAAGGCCTCATCCAAGATATGAAAAAAATTGCTAAGGCCACAACCAAATCCATATTTAAAGATAAATTTGTGAGGCCTAGGCTAAGTCCATATATATCTTATCTCCTGATACCTACTAATTCATCGAGGGGATATATCAATCCCTACTTGTCACTAACTAATTCCAATGTATTCCTCATATGAAAAGAGTGAAACTTAAACAAAATAAACATTCTTATTGAAAAAGTAGCATGATAAATGTGAATAATTCAACCATCAACCATGAATGGTATCAAATTTGAACATCAAAATCCATACAGAATCATAAACCATTCAATTAAATATGGTAAATGATATTATAAGATATCAACCTCAAATAAGTATAATATTTTACAAGTATGTTGACATAGATAAAAAATCTCTAATAAAATCAATTTTAACTTCTTGAGAAAAATACACTTTTTACTTTGAAATAATTTATATAAAAGTTGCACAATTATAAAAAAAGATATTTTATTTAAAAATAATTTTTTAAACTTGTAAATTAATCTCTAAAACATTAATGTGTCATGATGGTGGCAAAAACCACACATGTTGTATAAGTTAAAAAAATACACCTTTTGTATTTTTGTTGAAAAATTCATAATGTGCCAAATTTAAAAAACGACACAAATATTCCATTCAAAGTGTTTTATAAGAATTCAAACATGTGTAAAAATACTTTAAAATTTTTTTGAATAATATTTAAAGTATTTTAGAAGAAAATTAAGAAACATGGTTATATATGATAATAATTTAAATGATTTCTTTGAAATATTCTTGAGGAAAATAATATTTAAACATTCCAAATTTTATCTTTCCACTTTGAAACATTATAAATATAATCCATAAAATTAACATAACTTATAATATCATGAGAAGAATCATATTCATGATATAATGCTTCTATGGAGTTTTATATACACCACACAACAATAATAAGTGGTGAATAAGGCATATATCTCACAGAAGTAAAAGTGAGACGACAAACCCCTTACTACATGAGTAACATTAGAATCATAAACCCCATAAAATAATAACATAAATTAAATATTTTAATATCATTAAATAATTAAAATTAACGATATAACATTTCATATGTCAGTATATACACCACAAAAAAATAAGAGGGTGGTGAATATGACATGTATCTCACGAAAATAAAAAGTCAGATGAAATTCCCTTACATTACGCTTCCTTTAGTAGAAAATGATTTAAAATCCTATATAATAGTTTAATACTGTTATTTACTTATATAATGACCTTATTAATATTTATCATATCATATATGATCTTCTTATATTATTTTATTACCTGACTGTTGCTAATGTTTCGTTGTTACCCCTGTTTCGGGTGTTAACTACATCATTTTTCCTCTGCATGTAATGTCATATAAGTATTGTTTATTATAAATAGGACATATTTTATTCACATACAAAATGATATATTATTAATAAATATTATATTAAATCATCATATACATTTCTCTATATTCATTCTTGAATGGTTAACGTGGAGAATAAATCTCACTGCGTCGTGGAGACGGTAGGTCTTACGTACGCATGAGCAACAGTATCATTCCCTTAATTGTTAATTGGTAAGTAATTGGATGGTATATTAATTATAAATAATCAATAAGATGTCATATTTTTTATTTATATATATTATATTCATCATTATACCCATCCAAAAAAATTAGTTATGAAAAACTAATTATAACACGGTGTGGAGATAACAAGTCGTACGTACGCACGCATGGTAGAATTATTTTTCATAGGATTGATAAAAGGAGGGTTATAGTTGTACCATAATCATAATAACAACTCATAATATATATTATATTGGATTTATTAATTTATTTGGAAATAATATAGGAATAAGAAGTATAATATGAAATGAACCTAAATAAACTGGTAAAACAATTACCTCTTCTTCGGTGGACTTCCTTTGGATCTCCACTTAGGGACACTATGATTGGTCTTTTGAGAATACCATCACCTATATGATGTGGATAAGGAATTTTATAAGAGAAATGGGTAGTCTATGGTCTATTTATAGGTCTCAATATGATGTGAGGTAGTGATAGAGGAGGTGCCCTTTTATAATTGAGGTCAATGTCACTTTAGGAAACTCTCAAAATATTAAACTAATATAAATTAATTTTAGCTTCCAAATGTCTCAAAAGTGAGTTATTTATAAGATAATATTGGTATGGGTATAAATCCGCTTAACCAATAAATTTTAGATATGTTTAGATCCCATTATTAACCTTATCTTTTGGATTTAACCCTTAGTTAAATCGTTTAACTCTTACTATGACAATTTGGATTTTTATAATTTAAGGGTTAATATAGTTACTATAAAATGAAAAATGAACCCCAAATGGATAATTAATGACATTTTTAACATTATTATATTTATTTTACCAAATTTTATATTTTTATGAATTTTATATCATTTAAAAAAATATTATTTATATTAAAGTATCATTTTTGTAAATTTTGATATTATTCATTATTTGTCTTTTTTACAAATATCCTAAGAACCTGATAACTTCAAACAAAAAATTATAATATATCACTAAAAATGAAATTTATCTATAAAAGTTTTCTATGAATTTATTTATATTAAATTTTATTTATTTTAATATTTTTTATATCATTTATTTGACATTTCAATTAATTAAATAATTATCGCATCATCATTATTCAAGACTTTAATTAAATTACTTATTCATAAAAATTCAAAAATAAAATTATAATTATGGAGGAAAATTTATTATATTTTAAATAACTATTTATTTTCTAATTTATTATTTATATATCACTATATTAAAAATGATTTACTTATAAAAAATATGAGCATGACATTTTGAACTTATCTTTAAATAAAATATTATAAATGTTATATTCTTCCTAAGTTGCTTAAAAATGTTATAATTTTTGCACAAGGATGGTACTGGTTTAAACCCACTCATAAAATAAAATTATTACAAGTTTTAGTGTAATTTTATAACATTAGAATATTATTTTTACCTTTAACTACCTGATTTATTCTTAACCGTGGTAAATAAAAATTTAATAAAGTAACTATTCATAATATCCAAAAAACTAATTTGATCCTATTATACTATAAATATCCTAATTATTACAATATTTTATGTCTTTTTTTCAAATTCAATTCCTAGAAGCAGCTAAAATAGGTTCAACATTAATCCTGCTGATGTGGCGAGAAAGTGGGTAAAAGAAAACGTTCCAAAGTTCAATAAGTTTTGACATCTAATTTTAACAAAAAAAATGACTCCCATAACCTAAATTGGATTAATATATGTATTATTAATCTATTTTTACTTTAAATTTCAATTGAAATTATAATAATTATTTAAACATAAAATATTTCTTTAACTATAATGCAGTATTTTTTACTATTCATCAAAAAATGAAACTTCTTAGAAAAACTCTAAAAATTTACCATAAGATAATATTGATATTACAAATTAAAAAAGAATTAAATTTTGAATAATAAAATTTATAAAATTTCAAAAAATTATTTTTAATATTGGTGCATCGTTAAAAGGTGGAAAACTACGCTTATAAAAATAAATTTTTTATGTGTAATATTGTGTTCATTCATATCGTATGCCTATAATATACATTGTATGAATGTAACAATATTTGATTGGATATATAATATATAAATTTATTATATAAATTCCTTAAATGCATTATAATTTACTTGACTATGAAAAACATAACTAAATAATGTTTTTTTTTAACTCGATGTTGTGTGCATTGTAAGATATCAATAAATTTAAATTTATTATAAAAGGAAAATATGGTAAAGTATTTGGGTGTTACAGATGCCATGTATATATAGTAGTACCAAAAACTAAGAATGAACTAAGAAATTAAATAATAATCAGTAGTTTAGTATGGATCTAGAAGTTAATACCCCCAAATACTACCTCAAAAGTAGAACTTTTAGCGATCATACTAACTACAACCATTTCAGAGGAATAACTCTCAACCACCTACAAGTTACCTACCCAAAGGATAAAACCAATATCACTCTATAAATTATCTTCTAAGAAAACAATTTTAATATAATGGTAATCAAAAATCCAACTTAACCCCTCATGGATCATAACTTATGAAGCTAAAAATTCATTATAGATATATTCTCACCATATTGAGCACTTTAGTAAAAAAAGGGTCAAGTGGAATTCCTAACAAATTAGTTACTAACCATAGTTTTTTGTCTTTTATAAGTGGTAGAAAAGTGTATAATAGTGTGAATTCATACCAAAAAGTCACATCTTTGAGTAAAAAACCAAAGGAAAATAAACTAGAAACTTTTAAGGAATAAGAAGTAGTGGTACCCTTGAAGATATAGCCACTGGAAAAAGAAAAGGGAAAAGCTAAAATATAAGAGTTTCCCCAACCATCATCTCCCTTATTATCAAGTATGATCCCACTGAAGAAATCTAAGGAGGAGGCCCTACAAGAAGATATTTTGTCCACATTCAACAAGGTGATAATTAACACCCCTTTACTATATATGATCAACCATATTCTCATGTATTAAAACTTTCATGAGGAAATTTGTAAAAATAAGACAAAAATATAAATATAGAAAAGGGTCATTCTAGTAAATAATGTCTCTATAGAAATAACCCAATAATAACCCTGAGAATGTTAAGTTCTAGGTTCTTTTAATATCCCCTACCCTATAGTAAAGCTTGTATTTACTAATTCCATATGTGACTATGGAGCATTAATAAATGCCATTCCTTACTCAATTTATTCTACCATATAGGCAGGAGAACTTTATCCAACAAGAGTTATTATACAGCTATCCAATCGACCAGCTACCCACCCAGTAGGTATCTTAGAGAATGTACATTTAAGGGTGAAATTATTATTATTCCCTATTGATTTTTATATCCTAAATATGGAATAAGATAGAGGTACATATCATTTAAGTATCATCTTATGTATTATATTTTTGAAAAATAAAAAAACCATTATAAATATACATGACATTACCCTTTATACAGATTTTATAAAATATACTATTAAATTAAATATCCCAGATTCTATGAAATTCTCTCAAGAAAATAATTTTTTCACTATTTCTCATCATGAAACCAATTATATCACTGAGGACAAAATTAAAATTATAGGTGAAACAATAAAATTATAAGAAGAACTTGAAACACCAAACTTTTATAATAATTATATCATTAAAAATTAATTAAATCTATAACCAGACTTGTATTGTGATCAACTTGAAGAAAAGATATATATATACTTTTTTATGATTTACTTGAATCTATTTTTGATTATTCAACATTTCACATATAGGTTACAACTATAGGAGATCCTAATTTAACCCTATCAATATAAAAATCACCCTAATTATAGTTTAATATACTTCTATCTAATCTAAAATATGCATATCTTATAGAAGATGAAAAACTACCTGTGATAATTTTAAATAATTTATAAATTAATCTAGAACACCAATTGTTTTTCCTGATAATTAGTGAAAATTTGTAATTTATCCCTAAATAATTTTCAACCCAACTGTAATTTATTTGGTAAAAAATGATGTTGGGAAACATTTAGGAGTTGGAATCATATAAACAATATTTAAACCTCATTGGGTAAATCCCATACAAATTATACCAAAATAGACTAGAATTAACTTTGTTTAGAATGAAAATAATAATCTAGGGACCATAGTTTATGGAGTATATTATGAATGATTTATTAAATATCAAGAAAAAATTTAAAAATATAAATCAAAAACATTTTTTTTTAATGTAAAAAATGTCACCTTATAGTGGTGAAATACAATGTTCTAGGTCACATTATTTCAAAGGATGGAATTAAAGTGGAAACGTTTAAGCTTGATATCATCTCTACACATCCATAACCCACTAGTAAAAAATATGTTAGGTGATTTCTATGAAATGTTGTATTTTATAGAAGGTTTATCAAAAAAATTTAAAAAAAATTACCCCTTACAAACCTCTTTAAAAAGGATATGAATTTTTAATTTAATGAATCATGAAGGAAATATTTTTAAAAACTCAATGAAATCTTCATAATATCCAATATAATCAGACCGCCAACCTGTAAAACACACTATAGTTATTTTTATGATTCTAATCAAGAAGTAGGAAAAGTTTTTTCTAAAAGATCAATGGAAACTCCCTTGTGATAGCTTATTCTTCTTAAACATTATTCATGAATCAGATTAACCACAAAACAATTGAACAAAATTTTTTGACTATATTTTTTATATTTTAAAATTTTAAAAAATACTTTTTAAGTAGTAAAAGATAAATTTATTCTAATCATGCATATATCAGATACTTAATGTGGCATACCACTATTTATTACATAAACTGTTCGTTTACATTATACAAACAGAGGATCGTTTAAACTTTAGTTTATTGAAAATAAGGTACATAATATAATAAAACATAAAAAGTTATTATAATAAACTTGAAAGGATTTATCATAGTTTATTCCTAAGTACATTTACTAAATCTCATCACCTCGGGACATACATAAAAGGGAAGGGTGAGCATATGTTCCATTAAGGGAAAACAAGGGAAATATTTTAAAAGTGGTCTTGCGGAATATCAATAAGAACATGAGGAATGTCATTATGCAATGAGAAACAGATAATAAGGAATATAATAATAAAAATAAAATGAATTATATATTTTAAATTTGGATAAAACATTTAATTTAGAAATTAATAAACATTCCATCGAGGTTAATCACCAAAGTGTTGTAAAAATTACCAAGGTTACTCACCAATGTATCATATAACATGTCATCTATACTGATTAAATTCATTACCCAATGCATTGTATCTACATAAATGTACACCCTTCATATGTATTAATTAATTTGATCCACATAGATCATAATTAAACATGTCTTAAATAACCCCTGGAGAATCAAAAGAAATGGGTTCTATATCAAATGCTTGGTGTTTTAAAAAGTTCTTAAAGACATTATCATTATGTAATTTTTAACCCACGGAAAGGAAATTTGGATGTAATGTATGTTAATACCAGAATAAAATAAAACATTATAACCTCTAGGTGAATACATCTCTAAATAAAATAGGTCTAGGTATTCCAAAAAAGAAAATAAAATATAATTTCTTGAGGAGGAGAGAGAAATTTGAGAAGTAAATTTGGCAGCATAACAGGTATAAAACAAGGTTTTATAAATGGGTTGAATGATAGAGTAAAACGGTACCCAATTGATAAAAATATATCTTATTATTAAGGTTATAAATAAAAGGTTCATATTATAGATTAATCAAAACTATTATAATACATATACAAAAAGAGGTTCTAGAATCAAATAGAAAAGAAGAATAATTCCCTTACCTTGAAAAGTAACTCCTAGATCTTCAAGAATAGAACCTTGGTGGATTGAGGACACCTTGGGAGGACTTATTAGGAGGTAAAACTAATATATATTCTTTTATTATGTATTTTGAGTGAAATAAAAGTGATAAATAGATGTGTATTTCTAGAAAACGTGGAAGATTTGTTTATTAATATTCAAATATTGGCCATGGAAACCTTAGTTGTGGAAAAGTAAAAACTATGGTCTTTACCATGGTATTAGCCTAATATTTTAGACAATTGAGTCATATTTTATGTTATTTTAATCCAAAAGAGTCTATAATCATTTTATATTACCTATTTTGGCATGTAAAAGTAAAGTTTCCTTAATAATAATGTTTTAATGATAAAGTTTCCATTTTAGAATTTGGAAAGAAAATTATAGGTTTGGAAATAGATTAAAATATATTAAAATACTTTATATTAATAAAATGACATATTATAGGTCTTTTATTGTTTTTAAAATTTTATTACATCATTATGACATAATTATGAAGTCGTTAAATATACAGAAAAACTCAAACTGTATTTTTACTATTCATGAAAAAATAAAGTTTTTCAAAAAAATTTCATAAATTCACCCTAACCTAATTTGGATGTGTTTATTTAAAAAGTGGTATTTATTTTATCATAATATATCCATAAATATGATAATTATAACTTTTAAATATAAAAATCCTTTTATATTAAAAATAACAGCTGATTAAAAATGCATAGTAAAATTTCTCACACTTGAAAAAAAAATTATTATTAATATTTAAATAAGAGTGTTTTTATCAAAATGTTTCATTAAAATAAGTATTGTTCATAATATTTTAGTTTATTATAAATATATACATCTTTTAAAGAATGTATAATTTCTGTCTTAAAAATAATTATCAAATTACATCTCAATTGTATTCAGAAAAACTATTCTTAAAACGAAATTGATGGAATAAAAATTGTATTTATACAATGGAATTACAATTTAACTAAATGAGGACTTGAAACATAACACCTCACAACACCTAAATATAAGCTAAGGGTGAGGAGTGTTATGGTGATAGATTCATGGGGCACCTCGGATAACATCGCCTGAGAGGTAATTTCCACTAACTTGAATTTTTCCCATAGGTGATTTCGTTTAGCATCACTTGTTGAAGATCAGATTGGGATTGGTTAAGTACAAACCCCAGTGATTCAACCTCCCTACCAAGATCCAAAAAATTGGCTTCATATGGAACAAATCTACTAGTTTAATCCATTATTTCTCTTTTTTCAGTAATTATTCTTTATCATTTCTACTTATAAAAACTAATTATTATGCTAACATTATTGTCAAGAGAATAGTTTCTAGTTTACATATTGATCAATGGTCATAGTTGAACAATGTTTATATAAAATTCAAAACCATATGGTTACATTTCCCTTTATACTCACATAATTATTAAATAGATAGGGTTTTGTTGTATATAAAAATAATATAACACGCATTTTCTCAAGAAATAAATATCATTCAAAAATCTTGGGTTGTAAAATTATTCCCCACCTAAGAAATTTCATCCCTAAAATTTCAAATCATTCTCTCAGTTTAAAAAATATGTGGGTACTTCTATCTCATTATCTCTTATGGTTCCCACATTACTTCTTCATATATATTTTTCCTCCACAACACTTTGATGATGTGGTTAGTCTTGTTGAGTAAAACCTTGTCGTTATGGTCCAAAATCTCTACTAGAAGCCCATCATATGAGGGGTTATGATCTAGTTATACCACCTTGGGATTCAGTACATGTGAAAGGTCAAGCATGTACTTCTTCAAAAGTGATACATGGAATACATCATGAACTTGAGCTTGGTTTGGTGTAAGTTCTAGTTGATAGGACACTACTCCTATGTGATCAAGGATTTCAAAGGGGCCAATGTACCTGGGGAAAAGCCTCACTTTCTTCCAAAACTGCATGACTCTCTTACATGGTGATATTTGAAGAAAGAATTTGTCCCCAACATCAAACTCTAAGTCCCTCTTATGGTTTTCAACATAGATCTTATTTTGAATCTTTGCAGTCTTTATCTATTGTTAGATGGAATGTACCTTTTTCGTCATCTTTTGCACAAGATCGGGCCCAAATAGTTTTCTCTCACCAACTTTGTCCCAATATATATGAGTTTTATATCTCATCCCATATAGATCTTCATAGGGTTACATTTTAATACTCGAATGGATGTTTTTATTTTATGAGAACTCAACTAATGGGAGATGTTGATTCCATCCACCTTTAAATTCTGTTGAGCATGTTCTGAGCATTCCCTCAAGTGTTTGAATAGTCCTTTCAAATTGGTCATCAGTTTGGGGTGATAAGCTATATTGAAATTCAATTCAGTACTTAGAGAATGTTAAATATTTATCTAAAATTTTGATATGAACCTTGGATCATGATAAAAAATGTTTTAATGTGGAACTCCATGAAAACTCATAACTTCCATTATGTGTATCATGGAAATTTGGTCGAGGGATAAATCTTCCATAATAGGAATTAAATGCATAGTCTTGGTGAGACGGTACACTATGCCCCATATCGCATGTTCCTTTTGGATGTTTTTGGGAGACCGGTGATAAATTTCATAGTGATATTATCCCAATTCCATCTTGGTATAAGTAGTGGTTGTAATAACCCTTTTGTAAGTAGTCACTATGAATTCACTTGTTGACACACCAATCACCTTTTAGTGTAGTTAGAAATCTCCCTTTTCATGTTATCCCACAAATAATGATCATGAAGTTCCCTAAACATTTCAGTTCTTCCAGGATATATAAACACTATAGATATCTGATCTTCATCCATTAGATCCTTATTTATTTCAAAAATAAATAGAACCCATAGTTGTGTATGAAATATCATTACACTCTATTGATTAATATTGAACTCAGGAAACTTCTCATTCTTCGCATCCTCTATCATCTTCTATGAAAAAAGGATCTTCTCTTTGAGATTTATTGATCTTCTCTAGTAATGATGGTTGAGAAATCATTTGTTATAGGGTTGATGATGTCCCTTCCCACATGATTACCATTTCTAATCTTACTAAGTCCTTGATAAATGGATCTCCTTGAATCCTCATCATTTCTAGAACAACTAGGTCTTTCTTACTTAATGCATCAGAAACTTTGTTTTCTCTTCCAGGTGATAATGAATTGAATAATAATAGTCTTTAAGAAGTTCCAACCATCTCCTCTATCTTATGTTCAATTAATTATGTGTGAAAATATACTTCAAACTTTTATGTTATATATATGTATATATGTCACATTTCTCCCCCTAAATATAGTGCCTCCACATCTTCATAGAAAATACAATCTCAACTAGCTCCAGGTCATGTGTAGGATATGTTTTCTAAAGAAACATCAACAATCAAGATGCATAAGTAATCACCTTAAAATTTTTCATGAGGATTCACCCAAGACCATTTAGATATGCATCCCAAAAAATAAAAAATCGTTCTCTGATAGAGGGTGGAGTTAACATAGGTTCAGTCACCAGTCTCTTCAGTATCTCTTCAAAACATTCTTCACACACCTTTTTCCAGATTAACTTAGCTTCTTTTCGAGTTAAAATGGTTAGTGGATTATAAATTTGTGAAATTTTTTCAAAAACCTCCTATAATATCCTGATAAACCAAGGAAAATACAAATCTCAGTTACTATTGTAAGATGAGGCCAATCATCCCCAACCTTTGTCTTCATAGGGTCAACTGAGCTTCCTTCATTGGTTACAATGTCCCGTAATAAAGAAACTTTTTTTAACCAAAATTAACATTTTCTAAACTTTACAAATAGCCTCTCATTCCTCAAAGTTTTCAATATAACCCTTATATGATCTTCATGCTCCTCACAACTTTTGGAATATATCAAAATATCATCAATAACAACTACACATATTTTTCAGGGTACTCCTCAAAGACTCTATTCTTAAAATCCATAAATATAGCAGGTTCGTTAATCATATCGAAGGGCATAACAAAAAACCAATAATGCCCATATATTGATTAGAACATCATATTTAGAATATCTTCTTTCCTCACCCTCAATTGATGATAATCAGATAAAATATTAATCTTGGATAAGAATTGCGCCCCATAAATCCAGTAAAACAAATCATCAGTCCTTGATAGAGGGTATTTTTTCTTCATTGTGATCCTTTTAAGATATCTATAATCAATGCATAGTTTTATTGATCCATGCTTCGTCTTCTTCACAAAGAGAATAGGTTCTACCCAATGAGACAAAATTGGTCAGATAAACCCCTTCTCCAAAAGATCTTGTAGTTGTTTCTTTAATTCCTATAGCTTCACATTTTCTATTCTATACATGGTCTTAGATACTAGCTTTGATCTAGGAAAAATTTCAATGGAGAACTCTACCACTCATTCTGGGGGTGGTCTAGGTGACTCTGTAAGAAATATGTCAATGTGTTACTGAATTATGGGGACATTTTCAATTTATATACTTTCATTTCCTTCTTCATATTCATTGATCATTTCTATAAAGAATGCTGTGGGAGGTGCTTTTATACAAAGAACATGTCAATATATCTCTTATTTGAAAACAACTGTTGGTTTTCCATTCAAAACTAATGTGATTTCTTTACTTATTTGGTTGATCATAGTATTATACTTTGAGTGACAGACCATCCCTAGTGTAGTGTCAAATTCTAGAAAGGGAATGACCACTGGATTTTCTACTATAATATGCTTAGAAAAGTGAATACTAGAGTTTCTATACACTGTTGATCCTTGGAAAATCCCCCCAGGAGTCTTGGCTAATAACTCTACTTATAGAGGTTCCAGTATTGATTCTATATTATTTTCAACCTTATCGGAAATAAAGGAATTCATATAACTAAAATCATTAAAAGTACTTACTTGATTTTAGAGAATAGTGATTATACCTGCTACCACATCATTTAGTGCCACTACTTCATCCGTTGTGATAGAAAAATCCCAACCTTACTCCCTTTTCTTATGTTGAGGTTAATGATGATTTCCCTCCTCTATCATCTGATTTGGAAAGTGATTAGTAAAGTTCTCAAGTTATCCATGCTTAAAGCATTAGACTTTAGGCTGGAAATGCACTATCTTCTCTTTTTTGTTTGTGTTTAGAAGTTGAGGCTTCATCTTGCTATGATAGTTCCAAAATATATGGACATCTATTCTACACTTTTAACATTTCACTCTCGAGAGAAATCAGTTCTCTGAATGCTTCTTCCCACATTTGTTGCATGCGGCAATTTTCACTTTCCTTCTTCCTCTTCCCTGATTGAAGTTCTTCCCTAATCTTAGATCCATTGATCTATCATTTTCATTCAATATATGGCACCATCACATCCCTTCAAACTCTTGTTCAACCTTTATAGAACTTTTCACGATCTACTCATAGTTTTCATAGTCCCGATTGGCTAGATTCTTCTATAGATGTTGTTTTAGTCCACCGAAGAATATATCCCCCATTCCATTAAGATATATGAAAAATGTATATGTGTAATGAGAAAGTATAATAACATTCATCTCATCGATTTCCACATATTCATTTTCCCTCTAATTCATCTATAATAATTCCTTCTCTATTTTCATTCGTATTGAACGGGCAAATATTTTTTGAAAAAGGTTCCCTTGAACTCTTACCACACCAAAGCATTAATATCTCTTCTTGTCTTGTATTTTCAATCATTTTCCACCACTCCTCAGCTTATCCCTCTATGTGGTACACAACTAGGATGAATTTATCTTGATATTATCAATGGTGTACATAAAATATGTTTTCTATTGAGCTTATCCATTGCTTAAAAATCAATGGGTCAATTGATCCAATAAAATAATGTGGTAGTTGACATATAAAGGAATTAACAAAAGTTATTCCCTTTGAGGTGAATCAAATATCTTGTATAGATTCAATTTATTTCTTGTAACTCGAGTTGTTTTATCCATTATTCTCATAAATTTTTCTATTCTACCTTCTATCAAAGGGTCATCAACGCATTGCCTTTTTGCTCATCATTTACGTGGTTCATCATATTTACCACCATTTTTTAAAAGAAGAAATCCTTAGTGAGAAATAGGTTTATTTAAATAATATTATAATTTAAAATGAATTTTTATGTCTTAAAAAACCTTTCTTAAATATGTTATTTTTTAACAACAATTATATTTTCTATAAATCCTTCATAAGGGTTCATAAAAATATTGTGATTAACCAAACATATCCCTCAAGAGTGTCAAACTAGGATTGTATAAAGAACTATTTTCATGCACCAGTTCCCATTTGAGTCTATCTGAAAGTAGTTTTTTCAGGTTTTACCCCTAGATACTTCTGTTCCAGAGCCACATCTACTTCGTCGTATCAAGACATGGAATTCTTTGCTAGAAAATCACATACTTAATACTTCACCAAAATACCATGATGGTTTCTTATATTTAAATTTACCCCTAGGGTTATTCATAAAGTTTTAAAATCCAAATTTCCATAAATAATTAAATCTTCCTTTGATACTAACTATGGATTCCTACCTTTTATTACACAAACTTTTCATTTACATGGTATAAATAGAAGATCTTTTGAAGTTTAGTTTCTTAGAAATAAGGTACATAACACATGAATTCTTAAAAAATTATTCTAATCCACTTGAAACACTTAATAGTAGGTTTATCCTAAGTAAATTTACTATATATCATAACTTAGGGACATACATCAAAGGAAATGTTGAGCATAAATCCGAGTTAGGGAAAACAAGGGAAATAGTTTACAAGTGATCTGGAGGAATATCAATAAGAACATGGGACATATCATTATGGTAGGAAAAAGAGAACATGAGTCATATAAAAATAAAAATAACATGAATCGTAACTTTTAAATGTGGCTACAAAATTTAATTTAGAGATTAATAAGAATATCATTGAGGTTAATCACTAAGGTGTTATAAATATTACAATGGCTATTCACCAAGGTATCGTATAACATGTCATCTGTAGAGATTAAATTTTTAAACGAATGAATTGGAGTGACATTAATCTTCACCATTAATATATATTAATTAATTTGATACAAAAATATCATAATAAAAAATTTCATAAATAACCCATTTATAATCAAAAGAAATGGGTTTTAAATTAAAATCATTGCATTTTAAAAAGTGCATAAAGACATGATTATTATGTAATATTAACCCATGGAAAGGAAATGTGGGTGTCATGTATATTAATACCAGAATAAAATAGATAAATCTAACATCTAGGTGAATACCCTAGGAAAATAAATAGGTCTGGTTATTCAGAAAAATAAAATTAAATGTAATTTCTTAAGTATGAGGGAGAAATTTTGAGAAGTAAATTCGATATCATAACGGGTATAAAATGTTGTTTTATAAATGGGTATAATGAGTGAGTAAAAGGGTATACCTTTGATAAAACATAACTTGGAAGTTATGGTATGAATAAAATTCAAATAAAATAGATTAATCATAATTATTTGAATACAAGTACCAAAAGTGGTTCATGAATTTAAGAGAAAAGAATAAAAATCCCCTTACCTTGAAAAGTAACTCCAATATCTTAAAGGATGGAACTGTGGGGAATTGAAAACACAATGGGAGGACTCCTTAAGAGGTAAAACTACCAAATATTTTTATATGATGAATTTTTAGTGAAATTATATGGAGCAATGGGTGGGTATTTATAGAATAAGTCAAGGATTTTTTTTATTAATTTCCAAATATATGCCTTAAAAACCAAGCTTGTGGAAAATGAAAAACCATTGGATTTAAAATGGTATTTTTTCATTAGTTATGGAAACTTGGGTCATATTTTATGATATCTTAATCCACAATATTATATCATCGTTTTATATTACTTCTTTTGGCATGGAAAAGTAATTTTTTCACAATAATAACATTTTTTATGTTTAAGTTTCCATTTTAGATCTTAGAAAAGTAAATTATAGGTTTGGAAATTAATTAAGATCTATTATAATACATGATATTAATAAAATAAATATATCAGTTTTTTTATTTTGGTTAATTGGTTATTATATCATTATTACATAATTATTAAGTCATTAAACATACTGAAAAGCTCAAACGTTATTTTTACTATTCATAAAAATAATGTTTTTTAGAAAATTATCATAAATTCACCCTAACCTATTTTTTAAGTGAGGATTTTAAAAGTTTAATTTAATTTATCATAATAAATCACTAAATACTACAATTATAACTTTTAAATATAAAAATCCTTATTTATTAAAAATAATATTGGATTGAAAATGCAAAGTAAAATGTCTGATAATTGAAAAAAAAATAAAATTGTTTTATCATTTAAATAAAAACATGATTTTTTTATCACTATATTTAATTAAAATAAGTATTATTCATAATATCTTATCTTAATATAAATTTTTATATCTTTTCTGGAAAGTACAATTTCTGTCTGAAAAATAAATTTATCAATTTTCATCTCAATTTTATTAAGAAAAACTATTCTTAAAACGGAATTGATGGAATAAGAGATTTATTTATACAATGGAATTAAAATTTAATTAAATAAGGCCTTGGAAAATACCCCCTTACACCAATAGCATATAACTTAAGGGTAATATGTAAGATGTAGATAGATTCATGGGGCGGCTTGGCTAACATCGCAAGAGTGGTAATTTTCACTAACTTAAACTTATCATATAGTCCATTTCATTCTAGATTCTCTTGTTGAATCTTGGTTTGGGATTGGTCAAGAGATAACCCCAGTGATGCTAAATCCCTCCTAATGTCCAAAACATTGGCTTCATATGGAATGACTCTGTTGGTTGCAGTTGTCATTTATCCTTTCTACATTAATTATTTTTTATCATTTCTACTTATAAAAACTAATTATAACATTAAAATTATTATCAAGAGTATAGTTTCCAATGGTTTTATTGATAAATGTTTATAATTGACCAATGGTAAAATAATAGTCAAAATTTTGATGGTCACATTTACCTTTATACTCACTTAATATTTAAATAGATATGGTTCTTTGTGTACAAAAATAATATAACACACATTTTCTTAGGGAAAAATATCATTCAAAAAAAACTCTGGTTGTTACACTTAATAAATAAAGCAAATTAAAAACCATGGTTGGTAAAATGAAAAATTATCCTATAAGAATTCATCTTGGTGATCAGGATAAGAAGGGTTGTGAAAACTTAGTTACATACCAAATTAGAATATTTATCTACACTAACATGGTTGAATAACCTATATAATAAAACTTTAATTTTTCTATCCCTGGTGAGAAAATTTATATAATCACTGAATGTTCCTTGTTATGTGGATGTGTTAAAATACTCAATCACCTCAAAGGTACCCCGTTCATTTCTAAGAATAAATTCCTTAAGAGAATATATGTATCAAATAATTATGTTTGGTAGTATCCATACTTTTGGAAAATATTTATTGTAAAGGGATTTGAAGATGTATACCAACTGAAGAGGTAATATTTGTGCTCAAATTTTTAGTACACTTTCATATAGAGGCCACTTTGGACCACAAAGTATATGTAGAAAATATTTGGAAGATATATTATTTTTTCCAATAATTTTTAAAGATTCACAGAATTTTTGTAAAGAATGTAAGGACTTCTATTTAAAGGGTTGTTGTATAATTTATGATATTATAATATTTTAGGTTTGGAATACTTTATGTGATCATCAGTGATCAGAGAACACAATTCTCAAACCAAAGCATGGAAGTACTCCAAAAAAATAAAGTATTACACAACACCTCCACTGCCAATCACCCATGGAAAAATAGGAAGGTCGAGGTATCCAATAGATAAGTAATAAATAATTCTGCAAAGGATTTTGTATCCCAATAGAAAATACTGAAGTATAAAACTAAAATATGTGCATTGGGTATATTGAACTATCTTTAAAACCCTTTATTATTTTCCATTATATAATGGTTTATCGTACTTTTTTACTTGGCTATTAAACTACAACATAAGGCCTAATGGGATTTTTGATAAGTGAACCTAGAATTTAGTAAATCTGGATATAATAAGAAGTTGTAAATTATAGAACTATAGGATCTAATAAGGGAATCATATAATAATTACATGTTGTACAAGTGAAGGACCAGGTATGTCCATGATAGATTAATTCAAAAAAAATCCCAAATTGGTGATAAAGTTTTGATGTTCTCCTCTTGGATGAAACTCATGCCTGGTAGGATTCATTCTAAATGGGTTGGACCATTTATAGGGAATAAAATAGTTGCATTTAGTAAAGTTGATATTATAAGAACTAAATTATGATAAACCTTCAAACTAAATTGGAAATAGCTGAAGAAATTTTATAGGGATTTTTTAAAGGAACCATTGGAAGAGTCAACTCTCCTTCATTCTATGTATAAATGAGTTACGCCATGTTTTTTTATTTCCTATACACTAGTCTAGACACTCACATATTTATTATTCTTAACATTGACACTTTGATGCTAAAATAAATTGAAGTTAATGTATAAAATAAGTATATGGGAGAGGAAAAAATAGTTTAGTATGTAAATATTCTTTGATTTTTGTTATTTTTAAAGTGGTTGTGGTCTTAAAATTAAAATACAAATAGAAATATGGTTTTAAATTTCACTTCCCATTCACTGAAATGAATAACCTAGTTTAGTGGTAAACATGGATACATTTATGTTGGACTCCTCTGGTATTAATCATGTTTTAATGATCACAAATCCTATTCAAACCTGGTTAAATCATGGACACTATATTAAATCATGTGTATTATTGTTTAAGTACTCTAAAGAATTAAGAAGAGCCTTTAATTACTTTATAATATATTTTATTTACTCTTATAATACCTTATTTGACAAATGATTAAGTATAACATATTCTATGATCGTCATTTATTAAATCTGAATACAATTATTTTGTAAAGACTGAGACACCATGAGTCTGCCACTGGTTATGTCTTTTTGGAAAAGTAAATCGGACACCGTGAAGGCCCAGACACCATAAAGGATGAGATACCGTGAAAGATGTCACACCATGAAGGATGAGACACTGTGACCATCATACATCATGACCATCAGACACCGTGAATGATACACCATGACCATCAGACACCATGACCATTAGACACTGTGAATGAGACATTGTGACCATTAGATACCATGAACAAGACACCATGACCAATCCAGACACAAGTTCAATGAGACATTGTTTCCATGACATACTGTGACACAGTTTCCTAATATGTTATTTTGTCTTTTTCGATTTTAATCTCTAACGGTTATATTTGCAGATTTTAAATGCACTGACATAATTAATGTTTCTTGGTAGACATACCAACTGACAGTATGAGGTACGAGGTGCGGTATCCAAGCAACCTGTTGGCTCCAACACATGAACTCAAATATAAGAAGAGGAGTGCGGCCCAGAAAAAATGGTGTGTGATATTCTGAAAGAAAAACAAGTTTGTGAGCATGAAAGAGAAAAACACCGAGAAGACTGTGAAGTATTGTCACATGAATGCAACCAGACTCTGCTGAAGAACACAAAAAGTACACTGGAATCCAGAGAACATCTTCGAATTGTCAAAACCTCATGATGAACACAAGCTAAATTGCGACAATCTTTTTTACTAATGAAGACTCGAGATCTACATCTGCTTCATCTCAAAAATTCTAGAGCTGCAAATACTAACACTTAGAGCAGTTCTAAACCCATCTCTATATTTCTACTCTATTGTGTATCTTTTTATTACCTTTCTAGCAAGGTGTGTTCATGTATAACAACATACTCTATCTTCTACATTAAACTGAAGGATACATGATATTATTACTCAAACATCTATTTCCTCTTGTGTATACCCACTGATAAGTCTGGAAGAGGTCCCAGTGTGGCCTGCTTATTAGTACCCACGAAAACTATGGAAGAGGTCCCTGTATAGCCTGGATAGTCCTGTGTACTATTGTTTACCTCGATCTAGGGTGTGTATCAAAGTTTATTTATATAAACTTCTTGGTGTTAGGTGATTACCAAGTGGAGTGGATTAAGTCTTTTCTTGAGACTGAACCACTTGTTTCATATCTATTGTACTGCTTAATTTAGTTTTCTCTATTTTACTACTTTTCTTCATAACTCAGTAATCACTAAATTCACTTTGATAGTTATTCTTGGGAAGAATTTATAATTGTCTTGTCTTAGTAGAATAACTTCATAATTAGTTTTAATAATTAATAATAAGAATACTAAAAACTAATCAATCTTCTAATAAGTTATTTAAATAGTCAAACTCTTATAACCATATAACCTTGATTAACTGGGTTGTATCCAATCTTTTGGGGAAACCACTTTTAGAAATAATTTTTACAGAAATTTTTATAGAAACTCAATTCACCCCCCTCTTGAGTAATCTACTTTGACCAATATTTGGTATCAAAGGAAGTTTATTAGGTCTCTGTTTAATCTTATTCAACTTTGATTGTAGTTGAACCTTAAAGATCTATAAATTTCTATAAATTCTAAAATTTTTTCTCTTTTAAAGTAATAATTTATTATGGAAAACAGATTGGAAGGTTCTACAACCAACAAACCACCATTCTTTAATGTAACTAATTATGCTCAATGGAAAATTAAAATGAAAATGCATTTAGAGAGTATGAGGTTTCAAATTTGGTAATCCATTATAGATGCATATAGGATTCCTTCTACTAATATAATCACATGGGATGAACCTACCAAAACTACCTACAATAAAAACTAAAAAGCTATGAATGCTTTATACTGATCCTTAGGAGGTGGGGAATTCAATAGAATTTCTGCTTGTAAAAATGCTCATGATATTTGGGATACCCTGTCTGTCTCACAATAAGGAACATCTAGTGTAAAAGAGATGAGACTTAATACTTATACTATTAAATATGATAATTTTAAAATGAAACCTGATGAACCTATCTCTGATATGTATCTTAGGTTCAATGATATTTTCAACACAATGATTTCTCTTGGAAGAGAAGTCACTACCAAGGAACAGATCATAAGAATTCTCAGATATCTAGCAGACAGACGGAGGGGAACCTGTGTCTCTATTAGATAATCATCCAACATCAGAAAACTACCTGTAAAATAACTCATTGGGAAACTAATTATGGATGAGGAAGATCTAAAAGTCAACGAGGAGGAGAAAGATAAGCCAAAGAGGAAATCTGTAGCATTAAAGACCACTACCTCTAACCAAAAAGTAAAATGGAAACTATAAGCTTCTATATAAATTTCTAGTGATGAACAACCATCATCTGACAGTGATGAATAATTGGATCAATTAGCCAGAAAATTTAAAATATTTTACAAGAAGAAGAACTTTTTCAGAAAGCCTAACTTAATGGGCAAATATAACCAAAAATGAAATTAGAAGAAGGACAGGAAAACAAGTGACAAGGCTGATTAAATTGTATGATATAAATGTAAGCACAAAGGACATATCAAGGATCACTGTCCAAATCTCAAATACAAAAAGAAATATGGGGACAAGGACAAGAAGTATAAAAAGGAAATGAAAGCAACTTGGAGTGCTTCTGAGGATAGTTCAAGTGACTTAGATATATTACATGATGAATAGGCTAACAAAGACAATATATGTTTTATGAAAAACACATTTGACATAACACTGGACTCTCATGTATATTATTCATACTATTCTGTAGATGACAGTGACTATGAAAATACGACTAATAAAGAAATGTTTGAATATTGTAACATGCTTGAGGAAACATGCAATGAACTAAAAGACAAATATAAATCATTCAAGAAACAGCATGATCTTACAGTAACTATTAAATCTAAACTCACAACTGAAAAGGAGAAAATGATTAATTGGTCAAAGAAATCAATGAATTAAAAATTTCTAATGAGCAATTAAATAGTGACCTAGAAAATTTTACCAATGGGAAAAATACCCTTACTCAAATGCTAGGAAAACAAATTTCTCCTAAATACAACACTTTCATTGGTTATCAACCTAGAAAAATAAATATAGGTAGAACAATTTTTGTTTCAAAATCTAGGACATACTATTTTACACCCAGTTCTAGAAAAAAATCATCTAGTTCAAGTCATAATACATATTCTACTGTTTCAAGTTTTTGTGGACCGATTATAGTCTATTTTTCAAATACTTTACATAATTCTTATAGGAAACATGTGAGGTAAATATGGGTTCCTAAAGCACTTATCACTAATATTACTAGACCCAAACAATTATGGGTACCAAAATCTATTTTTCTTAATCTTTTTTTAGGAAAGCTTCTTAAAGAGTTCATGTAAAAGTCTATGGTACTTGGACAGTGGATGTTCAAGGCACATAACAGGAGACTACTCATGATTAAAGAACCTAATAAAAATTTATGGAGGATATGTCACATTTGGTGACAATTCTAAATAAAAGATTATTGGCCTCGGCCAAATCGATAACTCTAACTCGGTTTTAATTTCCAAAGTACTGTTTGTTGATGGATTAAATTATAATCTTCTTTGTATCTCATAAATATGTGATGATGGATTTTATGTTATATTTGAAAATGATTCTTTCAATGTCTTTAATTCTAAAGTTGAATTAGTATTTTCACCATTAAGAATGGGAAATGTTTACTCTGTTAACTTAGATTCTTTAGCTTCTCAAAATTTTTCATTCTTAAGTGTATTTCATAAAGAGTGTTGGATTTGGAATAGGAAACTAGAACACTATAACATTAACTCCCTTAAAAAATGACTAGACAAATATTAGTTAAAGACTTACCCAAACTATAGTTTCCAAACAACAAAGTGTATAATCCTTGTCAAAAAGGAAATCAACACAAAGTTTCCTTCAAACCAAAGAAAGAAGTGTCAACTTCTCAACCTCTCAAACTGGTCACATGGATTTATTTGGACTATCCAGAGTTTGTAGTTTAAATGGGAAGCACTATGTTTATGTTCATGTAGATGACTTCTCTAGATATACTTGGACCTTCTTTATCGTTCACAAAATTTAAGCCTTCTCTTATTTTACTAAATATTCCAAGTCTGTAGAAAATATTTGTGGGCTTATAATTAAATACTTATGAAGTGATCATGGTTGTGAGTTTTAAAATCAAGAGTTTGAATCCTTTTGCTCCCAAAATGTTTATAGTCACAATTTCTATTCCCCTAGAACACCTCAGAAAAATGGAGTTGTGGAGAGAAGAAATAAAACCCTGCAAGATATTTCTGGAGCAATGCTTAGTGAGTATAACCAACCTATTTATTTTTGGGTTGAATCTATCAATACAACATGCTACATAATCAATAGAGTGTTGATCCAACCTATTATTAAAAGGACTCCTTATGAGTTATGGAACAATAGAAAACCCAAGGTTAACTACTTCAATGTTTTTAGTTGTAAATTTTATATCCTTAATACAAAAGACAATCTTGACAAATTTGCATCCAAAAAGTGATGAAGGTATCTTTTTAGGATATTCCTTGCCCAGCAAAGCCTATAGAGTGTTCAATAAAAAAACTAAATGTGTGTAAATATTGTTTATGCTAAATTTTATGAAACAGATCCACATGATCCTAAAACCAATTTTGAAAACCTATAGGATGATGTATCAAATATGAACATTAAACCAAAATCTTCAAACCATTATTTGAAAGAATCTGTGAAAACTTATAGTTCTGGAAATTCCTTTGAATCTAGTCACAATGAACCTGAATTTGTTGATGAACCTAAAATCACTAGTCCCTCTTTTTATAGAGCTATTAGAACTCTTAAGAACCATCCCTTAGATGTTGTTGTATGAGACTTAGGCAAATGAACTCAGACTATAGCTTCTCTTATAAATCAGGTTGAACATCAAGATTTCTTGTCACAACTTGAACCTAAAATCATTAATTATGCTATTAATGATGAATTTTGTGTGATGTCTATAAAAGAAGATCTTAATCAGTTTGAAAGTAACAAAGTTTAGAAACTTTTTGAAATGACTAAGGACACATTCACCATAGGCACTAAATGGGTGTTCAAAAATAAGGTAGATGATGCTAGTAACATAGTTAGAAACAATGCCAGATTAGTTGCACAAGACTATAGTCAAGAAGAAGGAATTGATTATGAAGAGACTTTTGCACCAGTAGCTAGACTTGAAGCAATCAGAATATTTCTTTCCTATGCCCCACATATGAATTTCAAACTATAACAAATGGATGTTAAAAGTGCATTCGTAAATGGGTATATAGCTGAGGATGTTTTTGTAAAAAAAACCCTAGTTTTACAAACCCTCACTTTCTAAATATTTCTTTTAAATTATTAAAATCTTTATATGGTTTAAAGCAAGCTCCAAGAGCTTGGTATGATAGGTTGAGTACTTTTCTTATTTCCAAAGGTTTTACAAAAGGAATAGTTGATCCTACCCTTTTTATAAAATGAATTTCTAATGATGTTTTAGTTGTTCAAATCTATGTAGATGATATTATTTTTGGATATTCAAAAAATTATTTATGTTTTGATTTTTCTAAAATGCTACAAAATGAATTTCAAATGAGTTTAATGGGTTAACAGAAATTATTTCTTGGATTTCAAATCTTTCAAAATAGTGATGGTATTTTTTTTACTCAAAGTAAATATACTAGATATCTTCTAAAACATTTTGGTTTCGATAGCACTAAAAGTAGTGACAATCCCATGAGTACCACTTGTAAGTTGGATCTTGATGAAGATGGAAAATCTATTGATCAAACCACTTATAGAGGACTGATTGGAAATTTACTCTACTTAACTGCTAGTCATCCTCACATTATGTTTAGTGTGTGTATGTGTGCTCATTTTCAAGAAAATCCTAAGAAATATCATTTAAATGTTTTAAAGAGAATTTTCAAATACCTCAAGAATACACCCATTCTAGGACTCTTCTATCCTTGATGAAAATCATTTGAATTAGTTAGTTATTCTGATGCTGACATTAGTGGCTATAAGTTAGATAGAAAAAGCACCTCTGAACATGTCATTTTTTAGGCAAATCACTAATATCATGGTGTAGTAAGAAACAAAATTTTGTTGCATTATCTACTGTAGAAGTTGAATACATATCTGCGGGAAATTGTTGTGCATAAATTTTTTGGATGAAACACACATTACTAGATTATGGATATTAATTCAGGCATGTACCTATAAACTGTGACAACACAAGAGCTATTAACATCTCGAAAAATCCTATTTCACATTCTAGGACAAAGAATATTGATATAAGACATCACTTTTTGAGAGATCATTATCAAAAAGGTGATATCACTTTGGAATTCATTGGTACTTAGTATCATTTTGCTGATATATTCACCAAACCACTAAATTCTGAGAGAATAAACTACATCGTACATGAACTAGGCATGATAGACCTCAATTAGATATCTTATTGTATCATGTCCAACTTTTCGATATCTTACTATTTTATATCTTACTATTTCAAGTCTTACCATTTTATATCTTACAATTTCATGTTTATGGTCTCACAGTCAGTATTTTGTGATTACTATCAGATAACTACAATCTCACTGTAAAGATCGTGCTTACTATCTCACTGTAAAGCCAATACTTACTATCTCACCATAAAGCTCATGCTTACTGACTCACCATAAATACCACTTACTATCTCACCGTAAACACCACTTACTGTCTCACTGTAAATACCACTTACTATCTCACTGTAAAAATTCTTTATGATTTTCATTTCAAAATAAAAAACCTGTATCATGGTAATTACTATTTTCCCCTCTTTGCTTTCCTGCATTTTTAGTTTTGAGATGTTTGGTATTCCTAAATGATAAAATAAAGAAAGTATCACTATATTCTTCACGATATTTCCTCTATTAACTCTTTTCAAACCCTTCTTCAACCTTGCGACCCTTTCTCTCTCTCTAAACCTTGGTAGATTCCTAGGATGAAATGCCCTTCATCATTGACTCCTGAGAAGTGATGCTCAAAGAAGAAGAATATTGCACCTAAGCTAGAACCGGAAGGACCTTTAAATCTGAATCTAGTTAACCACGTTGTATTACATGATAAGGAGGTTTTCCCCAAATGGATTATATCTAGTAAATCTCTAGTATTGAAAGTTTTAGAACAGCAAGACTGGTTAGAGTGGTTTTCTAGGGAAGATAGACCTATCTATCCAAGGTTAGTGGCTTAGTTTTACCAGTACGTACTATTCTCTTTTGATTCTGGTGATAGTTATGTTGTGAGAATCCCGGCCAATGGCCAGAGATTCTCATTCTCTTCGAGGTTATGGGCTTCATTCCTTAGGATACCTCATTATTTCATATGTGAATATTACTAGAGAGTACCTCCTCCTTCATCTAGACTTTTTGATATGGAGGATGCTTTGAATGCTTTAACTAAAAATGGTACCAATAGGAGATCCATTGCTGCTAAACTTGATGGAGAATCAAGGCTTCTGTTCAAATTTATTTAGAATTTGGTTAGCCCCAGAAAAGGTGATTTTGTTGTTTTGAAATATCAATATGTGTTTCTGATCCACCTTATGAAAAATGTGCATAAGATCAACCTCTACAATTATATCATTCACCACATGTTTGAACTGATCAAAGCTACATCCAAGTCAACCTCCTTGTTTTACTCTGGGCTTATATCAACCATGCTTCATGTCAATGGTCTGGTTGGACCTAATGAAGAAGTTCTAAAGGATTGTGAGTACTTCCTTTCCAAAGTAACCATAAAGAGGATGAAAATAAACTGAAATCCTTGGAAAGAGGAATGGGTGGAAGAAAATGATAGAGTTTATGAGAAATTCAACCCTATGGAACATCCCACAAGACCAAGAGATATTTCTGATCTTGGTTTGGAAGTAGATGAGGTTGTTGAGTATCCTGAAGAAGATGAATAAGAGTATACTATGCCCCTAGATAATCTGTAAAGGAAGACAGTCCACTTGTTCCTCATGAAGTTCTTGGAGAAGAAGTCCATGCTCCTACAGATGGTGTTAACGTGGAAGCTCAACCCGAGGTTGAACCAAAATCATTTCCCAATGAATCTGAAAAGAATTCCATGGAAGAACCTATGGTGGAAGATCCACCTGTAATACAAGAATATAATCTTGAGGAACTTCTTGTGGAACAATTTGTTCCTGAAATCATCCCTTTGGCTGAAGAAAGGATGGAGCTAGCTTTTTAGCTGGCTAGATAGGAAATAGGTGAGGATGTATGAGCCGAGTCTGTATAATTAAACCAAGATCCTAAGCTTCTCAGTCCTGAGAAAGAGGCACCTATTGAGGGGGAGCAAACCCAAAATCTAGAGTCCTTTGAAGCTTCACATCAGATTGAGTTAAGCCCAGTAGCCACTCGATATAAGTTCCCCAATTTCTATGATGTAGATGACTCCCAGCAGGTTTTAGTTAAAGGCCTTGACCTTTTCACTATGTTCAAGCTGAAATCTATTGATGATTTTGTTCTTGAAAAGGAATCTAAGTCTGTTTCAGTCCCTATTTCTGAACCCTCTCCAGCATAATCTTCCCTAGTGAGTAAGGATGATCTAAAAGACTTTGGTGTTACCCTCTTGTCTAGAGTTGAGAAACTTCTGAATACCCAACCTCTTCCTAGGAACAATTTAAGTGAGAGAGATGCCTTATTATTGTTAGAAAAGATAATCTGGAATATTCAACCTAAAATGCTTCATGAGATTCCAGAAGTCATATTTCAAAACCGGCTACTTAGTGATGAAGTGAATACTCTCATAGGTACGATTGAGGACTTGCAAAAAGAGATGCATAAGATTTTAGATCTTGTTTCTCCTCTTTTATAACATGTCGTTACTCAAACCCCACAGGTTTTTGTGTTTTATATTCAACCTTATCTAGCTTCCTTAGATGAAAAGGTCATTAAAAGAAAGAAACATATCATGAAAGAGATGAGAGATCTTGTTGTAAATATTAACAAAATCACTGATGAATATAAGGGGTGCCTTCAAAAAGTTCCAAACCGACTTAAGTCTATGACCACAGCTATAAATGCTTCTAATGTATCTGAAAAATCCTTTCACCCTTCTCTGGACAGTGACTTTCTTTGATCAATGGTTAAAGAGGAACTTCAATCTGTGCTTAGTCATTTCAACATAGATTCTCTTTTTGCATTCATCACGAATAGTGACTACATTCTTAACCATGTTCAAATTCACTCAAAGATTTCTAATGATGATCAGAAAGAGATTAAAAATAAAGTGGATTTTTACTTTAACAAAATCTTCTCCAATAATGATATGACAAATCACTTCAAGTATCTTGTGAAAAATCTGCGGATTCCTCCTGTAAATCTGGCCTTCAAGACTCAAGTCCAGAATATAAAAGAGTTAAATTGATTTTTTTTATATGTTTATGGAAAATGAGGATGATTTTGAGAAAGCCATTCAGTATGGTGGGGAGATCATTACGGATTTCATTAAGCTTCTAAGGCCTTACCTTCATGTTTAGAGTACAGCCATTGTTGCTCCTGCGACTGATCCTCTAAGACCTGAGTTGCCTACCTTCACCTCTACCCTATCCTCCACCACTTTGTCTTTCAGCCAAGCACTAAGTTAGATCAGGCATGTGATCCTTGTTCAACAACTACCTCGATCTTCTACTACTTCTACTCGGGCTCTATCTGTTTTTGAAGGCCTTCCTTTACCTTCTCTGTCAACCACCTCACTCCCTTCTTCTACCTCGACCTATGTTCCTATGGCTTCCTCTTCTGATACTACTTCTAAAGGAAAATAGGAGGTCATCCCATGAAGAAGACAAGTGATTACTTCTTTTTTGATGGGGATGATATTGCTTTTGTTTTACTCTTTTCTGTTTGTACTGAACCTCATTTTCTTTAATAGAATATTCACTTTTGTCTTATCTTATTCCATCTTTTTGATAATCCGAAAAGGGGGAGAAATCTATATATATATATTGTTAGACCTTTTTTACACTTTAAATCTACATGATTTTTGATCATCAAAAAGGGGGAGATTTTTGGACTCCTCATGTATTAATCATATTTTAATGATCACAAATCATATTCAAACCTAGTTAAATCATGTACACTATATCAAATCATGTGTATTATTCTTTATGTACTATCATGATTTAAGAAGAGCATTTAATTACATTATAATATCTCTGATTTACTCTTATAATACCTTCTTTGAGAAATGATTAAGTATAATCCATTCTATGATCGTCGTTGGTTAAGTCTGAATACAGTTATTTTGTAAAGACTGAGACATTGTGAGTCTGCCACTCGTTATGTCTTTTTGTCAATGTAAACCAGACACTGTGAAGAACTAGACACCATGAAGAATGAGACACCATGAAATATTTCACAGTGTGAAGGATGATACACCGTGACCATCAGACACTATGACCATCAGACACCGTGAATGAGACACCGTGACCATCAGACACTGTGACCATCAAACACTGTGAATGAGACACCGTGACCATCAGACACTGTGACCATATGACACCATGAACAAGACACCATGACCATAAAACACCATGAACAAGACACTATGACCAATCCATACACAAGTTCAATGATACACTATTTCCATGACATATTGTGACACTGTTTCCTAATATGTTATTTTGTCGTTTTTTATTTTAATATCTAATGGTCATATTTGAAGATTTTAAATACACTGACATAATTAATGTTTCTCAGTAGACATATCAACTGAAAGTACGAGGTACGAAGTGCGGTATCTGTAACACCCCAGGTAAATAAATAATATGACATTTTCATATTTGTCCATATTTGTGAATAAAATATTAATATGACTTTAAAGGGGATGCTATGCTCGATGGCGTACCCAACACGCAACAACGAGTTTCTTGGGAATCTTACGTTGCACTCTAATAAAATAATTTTAAATGGTAGTTAACATGTAGCCATTGTATTGGCTGGAATGGATATAAATAACTAAGATATGATTATATATGTTTTTATATGTTTTTACATTTATCCAATAAAGGATAGAGGCTTAAAATACGGAAAGAATTCAATTTTAGGCGTATCTGCCCTAGTTTTCACTAAAGGTTCACTTATCACCTTTTGATGTTGAACGATAATTAAATATAGTTTTGTTCACTCTTAAACATTATTTTGGACCAAATACAACTCTTACTAAGAATCGGGACATCAAATTTTACTTTGTGTAATTTTTTGGTATCTTTCCGATAAGGTTCATTTTTTTAATGAATAGTGTAAAATGTTGTATTTTAGTTCAAAACCACTTTTTAATCTAATTTATTTATATGATTAGATAATATTTTGAATTGTTTTTACAGTGAAATTTGAAAATATTTTTACCATTAAATCCCATAGTGGTCGTTGGAATTAATTTCACTTTGAAATCAGACGTAAACTAGTGTCAATCTTTTGATACTTATTGTTTTATGAAAACACGCTATTTGCGCTGACAGCGGGAATTAATTATTAAATTAATTAATGTGACTAATATGTTTTGAATTTTGTAAAATGGACTTCATTTTTGAATTCGGAATATCAATTATAGCTTAGGGTGAATTTTTGGGATTTTTCTGAAAAACATCAATTTTTGATGAATAGTGAAACCACTAAGTGGTAATCAAGCAAACTGATTTTTCAGTTAAATGAAATTTTACCACTAATGTGTATTGAATTTTGAAAATCCGACATACATGGTTGTCATTAAGAAGTAAAATGTGGTTCAATGAGATTATAATAATTTTTTGGTGAATAGTAACTCATTAAGTTCTTAATCGTGATTAGTGGTAATTAGGGTAGTTTAAGGTATAAATAATGCTTTAATAATATAAAATGACCTAGACACATGTCCCAACCTTATTGGTTGTGTCATGGCCGACCATGACAAGCCATGGGTCAACTTGGGGACCCCATGGATCCACTTTTGTTGGGAAATGACATAAATTACTTTTTATTTAATGTTAAAGTGAAAATGACACAAACATAATATGTTTTACGAAAACAATTTTTAAGTGGGGTTATACAAGTCCAAATTTTGATTATAAATAGTCATTGGAAAGATAAAAAGATTTCCTACATCATAGTAATTGTTTTATAATTTTTAAACATTAAATAAGTTAAATTATTTATGACATCATAATGATGCAGTGATGAAATCATTATTTAATGATTAAAATAAAATGGAAAGATAATGAAAAATATACAACCTACACATGGCCAAAACCAATTGGATGAGTGGATTTCGATGCCTTATCACCTTATCCAATAATTATATCAATGTGGGACCTTTTGAAACCGAAACACATTTTCAAATAAAGTAATATTTCTTACTTTCCAAAAGTGACCCTCCTCTCCTCTTATAAAAGGCCCCCACCTCTACCTCATTTCACACACTCTTCAAGCCTTTGGCTCGGCCAACCCCTGCCCATTTGCTCTCTCCACATCCCTCTACTCATCCTAGAGGATTACCTTTGGGCAGAATCCTTTCAAAGGAAGCCTTTAGGCTCAACTCAAAAGGAGTTACACTTTTAAAGGTAATTCATTCTCTCATGTTCATTTGTTTTATTTTGCTTCTCCAACCCCCTAAACTCTTTTTATTTACTTCTTTTGTAACAACACCAGTATATTCAATATACTAGGATGTTTTTATAAGATATATTTGAGCTACACTCTCACACAACTACATCAAATGGTTAAAGAACATAAGGTTTCCGTGGATGGCGAAATTCTGCCTCCCGAAACGATGATTGTTCAACACTCATTAAACACCTTCAAAGGTGGCCATTATGATGTCACTATTTTTATATATGATATATAATATGTTTATGTTTTCCTTAATCTTCTGTTTTTTTTCATTTTGGGCATACCTTTATGGTTTCCATTATGGGTAAAACACGATATCTTCATTTTAGGAAGCGCGGACTACCGCCCCCTAAAAGTGATTTGATTCGTTAATACCATATGTGGGATGTATAAAGGATGGAACTATGATATTATATATGATATTATACTGTAATTATAATATACCTTTATATCATTATGATTCCATTCTATAAACAATGAAATAGAAATGGAAGTAGCGTTCATGCGTACGTACGGCTTACCGTCTCCATGAACGGTGCATTTCATTTCTTACCTCTAAATGATTATGTAATGTTATAAATGCATGTATGTACTGGATATATATGAAATATATGATATCTACATCATGAATACCATTCTGGACATAATGAACCTTTGACCAAATTAACAACATGTAAGTATAAGAAGTCTATTTTTGACTTAAGAACCAAATATCGGCAAAACAAATATTATTGACTTAAATGATTACATAATGTTTATGACATGGTAATAAGTGATATAAAAGGAATAATGAACTTGAAAGGGGTTCTTAATGAAGTATAAATTAACTCAAGTTTATTATTCAGGAGATTAAAGAACGATCGAGTCAAGTCGGACTCGAGGTAAGGGATCCTACAACTCTCTTTCTTTTTAAGTACACTCTTTTATGTAATTTCTTTTAAGCTCATCTTTATTATGAATGGGATGTTATTTTATATTAATCCTACTGTAATTTTTATGTTCATGTGATGAGAGACCCTATTCACTCTCATCAATCCATATTCGGGAGTTTTATGTGTTGCCGTTAGGCTGCCGAGTTTTCGTAAGGGATTTTTCATCTCACTTTTATTCCCGTGAGATTTATGCTACATTTGCCACAAATTCCATTGAGTGGTGTATGTACTGCCCATTATTCTAATCTTTGTGTAGTATACTTTCGTTTATGAGTATTTACATCAATGATCTATTGCCCTTCTTTCATGGGGTGTATGTTTTGAAAGATACCCAAGTAGGTAAGGGGACCTTTCACCCTCCTCTTTTTTTTTAAAGACTTCTTTTGTTGGGTCTTTTAATTTACATATTGTTATGTTGGGACATGTTCTCATATATCCTTATTGATGTAAATTTTATGTACAAGTGATGAGATTCACTTTTTATCTCTCATCAACTCATTTTGATGTGATGCTGTTAGGCTGTCAAGGGAACTTTTTAACCCAATTTCGATTTCTTTGGGTTCAACATGTAGTCATTGAATATGTCATCCATTGAATATGTGTGAATGACCTTTTATTGTTTTACACTTAATATCCACTTATATTGGGTGTATTTATATTTGTCACACATATTTTTTAGATTGATTTTTCCTTAATTTAAGGATACCTTCTTTATAAGGGATTTCATCACATTTGACATTTCTATTGAGGATTCATTGTTGTTATGCACCAATTCACTCTTATATGGTGTATATACTGTCCGTTGGAGTATTATATCATGAATCCATTTATTCTCATGATATTATAAAGTTCTGACTAAATGTTATTCCTCAATTATTGTATTCAAGTGTCTCTAATTTTGGTAAAACCCCCTTTAACCAAAATATCGTTTTAAATGTTTTAATTATTTGTTCTTATTAATATCCATGTTTTCAAAATGGTTTTAAGGATTTATTTATATGGATAATAATGGTTTAAAATTTTAAGCTTCAAGGTGGTATGGGACACTTTGATTCAAAAATCTTTTTATTAAATGTTTTAAATGGTTTTGGAAATGGTTTCTTTTTACATGGATTCATTATTTCAAAATACTAAAATGTTATGTTGTGTTTGAAATGTGGAAATGTTTTGTTTCCTTTATGAATATTTTATGTGATACATGTATGTTATGGTTCTTGGGCATTGTTATGAAGAACGGGTGGTTCCGTGATAAACTAAGGGCGGGTGAGCCCGATATAGCTCTCCAATGCATTGGGTAACGCGAAGGAGTGAAACGTTAAGGTTTCTCCGAAGAGATTTAGGGAATATACTGTGATGGGTATTCCAAACATAACCAAGAGGGTTACTCCCTACGTAAGAATGTTATGAATGCCTCAAGTTACCTTTATGTCTTATGATTTCTATGATTTATTCATGATTTGATGAGGTAGGTTAAAGTGCCTATGTTTTATGGGTAAATTATGATTTCATTCTTGTGTATATATGAACTCATGTTTCCTTTCCATATTTTTATATCCCTTACTGAGCTTTTTATGCTCATCCCAAGTTTTTGAAATGTTTTTTTCAGGTCAAGGGAAAGGTACATGATAAGATGATAGAGTCAAGGATGTGTTAAGAAAGATTCCATGTTTTATTTTCAATATGTTTCCGTTGATGGGAAGAATGGATACTATCTTTTATGTAACCACTTTGTTTAAATGTGGAATGTAATGCAAGTTTCATGATCTAATTCTCTAAAACTCTAAACCTGAAAAGATCCTCAATGTGTAATCTTGTAATAACTCAAGATAAAGTAAGTTTTAAGGCTGGGGCCTTATAGTTGGTATCAAAGGTCGGTTTGGATAACTTTAGAGGTTAGGGTATTCTTTAAGCATAAGTGACATTACCATAATGGTTAGGATTTCAGAAAGAGTCCTAGTTTTAGATAAAGTGAATGAGTAAGTGTATCATAGTGTTTATCTTCCTCATTAGTACATGATGGTTTTGTTGATATACTCACACTGACCTTTTTGGTTTTAGTAAATGGCTGGATCTAGCAGGCACCAAAGTAACAGTGGATGTGAAGGAAACTGTGACAGCTTTTTGAGCAAGCAACTGAATGATACGGGAGATGCAATGAGAACTCTTCTGTTTATCCTCAACCAACTATCTGGAGTCATGATTGACCACCTAAACCTTGGAGTTTTATCTAAGGCATCATATATGCAAGAAACAAATCCCTACGGAAGTACAGGAAATAATCATAAAGGTATGTGTGTTCAAAAACCTATGTGTCAAAGATGTGGAAAGAAACACCTAGGAAAATGTTTCAAAGGGACAGAAATATGCTACAGATGTGGAAATGAAGGTCATAAATCAAGAACCTGTCATGGAAAAAGGAAGCATCCAGTTGACTCGAGGAAAGGGAAAGAAGTTCTTTCTGAGGGATCAATTGAATGTTTTAAATGTGTTGTGCATGGTCATTATGCAAACACATGTCCTATGAAGAAGTTTCGTGAATGGGGTCACCAAGAGCGTACCAATATTCGTTTACCAATACCTAATGCCATTCCGATTGAGGATGAAGAAACTGACAATGACCAATCAAAGGTATGTACTATTTCATGACTATTGTTTTCTTATTTTGGAATCTTAGGATATGATTCATGATTTTGTTTGTAGGAAAGAGGTATTTCGGAATAAGTTGGAAAGGAATGGATAATGGATCATGAAGAATGTTGAATGAGTAAGATATCAACATATAAGGGCTTCAAGAGTTAGGGTGAAATTCTTAAGAGTATTAAGTCTCTTTTGATGATGGGGTTACATTAGAAGACTTTTTATATTATATGTAACCCTGATGTTTAATATAGGAAAATTTTATTCAAGTAATAGTTATCTTTTCTTTTGTGGACATAGTTATAAAGAACCATTTGGGTTTATATGATCCTTACTTTTGAGGTAATTATGGGTTACCATATGTTATGATTGAAGTGAAAGGCATGAGATAAAATTGAGGTTAAATTATGTTATGGTTATTTTTGATGATTTTATCCCTTTTTGGGTAATGATTTGAGAATTATATAGTTTTGAAAAAAGGACAACACGCAGACCGTGTGACTACCCGTCGCATCGGACAAAGCTGCGGGAATCGAACCCACAACCAAAGTGCGACTGTTATTTATCGCCTACCACTGGACTACGTGAAGTCCCTGGTTAGTTTGACTGATTCTTTTCAGTTATATAATTTTATGAATTAAGAGTAAGTTGATTTTGGGTTATTTATGAAAATGATTAACCTATCATGGAGGATATGTGATTAGGATAATTACTTTTCAATGTGAGACTTTAGGAGCAACTGATGTTGTTTGGAGATAAATGTTACGATTTAACTTGGAAGACTATGTGACTAAATCCTTCAAATATTTGGGTTTCAATCTTATATTGGTTTACTTTGAAGAATTTTATGGAAAAATTGTTTATCGGAAGGTCCTCATTGAACTTTGGGTTTTGTTGGACAAATTTTGGAGATTAAGAATAGATTTTCTTTTTATAAGGGGTTATCCTTTTCTAAATTATCTGATCTTGTACTTGCCTTTTTGGTTTTGGATTTGGTTAAAGTCTAAAGACATGGGAAGTATATAGTTCTATTTTGTGGATTAGGTGATTCTCTAGAAGTTGATTATAGTACTCTTAATGTGAACAAGTCTTCCTAAATACTCATCTTTTGGAGAAAATATGAGTTTGTGTAAGGAATCTAATAAAGGTTGAAAGTCAATATGATAAGTGATTATGTTTCCTTATGAATAAATTCCTCAATAAAAAGTAACGTAAAACAAAAATGTTGTCTATTAAATTTTCCTACTGGGGAATCGAATACCGTTTAACCCATCACAAGTTTGTGATTTTCTCGTGGTTAACTTTCTCCTAAACATGTTTTCTGTCACTCTCCATCAGAACATGACCCTTTGTTTTTTCCTCCATGTCCATATTTTCATACTTGGAATCCTAGTATGGGTTAACTCGGGTGACCTTTGTACTTATCTTTCTTTATTTTAAAGTGTTTATTTTACCGACTTTTGTTTTGATGTGGGACTTTCAAGGATGTTTCCAAGAGCAATTTTAAAATTGCGAGGACGCAATTCCCAAAAGGGGGGAAGGATGTAACACCCCAGGTAAATAAAGAATATGACATTTTCATATTTGTCCATATTTGTGAATAAAATATTAATATGACTTTAAAAGGGATGCTATGCTCGATGGCGTACCCAACACGCAACAACGAGTTTCTTGGGAATCTTACGTTGCACTCTAATAAAATAATTTTAAATGGTAGTTAACATGTAGCCATTGTATTGGCGGGAATGGATAGAAATAACTAAGATATGATTATATATGTTTTTATATGTTTTTACATTTATCCAATAAATGATAGAGGCTTAAAATACGGAAAGAATTCAATTTTAGGCGTATATGCCCTAGTTTTCACTAAAGGTTCACTTATCACCTTTTGATGTTGAACGATAATTAAATATAGTTTTGTTCACTCTTAAACATTATTTTGGACCAAATACAACTCTTACTAAGAATCGGGACATCAAATTTTACTTTGTGTAATTTTTTGGTATCTTTCCGATAAGGTTCATTTTTTTTAATGAATAGTGTAAAATGTTGTATTTTAGTTCAAAACCACTTTTTAATCTAATTTATTTATATGATTAGATAATATTTTGAATTGTTTTTAAAGTGAAATTTGAAAATATTTTTACCATTAAATCCCATAGTGGTCGTTGGAATTAATTTCACTTTGAAATCAGACGTAAACTAGTGTCAATCTTTTGATACTTATTGTTTTATGAAAACACGCTATTTGCGCTGACAGCGGGAATTAATTATTAAATTAATTAATGTGACTAATATGTTTTGAATTTTGTAAAATGGACTTCATTTTTGAATTCGGAATATCAATTATAGCTTAGGGTGAATTTTTGGGATTTTTCTGAAAAACTTCGATTTTTGATGAATAGTGAAACCACTAAGTGGTAATCAAGCAAACTGATTTTTCAGTTAAATGAAATTTTACCACTAATGTGTATTGAATTTTGAAAATCCGACATACATGGTTGTCATTAAGAAGTAAAATGTGGTTCAATGAGATTATAATAAATTTTTTGGTGAATAGTAACTCATTAAGTTCTTAATCGCGATTAGTGGTAATTAGGGTAGTTTAAGGTATAAATAATGCTTTAATAATATAAAATGACCTAGACACATGTCCCAACCTTATTGGTTGTGTAATGGACGACCATGAAAAGCCATGGGTCAACTTGGGGACCCCATGGATCCACTTTTGTTGGGAAATGACATAAATTACTTTTTATTTAATGTTAAAGTGAAAATGACACAAACATAATATGTTTTACGAAAACAATTTTTAAGTGGGGTTATACAAGTCCAAATTTTGATTATAAATAGTCATTGGAAATATAAAAAGATTTCCTACATCATAGTAATTTTTTTATAATTTTTAAACATTAAATAAGTTAAATTATTTATGACATCATAATGATGCAGTGATGACATCATTATTTAATGATTAAAATAAATTGGAAAGATAATGAAACATATACAACCTACACATGGCCAAAACCAATTGGATGAGTGGATTTAGATGCCTTATCACCTTATCCAATAATTATATCAATGTGGGACCTTTTGAAACCGAAACACATTTTCAAATAAAGTAATATTTCTTACTTTCCAAAAGTGACCCTCCTCTCCTCTTATAAAAGGCCCCCACCTCTACCTCATTTCACACACTCTTCAAGCCTTTGGCTCGGCCAACCCCTGCCCATTTTCTCTCTCCACATCCCTCTACTCATCCTAGAGGATTACCTTTGGGAATAATCCTTTCAAAGGAATCCTTTAGGCTCAACTCAAAAGGAGTTACACTTTTAAAGGTAATTCATTCTCTCATGTTCATTTGTTTTATTTTGCTTCTCCAACCCCCTAAACTCTTTTTATTTACTTCTTTTGTAACAACACCAGTATATTCAATATACTAGGATGTTTTTATAAGATTTATTTGAGCTACACTCTCACACAACTACATCAAATGGTTAAAGAACATAAGGTTTCCATGGATGGCGAAATTCTGCCTCCCGAAACGATGATTGTTCAACACTCATTAAACACCTTCAAAGGTGGCCATTATGATGTCACTATTTTTATATATGATATATAATATGTTTATGTTTTCCTTAAGCTTCTGTTTTTTTTCATTTTGGGCATACCTTTATGGTTTCCATTATGGGTAAAACACGATATCTTCATTTTAGGAAGCGCGGACTACCGCCCCCTAAAAGTGATTTGATTCGTTAATACCATATGTGGGATGTATAAAGGATGGAACTATGATATTATATATGATATTATACTGTAATTATAATATACCTTTATATCATTATGATTCCATTCTATAAACAATGAAATAGAAATGGAAGTAGCGTTCATGCGTACGTACGGCTTACCGTCTCCATGAACGGTGCATTTCATTTCTTACCTCTAAATGATTATGTAATGTTATAAATGCATGTATGTACTGGATATATATGACATATATGATATCTACATCATGAATACCATTCTGGAAATAATGAACCTTTGACCAAATTAACAACATGTAAGTATAAGAAGTCTATTTTTGACTTAAGAACCAAATATCGGCAAAACAAATATTATTGACTTAAATGATTACATAATGTTTATGACATGGTAATAAGTGATATAAAAGGAATAATGAACTTGAAAAGGGTTCTTAATGAAGTATAAATTAACTCAAGTTTATTATTCAGGAGATTAAAGAACGATCGAGTCAAGTCGGACTCGAGGTAAGGGATCCTACAACTCTCTTTCTTTTTAAGTACACTCTTTTATGTAATTTATTTTAAGCTCATCTTTATTATGAATGGGATGTTATTTTATATTAATCCTACTGTAATTTTTATGTTCATGTGATGAGAGACCCTATTCACTCTCATCAATCCATATTCGGGAGTTTTATGTGTTGCCGTTAGGCTGCCGAGTTTTCGTAAGGGATTTTTCATCTCACTTTTATTCCCGTGAGATTTATGCTACATTTGCCACAAATTCCATTGAGTGGTGTATGTACTGCCCATTATTCTAATCTTTGTGTAGTATACTTTCGTTTATGAGTATTTACATCAATGATCTATTGCCCTTCTTTCATGGGGTGTATGTTTTGAAAGATACCCAAGTCGGTAAGGGGACCTTTCACCCTCCTCTTTTTTTTTAAAGACTTCTTTTGTTGGGTCTTTTAATTTACATATTGTTATGTTGGGACATGTTCTCATATATCCTTATTGATGTAAATTTTATGTCCAAGTGATGAGATTCACTTTTTATCTCTCATCAACTCATTTTGATGTGATGCTGTTAGGCTGTCAAGGGAACTTTTTAACCCAATTTCGATTTCTTTGGGTTCAACATGTAGTCATTGAATATGTCATCCATTGAATATGTGTGAATGACCTTTTATTGTTTTACACTTAATATCCACTTATATTGGGTGTATTTATATTTGTCACACATATTTTTTAGATTGATTTTTCCTTAATTTAAGGATACCTTCTTTATAAGGGATTTCATCACATTTGACATTTCTATTGAGGATTCATTGTTGTTATGCACCAATTCACTCTTATATGGTGTATATACTGTCCGTTGGAGTATTATATCATGAATCCATTTATTCTCATGATATTATAAAGTTCTGACTAAATGTTATTCCTCAATTATTGTATTCAAGTGTCTCTAATTTTGGTAAAACCCCCTTTAACCAAAATATCGTTTTAAATGTTTTAATTATTTGTTCTTATTAATATCCATGTTTTCAAAATGGTTTTAAGGATTTATTTATATGGATAATAATGGTTTAAAATTTTAAGCTTCAAGGTGGTATGGGACACTTTGATTCAAAAATCTTTTTATTAAATGTTTTAAATGGTTTTGGAAATGGTTTCTTTTTACATGGATTCATTATTTCAAAATACTAAAATGTTATGTTGTGTTTGAAATGTGGAAATGTTTTGTTTCCTTTATGAATATTTTATGTGATACATGTATGTTATGGTTCTTGGGCATTGTTATGAAGAACGGGTGGTTCCGTGATAAACTAAGGGCGGGTGAGCCCGATATAGCTCTCCAATGCATTGGGTAACGCGAAGGAGTGAAACGTTAAGGTTTCTCCGAAGAGATTTAGGGAATATACTGTGATGGGTATTCCAAACATAACCAAGAGGGTTACTCCCTACGTAAGAATGTTATGAATGCCTCAAGTTACCTTTATGTCTTATGATTTCTATGATTTATTCATGATTTGATGAGGTAGGTTAAAGTGCCTATGTTTTATGGGTAAATTATGATTTCATTCTTGTGTATATATGAACTCATGTTTCCTTTCCATATTTTTATATCCCTTACTGAGCTTTTTATGCTCATCCCAAGTTTTTGAAATGTTTTTTTCAGGTCAAGGGAAAGGTACATGATAAGATGATAGAGTCAAGGATGTGTTAAGAAAGATTCCATGTTTTATTTTCAATATGTTTCCGTTGATGGGAAGAATGGATACTATCTTTTATGTAACCACTTTGTTTAAATGTGGAATGTAATGCAAGTTTCATGATCTAATTCTCTAAAACTCTAAACCTGAAAAGATCCTCAATGTGTAATCTTGTAATAACTCAAGATTAAGTAAGTTTTAAGGCTGGGGCCTTATAGTATCCATGCAACCTATTGGCTCCAGCACAGGCACTCCAAGATAAAAAGAGGAGTGCGTCCCAGAAAAAATAGTGTGCGATATACTGAACGAAAAACAAGGTTTTGAGTGCGACAGTGAAGAACACTAAGAAGAGTGCGAAGGATTGTCACATGCGCGTAACTAGACTCTGATGAAGAACACACGAAGTACACAGAAATCCAGAGAACATCTTTGCATTTTCAAAACGTCACAAAGAACACAATCTAAATCACAACACTCTGTTCTACTAACGAAGACTCGAGATCTACATCTGCTTCATCTCAAGAAGTCCAGAGCTGCAAAGACTAACACTCAGAGCACTTCTAAATCCATCACTATATTTTTGCTCTGTTGTGTATCTATTTATTACCTTTTGATCAGGGTGTGTACCTGTATAACAACACACTCTTTCTCTTGCATTAAACTGAAGTATACACTATATCATTACTCAAACATTTATTTACTCTTGTGTATACCCACTGATAACTGTGGAAGAGGTACATGTGTGTCCTGGTTATTTGTACCCATGAAAACTATGGAAGAGGTCCCTATGTGGCCTAGATAGTATTGTGTACTATTGTTAACACCGATCCAGGGTGTGGATCAACGTTTATTTATATAAACTGCTTGGTAGTAGTTGATCACCAAGTGGGGTAGATTAGGTCTCAGCTTGAGACTGAACCACTTGTTTCATATCTGTTGTGCTGCTGAATTTAGTTTTCTCTATTTTATTTCTTTTCTTCATAACTCAGAAATCACTAAATTCACTTTGATAGTTATTCTTTGGAGGAAGTTATAACTCTCCTGACTAAGTAGAATAACTTCAAAATTAGTTTTAATAATTAATATTAAAAATACTGAGAACTAATCAATATTATAAGAAGTTATTAAAACAATCAAACTCTTATAAACATATAACCTTGATTAATTGAGTTGTATCTAATATTTTAAGGAAATCCCATTTATAAATAATTTTACAGAAATTTTTATAGATACTAAATTCACCCCCCCCCCCCTTGAGAAATCTACTCTGACCAACAATTTATTTTAGAACAAGAGAATGGATTGTGATAGTGAAGAATTAAATGCATTAAAAATTATGACATGAGTAAACTATAATTTGGAACTTGAACTTAGGAAAATTATCCAGTGTGAATAATTAAAACCTCAACGCACCTCTCTAAATTTTATTTGGATAGATCATATGAACTAGAGTAAAATAAGAAGATGATAACTTATTTATAAGTCTTCCCTGGTCAAAAAATCACATGTGTGTGTGAGTTCACCATTAAATAATAGTTATACCATCTTGACATATGGATTCCCCAAGTATTAATTTTTTCCCGTTAATATTAAAATTAATATCGAAGGATTCATGTTGTCTTGGGATAGTTTAGTTTTGGGTGTAGCTAAACTCATCTAAAAAATTATTTTCATAAAAAAATATTACGAAAAAATTAATTAGAAAAAATTGAAAAGGATATAGGAATGTTAGATGAATTATGAACATAGATAAAAAGAGGAAGATAGTACATCTGAAATTCATATAGAATTATCAAGGACCTGTGAAAAAGATCATTAGAATTGGGAGATTAGGGAATATCGATTTATGAAAGTGTCAAAAATTAAAATCTTAATTCCACTAAATTACATTATGATTACAATATTAGAACTATAAAATTTTATTAATAATAAGTTGGGCCTTTCTATAATTACTAAAAAGTTATTTTTTAAGTATAGGGGAGTGATTAGGAAACAAATTTTCAAATTTTTTTTATAATTTTATATAATTTTAACCATTATATTTCTCTAATTTAAAATAAATTCCTTAATTATGGGAAAAGTTTTGATTCTAAAATTAAATGGTAAAGAATAATGATATTAATTTCTTAAACAAATTTATTCACTTTCTACTTAATATGAACAAATACTATACTAATTTGTGTTTGTTTCAAAATTTCCAAGGGACTTCTGGTAGATAGATTAGCATAAGGAAGATGAATTAGTCTAAGTTAAATATTAATGAGATCATTATTTCAATAAAGATTATATTCCATTTTATAATACTTATTACCAGTCACCCCATTGGGTGATTAAAATATAAAATTCCAAAAATGATTTATGTATTGAATTAAAAATAATAATTCATTCCTTTTGTATTTCAAAATTGGTTAAAATTCTCTCAAGCTTCCAAGTTGTATCCATCCAATGATTAAAGAAGATGAGGATGGTGGTAAAGTATTCCATGTAAGGGAAAATTTGAAAAATTATAATTTGGAAGTTCCGCAACTATTGGGTTGGGCACATAGAATCCATACAAAAAGTGGTCAAATCTGTACTAAGTAACAAGATGATTCTCATGGAATCAAGGGAGTACAAGAATTTGGTTACACATGGGGGGAATTATATGGCATCTGGTTGGGGGATTGAGATTCTATAGAGTTCATGAAGATCATATCATATAGGGGGATCTATTTTTTAGTGTTCATACTCATTTATAAAAGGGATCAAGAATCATTTAAAATGGGTTTGGCTACTACAATTGGTTGAGTGTTGTTTTTATTTTCTTCATTATTGTAATTTTTATAGTGATGAAATATCAAACCTATAGTGTTTGAGCTAAAGAGACTTCTACCATCCCTGTTAATAAATTATTTCAATTATTTTTATATTTATCTTCTATTTGATCTGATTGTAATTGGTTGTCTATTATAGATAGTAGTAAGTGTCGACTATTTTTTATATTCAATTCGAACTTATCGTTTTCTCTTGTTTCACACACATCCCCTCTATATTTTCATTATTTACCATACGATGATGGAAGTGGGTTGATATAGAAGTAATCATAGATAATCGATTACTATATCAAGTGAGAGTATGGAGTATGGTGATCATTGAAAATCCATGATTAAATAAAAAATATCCCAAGATAAGGTAATTATTTTAGGTATATGTTGGTTAGTGAGTGAGAAATAGAGTTTCATCATCATGAATCATCATCAAGTACAGTGAGTTTGGAAATATCTATGGTTAAACCACTATTTTAAAAATAAATTCAAACACTCTTTTGTTTATTTTTGAACACACACATAAGTATTTTATACTTTAAAAAACAAAATGAAACCACACAAACAATAAAATAACACATTATAAATCATACCTCTCTTGAGACAACCTGAGTCATACTTTACTATATTTTAAATTTGGTTCAAAATTTGTTTTCAATGAGTCTTGCAACAACCAATCCATCATTGAGAAAAATGAGTAAACAAGGAAGGTTTCACAGAATCCACAACAAATACTTTGGTTCTTCAGTTATAATGATTTGGGTATTATTCTTATAGTTTCCCAAATAAATATATAAATGAATTTAATTAATATCCTCAACCCATGAAGACTCAAGGTCAAGATTTTTTATTTTCTACTATAAAAGCTGAGTTAAAATAACCCAATGAAGTTATCAAAGGTATTATATCCATTTTCATAATAACAGATTTTGTACTATTTGATTTTGGATCAACACATTCATTTATATCATGAAAATTATTGATATATATAAATTACTCATCTCAAATGCTAGATGTTGTCTTATATGTGGTGACACGTAATAGTGCATCAATTGATACCTAGATATTAAGATACTACCCTATTATGATTTGTGGGGAATTATTACCTATGAATTTTACTATATCTTCCCTAATTTGAATTTGATATTATTATGGGTATAGACTGACTCTCAACTTACTAGGTTGGTGTGAACTTTCAAGATAAATTTATTACCTTTACTCTCTTAAACCAACCCAAATTTGTATTCAAATATAATAAGGGGAATGAAACTCGTGATTTAAAATATTATTATCACATAGAAAGACTATTAAAAAGTTGTGGATATGGATTTATTACCCCAATAATGGATAAAAAGAATATAACAATGATAGAGGATATACCCATTATGGAAAAAAATGATGTATCTCAAAAATAATTTCACAAACCACCCTTGGGTTGGAAAATTGACTTTTCTATTGATCTAGTCCCTGGATCTCTTTCAATATCAAATCCAATAAATATAATAGCTATATCTTACCAATAGGAGTTTAATAATAAGGTGAAATATCTATTATACAAAGGTTATATCTATCATATTATGTCTCCTTGGTGTGATCATATTTTTTTGAAAAATAAGGATGGATCTATGAGATTATTTATTGATTAGTATAAACTCAATTGTATTAAAATTAAGAATAAATATCTATTTAAAATAATTTATTATTTATTTTATCAACTTCATGGTTCTTTATACTCTCAATTATTGATAAAATGTCAGGATATCATCAATTTATGGTGAGAAATAAAGATAATTCAAATATTACCTTTTTAACTAGGTATGTATTTGTGAATTTTTTATAATGCACTTTGTTTTAAAAAAACTAACATATATTTTTATGTATTTACTGAATATAGTATTTAAGGATTACTTTTAGAATTTTTTGGTAGTCATTATTGATGATATTATTATTTATTCTAAAAGTTAAGAGGAGCATAAAAACTATTTAATGATTTTTTTACAATTCCTAAGGAGTAATTAGATCTATGAAAATATTATAAAGTATGAATTATGGATAAAAATATCAGAATATTTAGGGGATTTGGTCTTGATGGAAGGTATTTTAGTTGACCCTTCCAAAACTAAAGTCATGTTAGAATGGTCCAGCCTTCATCTGTGACTTAGATTTGTAGTTTTATTGGTCTTTCTGGTTATTATTGACACTTTTTGAAGAATTTTTCATTATTACCTAAATTTTTATTCCATTTAAAATAAAATGATGTTAGTTTTAGATGGATCATAATGTATAAATAAATCTTCCAATAACTCAACAGAAGGTTGGTTACTGGACCTATATTAATCTCACATTTTGATGCTAAAGGGTTCATCGTCTGTAGAGATGAATCAAAGAAGGTTCATAGTTATTTCATGATGTATATTGAGAAGATTATATCATCCATATCTAGATCATTAAATAATATTGATAGGAATTTTCCAACTCATGATTCAGAACTAGAAGTAGTAATATTTTCTTTGAATATTTGGCTTCATTATCTCTATAGATAAAGGTGTGATATAAATAAATACCAAAAAAATATTAAATATATATTCAAAAAAATGAGATACATATTAGATGTATGAGATGGAAATATTTATTAAAGGATTATTATTTCACCATTTATTATCATCCCAAAAAGGACAACAATGTAGTTTATTCCCTAAGTTAGAAGGATTATGGAACTCTTTTTACTATGAGGATAGATAAAATTTTCATGATAAATTTTATATTGAAGTAGGATTTGAGATTCATAAATAAATTAATGATTAATATATTTCACATATACTACCTTAAAAATTACTACTAGATAAGATAAATATAATTTAGCAGGATGAAGGTGTATTGATAAAAATAATTGAACATATGCAAGGTGGGAGATTTCCAGAGTTCCATATTGATAAGGAGGGAGTCACTTGATTTGGTAAGAGACTGTGTGTTCTATCAATACTTGTGATGAAGAGGTAATTACTATAAGAGGAAAACAATTTATGAATATAATTAAAAATATCTTCTATATCAGTGGGACAAAGTTGATTAGATGTTACCAAAAGGAATGATGAAATCATTTCCAATACACTTAGTGAAGTGGGATAATATCATGATGGATTTTTTTCAAAGGTATATCAAGTTCATTAAAGTGGAACAATTTTATTTTGGTAATGGTTGACCAATTAATAAATTCATCACATTTCATAGAAAAATATGACAATACTTCCCTTAAACAACAAGTTATGATTTACATAAGGGAAGTGGTTGAGGTTCATGGTGAACCTCTCTCTATAGTTTATGATCAAGATCCAATGTTCACCTTAATTTTTTAGAGGATTATTAAATGGGTTTCAAGTACATATCTATACCTTAGCACTGATTAAAACCCTTAAACTAATAATAAATGCAATGGGAGAGTCCATATATTAGAATATATGTTAATATCATGCATTCTTGATTTAATTGGGAAATGAATTAACACCTTCCTTTAGTGGAATTATCATATAATAATAGCTACCATTCAAGAGTTAAAATGGCACTTTGTGAGGCTCTATATATGAAAAAAAATTGACCTCCATCCAAATTGGCTTAGGTTATAAATTGAAAGTTGTAAGCTCCAGAGTTGATTCAAGTGACCATAGAGAATGTGAAGGTTATCCAAAAACAGAGATCAAAAATACAAAAGAGATATGTAGAAAAATTATGTCAATATTTATATTTTTGGGTTGTTGATCATGTATTTTTAAATATATATCCTTGAAAACGTATCATAATATTTTGAAGAGAGGGAAAAATAAACCTAAGGTATATTTTTTTCCTTTTAAATATTATTTTGAATAAGACTAGTGGATAATAGAATAGATTTATCACCAAATATATCTCAGGTCCATGATGTCTTTCATTTTTCTCTAATTAGGAATTAGATTCTGAGACAATCACATATATTTCATATTAAAGATGTAAAACCAGATCCAGATCTATCATACTAATAAGATTATGTTAATATTTTGATCATAAGGATACCGTTATACAAAATAAAACAACTAGATTAGTGAAAGTTCATTAGAGGAACCAGAAGTTTGAGGAAGCAATACGGGAGCCTAAGGATTTAATGAAGAAGAAGTTCCCAAAGTGATTTACTTAATCTAGTAAGATTTAAAATTTCACGGATTAAATTTCTACACGGGGAGAATATAATACCCAATAAATTTATAAGAAATAAGTATTTCATTATTATTAATGATATAATACAAAACAGTAATACATATTTATTATGACTAATATATATTATAATGGAAGATAAATAAAAATTAGTAGTATGAGCATAATTTAATTTCTAATGGATCATATTCTTTAAAAAAAATTATATTTATAACTAGTATCGTGTGATATAAAAATAATAAATCCAAAAAATAGACCTTATGAGATAATTAATTTTTTGAAAAAGAAGTATTATTTTAGGGTATTATTTTATTAGAATTCATTATGATCTTTGAGCATTATAAAAAATTGAGAATTAGGATATTGGTCATTATGAATATCATCCATCATAACCGCTGATAATAAATTAGTTATGAAATGAACATTAGGATTGATTTATATTATGAGGGTAAAAGAATAATTTAACTTTTATATAAATAATAAAGGATGGCTTCCATGAGTAAGAACACACCTTATGAGGAACATTTATCATATATTGGGAAGGAGGTTTCATCATTAGGATTTTATCTAGACTAATATCAAGTTAAACTTCAGCAAATAATGTTTGAGAATAATTATATAAAGTAGAAGTTAAAGTTAGTGAAAATCACCACAAGATTAATTTTGGAAAAACCACACCATAACTATAAGAAAACAATATTTTTTATGTATACCCTTTGAAATGAAAATTACAATATCTTATATCTTTTTTTACACACAACCCCGAGTCTAAATGAGTCGTGATATAATAGACCTTTATAAACTAGCCTTTGAATTGGTGGGTATGAATTAGATTAACCACATTATTATATATATAGAGAAATTTTTACTTAAATTTAAATTTATTGATTGATACATAATAAATAATCATTAAATTTTTAACGAAATCAATTAATGATTAAAAGATATTTTTTTAAAGAAAAGTGTTTTTTAAATGTTTCAATTACTATCTAAAAAAGGTATATTTATTTCTATTAAAAAGTTCTATTAATTACAATTATTGGTAACCCATAAATAGAAAACAATTAATTAGTTATCTGAAGGTTATAAATGAAGATTAAATAATTTAAAGATAAAAAATAATAATTTTTCATAAAACTATTTTTAAGTGAGCAATGTGTTTTTATCATAATAAATTAAATAAACAATTATAGATTAATAGTTTTAATAAAATTTATAGATTATATATTCACTCAAATATTTTAACATTCATTCTATTCCTATTAAAAAGTATAGTAATGTAAGTAAATTCTATTTTATGCTTAAAAATGTATTTTCCTAAAAATAGGTTCTTGTTGCAATTTGCATGATTATTTTAAAATTAATTAATTAAAATTATAGAAATTTAATTTTATTAAATGTATTTCATATTTGGAATAATCATTTAAAATTATTTTAATGATTCAAAATTCATTTTTGGTTATAATGAATAGAAAAATAGTAAAAAAATTGTCACCTTGTTTATGGTTAAGGAGGGTTTATCAGGGATTAAACTAAGAGATGATGGTACAATTTCCACTTAAACTTGTATAATTATTATTTAAAGGTGATTATTTACACCCTATATAATCTTAAATTATAGTATTTCTAAATTTTGAATCATTATACTTGATAAAGATATTTATTTAATTTAAATCTTTCAAGTAATTCCATGTGTGTCCTCTCCCTCGCTTATAAAAAGGCACCACCTCTCCATAAAGTTTGATACTTATAGATCAAATAATAATTTCCCTAATACCTATCTATATTTATTTATTTTATATTATATCCATTTTTCTTCTATTAAGGAAAATCATTCAAGTATTAAGGCGTAATCCAAAGGATTCCACTCAAAGAAGAGGTATAAATCTTAACCAAGCACTTTCAATTTTATTTCTTAGTTCACCGTCTATAAACAAATTGTAACCATCATACCATGATAAATAAAGTATAATAAATATAAATACACTTTATTATGATGATTTTAAAAACTCATTAGACATATTTATCATCAAATCGGAAATGAAAGTATTGCTGATGCATACTTATGGACTATCGACTCCAGGTCGTGATATGATTCATCTTCCATCACCTCAAAAAAAAGATATTTATAATGATAGATTCATAAAATAAATATATATTATATTTATAATATAATTATGATTCTATAATTATAAAATATTATTCATCTTTATTTCCTTCTTTCCATTTGAAAATGAAAACACCATTTATGTGTACGTATGGACTACTATCTCCATGAAAGATGTAATTCCTTTTTCTATATCTATATTTTATAGATGATTATATATTTCTATATAATGGTTATATATAATATTTATAAAAATATTAAAACTTTTTAGATGATGTAACCATGATTAATGTACATGGATCAGAACTTCCAACATGAAACTTTCATGAAAAATTAAATAGTCAACACTGAGAAACAATGATTTTTATAAAAAAATTAATAAATGGGTGTTGAAATGTTATGATAGAGTCATATATGGTATTTTATGTATATATATAGTAATATTATTGAATTATTAATAATTAAAATTTATTACATATGATGTGAGATCTCTTACAATCAATTCATACTTGAGGAAAGGGTTTTTATGTTACAATATCATTTTTAATGGGATTGTATATGCTTAAATTTTTTATGTAAAAAATATACAATCTATCTCTCAAAAATATTATGTATTTTATTTTCCTCGAGTTATTTATTAATATTTTATGATTTCCTTTCATTTTAATCTCTTTAGGTACTCAAAACTCTGAAATAACATTTTTAAGGAAAACCGGCTTTGTTTTTCTATTCGATGGGAATATTTTACTTCCATTCCCATGTTTAATTTAAAATATTTTCAGGATTTTTTTAACTATTATATTATTATGATTGAATTTATTTTTTAACCTTTTTTAATTTCTATAAAATGTTTTAAAATTAATATTCTTGTCATTATCTGAATGAGGTTCTTTTTACCAAGGGTGTTAATAGATTATTTTCCTTAATGTACACCATATGAACTGGATTTCCCACCATCATTACTACTCAATGATATAAAGATTCATTTATAAATTTTCATATTTATTTTCAAAGGAAATTTTTTCCCTAATGTTTTTGAAATTTTTAGATTTTAAACAAGTGGTTTCAAAATAAAAAAGAGTCTTTTCCTGGAAAAATGTTCTAGAAATATTTTAGAGATATTTTTCATCTATGACAAAATCATTTGATGTTACTTATGCTTCATTAGGTACATGATTATTTGATGTCAACCTTATTCTTTCTCTATATTGTTTATGTTTATTGTGATTAAATATTTATGAAACTTGTTTTCTTTTACATGGGTTATATTATAATATAATGATAAATGTTTTCATGATCATGTGGTATATATATAAATTGATTATTATTTTGTGATATGTGGGTCAATTACAGAAATCCAATGGATTATGTAAATATTAATGTTTTATGAGATCAAAATATATATAGGTGGTTATATAAAGATGAAAAAAGATGGTACATGGGAGGTTATCCTAATCCCAAAATGCAGGTACACAGGTAATTATCCCAAGACCATATCAAGTACACTGGTGGTTATCCAAATCCTAACATGTGATTAATGTCTTGGTGGTTATAATTGACAAGATATTTATATTATTATGATTATTCCTCACTTTATACCACTCATTTATGACATGATCCTATTCCAATTTTATTCTCTCATAGTTCATTTTCTTGGATTCTATTATCATTCATGTCATATGAACTACCAATCATTATGTCAGGTCTCATGATTTTGATATATGTATTTTTTGGAATGGTTTTCAAATTTTGATATCATGTTATCATACCCTTATTCTCACATTATGCTTAAATGATCATCGATATCTCTCTTTCTTACCCATATTTAACATCTAATATCACCCTTTAATATGTTTTCTTTTCCCTTGGATATGATGAAATGTTTTAAGTATGATATGTCTAAGACGAATTCTAGTTGTAAAGAACTTAGTGGGATATGATGTATTTTTTTTTATGTACCAGTTATTTATGATTCCAAATTTTCAAATTCATTTAACCTTTACCATTATGGAAGGGATTGTAATGAATATTCATATAATAAGATATAATATTTATAAATTAAATGTTTAGGATTCCCTATTTTGTATCAAATAAAGGTTTAGTATTTTTTGTAAATTTGGATGAGGAAAATTTAGTGATAACCCTTAGTATAAGCCTATATATTGGAGAAAAATATTATGTTATGGTAATGAAAGGAGTAAGGTTTTTTAAAAAATACATCCTTGTATAGATACTAGAAAGTGGATGTAGTTGTGTCATAACTTCTCCTATCAGTAAAAACATTAAAAGGCATGGATTGGCTATTAACTCAATTTTTACTGGTTCATGATTAGTGGTCCCATGACTACACAACTAGATAGACACTACTAGGGTATATTCTTGGGTAAATCCTTATTTTATTTATATATTATTATGAAGGATTTGAGTTGATGATGGCCAAGGATAGACTAGGTTAAGCCTATAGCGTCCTATATTTAAAATAATGTCTCTTGATTTAGAAATCCTACGAATGATTTTTCATGACTTTATGGTTTATCGATGAGATTATTATTGATCACATTATACTTTTTAGTTTTATTCAATGAATAGAACTTGAAGGGACCATGTTAACAATAAATGTGATGGATAATGTAATGATTTTACTCCTATTAAACCAAATTATATCAGAGATTGAATGAAAAATATAATTAATGTTATTATTAAATTTATCAATCCACTAATCATGTAGAGCTTCCAAACAATCTGAGGGAAGAACATTCAATCAAATTCTTCATGAAGAAACATCCACTTTATTTTATTGGTCTAACTGATCCACTAAGGGGTGATAAATGTATCAATACAAGTGATTATATATTTTCTATTCTACAGTTCTTAGAGAATAACAAAATAATTTAGTTGTCTATAGTTTGGAAGGAGAGATAGTTCAATGGTGTACTCTTATCAATAACATGAAGCAAGATGAATAAATTTAATCTATGAATTGGGACGGGTTTACAAGGTTATTTTTCAATATGTAATTTCCTTATATTATTTATATCAAAATAAATAAGGAATTCCATTATCAAAAGAAGAATCATATTGAATTTACTGGTACCTATGAGGAAACTTTTACAAGAATTTTGAGATATGCTTCTGATGTTGTCATTGAACCATAAAGTAAGATTGATTGATTCTTAGAGGATTAAAAAAATAATCTTAAGGGTGTTATACATAAGTTACTTCAAAATCTATGAAGAAATAGTTTTATGTGCAATCTATCTATAAATGGAAAGTTGAGATACCCATAAATCTCAAGGTTTTGATAAGAAAAGAAAGAAGTAACTCAAATAAACTGAAATAGAAAAACCATATAGGGAATAATATGATTCTTACCATAGGTTATAAGTGTGGAAATAAACTCTGTGGAAATTTTGTAAAGGATACTATAAAATTATTTAATTATGAAAAGAAACATCATTGGGAAATCAAATATTGAAGTTATGGGAGAATTTATCTATGTTTCTGAATGGAGAGAAAGATCCACTGAACAAACCAAAAAGACTCTAGTGTTTCAATTTCAAGGAATATGTGAATTATTATAACTGATGCTTAAATATTAGGTTTATTGATTATGATCAGTTTTAATATCCTCTTAAGCCCAAAGACAAATGAAAATCTTATTAGATCACTATTACTAAGCTGGGGTACAATAATCAAGTGGTTAATGGTACATATACCATTAACTCTATAAATTATAATGTCTTATTTGATTGTGGATATACACACTCTTTTATATATAAATAATTTATAATGGTGTAAAAAAACCTCATGATTAGAAAATTAATTATAATTGAATACTCAAAATAGTACCATGATCGCATATCAATTCTATGATTCTTCCCTGATTGATGTTTGTGTGCATGTCCTTCCAACAAATCACATTATTCTATATCTAGTTGAATTTGATGTTATTTTGGGCATGGATTGTATTTCTTTATATAAATATCATATAAATTTACAAGAAAGAAATTAAAATTTGATATTATGAATTTAACTATGATCATCTACTAGTGTGATGATAAATAATAAATTTTAATAGAAATTTTATCCATTATATGCGTCATGATTCCTATTAAAAGAGTGTATTTATCTCAGATGGTTGAGGAGAACCTCAAAATAGAAGATATTAGAATTGTATGAGATTTTTATGATGTATTTACAAAATATTTTCATAGTATTCTTTTAAATAATAAGGTTTTGTTTTTAGTAGAAATCAAAACATGTGTGACATTTATTTCAAAGACTCCATATAAAATGGCCCTAATTTAGTTAGAGGAATTAAAAAAACTAACTCCAATAGAATCTTGATAGGGTATTCATTTTTCTAAGTGAATCACCATGGGGTAAATCTATTTTTTATAAGAAAATTTATTTGAAAAAATAAGCTTCATTTTTTAAATCAACACATCAGAATTATATTGGGTTAATTTTTGGGGAATTTCCTAAAAAAGATGATTTTTGGGTTAAGAAGTGAAAATATTGTTTTTATGAAATACAATAAACCTTATGAAATAATTATTATGTTACAATTATTTAAAATTTATTAAAACCTATTATTAATCAAAATTTATTTATGGAATTACATAATACATAATTTTTTACATTTAAAAACACATTCTTAGCAATTTGGAAAACCATGATCGTGACCTAAAAAAATTGTTTTTAGGAGTTATACGCATAACATATTTAGAATTGATTATTATTCATTTTATAAATTGATTAAAGTAAAATTGATTAAATATTTTTAATCATTAGGTTCAAATAATATTATAAGCTCATTTTAATGTTTATTCATAAAAAATTACTCTGTTAAAAAAGATTCACCGAATTATGGGTAAAATTATGTAGCGGGTTAAGATTAAAAGGTAAAAGATTAAAATACCTAAAAATAAAAAATTAAATGGGTAGATGATTTATTAATTAAACTTAAATATCCTTTAAAACATTAATTATTAACCAAATTATTTGGAATTAATTCAACCCAAATGTGGTTGGCTTTAAATATAAAATAGTCATTATTTAATCATTAAAACCACCCCTCTTAAAGTATAAAAACCACCCCTCACAAACCCATTTCTCCTTAAAAGCATTGAATAACTTAAAATATCTACCAAAACAACTTATCCCCACTCTCCCCATGTACAATTTTTTATGGTCTCTCCAATATACCAATTCCAATTTCCTTAATGGGTTCTTCAAGGTGGTGATATTCAAGATGTAACCTTGTCAAACAACCTCTCTTAATTTCCTTTCTTCTTATACCATCTATTAACCTCCTTAATCCATTAAAGAATAATAACTACAGTTTAATGTATATAATTTAATTCTATATTTATAATCAAATATTTTCTATCCACCTCTTTTCTCATCCCATCTTATTCAATCAAACAAAGCTGTTATCCAAATTATGGTCATTGGTCGTCTTTGTGGATAATGATTTTGTTTGTTATTCATTGTGCATTAAAGGCTAGTCAAAAAATTATTATTATGGTTAATTAATATTTTAATAGGTATTTTATAATTTATTTCACGATCTATAATTATTACATATACAAATATAAAATAAAAAAACTAATTTGTGATGATTGGAAAAACCTCCCAAATATACTAATCAATTATCATTAACATCTATCAAATGAATCATCCTCATGTAAGAAATAAAAAATATATATGGGACCATTTAAAATTTTGTATTTAAATTAATACAATTCCATTTCGCTTATATAGTTTTATTTCCATTTGACAATAACATCCATAATTAAACATAAGATAACCGACCAAGAAACCATGAAACGAACACACCTAAAACAACAAAAAATAAAATATTATTAATTAACAGGAGGTAAGATGTTATAAAAGTGTCATATAAGGTATTATAAATATTAATATAGTTATTTAATTAATTAATAACATTCATTAAACTATTATACATGAGGTTAAATTATACAAAACTAAATGGAAGCGTGTGGTAAGGGTTTCTCGTCTCACTTTAACTTCTCTGAGATAAATGTCTTATTCACCACTTATTTATTTTTTGTGGTATATATACTAAACTTGGATATATCATATAATTAATATCATTATCATTATGTTATTAAATGTTTCAATTCATAATTATTACTTTTATGTGGCATACAATTTGACTGATTACAAGTGTTGATGGATTTCTTAACTCAATTTTCATTCATTGGGTTAAGATTATAATTCATTGATTATGTAATTATAAGATTATGTTTGAAATGAATTTTTATTACCTTATATTTTATTTTCACTTGTTTTATGGGGATTTATAATAGATACACATAATCTATTTATTTTATTAACTCTCACTTCAATGATATGATATTTTTAAGAGACTTTATTTTTTTTTAATTATAATTTTAATGGTTCCATTAAAACTCCATTTTTCTTCCATGTCCATGTTTTCAAAAAAAAATTCTAAAAATATTTTTACTATTCTCCTATTATTTTTTAAAGTCAGTTTTACTCGTGATTTACTTTTTTCAAAATGGTTTTGAAATGTATAATTTTTCAATTTTTAAAAGAAGTTTCTTTAAAAAAAATCGACAAAAATAGGTAAGGAATGTTTTTTAAAATATATTATGTGAGTTAAGTTTCCCACCATCATGAGTCCTTAATACTTTAAAGGTTACTATAAAAGTTTACATGGTTATTTTGAAAGAATAATTTCTTTTATAATTGAATAGTGTTTTAAAAATAAGTGATTTCAAAGTGAAAAAGTTTATTTTCCTCAAGGATTTTTCAATTTTATCATTTAAATTATTTTCATCTGTATCTATATACTTTGTTGAATCTTAGGATTCATTGAGTTTTATATCTTATGATACAATATTCTATATTTTATTAAATGGTTAATGATTAGTCCAACTAGAGCAGTTCTATTTTGATAACATTCACCATATTACTCTGGATGGTTTATGATTATGTTTACTGATTGGGAAAATTTATTTACATTTCATATGCTAGTTTCAATAAAAATGTATGTATTGATTATTTTTATCCCCTTTCATATGAGGAATGTAATGGACTTAGTAAGTGATGGTTGGGGCCAGCTATATCCCCTCGATACATCGGTATGTCTCATGAGACAAACAAGTTTGGGTATTAGCTTGTGTCTTGCCAGTTTAGGTATGGTGTCTCAGAATAGATTTAAAGTTATGTTTATGATGTTCAGAATTATGAATTCCCTCATTATGAGATTAGTTATGATTTCCAAGTGATTATTCGATTAGTACTGTATTCATGGTTATGTTTTCTACCTCATGTGATTATTTATAAGTTATTATTATATCAAATTTATTCCAACCATAGTATGATCAAGTTATTTATTAAATGGAATGTGATTCGTTTATTTACTTTTCCATACTTTTTAAGCTTATTTATGATAGTGTTAACTGCATGCATACCCTTACTGAGCATCTGAGATCACCCCTTTCTTATGTTTTATTTTTTCCAGGATGTTAAGAAGTTTATTATGATTAATATAAAGGGTTAAGCTAGGAGAATAATTTTGTACCCAAAATATTTTCTATGTTGTATTTTATATTTTCAATTGTAATGTAAGGTTCGGTCATGTATCTAGTTTTCTAAAACTAATAAATTTTTTGGTCCTTTTGGATTCGATTCCTTGTATATTATTCCAATGTAATAAAGTAACTACTGACTCAGGGATAATCGGATTAATTTATTTACAGTTGGTATTAAATTAATTTTATTAGAAACCTTAGGAACAATATCTTGGAAAATATAGATTAGAGAACAAAACCATATGAAGGAATTTGGAAATATTCCCAAAGTAACCAAACTTTTTATTTAGAGATAATTTATAACTAATTTTTTAGTTTATATTAATTAGTTTTGAGATTATACATTATGTTATGATTTTAATCTAATGTATGAAATTATTTAAAAGTTGATCCTAGCAAAAGAAATGGGAACTAAATCATTAAACATTATCCATTGAGAAATAATGATAGTTTCATGGATTTGATTTAGAAACTATTTTGAATGTAACTAGTCTCCAAAACATTCTCATCATATGAGGACATAGTATCATGTGTTAAAAAGATGGAACAATAATTCTATAAGTATTATGGCTTCTAAGGGAAGCAATAGAAGAAGAGGATGGTATGGGAAAATATTAATAAATGGAGGAAGGGAAATAAGTATTTTCCAACATTTTATAATTATGGAAGGAAACATATTGGTAAATGATTAAACGGAAAAGTATTTTTCTTCAAGTGTGAAGAAAAATACCACCATTCTCATGATTGTATTGTAAATAAATAATTTTATAATGGTCAATGCTTCAGTTATAGGGATATGGGGAACAATAAAAATAAATTCCCCAGTTGTTAAAGGAATATACCTCAGATGAATAAAAGGGTTCAACGTAAAGATTATATATTGATACAACTGAAGTAGAATAATTAATTTGATTATGTTTTTTATCCCATAAATATGTTGAAAATTTATTTTATTAATGATATTCTATAAGTAGTTAATGTTTTTACTATAGTACCATATCTTAAAGGATTTGAAAGCATGTATCGAATGGTACCAAGAAAAATGATTTAGTGGAAATTCGATCATGTTGTAAAATAAATGATTGAAGGAATGATAATCTTTAATAAGTTTTTGATACTGAGATAATGATTTTGGTATGAATATATTATTTATATGGATAATGTAAATTGGATAGTACTGACTACCTTGGAGATGACTAATTATTTGTTGAAAAAGTGGTTTATGCTACCATTTATGGAGTTGAAAAAATTTATGGATTTAAGTAACATATCCAATAATTTATTCTTTACTTAAGAAGTTTGTAAGAATGCATGTTTCTAATAAGGCTTTATGGTAATTCAGATTATTACCATGTTTCAATAGAAAACATGATGATGGTATTCACATGTTTGGTATGTGATGATTAATATATAATTCTTATTGTTTGAGAGATTAATGTTATATTAATTTTGGAAATTTAGTAACACTATATCTAAAGTTTTGAATCATGATATTTTAGAAGGTTTAAAAGGTTAACCATTTATAAAGAGTTTTAATTTTAACTATGGATGAGGTTTTAAGTATTAATGTGTATATACATATTTGATAACTTATTCCAACCATATTTGTTTGGAAAACAGTTTGAGATAGATAGAATGAATTTTCACTCTTATGGATCTTATGATCTATTAAAAGTGAATTTTAGTACTTCAGGAAAAAAATCATTTTTGGATATTCATTTCATGGATTAAGGGAAGACATTACTATGAACTTTTTCTCTATATTTCCAAAGACTTCAAGAAATAATGATGCAATATGGGAATAGAAAATGAAATGTATGAGATAACCTTTGATGTTAAAACATTTCTTTAATGTTGAATATATTAAGGTTATTTTTGGAATGTTGTAAGGATAATATTAATTTAGTTTTAGAAAAATTAAAACTCATAGGTCGTGCAACAACTATTTGTATCTCGCAAGGTCGTGAGGTTTAAACCCACAATCGAAGGGAGACAAGGGTGCATCGCCTATGACTGGCCTATGTGATGTCATGTTTAGTATAAAATAGTTTTATTTATTTAAATGATGTGATGTATAAATTATATGTTCATCTTAAGAACCCTATATAATTAAGATAAATAGAATATTTTGGAATTTTATTTGAAGAATAAAGGTTTAATTGTTTTTTGGAAAAAAATATGAGTTTGTGATGGTATTTTTTTAAAGGATGGAACTCTAACTTTATAGTAAGTATATTTTCTTATTTTATTACACTATTAAGTAGAATTATTCCAAAACCCTAGAAAAAGGATTTTGGAACAAAAATGTTACTCAATTAATTATTATAATGAGAAATCAATGGCCTTTTAACCCATCATAGATTTCTGTTTATTTATGGTAAACATTATAATTATCATGTTCTCTATTACTCTCCTTCATAAATTTATAGTTATATTTATTTTCCATGTCCATTTTTTTACTTCTTAATAATTTTCTATTATATGAAAACCACGTTTTTTGGTGACCTTCACATTTTCATTTCCCTCTTTTTTAGAGGATGTTTTAATAAAACATTTTATGATGTGCGATGTCCAAAAGGGTATTTTTAAATGTAAATTACATGATTGAAAACTAAAAATTCAAATTTATAGTATATAATTTATTGAAGTAGGGGATAATGTAACACCCTGATATTTTAAAAAAACACTATATTCGGTAGGGTACATTGTACAAAACACCAAGCTTAAAAATCAAAAATATTGTAATTCTAACATGACTGTTATAAACTAGACATTAAAGTATTAGGTTTAAATAATATTAACTATATTATAAAATAAATATTAAGTTCATATTCAATAAAAAATTAACTTTTCTTAAGAAATTAATATATAATTTCAATAAAATACATTTTATTCTTCAAATATATTTTTTTTAAAAGTGATTTTCATTACTATCTATGAGAAAAAAATATAAATAATTTTTGAGACCTTTATAAAGTGTATTTTACAAAATAAACATCATTTTTGAACTCATAATTTTAAAATTATCTTAGGGTAAGTTTTTGGTAATTTTCTAAAAAAGTTGACTTTTGGATAAAAAAGTGATAATATTATTTTTACAAAATACCATAACTCTAATGAAATAATTATTATATTATCATTATTAATAAATTATTAACCCTTATTATTGATCAATATTTACTTATGAAATGAAAAAATACATAATTTTAAACATTTATAAACTCATTATTTGTAAATTTTAAAACCAGGATTTAAACCTTGAAAACAAATGTCTTTATGAGTTATACACGTAACATATTTAGAATTTATTTTTACCACTTTTATGAACTTAATCAAGTAAAATGGATCCCATATTTGGTGTTAGGAGGTCCAAATTATGTTATAATTTTGTTTTCATTTTTAGGCATAAAACCTTTACCATGGTAAAAAAATATTTAGCGCAATATAGGTAAAATAATGTAGTGGCTTAAAGTTAAAAGGTAAAATTGTAAAATTCCCAAACACTACAAAATTAAAAGTGTATTTTATGTTTTTATATATAATAAAAATACTTTACAACTTTAATTATCAACAAAACTCTTTGGAATTATTGCCACCCAAATATGGTTGGCTTTAAATATAAAATAATCATTATTTAATCGCTTAAAACCACCACTCCTCAAGTATAAATATCACCCGTCACCATCCCTTTCTCCTAAAAATCTCTAAATCACTTCAAATATCTACCAAAACCAATACTCCACACTCTCAATATATCCAAGTGTTACTGGTCTCACCCAAATACTAATTCTAATTTTCTTAAGGGGTCCTTCAAGGAGGTGATATATAAGAGGTGACTTTATTAAACAAACTCTCTTAATTTATTTTATTATTATACCATATATTCACCTCCTTCATCCATAAAATAATAATAAATATAATATTATATATATAATTTAATTTTATATTGATAATAGAATATTTTATATCTAACCCTTTTCTCATATCATCATATTCAATGAAACGAAATCGTTGTCCAAATTATGGTCGTTAATCGTCTTCATGGATAATGATTTTATTGGTTTTCTATTTCCAGCTTCAAGGATTGTAATAAAATTATTATTATAGTTAAATTATATTTTAATATGTATATTATAACTTATTTCATATTCTTTAACTAATATGCATACATAATATTAAATAAAAGGAAACTAGTTTGCGATGGTCGGAAAAACTTTCAAAATACACTAAACTTTTATCATTAACATTTATCAAATGAATCATCATAATGTAAGAAATAAAAATTATATATGGGTACATTTAAAATTTTGGATGTGCATTAAAAAAATTAATTTCACTTCTGGGGTTTTATTTCCATTTAAAAATAATATCCATAATTATACACAAGTGATCTGACCACGAAACCATGAAACGAACGCACCCAAAACAATGAAAATAATGAAATATTATTAATGAATGGGTGGTAAGATATTATAAATGTATCATATAAGGATTTATAAATATGGAAATAGTTATTTAAGGAATTAATAAAATTATTTTAACCCTTATAAAATAGGATAAAGTACATAAAACTTAAGGTATTCGTCAGGTAAGGGATCCTCGTCTCAATTCTACTTTTGTGAGATATATGCATTATTCAATACTTATTTATTTATTTTTTGGTGTATATAGTGATTGTTGATATATAATAGAATTAAAATAATTATATTCATGGTATTAGATTTTTTATTTTATAATTATTACTTTTATTGGGTATACGATTCGACTGATTACAAGTGGTAAGTGATTTCTTAACTCGATTTCCATTCATTGGGTTAAACTTCTACTTCATTGTTTATGTCATGATACAATTTTTTGTGAACGAATTTTTATTAACTTATGTTTCATTTAAACTTTATTTTATGTTGATTTATATTGGATATGCATAATCAATTCATCTGATTAAATCTCTCATCAATGATATGATATTTTTAAGATCATTTCTTTTAAAAAAAGTTATATTTTTAAAATTTCCCTTAAAACTATATTTTTCTTCCATGTACATGGTTTATAAAATTATTTACAAAAATATTTTTCCAATTCTCATATTATTTTTTAAAGTAATTTTTAATCATTTTTTAATTTTTACAAAATGGTCTGAAAGGTATATTTTGTCTCTTTCTAAACAAGGTTTATTGATACTTTTCTGATAAAAACACAGAAGGAATGTTTTTTAACATATATGGAATGTACATATTTTTATATAATTATGATGAATTAATTATTTTAATATTCCTAATAATTTTTATATGTTTATTTTGAAATAAAATTTTATTTTAAAATTACATAGCATTTTAAAAATAACTGATTTATAAAGTGAAAAGCGGTATTTTCCTTAGGAATTTTTCAATGATCTCATTTTTAGTATTTTCATCTATGTCAACATAATATGTTTAATATTATTATTCATTTAGATTTATATCCTAAGATACCATCTTCCATATTTTATTAAATGTTTTATGATTAGTCTGATGGGGGATACACTGTTTTGATTCCATTCACCATATTACATTGGATGGTATTTGATTATGTTTACTTATTGGGGAAAGTTATTTACATTTTATATGATAGTTTAAATAAATATGTATTTATTGATTATGTTTAATAAATTTCATATTAGGAATCTATTAATCTTATTAAGTGATGGGAAGGGCCTGTTATAGCCCCTCAATGCATCGGTATGTATCATGACACAAACTTGTTTGGGTATTGGCTTATGTCTTACCTGTTTATGTATGGTGTCTTGGTAAAATACTTGAATATATGTTTCTAATTTCAGAATTATTTATTCCATCATTATGATATTATTTTTTTATTTCCATGTGATTATTTTTTTAGTGTAATATACATGGTTATATTTTTCAGTCCATGTGGTTATTTATAAGGAATTATTTGATCAAATTGTATTTCTTCCATATTATTCTCAAGTAATTGATTAAGTTGAATTTGTTTCATTTATTTACCTTTCAATATTTCTTTAAGTTTATTTATGATATCATTTGATGTATACATACCCTTACTGGGCATCTGACTTAACCCCTTTCTTATGTTTTATTTTTCAAAGAATTCTAATAAGTTTATTATGATTGATATACAAGGTTAAGATAGGAGAATATTGGTGTCTTAAAAGGATTTAGTATGTTATATCTTATATTTTCAATTATAATGATAGGTTAAAGAATGTATCTGGTTTTCCAAAACAATGAAATTGTTCAATCCTTTAGGATGTGATTCCTTATATATTATGATAATGTAATAAAGTAACCACCAAATCTAGGATACTAGGGTCGGGTCTTTACAAGGGAGGTATAAAATAATATATAAGTATAATATAAAATGAAAATATATTATATTAATGTCATTACACTAGTAAATAAAAGTTTTAAATATGATAAAATAAGTGTTCATATTTTTGTAAAAAAGATATGTTTAGTTTTATTTTATTTTATTTTAAAATAAAATTCATTAAAATAATATTTATTTTCATATAATGGGATTATAAATTAGTATTATGTATTATTATAATTATAAGATAATTTTATGAGACCATAATTAATTTTTCAAATGGTCATAAAATCAATCATAATATTAAAATTAATAGTTTTCAAATAAATGAGGATTTTATTCAAAAATTAAATTTATAAAATTTATAAACTAATTGTAATAAATTGGATTTAATTTTTAAGAATCTAAACAATTAAAATTGGTTATTTTGAATTTTTGGTATTTTTATAAAATATTTTGTTATTTGGTGAAAAGTGAAATACATTAAAATATTATATTTAACATTATAAGATAAATGCATGAATTTTTGAGTCATGTTTGGCGTAATAACCAATTATTTTTAACCCAAATACAAATTTAATATATATGGTCATAATAATCAGAAATATTGATATTCTTGAGCCAAAATAATAAACTAATGAATATAATATTCAAAAACACCTCTCTCCTACCCTTACGAATACCACCCCTCACAACCACTTCTCCTCACAACATAAGACCCTTTGAGCTTGAAAAAATTATACCCAATTATCATACCAATCCTCTCACCCACATTCTAGTGATACTGGTCTCCCCAAAATACCAATTCCAAGTCCCTTTAGTGTTTCAAGGATAAAACATTTAAGTGGTAATATTCTCAATTTACCACTTTAAACTTTATTTCTTCATCTACCTTCTCATCACCTCCCTCATCCAACAAGAAATAATGACTCCAGTATCATAAATATAATAAAATTTTATTTTTATAATTTAATTTCCATCTTTTATACTCCCTTTATTTTATTCTTATATAAATATGTTGTTTATAATATAAATGCACTACCACAAAACTAGGTTTTCTTACCACCACCCTTTAATAGTGCTAAAAAAAGTGCTGATAAAGGGGAACTTTTAACAGTGCTAAAAAAAGTGTTGTTAAAAATGACCATTTATCATCACTTTTTTAGCACTGATAAAGGCCCCCCTTTATCAGTGATTTTTTTAGCATTGTTAAAGGGTACCCCTTTATTAGAACTTTTTTTAGTAGTGTTGATAAAGAGGGGATTTTTCAGCACATTTCCTTGCGTTAATAAATTTTATATTTCAAAAAAAAATGAAAAACAATATATTGTTATATAAGTATATTTATATTGATATAAATATAATATATGTTTTTTAAATATGTTTTAGATAAGTATAAATATACTATTACATTTACTAGATAATAAATTTAGTGAAAATGGCTTTAAAATATTTTAAAAAATAATATTAATTAATAATTTGCGAATTATCATTGATTAATAATAATTTGATAACAATTTGAAGACACAAAAAATCAAAAAATAATAATAAAAGATCTAAAATAAGTTGAAAACGTAACTCAAACTTGAAACGGCCATAACTTTTGATTCGGGTGTCCGTTTGAGCTCTACTGTATATCAAATCAAATCCTGCGAAGAGATCTACGAGTAATTAATCCCAGAAGAACTTATGTCACATTTTTTCAAAGCCAAAAAAGGCCTACAAGGCCTCCGAAACTGAGTTTTTAGTCAGGATACCCCAATTTGTTAACATTCAAACTGATATAACTTATGATCTAGATGTCTGTTAGGCCTGTACCACATATCATATCGAATATTGTTTCATTTTATTTGATTTGACTAGTTGTGGAGTTGAAACGAGCTTCTGTATTAGAAGTTATGGTTGTTTTAACATTCTATATCTTTTTAAATACAGATATATATGTATTTACTCGTAAATATATATGTGTCTATGTGTGTGTATGTGTCTGTGTGTGTGTGTGTGTTGTGTATATGTATGTATGAATTTATTTATTTATTTATAAATACACATAAAAAACATATTTTATAAATTTATTTAAAACTAATCTTTTAAAATTATATATTAATATACAAATAAATATAGATATAAAAAATTATAACTAAATATATATATATATATATAAATATATATTAATATATGAATAAATATATATATACTAATATATGAATATATATATGTATTAATATAACTAAATATACTTAAATCAATATGAATCCATATTAATATATGAATAAATATAACTATATATATATATATTAATATATATTAATATATATATATATACTAATATATGAATAGATGTATATGTATTAATATAACTAAATATACTTATATTAATATGAATATATATTAATAAATGAATAAATATAACTATATATATATAAAAATAAATAGATATATCATTAAATAGAGAAAAAACGAAATGGCTTAGTGGTAAAGGTGCAGGCGCACAAGGGGGGAAGTCGTGAGTTCGAGTTCGGGTGAAAGCAAGGAGGTGCACGCGCGTGGGAGATGCATGAGAATGGAAGCGCTTAGGAGTGATAGGGGTTCCATCTAGTTCTGATAAAGGGGGGGTCAAGTACTATTAAAAGATCCCCCCGCATTATATAATTTTTTTATTTTTTTTTTATTTTATTTTTTTGACATTTATCAGTGCTTTGTAAAAGCGCTGATAAAAGACCCCTTTTATCAGCACTAAAAAAAGCGCTGATAAAGGACCCCTTTTATCGGTTATTTTTTTTTAGCACTGATAAAAGGGGTCTTTTATTAGTGATTTTTTTAGCACTGATAAAAGGGGCCTTTATCGGCATTTCTCTAGCACTGAGAAAAGCTATATTTGTAGTAGTGATGGTTTACCAAACCCCCATGAACAACGCTCTTCATTTTTCTACACCACCTTCAAGGGTGATTATAGATTCAATATTAAGTTTAAATGTGATTACATAAAGTATATTATGACTTGTATCAAGTTATTTAATGTTTTAATAGTCATTTAATTAAATAAAATGATTCTAGTTTATAATGATTGGTCAAATGGCCTAAATTAACTTACCATATAATGTTAGGATTTTATTGAAAAATCATCCCTTTGTAGAAACACATAAGTATATTTTGAACAACTTCAATTTATTTAAGTATAATAATACCATTTTTTCACTTATATAGTTGTATTCCCTTTTTAAAGGAACATAAATAATTATATAAAAGTGATCTTACCATGGAACCATGAAACGAACTCCCTCAAAAAAGAGAAATCACCCTATATATCAAAATGAAATGGTTGTAGATGAATGTAATATAATTATAATAAATAAAATATAGACGTAAAAGGTTATTAATTATTTAATTAATTAATTTTATTTTATTATTCATTTCATTAAGTGCAAGTGAATAATTAATTAGTAACATAAGGTAAGGGGTCTCGCTAAACCACACTATTTTCATTGGGGTATGCTTTATCTATATTACCTCAATTTATCACACTAATATTATTACTTGATTAATATTTTATATATATATATGTAATTCACAAATATAACTATCTTAATTCATCTTTCCTTGATGGGAATATACATGTTTCAAAAGGTTCCCTTCTCAATTTCTCTCAATAAACAAACCCAATTAAAGGTAACTTCACTATTTCTTACCCCATTAAAAGTACCACTCTATAAAAGGTTTAAACCACTAGTGTATAATAAAATTGATCATTTTTATTTCTAAACCCATTTTATTCCATTTTTGGTTTTATGGAAATTATTATTCCCTTGCCCTTTTTAAAGTCTAATTACACTTTTCCCTACAGCACCACTTAATAAGTACATTTACAAAGGGATTACTATAATTTTTTCAATATTTCAATTAACTTGGACACAATTTATCTTAAACTATTCTTAAATCCCTTTTAAGATACTACAAATGGATGTGGCTCTACATAGTTGTACTTAGGGGTGATAACCCCGAAAAGGGTTTATTAGGTATTAAATCAATCATTACCTAGTGAACCATAAAGAGGCCTTGTTTCACACCTTTTCTAAAACTCCTAGGAGAAATTCTTTCATAAAATATTTATGAACTATTATGAAGGACTTGAATTTATTGTTAGGTTAGAAAACCTGATAGGAAAAATTACAGTGGTTAACCTAGATTGAAGCCTAGATACCCAAAATTAGGATTTATATATAATTTATTCCTTTTATGTTCATATTTTCCCTTTTTATATGATATTTATATTAAGTAATTTCATCCCTTTTTTATTTTATTTAGTGGTAGTAAAAAGGAATAACTATTCTGATAACCAAGAAGATTGTAAATGTAATGATTTTACAAATGATATGCCTAATCTTATGGGAGTGGTATTTTGTAACTTCAGGGAATTAATAGCTCATATAAATCATGTTATGAATAATAACTTGTGTCTTGTGGATTTTTTTGGGACCAAGTTGGATGGAAAATGAATTAAGAAGAGTTTTCTTTGGAAGAGTGTTATCTTTTATTGTCAAAAGGATAAGTCAACTCACTTTATAAAAGTATTGAAAAATATTATAATTATTTTTTGACTTGTATTTTAAAATTTTCATAATTTGTTAGGATAACTTTTGATGCAAGATTTATTAAGTAAAGGGGGTGTAAATGTGTTTCCAATCATATTCAGTTTTGATTGGAAATAAATATGTTGTTGGAAGATATGGATTTTTCAATACTTTCCTTATAAATTTGATGATACTAAAATGATCTATAAAAGAATAAAAATCATGATATAATAAGTTCTTGATGAAATCATATGACTTTGAATCAGTGTGGTTGGATTTTTTGGAATTAGTTTTTTAAGGTGGCATCATTTACCAATGTTTGCCAGATTTTTGGGCCTCAAAATCGGAAGTTTCTTATTTTGGAAAAGGAATAATTTTTTAAAAGGAGTCTGTTAAGTGAATTACATAGATTGAGAATGAAATTTATCAGAATTCATAAGAGGTATGTGGAAGAGAGAAGGAAAATTTGCAAATTATGGATTCCATATAGCAGTGTTATACGGATAGTGAAGCACGGTACGCAGATGGTACATGGACCGTGTAAGAGAAACGGTTCACAGTAGGTCAATAGTTCATAGAGAAGGGTGTTGTTTTTGGAATCGATGTTGTGATTTAGGCTGCCATGAAGGAATAAAGGAGGTATGTGGACCATATATGGAAAAAGTTCACAAAAAATGGTTCACGATACAATTGTGGTTTGTAGAAGAATCTTAGTTTGCGATAAAGGTTGTACCATGTCTATGATTTGGGAGATTAGGATTAGGGATATTTTTTTATCTATTTTCTTATATAACAAGTGTTAATCCCTTCATTAAATAAGTGAGAGTGATTTTCATAAGATAACACCTTCTCTCTGATGAAGAATTTCACTAATTTCAAAAGAGTTCATGAGGGAGAATTTCGTGAATGGAATCAGTTTGTAGAGGAAAGATCCTGTGAAGGAAGAAGTTGTTTGTGGAAGAAGAAATAGTTCATAGATTAGGAAGAATTAGTCCATTATAGAAGTAATTGCATAGAAACTGAGGTGGTATATGATGGAAGTACAAGAAATTGTGAAGTGGAAGTGGAATGTGGAAGCGGTTTACGGAGGTAATATGTGGAGCATTAGTAGTACGCAGAGCAGAGACAGCTTGAGGAAGAATAGGTGGTTTGTGAAGCAGTCATGGTACCCGATGCAACTTAGTTCATAGAGGATACATGAAGTTCACGGAGGAAGTAGGATAGTTCATTAAGGACTCAAGAATGTTCCTACCAGATTTTGGGTAGCAAAAGAGAAGAATAATTTTAAAAGATCAAATTTGGGAAAGCTAATAAAGAAGCTCCAAAATGTTGATTTGCATCATTTTTTGCAAGAATAAGCACATGCACTATTGGATAGTTTTCAAAGTGCTATACAAGTGTAAGTAAACATAATAGAAAAATATATCACGGATTTACCCCCTCCCCCCATCAGTGATACTTGGATCTTTACTGGGTAACTTCAGATTTTTATCCTTCTCCTAATAAAGAGTAAGTTGCAGTAGATTCATTTTTGCAATAAAGGTATTCTAATTTTACAGTATCTTCCGATCCTCTCATCATAGAATAATGGATTAACTTCATTTAGAAGATATACTCTCCCCTATATTTCTTGAAACAAGATAATGTCATGATTGAAGTATATCATCTTGAAGGGGAAGCCGATCAGTAGTGGAAATAAATCAAGAACATGAAATAAAAATAGGAAATTGATTCCATGACTGGTGAGGATTTAGGAAAATATTTTTCAATAGATATATTTAGAAAACTCTCCATCTTAAAATGAATTGATATTTCCTTGTACTGAAGTAGAAGGAATACGAGTTTATCAGGTTATATAAAGAAAAATTCAAAAGGCTTGAATGGTACATCTTTTTCCTTTCCATCAACAACAAAAGTAATGTGGATCATTTCTTTAGTGGTTAAAATATGAGTCTACAAATATATTTAGTTACTCATATCTTTAATAGATTTTAAGAGGTTGTTTGTTGTGCCCTTAAGGTTGCGATGGATATTGGTGACTCTCAGTGGTCTTATAGTCCTAGAGATAAAAAGTATAAAATAGAGTTTAATTCAAAAGGAACAATAAATAAATCCCATTGAGGAAATAAAACACAACATCCACATGTCAAAAATGTGGAAATATTCATCATATAAACTATCTTAAGGAAATCAATATATGTTTAAAATGTGGAAAATAGGTACATTAGGCTAATCAATGATTAAGAGAGATGAATAAACCCACTAATTTGATGGAAGAAAAGATGGTTAAAATCAATACTAATCCAATATTATAGTGTTTCAACTATAAGTAACATGTGAACTATGTAAAACAATGTGTTAAGCCAAGGGTTTTTTGAGACAATCAATGAAAATAACCTCCAAGTCCTATAGATAAAGGAAGGGTATATGTGATCACTACTACATAGGTGGATCCTGAAAGAAATGTAGTGATAGGTACACTGATTATTCAATCAAGAAAAGAGAACATACTTTCTTATTATGGTCATATACATTCTTTTATATCTTGAAAGTTTCATAAAACTATTCAAAAACCACCTAAAAACATGGGATTTCAGCTATCTATGAGAAAATAAAACAAATTAATTATTGCATACCAAGTATATAACTCATCCATGGTCAATGTTTGTAGACTAAACCTCCTAGAAAATATTTTCCTGCCTCCTTTAGTGGATTTTGAAGCTATATTGGGCATGGATTTTTTGTCTTTATATAAATCCAAGATCAACTATTGAGAGAGTGATATCACTCTTCACAATATGAGTAATCCATTGATTTTATACAAGTGAAAGGAGGAGGTTAAATAACCTTTGGAATATTCATCTCTAGAGGGGATATTATTTCCTTAAAAAAAGAAAATATAGTCCAAATTATTGATAAAGATGAGAGAATCATAATAAAATATATTCCCACTATTATGGGTTATACTAATGTATTCTGTAAAGAATTTCCTAGTCTTCCTCCAGAGTGGGTGGCTCTAATCCTAATCAAAATTATATCTATATCTATACCCATATAAAGACTCTAAGTATAATGGACACCATTCAGTTGGAATAACTGAAGAATAAGTTAAATGACAATCCAGAAAAGGATTTTATATTCTCAACTACTTCATCATGGGGTTCATTAATCCTCTTCATTAAGAAGAATGATGGGTCAATGTTCCATTACATTGATTACAATGAACTTAAAAAAATTAAAATAAATAATAATTACCCATACAATGGATTGATTCCTTGTTTAATCAACTACATGTGACCCATTATTTTTCTATGGTGGACCTTTGGTCGAGATGTCATCAATTATAGGTGAATAGGGAAGACATTCCCAAGACTTCCATTATAATAATTGATGGACATTATGAGTTCATAGTGATGGCCTTCGGACTCACTAAGGATCTAGTAATATTTATGGACATAATGAATTGAGTCTTTAAATATTACCTTGACAAATATGTGATGGTATTCATAGATAACATTCTAACATGCTCCAAAATTAAGGAGGAGTATGAGGGTAATTTAAATACTATGTTAATGACTTTTAAAAAGAAAATATGTATGAAAATTATAGTAAATGTGAGTTATAGATGGAGTAAGTGTCATTCTTATGGAATTTTATCACTAGTAAAGGGATATCTATAGACCTTTATAAGATAAAGGAAATTAAGGAGTGTTCTAGACCAATATCAATAATATAGATCCATAGTTTCCTTATAATAGTAGAGTATTATCAATGATTTGTGAGAAACTTATTACGATTTTCGAAACCCATTAACCAAGATAACTCAGAAGGTAGTAAATTTTTTATAAACTAATGAATGTGAAGAGATATTCAAAGAATTAAAATAGAGTCTTATCACTGCACCAGTCCAAACACTTCCATTAATTGAGGGATTTTTCATTGTATATATTGATTCCTTAAAGAATGTATTAGGCTATATACTAATGTATAATGATAAAGTGATATCCTAAACCTCAAGGTAGTTAAAATTTCAGGAGTAGAACTACCCAACATATGATCTAGATTTTTATAAAGTTACCTTTAAAATGAAAATCGTGTGTATTTATCTCTTTATGGAGAAGTGTGAAATATATATGGAGCATAATATCCTCAAGTATATATTCACAAATAAAGAGATTCAGGTGCCCCATCAAATATGGTTAGCTTTGATTAAGGACTGGGATTCCTCAAAAGACTATTATCCTAGGAAAGAAAATAAAGTGGCAGATTATTTTAGTGGAAAAGTTTTATAACCTTATAAATAATGATAATTGAGAAGGATCCAATATTTTTAGACATTAAATGGGTGGAAATGGGTATCATAATGAAAGGAACATCATCAATCATTTATCAAATGATTTCTCAACAATCCCTTATAGAAAAGGTAATGTATTCTCAAAGAGATGATGTGGAAATTAATAAGAAGTTAGAAGCTATAAGAAAAAGGAAATCATCAGAGTTTAAAATTGATGAATAAGGATTTGTGTGATTTGTGTCATCACTATGTGTACCATCAAATACTAAGATAAAGAAGGATTTTTTTAATTATACACACAACACTACCTTATCTATTTACCCAAGGTACATGAATATGTATCAAGATCTTTGATATCACTATTAGTGGGATAATATAAAGAATTTTTCCACAAAATATGAATCGAAGTTCCTGGTATATCAGCAAGTGAAGGTTGAAAGCTAATAATCCAAGGGGATGATGAAACCATTTCTCATACCTACATGGAAATAGGAAAGCATCATCATGTACATTTCAATGGTATTTTGAAGATATCAAGAGTAAATAATTCTATATAAGTTATGGAGGAACTTCTTAAAAATACTTCTCATTTCATCGCTATTTGAGAGGACTTATCAATCAATTAACATGCAAGGATATACATCATATAAGTGGTAAGGATACATGGAACACTATTATCAATTGTATATGGTAAATATATTAGATTTAACATCAAGTTATATAAGATTATCCAACATGCTAAAAACACTAAGTTTAACTACAGTATGTATTATCATCCCCAAACTTATGGCCAATCTAAGTTAACTATCCAGACACTTTAGAAAATGTTGACTTAATGATAGATGGACTTCAAAGGAGGATGGTATCAACATCTTACTATGGTCAAGTTCTCATACAATCATAATTTTCACTCAATAATCCAAAGGGCTGCATATTAATCCCTTTATGGGAAGATATGTATAACAACTTTGTTTTGGGATGAAATTGGTGAAAAAAAGATGCTAAGTCATAAACTGGTTGAGGAAATGGTTTAAAATTTTAAGACCATTCAGTAGCACATCCGGGCTGCTCAAAGTCGATATAAGAGTTATGATGAAAAAACATTGATGAGACCTGGAGTTTGAGGTTGGAGATTAAGTATTCAACCACATATATCTGTGGAAAAGAGTCATGATATTTGGGAATAATGGAAATCTAATTACCATGTATGTTGGATCTTGTGAAATTATTGATCGCCTCGAAGCTATGGCCTATCAAATATAACTTCCACCAACCCTTTCTAAAGTACATAATGTATTCCATGTATCCCTTTAAAGGAAGTATATACCATATCCCTTTCATATAATAAATTAATAGGTGGTATAAATTTAAAATGATATCTCTTGTGAGGAGCAGTCGGTGTAGGTCTTGGACTATAGAGATAAAGTTCTATACAGTAAGATAAATCACCTAGTCAAATTACTATGGATAAACCATAAGTATGAATAGGTGTCATGGGAACTAAAGGAATCCATGAAGCATAAATACCCTCATATTTTTTCACCTTAGTGTTAAAAATGAAATTTTTAGGGTGATATTTCTTAAGGGGAAAGAATTTAATGACCTGGTTTTTTATTAATTCAATTTCCCTTCTAAATATATAAATATGTCATATTTAATAATATGATATTATATAGTACACAAACCACATGATAGAACAACAACATTTTATTACATTAATTTAAAAAATACTTTTAGATAATAAAAAAATCAATAATAATGTAAAATATTATAATGGGATAAAAAATATAAAATAAGATAACTAAAATATGAAAATATGGATCTACTCAATGAACCATAATAACTACACTCATGAATAACACTGTAGAAATAATAAAAAATATTATTAATATAATATTTATTTTTAAAATGAAAATAAATATATAACTTTGAGATAAAATATAAGCGAATAAATAATGAATGAAATGTGATTTATTTATAAGAAGTTGATATCCCATATGTCTATTACAAATCTGACCATCAGAATAGCAATATGGCCATTGGAATGGTAACTAGGCTATTGGAAAATTAATCTAACTATTATTAATAGTAAAAAAAGACATTAGAATAGTATAATCACCTATGTAAGTGTAAAATAATGTTAAGTTTTATTATAAAATGATAATATGATATGTTTATATCATGATAAAAGTAAATAAATATTTTAAAAATCAAAAAATATAAGTGTTTGTATTTTTATAAAACATATATTTTTCATTTTCATTTTTATTAAAAAATATAATGATTTAAAAGAGATTTTATTTTCATAAAATGGGTTTATAAATTATTATTATTATATTGAATTATAATGATAAGATATTTTTATGAGACTGTAAGTAATTTTTTAAATGGTCAGAAAATCAATCATAATATTGAAATTGATATTTTTCAAACAAATGATGATTTTATTTAAAATTTATAATTTTCATGTTTAAAAAAATATGTTTATAAATTGGATTTCATTTATGGAATCTAAACATTAAAAAATGGAAAGGGTGGATTTTTTATATTTTTCTATAATAGTTTAATTTTTGGTAAATAGTGATTAACGGTAAAATAAGGTATTAAAAATTATAAGCTAAATAAACAAAGTTTTTAGTCACAAATGATGTAATCACCCATTATTTAAAAATAATGTGCACCATTTACTTTATATTATCATAATAATCAATATTATTGATAGTCTTGAGACAAAATAACAAACTAATGAATCTAATATTCAAAAGTACCCCTCTCCTACCCTTATAAATACCACCCCTCATAACCCTTTATCCTCAAAACTTTTAAGCCTTGGAGTGACTCACTCGCACATGTCACTGAATTCATGCAGGCTGAGAACATATTAGAATTTATAGGCCCAAACTACACTTACTACTAAGGTATAGTAACGTGGCGGTGTGGAGTTGATCCCATGGGGACTAGTGGTAGGTCATAAACCAATAAAAAATCATTTTGAAGGATTGAAAATATATATATAGTTTCATCTAATCAAATTCCAACACACTTGAACAATTTTTTTTCCTAAATCAAAAAACTTCTGAACAGGGATTCGAAAAGAAGCAATTTTTAAAACAAGAATCATATATTACAACCAAGAAAATAAAACTAAGTGTAAGTATAAAATCTCATTCCACAAAAATCAATCATGTAGATAAAATCAATCATGCCTCATTGTTTATCTACTTGTCTAGATTCTTAATATTTTAATTAGAAATTTAAAAATTTCCCTCAAATTTTATATCCATTTTTCAGTTTACCTCACAATAAATTTTCTCTCATAAATCAGTGTAAAATGTGACTTGACTCATACTTATACCCTAAATACATGTTCCTAACCATAGTCTTGCATTGGTTCTATCATTTCAAATTCATAAAGATAAATACAGAATCAATCAAGAGCGACTCAGAAAAAAGGTTCAGATGACTCTGTGGTTGGGGAAATGTGGGTAGAAAGTGAAAATAAATCTCAAAAGGTGGGTAATCTCTAAATTATAATGAATGATAAATATGAATAGTGCAATGATGTGGCACTTTCAATATCCAAGTGTCCATACTCTAATAATCACAAAGTGTATTCACTAGTGTATCAAGAACGTATCAAAAATGGACCTTATTCCTTTATTTTTATTTTTATTTAATTTTTTTTCAAAACTCATGTTCATGCTAGATCGCACATCCATCCCCTAACCACATATGATCCATCATAGGATTCATCGGTCGGGAAATGATGGCTTTTGACCTTCATAATACACAACCAAAAAGTATTTTTCTTTCTCTTTATTTTTTTAAAGGAATAGGGTTACTATAAATTGATAAGAATAAACATAGATCACATCATATCATTCTTGTAAAAATGCAACAATAAATTTCCTAAATTATAATATCCCATGTCCACCAGCTGAAAATATTCCCACACTTATTCAAAGGATAATCATGTATAATACAAAGAGTATGGTAGTAAGGGATAATTGACTTGAAATAAATAAATCATAAATAGGTCATTCATGGAAAATACAGGATGAAGAAGGAAATATGTAAGGTGGGTGTTTGGAAAAAGTACCTCAACAATGATTGCCTCAATCATATTAAAATTTTATTTTTTCTTCCATAGACTTTATAATATATCAATGATAAATATGATAGGTTTACACACCTCGGGTTTCACTCAAGAAATATGATCAGAATAGAATATGAAATTATGGGATCATAATCCTCTCAGGAATAGGAGTATACACAAATAATAGTAATCAGTAAGGGTATAAAATCAAGTAATAAGTAAATCAAAATCAATTTAAAAAATCTTAAATTTTAATTAAATTACTAAACTCAGTAATAATTCTGAAAATATAACATGAGTAAAACATGGATTTAAAAAAATTCCAACCTAATATTTTCTTTTATGTAAATGGCTGTAATGAGTTTTCAGGTTTAATTCATTATTTCAATAGAAAATAACTCCTAGATAAAGGAAAATAAGAATTAATCAAAGCATATTGATAATGAATGTTAAGAAATACTCCCCCACACTTAAAATGAGATAGTTTTTTCACTGTCCTAGATAGTATTGTGGGATAGATATCATAGATATAGCATATAAAAAATGAAATTGAAGTTTTGAAATGGATTTTAGGGAATACAGAGATCCATGTATGTGTGTTTGTTCCAAAGGGAAACTTAGTCAATAATTAGTTTAAACTAGGATACCAACAAAATGTAATATAAAGATAAATCATGTACTAGATAAAAAATTAGTCTAATGGGTTTAAACATGATTAAAGCAGTGTAATGGGTAGGTGCACACAGTGAATAACATTGAAAAATATCTCAAATACATGCAGATATGTGGGTACAATTATTTTAAAATTGACCTATGAACAAAAATTCTATTAAAAATACTAAATAGAAGAATTAAAAGAAATAAGACAAATAAAATATGGGTTTCCTACCATAAATTGTTAAAAATAACATTGTCATCTAGATATATGGACAAAAGGAACAATCAAGTATCATCCATCTATTTAGAATTCCTCTATCACTTATAATAATTGGTGTCTATGTTATCAAGATTGTGTCAATCCTTGGTAGGGTTAATTACCTCTAAAGCATACCAACAATTAATCTAGTATGGTAAGAAAATCATATATGCTTGTTAGGGTGTGGATCACTATTCATCACGAATCTTTAGTGAAATATCCTCAACCTAGATCTCAACATCATCTATATGCAGAGTCATCCATAGTATGAGGGAATATATTGGTAGAATAGTCTCATCCATGACCATAGAAGAGGCATAATATCTAGAAATGGATAATTTAATATAGTTATGAAATTAAAATTAAGATAATAAATATTTATGAAAAACTGGATCTTATATATATAATAAGTGCAATGATACATCAATGTAAAATGAAAACAAGAATTACAAAAAGTGAACGTCCAGAAAGAGTAAAAAATATAGAAGGGGTACATGGGAAACTAAAGATAAGAAAAATTATTGAGCTACATGTCAAGATTCCAATCCCAAATAGAGGGTGGATACTGCTTCTCCCCCCCCCCCCCCCCGCATCTATATCAGATACGGATAAAGGGTATGGGGGATCAACTGCTATGATGGATGTATTGGTTTTGGAATCTATCTTTTTTGATTTTGTAGGTGAGGTATGGATCCTGAGAGTGGTCGAGGATCCGGCAGTAGGGTTGATGAATGGTGTCTCAATGGATGGTGAAGTGGATAGGCCCTTGTCTTATCAAGCCTACTCTTCTGATAACTCCTAATGGGCAGTAGGGTTTGTCAACTTCTATGGTAAGTTGGTCGGGGTTACAGAGGTGGGAGGAATGGATGAATATGAAGGGATGGAGGAGGCTGGTTGATGAGATTACGTGGTGGTTGGGGTAGTAAAGAGGGAAAACTCTACTGAGGGAATGCCGAGGTGGTGGGAAATATAGAGAATATTCTTCTGGATATAAATTTTCATATCCTAGAGATCTATTGGGTATGATGAGATAGGTGGTGGAATGTTAAAGGTATTGGTGGATGGTGAATGGAAATTAGTGTGGAAAGGGGTATGATGTGGGGAGGCTGGTCAAATCTATGGTGGTGGAGTATGGGGTGGGAGTGGGAGAATGATGCATAGAGGCTAGGGAGGCTAGAGAATCAGCAGCATGATGATCAATTTCCTCATTATCATCCTCTATATATGCTAGCACCCAACAGTGGATGTCACATTCCTTCATTAGAAGACCCATTTTGTGGGTCAGCAGAAGAGAGATGCAATCCATTGGACTAAGGGATGTAGTGGGTTTTTCTACCTCCAAGGTATCAATATTATAAGAAATATGAGTGATAAACGATCCAAACATCAATGTACCATGTGTCATATTCACTAAATTCCAATAATACTATCCAAAATTTCTCATCATGTTAATAGAGGGTCTACCCATGGATGATTCTAGAATAAGTACCTCGATCTGGTTGACCCTACTATGGGCATCACCACATTCCATCCAAGCATGGGTGAGGGCCCTATAAGAGATCGTGAGAGTTTCACCTTAGAGTGTTGTTCTCTTCATGGTGTAGGGGTCATAAACACTCTATAATTCTCTAGGGATCCCTAAATCCTCAAACTCTTTAGTATTAGGATGTAGAGTGGAAAATATTTTAGAGGAAACAAACTAACCTAAATAAATTTTTAGGATGAATGAAAAATCTCCCAAGATGAGATCCCATGGTCGTATTCCAAGTCTGAAGTAGAGGAATTCAATTCCCATCTCGAATGTGTCAAGGAACATGAGAAAGATCTCCCTGTATATCTCCTCCTTCACATGTGTGAAAGGGGTCAGGTGCAGACAGTCCATGAGATAAAGGACCTCATGGTGGATGTGGATGTGCTCCAGGACAGTGAGGTCCAATGTTTTTTTGGTCCTCAAAAACTTAGTCTATAAGTGGACTAGCCATACCTAGTGCTTGGGGTCCTAGAAATAAAGGAAAGGATGAATATGGGGATCGTATTAGCCCTGTGAATTTTCAGAAGAGGACTGGGAGTCTTCCAAAGCTGAAGAGGATACAGTGGAGAAAGTTAAAGATGAAGAAGATGGATCTTTGGGGGGTGATAAGGTGTGTTCCTCCACCGCTTAGGTGAAGGAGGGGTTTCCTTATGCTCGGGCGCGTGGTTGCCTAGTGGGGTGCACACGGTTTTTTTGTGTTCCATCTTGTGTATAGAAAAAGGGAAGGAGAAAATAATAGGAGATGGTGTCAAGGGAGCATGAAGAGGGAGGGCTGTGGTCATCCAAGGGAGCGGTGAGGAGGGGAGGGGTGCGTCATGCAGCAGAGTGAGCGATGGAGAGAGGGGGGTACACTATGAACCCTAACTTCATGATTTTTTATAAACCAAGTTTGAAACTTACACACCATGTATTAGATACACAGTGTGAAATTTTTTATTTTTCAAATTTTTAAATTGATTGAAATTTTCATGCCATTTACCTAATGCACGCCGTTTATTGTTGTATTTTTACCCCTTTTACATTAGGTCCTCTCAAAATTATTCTACCAACCTTCTAAAAAATACTAAAAACTAATCTATCTTATCCTAACCTAACTTGGGTTGGCTTCTAATTAGAACTTTATTAATTTTCTAGATCTATACACTTTCATAGTCAGACGACTATAACATTGAATTGATACCCCCTCATTAAACAGTTCTATAAAGAATATGGGGATAAATGAGGGATGAAAGTCTTTATCAGAGGTGCAGTGAAAATATCATTCTATTGAGTACTTAGTCCCTTGTAAATAGGATTCGGTACTTTATTGTCATCTTCACTTTCTACATGATTATATTTTTTATTATCATGATATATAGTTTCAAAATTTGTCGATACATTCATTTTATTGACGGCCTTCTCCATGTTAAACACAACATGATATTCACTAATTCATAAAAACAATCTCCCCATATTAACATCAATCATCACATTTCTAGTGGCAATAAATGGTCTTCCAAGGATGATGGGGGTTTCACCTCCCTCTTCTATATCTATAACTAAGAAATCAGTAGGGAAAACGCAATTTTCAACTCTAAATAGGATGTCCTCTAGCAATCCTCAAGGACACTTGATAGAATAGTTTGCAAGCTGGGGTGAAATATTTGTTGGTTTCAATTCACCAAGCCCCATATTCTTGTAAAAAATCATGTGCATTAGATTGATACTTTCACCTAGATCACATAATTTCTTCTCAAAATTACAAATCTCAATAGTGCATGGAATGGAAAGACTTTAGAGGTCTCACATTTTTTAGGCAATTTCCTTGGAACAATTACATAGTATTCTTCATTCAGAGGGACTATTCCTAGGTCATCAATTTTGTTTTTACTTGAGATAAATTCCTCAAATAATCGTATATAAGTAAGAACTTCTAAAATATCCTCTACAAAAAGGAAATTCATATGCAATTATTTGACCTTGTTCAGAAAGTTTTTAAATTTCACCTCCTATTTACCTTATTGCATTCATTCAAGAAAGGGGATTGGTGGATTTTATACTAGTGGTGACACATAGTCATCATCCTTTTGAGAATTTTTTTTAACTGGAGCTTCCTTGGATGGTTATACCTTTTGAGTTGTCCATTTTACAGCCTTATTATAATTTTTTACTGCTTTTTTCTCGCTTCCACATTGATTCTGAAAATCAAGAACATTTTCACTTTTAACTATTATTACTTTAGACTCATCCCTCTAATGAGCCTCAAAATTACTGGGATGAGTACACGGTAATAGGTCAGATATGGTCTTTAAAAATTTTCTCATTTGATGCTCCAAGTTGTGCAGTTCTTTATTATGGTTTTTCATTTATCTTTCATAGGTCGTAATACATTTGTCTTCTTTATAAATGAAGGTAGTGAGTAGGTTTTCAAGATTAGTCAAGAGTGGTTTTGATTATTGATGCAGTCTTAGTGGGGATTTTTGACATTTTTATTGTTGTGATGGTGGATATTTCTGAGCTCTAGGGAATGGTAGTTATAATTTATGTTGTGGTCGAGGAGATGGTCCTTGTGGTGGGTATCCATTTAGGCCTTGGTTTCTTTTTGGTATCAGTCCACTGCTCTGTTAAAAAAGTAACCTTGATTTTTCTATGGATAATCTAGCCTCTACTAGTAATTTTACTACTGTTAAAATTGTTTTGGTTATCAGTACTATTTTATATTACTGGGGTAGGATGGTGTGGTAGTGCAGTGGGTAAATAGAATGATTTTAGCTTCTTGGTAATCTCCTCAACTTGAGCAGCATAATAGGTAGTTTCTTCCACCTGATAAATTCTGTTTTTGAGTGATCCTATTTCAGTTTTCCATCGGTTTTTGTTGTGATAGAATTCATCTAAAATTCCCTATACAACTTCTAAAATCGTAAGTATGAGTTATCCATCAATAGTAGTGTATACTATAATGTGTGTAGCAGGCTGGATTCCTTGATAAAATGTATAAAGTTAAATCCATGCATCAAGTCCTTGGTGTGTGAACTATTGGGTTCGCTCAATGAATATTGACCAAGATTCCCACACTGATTATCTATCCACCGGGGAAAGGTTTTGAATTTCATTCTAGACCTTCCAAGTCTAAATTGGTGGGAAGTACTTGTTTAGGAACTTATTTACTAATTTTTTCTAAGTCATGATTGACTCAAGAGCTTAACTCTTTTGCCATTCCTTGGATCTATCACACATGGAGAATGGTAAGAATCTTAAAAAATGGTGTTTGATTAAACACCTTGGTTTCGAAAGGTATCACAAACCTAAAGAAAGATAGAGTTGTGTTTGTATGGATATTCAGTCTGAATCCCACTAAACTGCCCCATATTCTAGATCATGTGAGTGAGTATAGGTTTAATTTCAAATGTGTGTGTCTGAATTGGTTGGTACACAATGATGGTTATTACACCATTAATGGATGATAAACCATAGTCTATAATATTGTTCTTTTGCTGTGTTGGTCACTCACCTTGATTGGAAAGTGGCGCATAATGTCAGTCTTGAAGAGGTAGCATTGCAGTATTATTACGCTCTTCTATTGTGTATTGGTGGTGTGTAGAGATGTATATATCAATCTCGGGATCAAAGATAGGTTTTTCTTGTGTGTACAATATTATTGAAAGATTAAAGATAAACTTAAACTTGCATTATCCCTGAAGGAGAGAGATAAAGGGACATATAGAGTGGATGTAGGTGTGCCCGAAGGTAAAAAATTAAAAAGGAAAAAGGGTAAATAAAAGAAAAAGGTTGAGAGGGTGAGGTAATCTAGGTTTGATATAAATTTAATTGTTACTAGGAAACATCTTTCCCCAAAAATAGTGCCAAAATTTGACTTTCACTCATGCATCATTGAATTCATAGGATCTGAGATCATATTATAATTTAAAGGCCCAAACTACACTTACTACTAGGGAGTTATAAAATTGAAGTTCAGGGTTGATCCCATGAGGACTATTAGAAATTCATAAATTAATATAACAAAACCCTTAGAAGGATTCCTCCATCCATCCAAATATAAATTTTTATTTAAAAATCCACTTTAAGGGAAAGTGGAGAACCATTGTTCACAAAACAGAGACCACTATGTGCTGAAGGAGTCCAAAAAGTTATTGAACACAAGGCTAAGGTGATTCAAATCAGACACTCTATATAATTCCCAATGTAGAATACTAACCTAAATGTCTGGATTCTCCCTGATAAGGTCTTCAAGGTAAGAAATCATTCTTTCCATCATCTGAATAAATTCTTCAATGGTGATTTTTCCTTTGTTGAAACCTCGGTCAATGATTCGGTCTTGCTTTTCAATCAAAACTTGTTGCTCCTCATTGGCCTCAACCTGCACACACCTTTCATATATTCTTAAGATAACCTCATTTGAGGCATTGGGTCTAAGGACTTCTTCAATCATTTATTCCTTAGAATTAATAATGAGCTTCAAACACTCCCATACCTCTTCCATCACTCTTGGTTCTCCACTTGGATCACCACTTTCCCTGTGTTGTAGGCCATTGTTACCCTTACTGTCGCCTTTCTTGGCCAACCTGGTTTCCATTTGTTTAGGTAAGTGAGAATAGTCTTTGCGTCCCTTGGGTTTTTTCCCCGGGACCACAATGCATTTTCCGGAGTCAAGCTTCCCTTTGTTCCCTTTCTTCCTTCTTGGGTTGTGGGAACCTACATAGTCTAAACTGTCTAATGAGAGATGGTTGAGACCATCATCTCCTGAGTCATCATCCACGTGTGTCACTTCATATAGTTCCAGAATTTCATAGAAGTTTTTCAATGCCACCCCTAGGCCCTGTCTCAGCCTACTCAGAGAGTCCACCTTGCCTGAGTTAACCTCCATGATGTTCTTAATCTTCCCCTCTATCCCAAGCTTTGAGGATAAGGGAATGTTTCGGTCCAATTAACCCAATACACTAACCCTAACCTAGTTTCCTTGCCCTGGAGAGGATCCTGAGGCCATGATCAAACAAATCTGCCCCTACAATGATATTAGAGGAGTTCCAGCCTCCTTATGGAAGACCACCCTAGTCCCATTACTACATGGTGGACAATCTGAACCTATGGGCTGGATGTAACCGCGACCCATGAAATGAGTCAGCTAAATAGTATCCTCCCAGACCCGACCAAGGGTGCCCCCAGATCCTTGGCCCTTACTGACTAAGGTCGTATTCACCACCACTTCTGCATTCTCCTATTTCCCTTCAACAGAGCTTGCTGGAACCAGACTCAGTGCATCCACATCCATAGATGCCTTCAAACCCATACCCCCTACCTACACTATCTCCCTTGTCTTCTCTTACACCACTTGGATGATACCTAGATCCTTTCTCAAGCGGGCAAAGACAACCACGACCCACGGCCCTAACTCCTAAGGAATGCCCTTGACTGCTTTTGGAGACACCGTAGAGGGGAAGAGCATATGGTGAACCTCTGCTGCAAAACCATGTACCTCTTGGGGGTTTCCTTTCTGAACCACTGAGAGAATAGAATCTCCCCCTTTCGATGGATATAAAACCTTCGCTGAGGACTTCCCGTCCAGAGTCTCAACATCCAGCACATTTAGAGACAGCCTCCCATCCAACAAAACTTCAGTCGAGCGACCACGACGACAGACATGGGACAAATTCCCTAACCGATGACAGGAAGTGTAGAACTCAGACAACGATTCGAAAATCATAGGTTGTCTGCACCGAAATTCCTCCCCAGCCATGATCTAAACATAGTCGATAGTCGGTTTCGAAACATCTACCTCAACACAGATAAGTGGGGACATAGGATGATAGATTGACTCAGTTCATCTATCAGAGAACAAGTAGCAACCAATCATATTTCCAAGCATACGAAGAATAGTCGGGTCTTGAAAGGGGAGGGGGGGTTCAGGGAAACTGACCCAAATGGCTATCAACGGAGCATTACGATTCTTGTAGAAATCATAGGACCAGCGAGAGAGGTAGAAATGAGATACATTGCAGATGTGAGGGGATCTGGACCACATGAGTATTAAGTCTTACTCTGACAAAAATAGAACCATTATGTGTCACTTATCAAGAAGGCCCACCACCGCAGTATTTTTTATACCCCAAGAAGTGAAAATGAACCTGTCAAAATCGTCGACCGAAGGATGATGATGTCTGAAGTGAGCCACCAGGGTCAGATGCAGGCATGTTGAAGCTCCATTGAATTCCAAATATGAAAAAGGGAGGTTAGGTCATCTGCTATGGAGATCAAGAAATTTGGGGCTGAGATCAATATAAGGAAAAGGAGGAAAAGAATATGGGTTAGAGAAGGGGGAGAAGGAAGTCCGAGAGGTTGTGAAAGGAGGTCCGTCCTCCTCCAGCGGGGAAGGGACTAGGGTTGCAGCCATCGGAGTCCACCCCTATTATTAGAAGGATTCCTCACTTTCACTCTTGAAGTTTAGGTTTTAAATAAGACTAGGTAGTTAAGAGTTTTAATTCATATTAATAAAGAAGGTATCAGGGTCAATTCTAGGGCTCTGGAAAAAAATATAATCCTAGATTTAACTTGAAATGGTCTAATGTATTTGGCTATGTAAGAGTGAAAAATTCACCAATTGGTTTTGGTCAAACCAATTGGATCACCCAATGATACAATTATCCCATGGTCAAGGTATAGATAAAAAACTAAGTGAATTATACTTGGATTCTATGAAAACCCATCATAAGATAATGGTAATAGTCTTACTCAACTGCAATTATGTCAGGTTTGTTCAATCACATTTTAAATGGTCAAGGTTGTGAGAATGAATGTGATGAACAGTTATTATTAACCTAATTATTAGTCATAGGGTTACCAAGATTTAATCTAGATATTAATTAGTTTGGTAAACACCCCTACTCTCGACCCCTAACCCTAAATAGATTAGTCACACATGGTGGTGATGATTAAAATAAAGGAAATATTAATCATGTTGTACATATTTGAAAATAATTTGAACAAGAAACAATCTAGGATTAAATAATAAAGAATCAATATCAAGTAGTCGGAAAAATTTTAAATATAATAAAAATAGACTTTTCAGGATGAAATAATAAAGAACGAGCGATCCACAATCAAAACAATTAAGAAACAATCTAAAACTTACTAAAAACTAATAATGGGTGAAGAAATGTGTGTCTATTGATGAATAATGATAGGAAGTAATATAAATAAGTGTTAGAGAAGAAAGTGTGATTTCATAGACAAAGAATGAAAGAAAAAGGATTAATAAACTCACTTAGATTCAAGGAAATAATGAATGAAATGAAATATAACTAGTTTCAGATAAGAAGGAATGAAAATGGGAGAAGAAAATGAGAGAAAATAAAATGATGTATAAATTATCTACACATAGAGGAACTACAAAATATAAATAGGCCTGAAAAGTACATGAGATGAAATTCCTATATATCGGGTACTAGCTTAAATGATTTGGGCCCTGACATTGGCACGTCATGTAATCTGGTTGCACGCCATGTCATTAAAATCATAATTTCTCACTAAATAATCTACTTAAATCTTTACTAGGTGAGACTCTAATGTTTTCAAATCGTGTAATCTCCACATTTAATGTATGAGTTTCACTTTTTGTGGGATTATATATTTTTAAAGTTGCACATCATGTACTTGATTTACACGTTGTGTACTATCTTCGGGTCAAACATAATATTCATGGGTTGGTATATAGCCTTTCAAGAATGATATGAATAGAGTAAAAAAGTCATATATGTGATACACATCATCTAAATTCTATTTTTGTCACTTTTTCATCATTTATTCTATTAAATATAGAATTCATAAAACAAACCAAAACCTAGTGCATTATCGAATAAATCGTTAATAAATCCTAAACAGACTTATCCAAAATGTATATATAATTTTATCTAATCATAAATCTTACCAAATTTCTACACAATAATCTTACCAATCCACTCCTTTGCATATTAGTTATAATAGGCACACCAAAATACCAATTCCTAGTTCCATAAGGAGTTTTTCAAAGAGATGACATTTAAGAGGTAATATTCTCAATTTACCTATTTTAAATTAATTTATTCTTCTATATTCTCCTTGTCACCCTCATCAAACATAACATAATGAATTTGGTATAAAATTTATACTGTAATTTTATTTTTTTAATGGAATATCTATCTTTCACCCTCCTATAATTTTATTCTTAAATGAATATGTTTATCATAATATGGTCGGTTCACAATCCCCATAAACAACGCACTTTGTTTTTCTACACCACCTTTAAGGATGGTTATAGAAACAATACTATGGTTAAATATGATTATAATAAGTATATTATAACTTATTTAAAGTTCTTTAATGTTTTAATAGTCATTTAATTAAATAAAATTAATTGAGTTCATGATGGTCAGTAAAACAACCTAAATGAACTCACTATAAGACGTTAGCATTTTTACTAAAAGAATCATCCCTATGTAAGAACACATAAGGGTATTTGGGACCATTTAAATATATATAATTGCATGAATATAATTTTATTTCACTTCTATAGTTATAATCAAATTTTATAAGAAATTCAATAATTATACACATGTGATCTATCCATAGAACCATGGAATAAAATCCCTCAGAAAAGAGAACTTACTCTTTATATATCAATGAAATGGTTGTAAATGAATGTAATATAATTATAATAAAATCAAATATATATATATATGGAAAATTTTCTAAATTATGTAATTAATGAATTTAATTTAATTATTCTATACATTAAGTGAAAGTGCATAATGATTCTTGAACATATAGCCATAGGTCCCTCTAAACCACCCTATTTTCATTAGGTTATATATTTTAGATCTTACCTCACTTTATCACACTAAACTTCTTACTTACTTATTCAATATTATCTATATATTTCCTACACACACACACACATATATATATATATATATCTTAATTTATCTTTTCTTGATGGTTATATACATGTTTTAAAAGGTTCGCTTCTCAATTTATCTCAGTAAACTAACCCAATTAAAGGGAAATTCTATATTTCATATCCAATTACAATAACTAATACATAAAAGGGTTTAAACCACCCATGTCTTATAAAATTTATTATTTTATATTTTAACTACGTTTTAGTCTATTTATGGTTTTATTGAAATTATTATTACCTTGCCCGATTTGATTATTCGTTACCCATCTTCCTAAATCCCCACTTAATAGGTACATTTCCAGAGAGATTTATCTACTTTTTCAAGTATTCACTTCATTTAGACATAGTTTCTCATGAAATATTATTATGAATGTCCAATAATGCTTAAATATCTTCTTTCATGGTATCAATTATGATATGTCAAGTGGTTATGCTATATTACATGGTTATCCAACCCATTTTTTTCATGTGTAATACTTATCTTAATGCCTTATGTTTGATTTCCTTATATGGAAAAAATATTCATATACATGTTATGATGGGTGTTCCCAGATAGTTATCCAATTAATTGGGTAATTTTTGTGTCTCATGTGAAATTATTTATGGGAATAAGGAGTAAACCCAATCCCTTATGGGACTTTGTGCACCATGTGATGTTGTCTTAGTTGTTAGCCTTGACTTATGTTTATATCATGTTTTATATTGTTTCTGCATTACCATGTTTACATGATATTATTATTCCATATTATTTATTGTATTCTCCCATTTTATTTTTCATGTGCCTTATATTTTATGATATCATATTCTTCCTCTTGACTCTGTGTTATGCTTCATTATCATGTTTATTCCCGTAATAGGATTTTTAGCTCTCCTATTTTGTTTATGTATTGCCCAAGTTATCCTATGAAATTTTAGGATCTAAAAGGGAGTTAGGATCTCATTATGGAGATTATAATAAATTAAATTTATTTTTTATGTATTATGAACCTATTATTTCCAATACATTAGGTCTCACGATCATTGGGTTGTATTTATTGGATTTTTATGTAAAAAACATGTAATAATATATGTAAAAGGATTTTTTCACTATAAGAAATGTTCCAAATTTAAACCTTGATTATTATATAATTATATGTTTCAATAAAAAATTATTTTTCTATTAAATAATAGACATGAAGAAGGATATATTTAAAGAAGATTATAGCTCATCATTCTCTGTTCTTCCTAGAAATACAATGATGTATAACGATCTGGAGGAATATTTCTGATGGTATAATATGAAAATAGGTATTTAAAAGTATGTATCATGGTGATTGGTATGTAATTAAGTTAAGGATAAAGGATATAAGTCTCAAAGTATGTTATAACTATTACCCATACCAGATTGGAAATGGGAAAACATTATGAATATTACATTATTGGACTCCCCAAAATATCTAAAGGCTATAAAGCTATATAGGTTATAGTAAATAAACTTACTAAGTAATCATATTTAATTAACATCATAGAATATTTATCTCTTAATTTTATTATAAGGATATAAATTAAGGAAGTGGTAAGGTTTCATGGACTACCACGTTTTATTGTATCTAACCAAGATCATAGGTTTACCACTAAGTTCTAGAGAACTATTTAGCAATATCTGGATATATAGTTGTGTTTTGGTATTTCCTACCATCTCATTAAAATGTACAATATGATCAAACCATTCAAACCCTAGAGGATATGCTGAGATAATATTTTTTTGATTTCAAAGGTGTTTAGGATCATCACCTTCCTCTATCAAAGTTTTTTTACAACAATATATTTCACTAAAGCATTAAAATTGTGCATTATGAATCCCTGTATGGAAATAAATCCAAAACTACAACATTTTGAGGTAAATTTGAAGAAAAATATCTAGACTTGTGCTAGATGAGGAAACGATAAAGAAAGTTAGATCCATTCAACAGCACATCAAGGTAGCTTAGAGTTGATAGAAAAGTTATACTAACAATTGTCTATGAGATCTATAATTTGATATTGGTGAGAAGGTATTCCTATGAATTTTTCCATGGATGGATATTATCAAATTCATATAAAATGGAAAAAAAATCCATGGTATATCGTTCCCTTAGAGATTCTTGATTGATTAGGGACTATAGACTATCTCTTAGCACTTCCTCCAAACCTGTCTAAAGTTTATGATGTGTTCCATGTGTCTCTACTAAGAAATTAAATACTTTATAATTTATATGTAATGGAATAAAACGTTTTACCGCTATATCGTGATCTATTCTTTTAAAATAATTGGTATAAATTTTGGATCATAGCGATATATTGTTGTGGAACGAGACGACTCACCTTGTTAAAGTTCTCTAGAAGAATCAAAAATTAGAAGAAACTACATGGGAACCAGAGGATGTGATGAAACAGATATATACTTATTTTTTTGTATGGTAGTGATCGAATTTCAAGTTAAAAATTCATTTTAATTTCGTTATAATGTAGCACCCTAATATTTTTTATGTATTTCCTATGAAATAAGACTTTAAGTATTTGATAGTTTCCTTTACATGAAACCCCAATTCCAAATAAACCATGATATAGTCTACCTACATAACCTATAAATTAGATTGGAGGTTATTTATAGGATTAAAAAAATTATGATATATGTATATAATCCTAAATTTAAATGTATTGATTAATTCCTAATAAATACTCATTAAATTTTAAATGAATTCATTTAATGATTAAAAGACTTATTTTCATATAAATGTATTTTTCAACATGTCATGTATTATTATATAAAATAAGAATATATATCACAATTAAAAGCTATTTTGATTAACATTTTTGGTAATGTATGAATAAACATCTATATATTGGTTATCTAAATGTTATGAATGCACATTAAATCATTTAAAGGCCAAAACAGTTATTTTACATAAAATTGATTTTAAGTGTGAAATGTGTTTCTATCATAATAAATTAATTAAATAATTATTTATTAAAATTTTTAATGAAATATATAAATTATATATTAACTCATATATATTAAAATTAATTTTATATTTTTTTACAAATCAAGTGATGGAATTAAATTTTTTTTATGCTTAAAATGCATTTTTCAAAACATGAGTTTTCATTGCATTTTGTGCAATTATTTTAAAATTAATTTCCTATAATTATAGAAACTAAATTTTATAAAATTTATTCAATATTTGTAATAATCATTTCGGAATTTTTTAAAGAATTCACTTTCATTATTTTCATAATTGATGGAAAAAACGGTAAAAATTGGTTACCACGGTTAAGGTTATAACAGGTTTTTCGGGGGTTAAATCAAGAAATAAGGGTAATATTGGAAATAAACTTGTATAATTAAAATTTTATGATGATATTTAGACCATATATTCTCCTAAATATGAATCCTTGTACATTTTTTTCATTATACTTGATAAATCATTAATTATATTTAAATATTTTAAGTAATTCCAATTATGTCATACCTCTCACTTATAAAAGGAAACCACCTCTCTGCCATTATTAAAAAAATAAAGGATTATAAATGATAAAATAATTTCTCCAACACCTTTCTAGATTCCTTTAATTCATCATATATCCCTTGGTCTTCTCTTAAGAACAATCTTTCAAGTCTTAAAGTGTAATCCAAAGGAGGAATCTCAGAGAAGAGGTATAAATATTAACTGAGTTCTTTCAATTTTATTTCATCTTCCACCATCTCTAACCATATTATATACATAATAAAATGATTAATATAGTTTCATAAATATACTTAGATATTATTATAATGATTTTACAACCTTTTTAACTCTTTATCATCAACTGGGAAATGCAAGTATCGCTCATGCATATGTGTGGACTACCACCTCCATGTAGAGATATAATTAATTTTCCATCACTACCATACATGGATGTTTATAATGATATATTTTATAATTATATATGATATTTATGATATAATTATTATTACATAATCATAAAATAATATTTATATATCTTTCCTTCTTTTTGTTAGAAAATGAAAACAACGTCCATGCGTATGTACATGTTACCATCTACATGAATAATGTAATTCATTTTTTCATCCCTAAAATTTATATATAATTATAAATATATATATATATAATGAAAATAAGTTATATTTATATCACTATTATACTTTTTTATATTATGTAACCATGATAAAAGTACACATATCAGAACTTTTAAATTGACACTTTCATAAAAAAATGAAACAATTAACACACGCAAATGATGATTTTAATAAATAATTGTAAATAAATGGGATCTGAACTGTTATATGTGGAACATATATGGTATTAAAAGATTTTATATTTTTTTGGTATATAATTTTAATAAATTAAAAATTATTATACATTATTTTAGAGAGCTTATGAATAAATCTGTACTTGAGGTAAGAGTTTTTTTTACAATCTCATTTATATGAGGATTATTTATGCTTAAGATTATAATGATGAAAATATGTGATCTATATCTCAAAAATCCGATTTTTTTTATTATAATATGGATAATTATATATATTTCATCTTTTATCTTCATTTTTCTCTTCTTAATTACTCAAAAGTTTGAAATAATGTTTTTACGGAAAACTGACTTTGTTTTTTTATTCGCTCAGGGGTCTTTTTCTTCCATGACTGTGTTTTCCTTTAAAATATTTTCAATAATGTTTTTAATATTCTCATATTATTTTTTAAATTCATTATTAAATTTTTTTTAATTTGTATAAAAATAATTTAAAATAAATATTCTTGTCATTTTCTAGACATGGTACTTTTTAACAAAGGTGTAAACAGAATCTTTGTTTTAACGTACACTGCATGAATAGAATTTTCCACCATCATGACCACTCAATGATTTTAACATTACTTTATATGTTTCCATAGTTATTTTAAAAAGAAATTTTTTCCTTATTATTTTGGAATTTTTTAGATTTTAAATAAGATATTTTAAAATTAAAAGGGTATTTTCCTCAAGAAATGTTCTAGTTATGTTTTAAAGGAACTTTTCATCTATGATAATATGCTTTATGATACATGTGATTCACTAGGGAAATTTTTTTTTGATACCATAATTATTCTTTCTCAAGATGGTTTATGGTTATGATGATGAAATATTGATGAAACCCATTTTCTTTTACAGGGGTTATGTTATAATTGAATAATATATATTTTCATGATCTTCTAGAAAATATATGAATGGATTATAATTATTTGATAGGTGAGTATGTTATATAACTCCAATTTATTGGGAAAAGATTAATGTTTTATAATATCAAAGGGTACATGAGCGGTGATCCCAGTCCAAAAAAGATGAAGTACTAGAGGTTATCTAAATCCCCAAAAAAGGTTACATAGGAGGTTATCCTAAGCTCGAAGCAGGTACAAGGGCAGTTATACCAAGCCTAAACTGTGATGAAATTCTTGGTGGGTATCCTTGATATAATATTTTTATGATTATGATTATTCCACACATTGTTCTACTCTTTTATGAAATGATCATAGGCCAATGTTATGCTCTCATGACTCATGTTCTTTAGTTCTTTTATGATTCATTTCTTATGAATTACCAGGCATTATTCCACAAGTCGTGATTATAATTTATGAATTTATGGGTGTGGTTTTCAAGTGTTAATATCAAATTCCCATACCCTTATGCTCATGTTATTCTTAAATGATCATTGATATCTCCCTTTATTACCCTTATTGAGCATCTGATATCACCCATTATTATGATTCTTTTTCCCCTAGGATATGAAGAAAGGTATTAAATATGATTTGTCTAATAAGGGTTCCAATTGTGAAGCACATAGTGGGATACGATATGTTAATTTTATATACCAGTTTTTATGTATCCAAGTTTCTAAATACACTAAACCTTTAGAGTTCTATCATGGATTGTAATGATTGGTAATGAATATTCTTCAAATAAGATGTAATATTTATGTATGAAATGTTTGGGCCACATCAATGACAGTACCACCATTGTACACCTTACCATTTTTTATACTGTTATAATAAAGGATTTCATATCTAGAGGTTAAGGTGGTATTAATATTAAAATTATTTTAATAATAAAATATATTTTATCCGAATATTTTATTTTTGTTAAATATTCCATTTATAATTAAAATATAAATTACATATAGTTATAGGTATAATTTGATAAAATGGATTTAATATTTGGAATCAATATAATTAATTAGGTAAGTGGTAAAATTTATTAATTTCAAGTAAAATAGTAAAATATGGGGAAAATGTGGAAAGACGTTAACATATAGTAAATTTTAAATCATATAATGTAAGAATGAAACAAATATACCAAGTTCATTATCTTGGACTAATGTTTTCTATAACCACTATAGTGTAAAATTAATGGAAGTAATGGGGCATTATGGGTGTACTGGAGCACTTGAGATAATGGAATTAAAAAAAATTCAATAATTAATTCCATGCAATTTCACACACTAAAACTATAAATACCCACCCCCATATTCTCACTTCCACAAAGAATAATCTATAATTATATCCTCAAAGTTTTATCAAGGTGTCTCTCCCATATCTTTCTCATTAATCTTAAATAGTTTTATTGATTGGAAGGCCCGGTTCTAAGGTAAGAAGTTTAAGTAATGTAAAGGTTCATATTCCTACACCTTCCTTTCCATATTACAATTCATTTGATGAAATATTATTTAAATCCCCATTTTATATTATTCTATCATTATAATTTATTATATTATCATCCCATTGATTTAATTTTGTAGCACATTGAGTGTTTAAAAGATAAAAATCGTGTTTGATAGTTTGTATGACATGAAACACCATGACTATAAGAGAATATAACACCCCAATGATATATTATATATTTCTTTAAATTCAGTTTATTTTATATCTTATGGTGCACGCAACGCTGGATTTAGACGCATCACAATACTCTATTAAAATATTATTATTTAAAAATGACCATTATAACCAAGACTTTAAGATAAATGGTATGAATATTAATAAATAAATTATTAAAATTATATGGTTTATAAATGTAAAAAATATATTTAATGGTTATCTATTTATTATAAATAAAATAAGAACCATTTGAAATCAAAAGAAATGTTTTCTGAAAAACTTTTTTCTTCTAAAATGAGGTTTATTCGCATTTTGCGCACATAATTTAAGATTAATTTTCAATAATTTTATTAAATTAATTTATAAAAATAAAATTACTTTTTAAACATTCATTTAAAAACTATATTTGGGTTAATTTATTTTATTTTTCTAAAAATATTAATTTTTTGATAAATTGTGAAAATACTATTTTTTATTGAAAACAACCTTTTAATTTAAATTATTTTAAACGATGAATTATATTTAAAATTGGTTTTAAAGTAAAATTAGTTAAGTTACATTAAAATTTAACTAATTTAGTTAATTTTAATCAATTTTATATTGATATTGGATATTAAAACTTTCTATACTTATGAGAATTTTCTCTTTGAAAAACTGCTTTTTCATCGTGTATGTTCTTTAATTTTTAATTTGTTTTTTTAAATTATTTGAATTGAATATATAAGAATAGATTGAATATTTGTAATCAACATAATTTATAATATCTAATCATGTTAACTTAAGTTTTTACCATAATTAATAGTGAAAACAATAAAAATTAATTACCACAATTAAGGTAGAATTTGGTTTACCAGGGGTTAAACTAAGAAGATATGGGTTAAAATTACCTACGAACTTATCCAAAACCCATTTTATGGACATATTTAGACCACACAATCTCTAATTTTATATAAATACCTATTTTTTATTCTTTATTAAAGATAAGTATGTGGTTATCACTTTATCTTTTCAAGAATTTCATCTGTGTCATCTCCCCAACTTATAAAAGGTCACACCCTCTCCTCCCCTATTCAAACTTCCAAAACCATTTAGTTCGGCCAATAACTACCTCAATACATTAATTAATTCCATAAACACTTATTTAGTCATTATTTTTATTATTAATCCATCTTAATAAGGATATAGGTATAAACCTAGAGAGGATCTGTGAAGAATAGGTTAAATTCTTAGATGTGTATATTTGTTTTAGTTATTATTTCACCTCCTTCAAACCTTTATAAACTACGATAATATAATAACACTAGTATATCATATATACTAATATTTTATTATGTTAATTTCATAACCAATATATATATTCACTTTAATAAAATGGGAAACAAAACCCCCAATCATGTGTTTGTCGGACTACAACATGCAAACTGATATAATTCATTTTCCATCACCACCTTTCATGGATGGATATAATAATGGATTAAAAATATTTATATGATATTTATGAAATTATTATACTTTTTTAATTATTAAATCATATATACCTTCTTAATTTTCATTCGGTGATGGATACGATAATGTCGCTCATGTGTACGGTGGACTACCGCCACTCGTAGTGATGTGATTAATTTTTCACTTACACTTAACATAAATGGTATTGAGTTTAAAGTTAATGAATATATGTTATTTTTATTATATTACCATACTTATTTAAATATAATATCTTAAATAACTTCTTACCTTCCAATCCATTTGAAAACAATTATGTCGCTCGTGTGTACATGTGGACAATTTCCTTCACGCAGCGATGTTAAAAATTTTAATTTTATTTCAACATGGATTATAATAAGGATTTATTTGATTAATATAAATGATATATATGAAATAATTATTATTATGTAAATATTTATTAATATTTATTTTCCTTTCTTTTCACCCATCGAGAAAAATGGAAATAGCGTTCATGTGTGCGTATGGTTTACTGTCTCCTTGAATGGTGTAATCCATTTTCTATCTCTAAATTTAATAGATAACTATAAATATATATATATATATATATATATATAATGAATATATATGATATTAATATAATGTTTAAAATTATGAAGATTATGTAACCCTAAAAAAATTAAAATTTTCAAAATTAACAAACTAAAATATACATGAAAAACGAAGCAATTATGACTTAAAATAATGATTTTAACAAAGAATCATTAATAAATGAGTGATAAAATTCTATAAGTAAATAATATATAGTATGATATATATGATTATGGTTCTTTAATAGACATAAAATAAATTTATTATTATTATATAGGAGTTTCAGACACATAAAAAGAAAATCGAACCTGAGGTAAGGGTTTCTCATCTCACTTTTTACTTCTGTGAGACATATGTCATATTTACCACTTATCCCATTGTGTGGTGTATATAATAACCCTTTGATATGTTATATCACGAATCCACTTATATTCATCATATTTAATGTTTCATTTGATGATTATTTATTTTATGGGAATTATGATTCAGAAGTTACCAAAGTGGTAAGGGATTATTTCATAATCTCATCATTATTTGGTATTGTTTTGTTATGTCTCCCTTAGGGGAATTATTTGATATTTCAATCTTAAATCCAAACTTTTTTCTCTTAATATGGTTATTTATGAACTTTTTCAAGTAATATTACCATTTTCCACTCTTTGGTGCATAAAACAACTGAGAAAATGGTTTAATAAAATACAACGTTATTTCTCTCTTCGGACGAAAATCCCTTTTCATCAAAATCCAAGTTTTATAAAAAAGCTTTCAAAAATATTTTTAACCTTTTAAAAATGGTTTATTAATTAAATTTTTAACGATTTTAAATTTTTAAAAAATATTTTTAAGAGAATCTTCATTTCTTTTTCAAAACAAGGCACGTTTGGATTTTACAGAAAATGTGAAAGGAATCTTTATTTTAACATGTATGACATGAACAGAATTTTCCACCAACATGAACTCTCAATGTTTTAAAGAATATTTTAGATTATTTTAAAGATTATTTTCAAATAAAAGTATTTTAGAAATATTTTTTAAACTTTTTATCATAAAATATTTTCAAATTGAAAAGTTTACTTTCATAAAAAAAAATTAATGACATTTTTATGTTTTTTATAATCATCAATGACATAGACCCTTCATTTTACTTATTCTACACTAGTTATTTTTTGTACTTATAAAATCCTTGTTCTTTATTTGGATGGTTTATTATCAGTCTCACTAAGGATGTATAGTTTTCTTACCACTCACTATATTACTCTGGATGGTTTATAATTATGTTTATTTTATTAGGGTAAGTATTAACATTTCAAATGTTAGTTTTTTGATATTAATGTTTATATTTATTATGTTTCACCAATTTAATATGAGAAAAGTATTAGACTAAGTATGTTATGGGTGGTACCTTGTTATAGATATCCCCTTGATGCATCGATGTGTCTCATGAGAAAAACTAGTTGGTCAAATTAGAAGGTTTTCTACCTACATATTAAAACTATCTTGTAAAATTTGTTGATAGTTTTAGATGTCAAGAATTATGTATTCTCCCATTATGAGATAATTTATTTCTATGTGATAATTCAATTACATAGAATATACATATATATGTTTCAAGCTTATGTGACTATTTTTATGGATTTATTTGTTTATCATTTATTTATCCCATATTGTGCCCAGTGTATTGATTAAATGACATATGTTTCAGTTATTTACTTTTCCATATTGATTGTGCTTATTTATTTATGATAGCTTCTGATGTACACTTACCTTTACTGAGCATCTAATATCTCCAATTTCTTATGTTTTATTTTCCCTAGGATAATAAGAAGTATTTTTTTATTGATATGAAGGGACACACTATAAGGAATAATGGTGTTCTCAAATAAAACACTTTCCGTATTTTATATTTCCAATTGTAATGTGAATTTCAAGTATGTATCTAGTTTACCAAGACTAAAAAATTATCTGGTCCCATGGAATGTGATTCCTTGTATCTTATGTCAATGTAATAAATAAAACACGATCTCTAAGTTACTAGAGTCGAGGTCATTATAGTTTTTCAGGAAATATTATTCATTTACTCTTATTCACTTTTCCTAAGCTTTTACCATATCAAAGTAAATAATTCTTAATCCTCTTTTTGACTTCCAAATAAAATATTTTTATATAAAATTATTTTTAGAAATTTCTTTTAATACTTCCATGAATTTCTTTATTATATATTATTATCATACCCTTAAAATATATCCATGAGGATCCATTTATTCACTCTTCTTATACCATTTTATAATGTTATACCATGTAAAAGTAAAATATTCTTATTAATTTCTCCTTAATTTAATTTTTTTCATTTTATTATAAAACATTTTAAACCTTAATTTCCTATAATTATAAGTATTTAATATTTTATATTGGAATAAATTTTATTTATTATAAATTATATATATATATATTAGGTTATTGGGGGTGAAATTATATCAAACACACACTCCTCGCACACAGGTCGAAAAGGAAGGCTATATCCCCTCACCACTCCCAAGGGGATAGCCCACCCATGAGACCTTATTTATTTTAAATGTATGGACTGAAGGCCCAGTAGACATGAAGCCCATTACATATACCAAAATCCCATTTTACTAGCCCAAATACCATGTACAGTGTCATTCCTATATCATCCTTCATGTTTCATGCCTTACATCACTACCTGCCTACGTCATATCTACATCACCACCAGCCCTCAGCATGCCTGCAACATCGCCAACCCATGTAATGCCTATATCACCACATTCCTTATTCATTATTGCATCACCACATTCATCATAAATCCCGCCAACGGTCTTTCCATGATTCGAACCCTAGGTTTTTTTATGCAGGATTGTGGGGTTTACCATTGAGGCACTATCCCACCTATTTATCAATGTTATATCACACATTTATTCTCATTATTACCTTATCATAATCAATTACTATACTGAAATGGTATAATGAACCAAACTTCATTACCCAAGTTCTCATACATCCAAGATTCTTTTAAAATGAAATATTTTTGAAGTAATTGATCCATCACTACCGTTTTCTTGAATTAATATTAATTATTTATGATTTTAATTTTTCTATGAATACATCCCCATTTTATATTATTATAAGAAAAATTGTAATCATAATAGTCTTTTTTATGACCTTGTAAAGTAATTTTTATGACATGTAGTTATAAATGTTAATTCAATGGAAGTGAGGGGGTTACTCAGTCTTCATTTCTTTCAATAGAAAGATTATATATCTTATAAATTCTACCACAAGGCCTTAATAGAATTATATTCTTGGAATCTCTTTCTATAGTGATATATATAAAAGTCACCTTGAAAATACATTCATATAACTCTTTGAAAATCATGATATAGAGGTTACCACTAAAATAAAATCTCTATTGTGATTACCATTTACTCTAATTTTATAATTGAAATAAATTTACAAATAAATTTTTACCATACTTTTAATGGTTATTTTCTAGATTAAAAACCAAAAATATAGAATTCTTGGTTGATATTGAATGTGGAAATAAATTGTAATTTTTTTGTAACTATATTCTCATGAATGTAAGTATTTTAAGTAATTAAATGTGTAATATTCATTTTATCAAATTGTTGGACCCAATTAAATATCCCTCAAACACAATGGGTAATGTTTCATATCTAGAGATACTATGTGTATCTTATGATTATGATATCATTGTATTTATAGGTATCCTTGTCATTAGAACTTTTAAAATATCATGGTATTAGTGGGTAACCTTGTAGTTTGAGTGGTTGGATGATGCAGCGATGGTGGTGATACCCAAGATATGGATGTCATATGATGTGGGACCTGCCACAGTACTAGAGGAGGGCTTGTAGAATATTGATGTGGGGGTATCTCTTATAATTCCTAGTATTTAGATTAGGACTCATGATTTCCATCCAATAATGGGTGAACGAGTGTCAAATATCTCTTTGTTCAAGCTTGTTGAAGCCATTAATATTCTTGATCACTCACTAGTGGAAAGGATCAATCATCTTTAGCCATTAGTAAAATATTTTGACTAGCATGTTAATTTATAATGTGGTCTAAGACATCATGCAGTGGTAGGACTCTTGGATGTTAGACATATGATTATACAACTTTTATATGACACATATTTTCATTTGGTTAGGTCTCATATCATCATATTGATGTGATTTGTCATATTGAAGTTCTCATTTTTTTCAAGGTATAAGTATCCTATGATGTCCATTGTCTTGGTTAATTTTACCCAACTCCCATTTTCATTCCAAAATCCTTTGATTATGAAGTTATTAGGTAAATTTTTGGGGTTTCATACTTATTATGATTTCTTTGCTCATTTTTTACAACACTCGATTTCCTCTCACATATGTGATAATGTAGATATCTCTAATATTAATGAGAGTTAACTTGTATTTTCATCTTCGGAGAGCATCAGTATAGATAACCCATCATTGATGAAAATAATATTGGGTAATAAATCAATTACTTTATTAAATGGATTTATTTAGAAAAACTCCATACGATCCCTGCTTTAGGTGACCTCTAAGGAGATAATTATAAAGTGTCAACATTTTTACCTGAGGATTGTGTGGAGTTTCTATATCTAAAGGATTCATAATCCCAAACCACCTTATTATTAGAGGATAATTGTGTTTATTTTTTTGGTAATTCTGAACCTAAAATAACCTCACAAACAAATGGTTCAACTTTTGATAGTGAAAATAAATCATGGCAAAGTGTTGTTCTCATATCTATTATGAAGGTAAATACTACGAGTGATGGTGATAATATGTTGTCATAGGTTTCTGGTGAAGTAGTTTTCTTGGTGGATAGATTTATAAGATATGGTACTATTTCTATCAGTTCAAATTTTACATAGGAAGATACATGAAAGAAATAAGGTGATGTTAATGATTGTATTATATCAAGGTTTAACCCTTGTATTTATATTTTATAGCAATCCTTCAAGGATGGTGATTCTATTAACACACAAGTGTTTGGGGATGAATGGGATCTTCCTATGTGTATGGTAATAAATGGTGTTACTCTACTAATACTAAGTGAGATAATGCATCTAAGTTCTAACTTAGACAGATGATAAGTGAACCTATCTATGAATATTATTCTTCACAACCAAATAAACTACCATAGTAAAATCATAAGGGATAAAATATAAAAAATGACAATGAAGTTTAGATTATAGTTAATTATTGGAATAAAAATATTCATGTAATAGGAATCTCCCTAGATGACTTGAATGTAGGATCAAAAAAAGTCATCTAAAGATTGATTTGATGGTTTTTCTTGATTAAATTTAGAGCAGGAGGACTTATTTAAGGATTCAACTAAACCAGAGGAAGATATCAAAGCATATGAGTTCTTCATATCATGCTCAGGTAATTGGAAAAGGTAATTTCTTCCTTATATGGTTTCTCATTATCCTCTAGGAAGAAATTAAGATATCATAAGTATTAATCCAACCTTCCTAATTTGATAATGATCAAATAATATTATAAAATTATTGTGGTCAATGGAATGGTCTTAAAGGAGTTTTTAATAGGATCAAATGTTCTTGAGTTGGTGAATAATCAATGAATAACTAATTCAAATGTAGATAATATGTAAATCTATGAGGAATTAGGCCAACTATCTAGCCCCAGGGGTAAGGGATTGAGTGAATAGAATTACAGGGACTTCATCTTTCTCAATATTTTCTTGGAAAATCTGAATTTTTTCTATAAAAATTTTGGTATGAATTCCCCTAAATAACTAAAAAGAGATCGAAACATATTCATGGAACTGAAACTAGAAGAGGAAATAAAATAAAAGAATGAAATTCCTCATTGGGGGATCAATGATAAAGTAAATAAATGTTTTGAATCGCACCTATATGTTACTATTTTTTCTTTGATAAATGATATATCCATGGATGGATATTTCAAAATTATAGACTATATAGTTTTTATGATTGAATAGAAACTTTGGAGTATACCCAATCCTGATTTGAAAGATAAAACTTAAAAATATCAGAGTGTCGCTTATGTTACATATAATTTTCAGCTGTTGTAATGGTTTATAAGTATATAAAACATCAATATTTATTAAAGTAGTTTATGCTCAATATCATACAAGTCATGCAACATAGAGCTTAAATGAATAATGAAATAATATTATTTTAAATATGACCATTATAAACTAACTATTAAATTGGTGGGTATGAATAGTATTAACTATATTATGAAATATATATATAAATTTCAAACATAATATAAATTTATTGATAAATTCTTAGTAAATAATAAATCAGTTTTTAGTAAATTAATTTTATTTATCAAAAATAGGTTTTATTCAAAAATGATTTTTATTGATTTTTATAATTAATTTATAGTGATTTTAAAAAAATGATAAAATTATTTTCATTTTTGAAATAATTATATAAAATTTAACTTTTTGTGAACATTTTTATTTTTTAGAAAATTTATATTTTTGATTGAATAGTGAAAAATACTGATTTCTGTAAAACAATCATTCCTTTTCAAAAAATTAAGTAATTTAAAAGTCATATTATTATTTAAATTTATTTTCTAGTATCATGAGTATTATTTAGTTATATTAAATCCAATTACTCACATTTGAATCATCTTTATATTGTATTTTTGTATAAGTCTATTTTTGGGTTTAAAAACAGGTTTTTGTCTAAAAAATATTTCAAAATGAATAATGTTTCCCCATTTTAATTAATTAAAAAACCATAATGAGGAATTATTTTAATTATATTTATATATTATATATAAATAAATATTTATTTAAATTAATACAATGATTTTTATTAGTCATAGAGTTAATATAAAATCATCTTATGATTGAGAAATACATTTTATGAAAGACTGTTTTTTCATCACGTCTGGATTTTTCATTTAAATTAACTTCTAAAACTTTTAGTAATTTAATTGGTAAAATGGATTCCATATTTTTAATCAAAATAATTTATATTATCTAATAAGTTTAACTATATTATTTACCATTATGAAAAGTGAAAACAGAAAAAATCTTTTATTGTGGATAAGATGAAAATGAGTTTACAAGAGGTTAAACAAAAAGATAGAGGTTAAATTGAAAAAACCACTTATCTCAATTATATTAACTAGAAATATTTTTATCTTATCTCATATAAGTCTTTATTATAGTCTATTTTCATTACTTGTATTATGTTAAAAATGTCAGTACACCTTTTTTTCAAAAATTCCATCTATGTCCTCTCCCCCACTTATAAAAGGAAACCCCCTATCATCTTCTATTCAAATATTAAAATACCTTTGTATCATTAAATACCTACCCAAATACCTTCTTAATTTATGTTCTATAGGGGACACTATAATTCCACTCTTTTGTACGGAGGACTACCACCTCGCAAAGTGATGTGATTCATCTCTCACTAATGCTTTACATCAATGGTAATAAGGATAATGTTAATTAATATATGTTATATATATGAAATAATTATGATATTAAATATATATTTATCATTATAAAAAGATAATATATCATTTTATTTCTTACCTTTCCCCTCACTGAAAAATGATAATTTCGTTCGTGCATACGTGTGGACTACCGCTTCCACGCGGTGATGTGATTCTTTTTTCATAATCACATCACATGGATGATATATATATATATATGAGTATATTTAATGAAATAATATGGTATATATAATATTATATTCAGTATATAATGATAAAATATTACTTACATTATTTTCATAATGATTGTTGAAAAATGGAAACGATGCTCATTCATAAGTACGCCCAACTGTCTCCATGATCATAATGTAGTTCATTTTTCAAAACCATTATTCATAGATGATTTTAAAAGTATAATTTATTTATAAAAAATCATAATTATGTCATGATTATTATTCTGGATATTATGAAATAATGACCAATTTGACCTTGGTCAACACACCAAATCCATTTTGAAAAAATGAATCGAACGTTCTCAAAACACATGACATGAACTTAACTAATTAAGTATTTAAATATATAATTAAAATAATTAAAATAAATGATTTAAGTATAAGTTATTAAACCTAGAAAATTTTCTTAATAAATAAAATAATTTATATAATCTTATTATACAGAAGTTAAAGGACATACATGGAAATTCTGGACTCGACGTAAGGGACTTCATCTCAATTTTCATTTATTGAGTCATATTGTAATGTTATGAACCTAATTTATTTTATATGTGTTATATGTTACCAATTTTTCATATAATATATTGAAACATTCATACATAATGGTATTTTATGTTAAAATTTGAATTATTTCATCTAATGAAATTTTAATTGATAGTTACCAAGTGGTAAATAATTTTATAACTTAATTTCTTTTCATTGGGTTATATTACTTCTTCATTTCCTTTGATATTCTAAGATTATGTGCATAATTAATTTTGAATATCTTATGCTATATTTTAAAAATATTTATGTCTATTTAAATTTGAAACATATAACCTATTCATTTTTTAATACTCACTTAAGCATTATGATCATTGTAAGGGTTGCTCATCATATATTGTCTATTTTTGGGAATATAATATGTGATACACTTATATTATTTTATAATTTGTATCTATTGTACCATGTAAATGTTGTATAATGAAACTCATTATTTTTATGATATTTAAAGTATAATTTTATGTTATTCTATAATGGGGCTTACGATTGAATATTTTCTAAAGTAGAAAAGGTTTTATGTAATAATATCTTTTATTTTGGGATTATTTCTGTTCAAGGTTATTTTGGAGGAAATCATATCCTTTTATTTTCTAAAACCACATATATTTGTTTATCCTCTAGTTATGAATTTGGTTCATATTTTTAATTTTTATTTCTTCTCTTATTTATTGAACAAATATCCCGAAATTTTTTTTAAGTTATACCAAACTTGTATATTTATTTTATATTGGGAATATTTCTCTTCCATATCAATATTCTCTAATATATTTTCAAAAGTGTGATTTTCTAAACATAAATAATGTTATAAATAAATTTTTTATGATATTTGACCTTATTTTAAAAAAACTAAAAAGGAAATTTATTAATGTTTTAAAAATTGTTCACTTTGACTCCCTTTACAAAAAATTTGAAAAGAGTATTTATTTTTTAAAATTTACTACATGAATAGATTTTTCCACCATCATGAAAAATAAATGCTTTAAATATTCCATTTTATGTTTCAAAGGTAATTTTAAAATAAAATTATTTATTTAATTTTTTAAATAGTGTTATATTTTATATAAGTTTTTTCAAAATATAAAGCATATTTTCCTCAAGAAATATTCCAAGTGATATTTTAAAATTGTTTTCCATCTAAAATGACATCATTTGATGTTTGTAAGAACTTAGTTATTCTTTAAGGTATAGATACTTTGCTACTATAAAATTATAGTTTAAATGTTTAAATATGGCCTAAGATGAATACCCTTGGAGTTCATGGAGGTATTGGGGGTTTCTAGGGATGGTTCGAAGCCTGAAACACACGTTTTGGGGTGAAATAAACCAGGTGCATTGTTAGTTCAAAGCGTGTGTGGCATGCCACATGGTTAGATAAAATTGTACATTGATGGATAGTGATCATGGTAAGGATACATGGTTAGACCAAACCATGCAATTTGGGGCACACAACCATATATCTATGTCTATAATTTTCATAGTGGAGTTTTGCACAATTTGTGCACAATTAGTCAAATAATACAGACAAACCGTACGATGTGCCCTTCCCCATAGCTAAGCATACATTATTGGGTCACGTTTTGTCTAAACAATGCAACCAAACCGTGAAACCTTATAATTTGATATATTTTACTATTTTACCCCCACATAAACCTTATATCAAACCTAGTTTTCTTTTTATCTTATGCACCAAAAATCCAAACCCCGAGAGCTCCCTTGGTTGACTAAACTAGTAATAGCTACTGACTATCCATCCAAACTCTAATTCAAGTGTCACTAATCTCTTTGGATCTACATTAGTGATTACTCTATTCCTTTTTATCCATTATTCTTTATTGTTGGTATCGGATTCACTATTTATGTGAAAGCTAATTTTCCCTATTATTAGGTTCTTCATCTATTCATTAATTTTCTCCCGATCTAAGTCAAATCAGGAGATGATAATGTAAAATCAATACACTACAGGCATATGGTAGTCGGTCTCATTCCTTTCATTTAAAGTTGAGTGGTTATATATATTTCACTGTGTAGTGTTCCCAATTCTTGGAGCATCTCCTTTTAAATGAGTTTTAATCCTTGAATTAAATTTTAAGGCATGGCCTATATAATTAAAGAGGATCACCAATGGATGGTTATAGGTTAAATGCCTCGTAAATTTAACCACCCATTTGGGTGTTTTGATTAATAAAAATGACCATTTGATATCATATGATATTGGAACCTTTAAGGTGTTCCCTTTACTCCTTTTCATGGGATGTCAATATTGAATTGTCAATTGCTGAATTTAAATGTTAATTGATGTGTGATTTGAATTTTGATATCAATTTTTAATTGATTAATTTAAGAGAAGGGATGGAATCACCATGACCCTTGTCCCTTGCTATGCAATTTCTTATTTAATCTTGAGTTTCTCTTTTTGATGAAATTCACATGTGAGTAGTTTAAATCCAATTCTTTTAAGCTTAAACAATGCTTTTAGCCACCTTTTGAGGTGAGGTTTGAGTTGAATGTTCTTGGTGATAACCTCATAATGTTTTAATGAAATTGAATAAATGGTATTGAATGATATTGATTTCTTATTCCTTGGGTGACACAAGTATTAAATGATTAATTCCTTGGATGGAATCAATTGGATTTTACCATGCTTATTCCTAAGTAATACTTAGACTCATTAGTGAACTACCAAGGATGGACTTAGTGGAATGGTTGTCATATGTCGAGTGATACATGGATTCATATGAAAATTCCCTGGTTGGACTCAAAAAGGGTATTGATAATTATGTCATGGGTGATACTTGGGCTCCCTTAGTGGACTGTCAAGGATGGACTCAAGTGGAAGAGATGTTATATCAAACCTAGAGTGATAACTGGTTTCTTGATAGGTTCTCCATGGATGGGATTTTAGGGTGTTGGTGTATATAATACCTAGAGAGATACCTAGATTCCAATTTAGGAATGTTAGGGATGGTCTTAGGTTCTAAATTGGTTTATTAATGAAATTATTTATATGACATGTCTACCAATCCAAAGCACAAGATTGGATTCAGTCCTTATATTTCACTTTATGGATGGTCTATTTTAGAATCCTTTGATCATGCTGTCATGAGGATCATTGGCCATTCTATCAGGTCTTGAGACTTACTACTTAAATTAGATTGAATGGTTAAATGAAGTTGATTATAATGACACGGGCCAAACTATTAATTTGGAGAATTGACTCTTAAATGAAATTGATTAAATTTAATTGGTTATAAATGATAACCTAGACTTTATAGGATGTTTAATTTTAGTAATTCCTTTTCATATTGTATTACTACCTGAACACTATTATAATATATAACTATTCACTCACTATATGGAACGAACCTTGGTTGGATTCCTATTAGGATTATTTCTCACACCCTATTTGGTCCACCTTTGGGTACCCAAAAAACTATATGATTTCAGGTATGGATAAGGGAAAGTACCCTATTATAGGTTCTTGATGATTTCTTGGGAGTTGTGGAGCATGGGACTGAGCTGAGGCTCGTGATGCCAGTTGGGATATTTTTGTCCTTTTATAATTTTGTTCCATATATTGTACACCGACTATGTATAAAATTTTTGTATGATTATTAGAGACATATGACATGTATTATCATCATCATTGTATGTGAGAATCCTTTTGATATTGTTATCAATTTCTGTTAAGTATCTATTTTCTATATGATTTACAAATTTCTCTATTTGACATCTATTGTTATTTTGTGGTGTTACACTCTGGTAAGAGGGAATATTATCCCCACAGATACACCCTAGTCCCTCATTTCAAGTTAGAATCCTCTGAAGTTTGCGTAAATATGTTTGAGGCCATGTGGTCAACTGCACTTGAGGAACCATTCAGTGGCATCCAGGTCTGGGACGTTATAAAGTGGTATTAGAGGATTTCTTTTCTAGATTATGATTTGAAGACAATATAAATGGATATAAAAGAAATGGAGTTTTGTAATGAGTTTTTCCTAATCATAGATAACCCACATATAGGAAAAAATATTAATTTCCTAAAATTAAATTTCCCTTTTCTAGATTTTGACTATTTCAATTGATTAGATTCCATCATTGGGTGGTGCACTTGAATTGTGATGTTATTATTTATATGATTTGGGGTTCTATTTTGTTGCAACCTGATGAGATGAGGGTGTTCCATCTCATGAATAATATAGGAACTTATTAGATTTCACATTCCATGCATTATGTTATGTCGTTTAGGATGTATTACCTATTGCATTCTATTGTGATAGGTTTCGTTATATATATACCTGTTTTTGTGATAGGTATTTTGGAATGTGTTATGGTACAAATTATGTGGACACCATAATTTGGTTCCTGAGGAGAATGGGCCCTTATGGATCAAAATTTGGCAGACCATTGATTTAACCTTTTAAAATTAATTGAGATATAAATGTGAAATAAATGATATAATGGGAAATGAATGTGGGAATAAAATGGAAATTGAAATGATTATTCAAGATAACTTAAACCATACACGACCTTAGTAGTGGGTTATAGGTAGTATATTTTTCCTATATATGATCTGTATGATGCCTAGACCTAAACCATGGAGTGGGCAGAGGGGTGTGTTCTTATATAATAAGGCATGTACCTGTCCTATTTGTTATATCTGAGTTTATGAGATGTGAACATTGATAATGATCTTGAACTGAGATGTGTATTTGGCATTGTAGAGGTATTCCACCACAACGTCCTCTAGTCATACGCCAGGAGGGTGATGATGACCACAATATAGAGGTGGGGGTCCATAGGATACAAGGGGATCCTCTAGTTGTGCCAATTGTGACACCAATATTATTACCATACATAAGTGATGAGGAACAATTCCGTGAGGGATTATTACGCTTTATGAAAACCATTCAGGGAGCATCGTGACCTACCCTAACTATTGAATAGTTGACGCGTGAGTTACAATAGTAGCATATGACAATGTTTCTCGGGGATGGAGGACCATAGTAAGTTGGTTCATATCTAGAGTCCATTCTATCTATCTTTGAGCATCATCAGATGCCTCCTAAGAGGAGGGTAAACTTCTCTACATATATGCTTTGGGATTCTGCCAAGAGATGGTAGGATGTTATAACTCAGATTGAATGTTATCGGGAGATGTCTGTGATGGATTTTTATGTTGCCCTCTATGATTACTTATAGCTCAATAAATTGAGGGCCAATATAGCCTGGTATTTCTTGCACCTAGATCAGGGTGTGCTATCAGTTATGGACTACTTGGCCCATTTTACAGATCTCCAATGCTTCACACCTATTCTAATGGGTGATGATCTATCTAAAGCTAAGTGATTTGAGGACATTATTAGGTGTGACATTTGATTAAAGTTGAATGTATTTTCACTAACTACCAGTTATAAATTAGTTAATTAGGTGATTATCATAGAGTGTAACCTAAGATATGTTGGGGGTGATCTAGAGAAGTTTGACATCTAGATCTGGTATTGAATCAACCGGTAGTATAAAGAATAAACAGGAGCATACATGTGGTGACATTAGTAACCATATCACATAATTAAGTAGTCAGGTGACATGATACCAATGTGGTAGGCTAGGAAATACAATGCCACAGTGTACAAGGGACCTAGTCGAGTGTTAATCCTTTGGAAAGACGTGTTATCTATAGTTCATCTATAGAAATTTTCCTCTAGAAGAAAGTGAGAGAGGATCTTCACCGACTCCACATTTAGGAGCGGGGTCAGTATCTTCTCATCAGGCATGAAGCTGGAGTAAATTTGGAAAATCAAACTGAGTTGGACGTTGTGGTTGTGGTATTCAAACCCCAATTTTTCAGCAGCAGCAAAGTGGATCATCTCAGTGTATCTAGGTAGTATCATAGGGTCATGGTTTAGGTTAGATATACACAATGCAATCGACCCTTGAGGAGAAGGGTCTTAGACATTCTATTGTCAGATGTACCATTCTCGTATCCTTTACATTAGATACTCCATTTTTTGATACAGGGTCTTCTCATAGCTTTATATATGTTCTCGTTGTGGATATCCCTGGGCTCAGTTTTCAGTTTTATGATGGTGTTATGATTCTTGATACTACGTTGGGGTTTATAACATAGGTTTTACGTTAGTTTTAAGAGTTACTCATTGAGATTGGTGTGTGCCACTTCATATGGGACCCCTTTTTCCTTGAGATGAAATGTTTTAATATCTTTCCTATTATGGACTCGTTGGTTACCTTTTATGATTTCATTGATTTCTATCATCGTATGGTGACTTTCATATCACCATAGGGAGGTGGGTTTATTAAAAATGGTGAATGGGATGTCTAGGAGAGCCAAGTGGGACCCAATCATCATTGGATGGGTGGGATGATAGCTCAAATTGAGAGTTTATATTTCGATGATCATGAAACACTTCAGGAATATTTTCCTCTAATGGTTGATTATTTCAGGTATGATTTCCTGGAAGAATATTTGGGTTTACCTTCAGTGAGAGAGGTAGAGTTCTATGTCAATATAGTTACAAGATTTTCATCAGTATCCATTCCTTTTTATAGTATGGCTACTACTATGGTGAAATAGATCAAGAGAAAGATAGAGGATTTAGAGGAAAAGGTTTTTATCCAACCTAGTACTTATCCATGGGTTTCACTGGTCCTTTTTTCAAAAAAGGTGGATGGTACACTCAGGATATGTGTGCACTACCATAAATTAAACCAAATGATAGTTAAGAACCAATATCCTCTTATGTGGATAGATGATCTCATCGATCATCTCTAAGGATCTAGAGTTTTCTCAAAGATTGATTTGAGATCTAGTTATCATCAGGTATGTGTTAGACCATCAGACATACCTCGCACAGCATTTTGTAGGAGATATAGACTATATGAGTATTTGGTTATATTGTTTGGTATCACAAATGCACCAGTAGTATTCATGACACTGATAAAATAAGTTTTTCATCCTTATCTTGATTAATTTGTGGTGGTTTTAAAGGATGAAATATTGGTGTATTATCACAATCGACATGACGATTCCAAACATCTTGAGCTCATATTGAATAGCCTGATGGAGAATCAATTATATTCTAAGATCATAAAGTTCCACTTCTAGATGGATAAGATTCACTTATTGGATCCCATTATCTCAGATACAGGAGTTCAATTGACCCAAAGAAGGTGAGATATGTGGTTTCCTGATATCACCCCAAGAACATTTTTTAGGTTTGGAGTTTCTTAGGGATATTTGGTTATTAAAGGTATTTCATACATGACTTATCTTTCCTATAAGTGTTGCTAATGGGATTGACTAAGAAGGTGTGAAGTTTTTATGGTCAAATTACTGTGAGATATCCTTTCAGGAGATGAAAGGGAGATTGAATTCAGCACTGATACTAATTTTGATAGAGTCAGGAAGGAATTACATTAATTACTACGATTCATCAGGTATAGGTATTGGAGAAGTTCTTATATAGGTGGATCGATTCATAGAATACGGGTCTCGATATTTGAGTCCACAAGAGAGGAATTACCCAATGCTCGATCTTGAGTTAGTTGTAGTTGTTCATGCATTTCATTGTTGGAGATATTACTTGGAGAGCGTTTTTTGGTATACACAAACCACAAAAACCTCAAGTACAAATTTAAATAGTGTGAACTGAACCTGAGATAGAGAAGGTGTATTGAATACCTATATTTTTTCAAATTAGAACTTAACTACATTCCTGTTAAAGGCAATGTAGTGACTGATGCACTAAGCATGAGAACTTAGATATAGGTAGTGCAGTAGGCGAGTAACGAGTGGTAACTTATGGATTTGTTCTCTGAGATAAACTTGGAAGATCTGGATAGTTAGGGGAAATTGTATTAATCATCCTTAGTTGTGACCTCTACCCTACTGGATTGAATGAGGATAATTAAGTTATTAGAATCTAAGTTCCTAGTCCTATGGGAGAGTGTGGTAGGTGAGGACCCTCCTTTTGGTTGGGCCATAATCAATGATGACATTTTTTTGTTCATGGTCACATATGGGTTTCTTCAGACATGCGTAGGGACCTGATGTGATATTTTCAAGCTTCATCTTGGGAAGTGCGCCCCAAAGTCACCAAGATATATCCGGATTTAAACCTCTAGTACTGTTGATCAGGTATGAAAAGAGATGTAGTTGGTCTTGTCATAAGATGTTACACTTGTCACTAGGTGAAGGTGAAACACCAGGGACCAGCTAAACTTTTACGGCAGTTACCCATTCCCGAGTGTAAATGGAATGATGTAGCGATGGATTTTATTATGGGTTTATCGAGGTTTCCTCAAGGTAATGATGTCATAAGGGTTGTTATTGATAGACTCTAAAAGATTTCACATTTATTTTCAATAAAAGAAACCTTTATTGTGGATGATCATGAAAGGTTGTATATCTGTGAGATAGTATAAATTATGGGGTCCTGCATACTATCATTTTAGATAGGGATGTCTAGTTTACATAATGGTTTTGGTATGGGCTACAGAGTGCATTAGGTATATAGGTGATTCTAATCACAACATACCACCCTGAGAGAGATTTCCAGTTAGAGCGTACGATTTAGATTCTTGGGGACACACTAAAAGCATGCATCCAATATTTTAGGGGATCTTGGGATAGGAATATACCCCTAATGTATTTCTCCTATGATAATAACTTTTTGGATACTATATAGATGGTTACTTAGGAGGATTTGTAAAGTAGGCCATGCCGATCACCACTGTGTATGTTAGAGGCAGGAGAGGCAACTAAACTTGGACCTCGTCTTGCTATGGGGACCATAGAGAATGTGTATTTGATTCAAAGACAAATGGATAATGTGAATTATCATCAGAAATCATATTCCAATTACCAAAAACAACCACTGGAGTTCGAAGTTGAGGATCAGGTCTTATTTCATGTCTCACTGAGTCTCGGACACTAGAGGATCAGGAGACAGGGTAATCTTTCACCATTATATATCAGGTTGTTCGATATTCTGGAGAGAGTCAGGTTGGTATCCTATCAATTTCAGTTACATCATAAGTATTGGTCCATACATGATGTCTTCCATGTTTCTTAGCTCCGATGCAATTATTCAAACTCGTCTCATGCCTTTCAGCATGAGGAGGTTGAGTTAGATGTATATGTGTCCTTTAAGGAGAATCCTATATGTTTCTGAGGTTATTTAGTTCATCTAGAATGGGAGATATGGTAGTACGGGTGAGTATGGGATGAGACCTGGGAGTGGTAGGCTGACGTATGATTGCAGTGGTCTGAGTTTCTCTCAGAAAATCTTGACATCCCTTAAGAGAGAAATTCGAGGACAAATTGCTTTAAGGGGGAAGTTTGTAAGAACCTAGTTCTTATTTGAGGTATGCATTCTTTATTTTCCATCAAATTTCAGTTTAAATTTTTAAATATGTCCTAATATGAATTACCTTTGAGTTCATGGAGGTATCAGGGGTGTTTGGGGCTAGTTTGAAGCCCAAAACCCATGTTTTGAGGTAAAATAATCTTGGAGCAATGTTAGTTCAAACCATAAGGGGTATGCCACACAGTTAGATAAAAATATGTGAGTCCAGATAGTGAGGATGAAAAGGCTACATGGTTAGACCAAACCATGTGATTTGGGGCACACAGCCATGCGGTCATGTCTACAATTTTGATAGTGGATTTTTTCACAGTTTATACATAGTTAGTCAAAATTTGCAGAAATATCATGTGATGTTCCCTTCCCTAAAACTAAGTGTGCACAATTGGAAAATATTTTTTCCAAACCATGAATCCAAACCATGCAACCCTATAAATTTGGATATTTTACCATTTTACCCCCACTTGAACCTTATATCAAACCTGGTTATGCACAAAAAATCCAAACCTTGAGAGCTCCCTTGATCAAATAAAATAGTAATTTTTTCTATATCTCCATCCAATATTTGATTCAAGAATCACTCATCTCATTGAATCTGCATCAGTGGGTACTTGATTCAGTTTTATACATTATTTATTATTCTTGGTATCAGTTATTCTATTTAGGTGCAAGATAATTTTCTATTTTATTAAGTTCTTTATTCGGTCATTGATTTGATCTAAATCTAAGTAAAATTATGAGTTGTTACTAGATGAGTTATCCACTAATGACCTAAAGTATGTGGTCTTGGGCCTTTTTTTAACATCAAGTGTTTATATATATTCCATTGTTATGCATAGCCAATTCTCAGAGTGTCGCCCTTTAAATTAGTTTTAGTCCTTGAATTAAAATATTAGGAATGGCCTATGTAATTAAAGAGGCCCATCAATGGATGGTTATAGGTTGAATACCTTTAAAATTGAACCACAACTTTGGGTGTTTTGTTTAATAAAAAGAACCATTTGATGGAATATGAAATTGGACCCTTTGAGGTGTACCCTTTACCCCTTGTCATGGGATTTCAATAACGAATTACCAATTGATGAATTGAAATGTGAATAGATGTGTAATTTGAATTTTGATATCAATTTTTAATTGATTAATTAAGGAAATGTGATGAAATTACAATGAACCTTGTCCCTTTCTATGAAATTTATTGTTTAAGCTTGAGTTTTCCTTCTTAATGAAATGCTCACGTGAGTAGTTTAGAACCAATCCTTCTTATCTTGGCCAATTCTTTTATCCACCTTTTGTGGGGAGGTTTGAATTCAAAGTTCTTAGGGATGATCTCAACATGTTTTAATGAAATTGAAAAAATGGTTTTGAATGACATTGATTTCTTATTTCTTGGGTGACACAACAATTCAATGAAAAATACCCTGGATGAACTCAATTGGCTTTTACTATGCTTTTTAACGAGTGATACTTGGAATCCTTAGTAGACTACCAAGGAAGGACTCAGAGGCTTAACTATAATATGTCAAGTGATACATAGATTCATATGATAATTCCATGGATGGACTCAAAAAGTGAATTGATCATTATGCCATGGGTGATACTTGGGTTCCTTTAATGGGCCGCCAAGGATAGACTCAAGTGGTAGAGATGTTATACCACCCATAGAGTGATACCTAGGTTCTTGAGAGGTTTATAGGATGGGATTACTGGTTGTTGGTTTATATTATACCTAGAGTGAAACTCAGATTCCAAATTAGGAATGCTACGGTTGGGATCAAGTTCTAAATTGATTAATTAATGAAATAGTTTATATGATGCATCTTCCATGCCAAAGCAAAAGCTTGGATTTGGTATTTGTATTGCATTTTATGGATGGTATGTTTTGTTATACTTTGATCATGTTATCATAGGTAATATTAGGCATTATGCTAAGTTTCTATACTTATTACTTAAATGAGATTGAATGGATAAATTAATTTGATTATAATGACATATGCCTAACTGTTAATTCAAAGACTTACCTCTTTAATGAAATTGATTAAATGGAATTATTAATAAATGAGAACTTGGAATTTATAGGATGTTTACTTTTAGTACTTCCTTTTCATATTGTATTACTTCCTTTACACTATTGTTATTTATATAATCACTGATTGGATGGCACATACCTTGGGTGGTTGCCTACTGGGATTATTTCTCACACCTTGTTTGAGCCACCTTTGGGTACCCAGAAAGACTATATGGTTATAGGTATGGATAAGGGAAAAGCACCCTTATATATGTTATTGATGATTTATTAGGTTTAGGGGAGCGTGGGACTGAGCTGATACTCACGATGCTAGTTGGGATATTTTTGGAGTTTTGTACTTTTGTTCCATGTATTTTAAACCTAATATGTATACATGTCTTGGATGCTTTATTAGAGACATATGACATGTATTATCATCATAATTTTATGTGAGCTTCCTTTTGATATTTTTATTTGTTCCTACTGAGTATATATTGTTTGTATGATTTAATTCTTACTATATTTGATATCTATTGCTATTTTGTTGTGTTGCACTTTGGTAAGAGGGAATAGTCTCCCCACAGACATACCCTAGCCCATCAATGCTAGTTGGAAACCTCTGGCAGTTAGGGAGATGCGCTTGAGGCCATGTGGTTAACTTGGCTTGGGGAACATTTCAGTGTAATCTAGGTCTAGGATATTACAATGTTACTCAAAATGAAAAGGTTTTTTTCCTAAAGAATGTTTTTAATTAAATTTTAATAGTATATCCATTCATTGATATCAAAAACCCTTAATGATACTTATTCTCCACTGAGGATATCTTGTAATGATATTTTATTCATTATTTATCTAGATGGATTATGATTATTTCAAAGAGATTGACCTAAACCCCATTTCTTTTCCATGGGTTAATAATATTTCAAAGAGATTATTATAGAACCCATTTCTTTTCTACAAGTAAATTATTTTTCAAAGGGTTTTTCATTGAACTGGTTTTTTTTCATAGGTAAATCAACTTATGAAAGGATTAATGGATGTTTTTATGATATTTATGATGAGATGAAAGTTTTATATACTTTATTCAAGTTATGGTTCTTGGACATTTTTTATAAAGGGTTGAGTCCCATTATAGCTCATGAGTTATCCCGATACATCTTATATGATGGTTTGATCCCCATTATAGCTCAAGATATGATGGGATGATCCCTATTATAAATTATGATATGATAAGTTGATTTATATTATATCTCAATATATGATGGTTTAATCCCTATTATATCTCATGATATGATGGGTGATCCCCATTACAGCTCTCTAATTCATTGGGTATGGAAGTTGACCATATGATTATTCTATTTGTAAGGGTTCTATGGTGGTTTTTAATGGTTATATGAAGATAATGTCCCAAGATACCAAAAAAAATTTCTTTATGCTTGATATGGAATTTAATGATTCTTATTATCAATATTAACACCACATTGTTCATGATTTTTTCATCCTATGAATCTTGTATTTGTTAAAACCTTATACCATGTTTCATGATTGGTGATTTGGGTAGTTATGGGTATGAATTATCTTATATTGTTCTCATGTACTTTGATAATGTCATCATACCATTATGAAAAAAAATCTCACTAATGATATTCAATTCTTAATGTTTATGTTTTCCCTTACTGGAGATTTGAGCACACCCTTCTTATCTTTAATTTTCCCCAGGTTATGAAGAATTATGTTAAATGTTTTTTATTTATAAAGTTTTATAATGTGAAGAATTTTATGGGAGATGTTGAAGACTTAATATGGAATATGAAGAGCTAGTTATAGTGTGAAAAATACTATCTTGAAGTCTTGTGTATTGTTTATATAGGATTTTGTCCTTATTATCTAAAACTCTAAACCTCTATGATACATGGGTATGTAATTGATCCAATTTTTCCTTTTCATGTTGTTAGTTATGGATGGTAAAAATTGGGTCACCTTCATTGGTATCAAATCCATAAATAAAAAGTTTTTGATTTTAGAATTGTATCTGGGAGTGCAGGTTCAGGGATTTTATAATGTATTTGTGGAATTATAAGTTATTTGTGAGTGAAATTGTCTCTTGGATGTCTCAAGGGTTTGTTGTTTTTGAGGGTTTTCACATAACCCACAAAAGATTTTTTCTTTTGAAAATGAAAAAAAAAATAGATGTTGAGTGAGTGAGTAGCCTTTCCATTAGAGGCATTATGATATTGTGGTACTGGATGGTAGCCTTTCCTTCAGAGCTATTCCAATATCATGATATAATTAGGTATCCTTTAAATCAAAATCATTATGATATAATGTTATTAGTAGGTGTCCCTTTCATCTAATCCATTCAGATATCATTATATTGGCGAGTAGCTTTTCCATTGGAGGTCTTTGACCACATTATGATGTTCCAATGTTACTTATTTTACTTAAGTATAATGATTTCCGTATGTATCATTCTCCTTATTATAATTATTCCATACTTTATAGAGGTATCTTCCTCAACATTTTACCATGCTTATTGTTACCCTTACTGGGCATTTGACCTCACCCCTTTCCTTATGTTTTCCCAAATCCCTAGGTAAGAAAATATTTTATAGTGGATAGAAATACTAAGGATTAAGTAATATATATAACATATGATAATACAGATGTTGTTATATTAAATTTTATCTACTATTTTTTAATTAACAAACATAATGAACTTAATTATTCTAGAAATTGTTTAAATGTAATAATTTTTCATGTTTTATAGTGAATATATATAAGTAAAGCACCATAGCCATGAGTGTGAGTCTAGGGTGTCTCACTTTCATCTGCAAAATGACATTAAAAATTAAATAAAGATAATCACACAATATTATTCACATATTTGAGCTACTAATATAAGATACCTTCATAACATTTTCGTAATCATCATCAACATATTATCCACACTATTTTCATCATCTTTATATTATTTATATAATCATCACATGTCAATCCATGATTATCATAAGGTCATGGTACTCTTATTTTTAATCCCAAAACTACCCTCGATCTCAGTATAAACCTCTATATATTTCCTAAAGGGTTTTATAAGTATGTCTAACATCAAAAATTCAATGTAAGAACAACTTTAGAACACCATTAATCATAGAATCTATCAGTTCATTAGAAATATATAATGAAACAAAGAAAATGTGTATCTTTCACATTTATGATTTGGCATATCCAAGATTTAAACCAACATTTGATCAATATGAATAAGGATAAACTGAAGGGTTCCTCCATCCCATAGTATCCATGAATCGTGGGAAACTTTGGATGCTCGGGAAGAACCTTTCGCCTTACAATGGTTGGCTATATCATTTTTATGAAAGTGGTAAATAAATGAGAGCTCAATAGGTTTCCATTTGAGGATTTTTTATACTTGTAACCACTTACATGAGGATTGATCCAACTTATACAGGTAACCAAGAACCTCAAACTACCTTTATTCATGATACATTTCATAAATTCTTCTTAATATTACAATTATTTATAAAATAAAACTTGAAAATACATCAATTTGTTTAATTTTTATATGAATATATTGATTGTTTAAACTCCTCATAATCATCATCTTATGATGATTTTTATCAGAATATAAAAACAAAATAGGAGAAAAGGAATGAGCCTACATGGTATCACATATCCTATAGGTTACCATGAAAAGTATGATGGCATGTTGACACTTTCCATGCCATGGTGAATACTAAGGAAAACTATGATATATTCTAAGACACCAAGTTGTAGTAGTGACTTTAGTGATCAATTATAATAATATTCCACTTTCACTAAGGCCTTATAGGCATAGCTCAATTAACATCACACATTACTCAGTTATTTTGTAATATATGAGTTAATTAATAATCACTCGAGTGTCCTCAAGGGATATATAAGGAAGCAAAAAATATGAGGATCTTTCTTATTCCTCATTTGATTCTTTATGTATCTCTATTATTCTTCTACATTATTTTCTATGTGATATTACCATGTCATGGTTTAGAGGAGGGTCTTGACTATTAGATGGGTGATTCATATCAACCCTTTGATACACAATAGAGGAGGGAGTCCTTTGGTTACCTCTGAGGGATTTTCATCAATCACATGAATGAAGAAGGAGGCTTAGTCATCTAAAGTGAAAGATATATGAGTTCTTTATTTCATATATATATATACATAGTTTCAATTTCATGCATGGTGATCTTGGAATTTGATATTTCTAATTGTTTTTTGTTGCATTTAATGAGTGTCATTTGATCCCTAGAAACCCATCGGTGGTATCAAAGCTACATCATGCTTTATGATTCATGAAATTAAGTTTTAAAATAAATAAGATTGATATCATATAGATGTTGTATTATATCTCATTAAAAATGATTAGAGATTTTTCAATGATGATACATAAGATATAAGATATCATATGTTGTAAAATGGTCATTTCGTACTCTATGGGATATTGTAGGTGATAAAAAATTTATCTTATAGTATTGAATATATCATAGTGTATGATAGGGGATATCATATGGGTTGATATAATTTTTTGTGTATTTTAAAAATAGAGAATAATATAAAACTTATGATATTAGAGATATCATAAGATATGAATCTATGGATCCTAAAGGATATTCTTAAGCTCTCTCCATGTTTTAAGCGTTGATTGTTGAATGTTGGTGTTTTAATATTTCACAGGTCTAATATCATAAGTAGTGATGCCCAATAAATTTTGTGACTAGGATTAACTGTCATAGAGTATAACAAATAATATAAATGGGTTATGTATTACAATATAAGGTACATTATTAAATACGATATATAGAAAAATTTTATATTTATAAATTTTCAACTATGAATTGATTTAATTAATTTATAAAAAAAAATCTAAATTATAAAAAAGATGTATTTTATGATATTAATTTAATTTATAAAGTTTTATATAAATTAAATAATTATAAAATGTTTATAATTGTTTAATATAATGTTTATGAAACATTTATTAAATAAATATTTGCAATATTAAATATTTATATTAAATAAATTCTGAAATTATTCTGCATGACTTAGAATATAGATATAATATTTGTATATAGAGAATATAAGTGTAAATTATAATGATTGTAAATTACAAAATAAGGATTAATATAAAATATTTTATATTTAAAATTATTATTTATTCATAATTACTTAAATTTAAATTATTCAAATTAAAAAAACCTTATCTGATAAATTATTTAAACTATATCAAAATTATTTTTGATAATTGATATGATCGGGTTTTAAATAATATTAAGTATGTGATATTTCTATTATGTAAATTTTTTGCATAATAAATTTGAAATATAAAATGTTTATATGTCATTTAATATAATATATTTATATAAAATTATATATAAATAATAATATTAAGGATTGCGTATCAGAAATAAATATAAAGTGTTTATATTTATTCAATTATGTATTGTTTATAATACATGGATAAATTATTAAATCTTTATAATTTCTTTTTTTTAATGTTGGTAAATATTTTATCTCATGTCTAAATTTATGAATTTTTTATTTATTTAATTTATTAATTTCATATTCATATATATAAATTGTCTATATTATGATATTTACTTTAGTTTAAAATGTTAAACTACTTTTATAAATTTTTATACATGCATTTAAGGAGTTACCTGCTAGATATGATAATCAATTTAGTTTACTTATTTCCTAATTTTGGATTATAATTAGTTATAAGATTCAATTTAAAGGTTTATTATAGTTTATACATATTATGAGTTATAATTTTGGTGGTATTGAGGTCTCTCTTGAGTAATGTATCCTATGGTATAGGGATTTTGGGTCAGATTTCTCACTAGCCTAAAGGCCTATGCTTTGTCTAGAAAAGTGGGGGTTGGTTATTTGTCACTCTTAGCTTACTCTTATGGGGTTTATTCATTTTTTATGATTCTAATCCTTTAAATTAAAATTCTTTATGTACCTTCTACATGAGATGAATTTGGATGTGTATGAATATTATTGGATGTTAATTTGGGTAAATAAGACAGGATTTAGGTTTTGTAAAGATTTACACATAAATATGGAATGAACAATTTGATTTGTTGTAAGGAATAGGATTCCAAACTAAATTATTAGAAACATGAATATATAAATGAAATTACATGCGCCAAGATAGGGAGATTGAAATTTATTTAAAATACTATGTGTTACATTTCCTCTAAAGTGAACATTTTGGAAGACCGCAATCATTCAATCGAGTAGGTCATGCCAAAGTTGTGTCCCTCTATATTATATTATCTAAGGAAAGAAAATAATTGGTCTCCCTAATTGTATTTGGTAATCTTTATTGGAATTTTATTTGGGTTACACTTAGTAGGGAGTCCCTAATAGGATTAAGTTATTAGAGGAATAAGTTTGAGTGAATTTATATAATGGATTAGGGAAAAGTGTTGTCCACTCAACTACCCAAGAGTCATATATGATATGATTTGCATGATGGACTATAAAAATAGATTTGAGATGATAGAGATACCAAAGTGGACTCATTGATTAGTGAAATATAGATCATGGGCTACTAATGTATATGATGAAATTTAAATTGGCTCATCTTTTTATTGGGAGAACATTTAATAAAGTTCATTATTAAAAAATGAAAAAAAACGATATTAATTTAATAAAATCATATTTTATAGATAAATACATTATCTTAATCTAACTTAACATTGAGATAAATCCTTAAAAGGGAGTATTTAATGGAATAAATTCTTTATATTAGTATAAAACTTGAGAAAGAAATAGAAATTCATGTGTGTTAGATAAACCATCTTCTTGAGTAACCTAATATAAAAGTAGCTTAAAAATGAATATATATTCTTATGAGAGGAATAAAATTATTTACTTAGGGTTTTAAAATATTTAAATGCAAGAATAACCTAGTAAAATTAGTATTTACTCATATATTCAATATTATTGATAATGGTAATCACTTGGATTCTAGAGTTAGTGCCTTATAACCAATTGACTTTATACTTTTGATTACCAAGATATTAATAATTATGTTATCGTATGATGAATGTTATTTTTAACATTAATGTGATAAGGTCCTTAGAGTATTTTTCACAATGAAAGGTTATATCAGTTTCCTACTATAATGAGAAACTAGAAATTCTATGAAAATACTCTTAAACATATATCTTATAGTCTATATGGCATCACTCTAACAGGACAAGGATGGTATTTTACTATCACGTGTTAGAGGCTCATAGGGCATTGAGGCTTCATCTCATGAAATTTTCACTTGGTAATCTCCAAGAAGGGAGGTTATGAGGAAAAACCATCTAATAGTAAATCCACATCTTTTATGTGTAATTGGATATTCCTATATGTTGATGTGTGTATTAATCCAATGACTTGAGACTATTATTAATATATAAAATGAAGAGCATACTTTGAGGTATGGATAAAAATTGTGACAATATATTCTCATGGTGATGTATCATATGTTTCGTTCCTTATAAGTGATGTGACATTAATTGAATAATTCAATAAAGGATTTGCCTTGTTTGAGTTAATGTAAGAAGAAATATCTAGACTTTTGATTGAAATGGAAATGTCATATTAAATCCATGTCCATTATAGTTGATCAATAGGTTCATTGTAAAAAATCAAATAAACATAAATCAAGATTATAAGATGATGGAACAAGTTTTCACCCGTATTTATGAGATATTGAGACAAAGGGATTATATTAAATAGTAGTGTTCATTAGAATCTTGTTGTCTTTTTAACAGTCACCAATTTATTTATCAGTTCCTTGACAAGTTTCAGGATAGTGATCATGGAATTTAGGTGAGTTCACCTGATTCCAATGAGAAAGACACCTTGAGGTTCACACACTAAGTGTATCCAGAATTTCATTAAATTTTATTAGATTTAATATTAACAATAAATATCATTCTCAGTTTGGTGAACAATAATTATGAGAATATCATCAGTTTCATAAATTTGATCATAAAATATTTGAGTATAGAATATGTGAGAGTTGAATTTTATCATATGTTTATTATTCATATGATAACAAATAAATATTTATCTATTCTCTATTTTAGTGAATAGACTATATAAATATTTATGTATTTATATGAATATTAAAATAAATATTTATTTGATGGTTTAGTGAATATAGTATTTATTTATTAAATGAATAATATTTATTTTAATACATATTTTATTATTCTAGTTTTGTTAAACTCCAAGTTGGATTGATAGGAAGAGTTAAGGTCCCATAAAAAATGATATATAATTTACTATTACTTAAGTAAATATTTAGGTATTTATTGAAAAAAAAATTATATTTAAATATGCATGTATACAGTGATATATTATTATTTTTATTTTTATTTTTATTTTTATTATTATTATTATTATTATTATTATTTTACATGGTGATTAGTTATAATTAATAATTAGATAAAGGTCCCTTATGTAATTATTAATTATTTACCACTAAGTATAAAATCCCAATTATTTTATTTTAGAGAAAGTATAGTTGATGTGGAAAATAGAAAATCTCTAAATAATCTCTCAAGATATAGAGAGAGTTTTATCCTCCCTCTCTCTTCAGAATAAGATAGAATAAGAGAAACCTATCATTGTGATCAACAATGCATTACGTGAAGCACTAGTTTCCTCTACGAAAGCACCTGGAATACAAAGAACATTTTTTAGAGAATTGCGAGCACATGTGGATGCAACTAAAATAATTTTTTTGGATTCTAAAATACAATGGTGAAATGAAAAGATCATAAACATAATTTATCATAATGAATTATAATGTTCGTGGTAATTTTTGTATAAATTATTTATAAATTAAATATGAAACATGATCGATAGAATATTCTAGGGTCGTTCTCATCATGTTCTTCAAATATTTTTCATTGAAACAAATAAAAAATCATTATTTTGAATCAACCCCCACACTTCATCTAGTCCTTTAATCCATTAAGTGGTATTAAATTTATCACATTATACTTTATAATTATCTATTATAATTTTATCAATTCTATGTTTGTTTGTTAGTTTTCATTTTCATTTTTTATTTCTTTAATAAAAAAGTCTAGATTACAATTTCATTCATATTCATATGACTAATAACATGTCTAGAATAGATAAGTAATACTCAAAAATACCTTCTGTAGGTGTCAAGGTTTCTTACTACATGACAGGAATAAAAAACATGTAATGGTAAATTACATATCATGTACCCTTGGTTGATCACACAAGGTGAAGACCCTGAAAATCATAGAACCCCGTGTAGGTTAGTGTATGTGGGTTCATTACATGTCATGTATTTACCAGCAACATGAAATGAAGTTTTTCAGGGACTATATGACATATCGCTAGAGTGCACATCATGTAAACCCATACTTCTTTGACCTCATGTAAATTATAGCATGTCTTGTGGTAAACTACGCGGCATTATTACACGTACAGTATTAACTAATAGTTAAGTGATGTTTCCATAAGTGAATTACATGCTGTATAGATGGTAGTATATTCCATTTAACGCATGAAAACCCATTCAATGTACGCATCTAGATTTTAGGCATGTCGTGTGGGTGGCCAAAAATGGATTACACAGTGTGTAGTTGGATGTGCACATCATGTAACACATGCCAACTCATACAGGTTATGTGATAAGATGGATCTGTTGTGTGAGTCAAACACATGGATAATTAAAGAGAGACATAACTACACAGTATTTAACTAGTGATACACGTCATATAACAAGTTTTATTCCACACCATGTACACGTTGAGGGATTCTCATCATGTCATGTGGAAATAAATGCTTAATAATTGTTATCCATATAATTCTATAACTACATGATGTGTAAAGATATTCTTACACACATGTACTTTATATTCAATGCCAGCATTACATGCCATTTATAATCAAGGCATGTTGTGAGGTCATAGAAGTTGTGAAAGCTACACAGTTTTACCCATAGAACACCATGTCATGTATATCATGACACATAGCATAGGAATACAAATCATGCAAGTATATAATGCATGATAAGGACTGTACACAGTGTGATTCAGATATTGTGTCGAGTGACGGAACACATCATGTAAGTATTGAATTCTAGAAATGGATTTAATCTAACATACATTAGTACACGATGTATCACCTCCAGTACATGTCATGTACATGATCAATTATATTAATGGGTTTAAAATGACATAGAGGGTACATGTTAAGTGGACCCGTTAATACATTTCATGTACTTAATTAATTTTAAATTAAGAAATAAATTTATTTAAGTTATTTAAAATTAAATTTATTTTATTTATTTATTTATAATTAAATATAATAAGTATCTCAAGGATTTGTTTGATAGACTACTAAGATAAATAATAAATTTACATATTTATTTATTTATTTATTAAATTAAATTTATCTGAATAAGAATAGATCAAAATGAATGATAGAAAGTATTAATGCATAGTAATTTCATGTTGTGATTGATCATGAGATTGAGTAATGTGCGCATATGTATGGTTTGCTTAATTTAATTATTTCTATCATGGGTTTTGTGTGATATTTTTTATTAAATAAAATATATTGATCTTTGTGTCATCCTTTCCTCCTTTATTATATATCGTATTTTGTGTCTAAGGTTTATTTTATATGACACTAAATCCTTAATATCCCCCACTTACTAGTGAGTAAACATATGTAAATTATGGATATATAAGATAGAGGATATGATTCAAAATATGAGACGAGGTGAAACAAAACGAGGAGATAAAATAAACCAACCAGTAGACAAAATAACATGACCATATTATTTATGAGTGAATATTTATATATTTTTTATATGATTCATGGTTTATTTTTCTAATTTAAATTGCTCACATAAAGTAAATAAATTAAATATAATGCTAAGATAAAATAAAATAAAATTATTTTGCATGAATTATTTTATTAGAATGGTTAATTAAATATTTAAAATCCACATAATATTAAAAAGAATGTGAATAATAAAATAAAGGATAATTACACATAATTTAAACAAAATCCTTCAAATAAAATATTAAATCAATTATCATTACCCATTCTTGATTTAGAATGCAACCATCGGTCAAAGTATTGAACTGGACCTAGTCGTGATACTTTCATTTATTGAGGAGTTCTAAGAAAAGTATTGGTTTGACTTAACCTAGTTATCAAAAAGGGTTGATTTCCTTAAAAAGACTTGGTTTAACTTGGAGACAAGCATTGATGAAATCCAAATTTAGGATTTTAGGATTATGGAGTCTACTCGACAGATAAAGGAACTTTAAGCTACTGGATTTTGAAGGAAAATCTTACCTAAATACCTTCAAATAATTTTATTTTTCCCTCATATGGGTTATGATATGGGGAATATGGATCTTTTCCACTAAAATATAAAAGTGATATAATATTCCAACTCTACTAGTGAGGGTTTTGGGAATTTGATAAAGTAGTGTGAGACCAATAAAACTATTTCATTACATCATAACTAGTAATCAAAATAAATTACAAAAATATGCATTTATTTATTATATAAAATGTAAATAAAAACAATAGTAAAACTTTTATCACTCCTAGACAAATAAATGTCATTTCCAACATTAATTTCAAGGAGTGGCATAGTCGCATGTATACTTCACTGCTATAGAAAAATCTATATCATGTTCTTGAATCCACTATTCTTGATTTTCCACCACAATGAGAAAGTGGAGGTAAAAAGGATACCTAGAGGATATACATGGAAGATGCTTTAAATATATGTTTCATTTTATTATCCGCTATGTCTAGAGAGATAAAGACTAAATGTAATGATATGGATGTGTACACCATGATTAATTGGTTGTGCTTCTCACTTGATATTTTAATGATGAAAAAAACCCTTTAGTGTTCTAACCATTTCCATTGAGTTTATTTTAGTTATCATGTTTAAATATCAATAAGATGAGCTACTAAACCCAGAAGAGGGGTTAAAACAAAGTGTATAAAACTTCTTAATATTCTTATAGAAACAAGAACTATCAAAAACCAATTAGAGTTCCATCTCCCATCCAGTAATGAATGAAAGAACCTCCAGCATACCTGTAATACCACTAACTAACTAATGGAAGGACACCAACCAACCAGTAGTAACAGGAAAAACTAGTTTCTCTGATAGAAAATGATAGATAATCCAATGGACAGTAGTGGTTATCTAGTGGAAGAATAATAGAATCACCCATGTAACGCCCCAACTCTATATTCCTAGAGAAAGTGAATTATTTTATTACAATGGAATGATCACAATAAATCAAATCTCGAGAGACCAATCAGTTTAGTAGCCTTATAAAACTAGATACAAACATAAGTTTTACATTATTTCATGAAATGAAAAATAACATAGTATCTCCATTGAAGACACTCATATATATTAGACTATCGCAGAAGGTCAGTCATAATATACCTCTTCGTATCTTTGGGAAAATGAAACATAAGAAATGGGTGAGCTGAGATGCTCAGTAAGGATAAACAATATAGCATAAGCTATAATAAATAAGAATAAGATTTTAAGGCAAGGTATAAGATTAAAACACAAGCCTTTTAAATATAACCTTGATCATAATATGGAAATAATTAATCAAATAATTCCATTTAAACATTCACATGAATATTCTACTAGATGAATAATCACATGTAATGTCAATAAATAATCCCATAAAGAGGGAATGCATAATTTATGACAGTATAACCATATCTCCAATGCCTCTTGCCAAGACCATACATAAACGAGTAAAAACCCAAACTAGTTTGTCTCATGTGACCTACCAATGCATCGAGAGGATATAACAGGCCCCACTTGTCACTTACTAAGTCCAATTAATTCCTATTATTAATGGGGTAAAACATAACCAATATAAATATTCATATTAAAACTAACATACAAAATCTTAATACATTATCCATAAACCATGAATGGTATAAAAGTATCACAAATATAGTCAAAATATTCATAAACCCTTTAATAAAATATCATAGGTTGTATCATATGAAATAAACCATAATTGAACATAAGATCTAATAAAATATGTTGACATAGATGAAAATATTTCAAAAAAAATCATTAGAAACTTATTTTGACAAATACCCCTTTTATTAAAAATAGTTATTTAAAATTACACAAAATTTAAAAAGAAAATATTTTCATTGAAAATAATCTTTTAAGTATGTATATTAAACTTCAAAAACATTAAGCCTTCTGGGCAGCAGAAAAAGCTACTCACACCATATAAGTTAAAAAACATTCTTCTCATACTTTTTAGAAAATGTCAAAGAAAGTACCTCATACGGAAAATGACAAAAGATTATTTTATAAAATCAAACATGGGTAAAAATGGATTTAAAATTTTTTTAAATAATAGTAGATTTTTTTTTAAAATACATTTTTAAGAATCATGGATAGAGATGATAAATATTTCCCAGTAAATTCTTACGTAAAAACAATCTCAAATAATAAAGAGATTTCAAAATTAACCCTTATCTCATACTCTCCTTTATTCAAGGGTGCATTGACCTCCTGTATAATGGTTAAATAATGTATTAAGTTATACCAAAACTATATCCATTATTTATGATATCATATATGATCCTATTATATCATTTTCTTAATAATATTTCATTGTTATCATTATTTTGGGCATTAACTGCTTCATTTTCTTATGTATATTTTTTCACGTAAGTATTATTTCTTATGCATAGGATATATCATATTAATATACAGAATTATATTAAATTTATAAATATTGTATTCATTAATTATATAAATTTTCATAATCATTCTTAAATGTTTGTAGTGGATGATGAATCTCATCATGTCATGGAGATGGTAAGTCGTACATACGCACAAGCGATTGTATCATTCCGTAATGGTAAAGGGTAAGGAGTTGGATGGAATATGAATTATACAGTAATAATATCATGCCATATTTATTATTTAAATGCATTATATTCATCATTATACCCATTAAAATAAAGTATATATGAAAAATAGTTTACACCACGGCATGGAAACATTAATTCGTACATACGTACGAATGGTGATATTGTTTTCATAGGATGGTTAAAAGGTGGAATATGGATTTCTCATAATCATAATAAAATCTCAGAATATATTAGATATGGTATTTATTGCTTTATTATGGAAACAAATTTAGAAAAATAAGTAGAAGAAGAAAAGAACTTTGAAAGATTTTGTAAAATAATCACCTCTTCTCCGAGTGTCTCTTTTTGATTTGCACAAAAGGACTACTTAGGTTGGATTTATGCCAAAAGTATGTCTTATAGGATGATATGAAGGAAGTTAAGAGGATAAATGGTTAGGTTTTTTCTTATTAAAATGGATTTAGATGTGTGAATAATAGTTAAGTAGAGGTTTCCTTTTATAAGAGAGGGGATGGGAGCTTTTAAAAGCTATAAAACTATTAATTTAATATAAATTTATTTTATAATTAAAATATCTCAAAAGTGAGTTATTTTTAGGTTAAGATGAGGATAGGCCAAAACACTCTCAACCAATAAAATTTATACATGTTTGGATTTTATTTGGACCTTATCATTTTGATTTATCCTTAATTAATATATTAAATTTTAATTTTCGTAATAATATTCTAAATATTAAAAGAAATATAAATATTTACTTATATGGAGTCAATTATCCATAAATGGAAACTTTATGAAATTTTAGACCTTATAATTGTCACTTTTTATTTTTTAAATATTTTTATAACTTTTAAATAATTTAATAAAATTTCATTTTTTTTAATATTAATAGTGTAAATTTTGACATTATTCATTACTTTAAAATAAATTAAAATACAAACCAAAATAAAACATTTAACCAAACCGTTGAATATACTCCTAAAATATTATATTAACCTATAAAATTCGTGGAACACCTTAATGCTAAGAAAAATCATTTTCATAATGTCCAATATCATTAAAATTATAGCATTGAACATTGGTAGATTCTTTTATTCCCTTACAACTGCGGGCTTGGTTGCCTTTTTCTCCACACATATAAAAAACTCCTATCCCCAACAGGAATGTTCTATAATGTTTATTTCCAAATTTATTGTAGGATGGAAAGTTAATTCTTCCCTTATTCCCCTTTTTCTTATTTTCCTTTCAAGAGTGTTCATCATCCCTCTTATTCACTTGATTTATTTTAAATTCATAAGACTTAGAGAATTCCTTTTTTGTCTTGATATCACATGATACGATATCTTTCTATGATGAGAAAGATTTTGAGACCAATTCTTATCATAGGAATGGTTTTAACCCATAAAATAATCAATCAGTCTTACTTCTAGGGTTATGTATACAGTCTTTAGCATGCCTTGTTACCCTTGTGATGTTAGCTTCATTATTTGCAACATTCTAATCCTCCTTCTACCTCAAACTCGTAAATTGCCTCTCTATATATTTTCACTGGTTACAATGAAATTATTTTTATGTAAATGGTTCTTTAAATTACCTCCATTCCATATTTTCTACTTATTTATCCTCATTTATTTTTTAAATTAATGACCACCATTGATCTGTATCTCTTGAGATATGATAAACTACCAAGATATCTTTTTCCCTTTCATTACTCCCCAAAATAATAAATATTCTCTCTAGGGAACTTATCTATTGATCATATACAAATAGATTTGCAGTCCCATTGAATGTTGGAGGTTGTTGTCTCATCAAGCGATCTAGCATTGATACTCTATGTTGTGGATCAGGCTTCTCCATACGGGTAAGTTTATTACTCATAACCTGTGTTAGTTATCCCAGTATAGTTATAATTTTTTCATCACTAGTTTCAGCTCCTACTCCAACATCATAATCTTACATAGGAGGGAAATCCATACATGGGTTACATGTGTTGATAGGATTTCCATTTCTTCCACTAGGTTCTATTTCTAAACAATGGAATTCACTATATTAGGTTATAAATAAAATTTCTTAATTTCAAAATACGTAACAAAAATTGAAAAATTTATGCACATCTAATCTCATAATAATAAGCATGGCTTATTTGGGGACATTTTTACTTTTAAATCCTTCATAATGGTTTGGAAATAAAATGTAAAGTATCCTAAGCATATCCCTCAGGAGTGCCATACTAGGTGCGTAGTAAGACTTGTTTTCGTGTAACAGGTTACCCAAAGTCAAGACCAAAACACCTTGCCAGAGTTATTACTCCTAGGTGCATTTATTCCAGAACCATGTCCACATATAGAATCCAGACAGGGATGTATTTTCTAGGAATACCCACATAATCTCTACATTACCAGAATTTTAGGACGTTCTCCTATATTTATCCTCAATGTCTATCTTAGGTTAATGTTCCCTAATTAAAGTCTTTTCTAAATCTAGTTTCTGAGGTTTTTACTAAACTTCCTATGGTACCAACTGTAATGCCCCGACCCCAAATGCCTCGATATGGTTCATTACTTTATTACATTGGCATGATCACAAGAAATCAAATCCTGAATAACCGATCTGTTTATTAGCCTTGGAAAAACTAGATACAAACATAAGTTTTACATTACATCATGAAATTAAAATTAACATAGTATCTCTATTGAAAAGACCCATATCTATTAGACTATCTCAGTAAGTCATTCATAATATAACCCTCCGCATCCTAGGGAAAATGAAATATAAGAAAGGGGTTAGCTTGGATGCTCAGTAAGGATAAATAATATAGTAGAATCTATAATAAATAAGCACAAACATTTAAGGAAAGGTATAAAATTGAACCACAAGCCTTTTAAACATGACCTTGAGCATAATATGGAAAGAATTAATCAAATAATTTGTCATGACCCCCTCCCACCAAAGATTCCCCTCCTGAGCTGGCAGTGGTGACCCATGAGTCCCGCCTCTAGTAGGCCTCGGGGTGGCGACTAGCACCAAGGGCATGAGTTTTCACAAATATGGGAGGCATTACCCTTTTTATTATTTAATATCGGGAAATAGGACAAGTCAACCACCAAAAAGGAAAAGAACAAGTGTATATAAATAAACCCAAACTAATCCCACATGCATGTTTAAATAGTTCTGAAACAAGGCACAAGTACAAGAAAGCTCAAAAAGTACAATACCAAAAGAAACAAGAGTACAGAAAACTACAACAACTCCAACTGTCCTGACTAGTAGGGTCCCACACAGCCCTGGTAGTTCTCCTAGAAACCTAAAAGTAAACATAGGGTGGGCATACAAGTATACTTAGTAGGGAAACCTAAAGCACTCGTGCATAAGTGGGGAGACATCCTAATGTCTCGTGAGAACAACAGAAGAAACCAAAACCTACCATGGAATTCTATCCACCCAACCTCACCAGCCACGCTCACCAAAACACAAAACAACAGGTATTAGTATATAAAATCAAGAGTATTGGGTACCCCACACCATTTCCCACTAGTTAGATTCTCTTCCTAACGGCGAACGTCCTGACGCTGCCACACTCTTCCTGCCCACACACACCTGGGCCTCACAACCACGTATCCCGCCCGCACACAACTGGGCCTCACAAACCACACATCCCACCCGCACACACCTAGGCCTCACAACCACGCATCCCGCCCGCACACACCTAGGCCTCACAACCATGCATCCCGCCTGCACACACCTGGGAATCATCCCAAAGATTCTTGGGAACAGTAAAACCTGCCCGAAGAGACTAGGGATAAACCACCCCAATCGAAACCTACCCGAAGAGTCTTGGGTGTAAGGTCACCTCAATCCATCACAGCCTAGGGAAGAACGAGCAGGAAGGATCTAATAACTAAGGGGAAGACACCCTCTCCCATGAAATGGGAGTGTTCAGCACTAAGTGCTCAACATGGGTGGGGTGCGATAAAACACAAAGATACAAATATATATATATATACCAAACACTCAGTCCAACCTATGGCTTCTAATCAGAGAACTGAGCACGTGCCTCGGCACTACTACTATGAAGCATGGATACAACAAACAACCCCAACCCCATTTAGTTTTTCATGTTTCAAAAGAATCAATTTATTAGTTCCTTAACTACTGGGCAACTATCCACAACCAACCACATCGATCGTTCGTAAAGCATATACCTTCCATCCACAAATCAAGTTAGGAAAACACAAGCAACACAACAAGTCCCTTCTTATTGACCAACCAACCCCATTGATTATTATTTCCTTTCCATTACCAAGCCCAACCATTTATTAACTCTTCCACGTTTTATTTTTTAATCACAACCCATAGTTCGTTCACATTCAAGCCCATCCCTACAGCCCCGCTGCCAACCACCATAACCACAACCACACCGAAACCCGTACATCATTATCCCTTTAATACAATTTATCGTAGCCCTGCTACCCATCACCAACATAGTATTCACACCAACCCACAACCAAGCCAATCATAGCCTCGCCACTCACCTGATCCACAACAACCCACAAAACACCCTCATCACATGCCACGTATCTAAGCCAACACCCACATGTTCATTATTCCATTTTGTTCAATCGGGGTGGTCACACAAGGGTTCCAGATTTTAAATCATCCAAATTTACGTGATTAAAAAAATTCCACATTCAACAAAGTTCCATTCACAAAAATGGTCTAGAAAGATAGGGAAACATTTAATTGCGCAATCAAAGGCCCCCAATGACCGTGATTTTTAGTAGGCATAATCCTATTCAATTCACAACATAATATCAAAGGATATAAAAATAATGTAATAGTAATCACAAACTTCCCAATCCTATTATATAATCCAGTTATTATCTTCATTAAACCGGTTCAAAAGTGTTTCACATAAACAAGAGGAAACCGACCCTGCATGTTGCACAAATTAGAGAGACGAAGGTAATATCCCTACCTCAACAGGTTCTGATCACAACGCTCCCCCGGGTCAACTTTAGAGGACGTTAGTCGGCATTTTTCACTTCTGTTGAATCTTGACAAAACCTTCTCATGTGGAATTTGGAAAGTAAAGTCCGAAGGAAAGACAACGGATCCAAGCTCAGAAGTTCTGCCTCATCGTTACGATCTCGTGGCCACTGACAGATCGTGAATCGGAGCTCGGACAAAGAAGTTATGGATGAAAAAGAGCCTTCGAGTCTATTGGGAGAGCTCTGCTTAGATGAATGGGGAGGAGAGGAGTGAGTTGAAAAGGAGGAGGGGACACCTCTTTTTATAGTCGAGAAAAACAAAAGTACACGACGTGTACTTTATGGTACACGGTGTGTACTCGTCCATTTCACACAGTCATCACACGGCTTCCAACACGGCCTTTAACGCGGCACGCGGCCGTTGACTGGTCAACACACGGTTTGAGGGTAATACATACGCGGGGAGGGACTACACGGCGTGTAGTATTGGATACATGACATGTACTCATTTATTTCACATGGAAAGGACACGGCTCCAACACGGCACCCAGCCGTTAACTGGTAAACACACGGTTTGAGGGTAACGCGTACGCGGGGAGGGACTACACGGCGTGTAGTGTTGGATACACGGTGTGTACTCATTTATTTCACACGGAAAGGACATGGTCTTCAACACGGTGTATACCCGGAAAGATGGCACATGGTGTGTACTCACACTACACGGCGTGTACTAACAAAATTCTGGAAAGTGTGGGAAAAGTCAATTTTACACTCCAGAAAACTTCGTGACCTTCTTTTTGACAAAGGAATGGGCCGGAGAGGTCTAGGCCATTACATAATTTCATTTAAAAATTCACAAGAATATTCTAATAACTGAATAATCACATGTAATATTAGCAACTAATCTCATAACGAGGGAATACATAATGTATGACATCATAACCATATCGTCAAGGCCTCTTTCTAAGACCATACATAAAATGGTAAAAAAAAAAGTAGTATTTATCATGTGACCTACCGATACATAGAGGGGATATATCGAGCCCCGCTTGTCACTTAATAAGTCCAATTCATTCCTCTTATGAAAGGGGTAAACCATAATCAACATAAACATTCATATTGAAACTAGAATATGAAATCTTAATACATTATCCATAAGCCATGAATGGTATAAAAGAAGCACATACATAGTCAAACTATTCATAAACCCTCCAATGTAATATGATAGGTTGTATCATATGAAATCAACCTTAATTAAACATAATATCTAATAAATGATGTTGACATAGATGATTTTTCAATAAAATCATTATAAACTTTTTTATAAAAATACCTATTTTATTGAAAATAGTTATTTAAAATGCCGTAAAATTTCAAATGAAAATATTTTCATTGAAAATGATCTTCTAATTCTATAAATAAATATTCAAAAACATTATGGTGTCATATCAGTAGAAAAATATTCTCACGCTGTATAATTTAAAAAAACATTTTTCTCGTACTTTGTCAAAAAAGTCAAACTACCTCGTAAGGATAATGACAAAAAGACTCCTTTTATAAAACAGAACATGGGTAAAAAATTCCTTAAACAATTTTAAAATAATAGTAATAACTTTTTGAAATATATTTTTAAGAAACATGGACATGGATAATAAAAATTTCCTAGTAAATTCTTACATAAAATAAATACCATATAATAAAGAGATTGGGAAATTAACCCTTACTTCGTACTCTCCTTTAGTCGACGGTGAGTTAAACTCATATATAATGGTTAAATAATGTTATTAATTTATACCAGAACCATATCCCTTATTTATGATATCATATATGATCCTCTTATATCATTTTCTTAATAATATTTCAATATTATCACTATTTTGAGTGTGAACATCCTCATTTTCTTATGTTTATTTTGCCACGTAAGTCTTACTTCTTATGTATAGGATACATATTATTTATATAAATAATTATAATAAGTTCATAAATATTATATTCATTCATTATATTCATTTTCATAATAATTATTAAATGATTGTAGTGCATAATGAATCTCATCGCGTCGTGGAGACGGTAGGTCGTCCGTACGCACGACCGATGGTATCATTCCGTAATAGTGAAGGGAAAGGAATTTCAAGGAATATGAATTATATAGTAAAAATATCATGTAATATTTATTATTTACCACCTTTATATTCATATTTATACCCATCAAAATAAAGTATAGATGAAAAACAATTTTCACCACGACGTGAAGGCGGTAAGTCGTACGTACACGCGCATGGTGATATTCTTTTTCATGGGATGGAAAAAATGAGGAATATGGTTGTACCATAATCATAAAAACATATAAGAATATATTAGATACTTGATTTATTACTTTATTATGGAAACAACTTTTGGAAAGAAAGCTTAAGAAGAAAGAAACTTTGAAAGAGTTGGTAAAATAATTGCCTCTTCTTCAAGTGTCTCCTTTTGATTTCCACAAAAAGACTCATCAGGTTGGATTTCTTCCAAAAGTATGGCCTCTGTAAAAAAGTGATAGAATTTTTTAGGATAAATGGTAATGTTTTTTCCGAGCCAAAGGGATTTAGTGGTATGAATAATAAAGAAAGATAGTTTTCCTTTTATAAGAGAGGGGGCACTTTTAAAAAGCGAAAACTATTAATTTAATATAAATTGATTTTCAATTTCAAATAGATAAAAAGTGAGTTATTTTGAAGATAAGATAAGGATATTTCTAAATCCTCTAATCCAATAAAATTTATACATGATTGGATTTTATTTTGAACCTTTTCTTTTTGATTTATCCTTAATTAATCTATTAAATTTTAATTTTGCAAAATTTTTAAAAATATTAAAAGGTTATAAATATTTACATATATGGTATTAATTTTACATAAATGGACACTTTATAACTTTTTAAACCTTATTATTATCACTTTTTAGTTTTTAAATATTTTTATTATTTTAAAATAATTTAATAAAATTACATTTTTATAAAATATCAATAGTGTTAATTTAGATACTATTCATTACTTTGACTTAAATTAAAATCAAAACATAAAAAAATCAAAAAACATTTAATATATTCCTAAAATATCATATTAACCTATAAAATTCAATTATAACCTTAATTAATTGAAATAATATTTATTTAAATATTTTTAAAACAATTTATTTGATATTTCTATTAATAAAATAATTTTTGCATCACTATTGTGTCATCTTTAATGGTAATTATATAATCTCTAAAAATTATAAATAAATTATTATGATGTAGTTAATTATTTTATATTTATAGATACTATTTAAAATCGATATTATCTCCTATTTATCACTATATTAAAATTAATATACTTATATAAAATGAGAGTGTGACATTTTGTCACATTCTTTGATTTTTATAATATATTTTTCATATTCATGGAAAAGAGTCCATTAAATGATTAAATGTAGAAAATTAGGTGATCCTGGTCAAATTTAGTCATCTAATAGGATTTTTACATGTTTTAGAGTAATTTTATATTATTAGTTTTACCTTTAATTACCCAATTTACCCTTAACCATGGTAAATAAATAAAAATTTACTAAAGCTACTATACACCAAAAAATTAAGTTGATCCTATTTGATTATAAATTTAATACAAATTAAAACAATATATTCACATTTTTATAAAGTTAATTCACTAAAATGGAAGTTTAATGTTAATCATGCAGGTGTGGTGGGAAAGCGGGTAAAAAGGCGTTAAAAAGTTTAATAAATTTTTATATCTAATTATATTATTAAATTATTATAATAACCTAAATTGGATTAATAAAAAAATTATTTATTTATTTTAAATTTAAGATAAATTTAAATTAAAAAAATTATTTAAATTAAAAAGATAGTTTTTTAACAATAATGCAGTATTTTTCACTATTCATCAAAAATTGAAACTTTTTAGAAAAAATACCAAAATTTCACACAAATATAATTTTGATATTCTGAATTCAAAAATAAAATCTGTTTAAAAAATTCATAATGTGGTCAATATTATTCATACCTTATTTTTAAATGGCTTGTTTGATAGATCATAGTACGCTTGAACTTAGTGTTGCGTGCAGCACTAACTATTGAATTATTTAAAAAGAAACATATTGTGGAAGATTGGGGTGTTACAACTGAAGACTAGATAGCCCATTGGTTTTATGATGGTAGTCAATAGCTACCTGGTGGCAGCTAGTGGCTACCTTGTAGAGTCAAGGTAGATGGTCTAAGGAAGCATTTATTATGCTCAATAATTCCATAATTTGGTTCTCTTTGACTTCCTTGACCCTTAAATGATTATTAAAGATTCTCGATGATCTTGGAGGATATAAATAGAATCTTTAGAGGCATGGAAATGTATGTTGAAACAATTCTCATTTTTAGTTCTCTATTATCATCAATTTCCTCTTGATTACTCTTGTTCTCTAAAATATAGTAAAATTTGTGCATTATTTTTAAATCATTATCACTTATTCTACATTATTATCTATCTCTCCTATAGTTATTTCTTATTCTTTTAGACATTGAGACCGATATTAAAAGTTATTTTTCCTAAAAAAATATCTCTTCTTCCTTATTTCTATTTCAGTGCTTAAAACCATTAAAATTGAGGGATTTGGGTTTCTTTCCAAATCCATTAAAAGGTAAGGTATTGCTTTCTTTAAGGTTTCTAGATACAACCATTAAAAGATTAGGGTGGATTATAATTCCAGTTTCTTAGATAACCTGTTAAAAACTATATTTTTGGTATCTTAGTTATCGTTAAAGGAAAGGACTAGTACATTAAACCTTAAATACATTGAGGTGGGAGATGTGGGAGATATTATTGAGCAATTTACAAAATTCCTTAAAAAAATATGTTCCTTATTTACTACTCTCATATTTCATTTATTAATCACATTTATTCAATTAATTAGTTAATCAATTAATTCCTCAATGGATTAAAAAAATTCCTCAATATACTTCTTAGTAATATCCTTACTTATATTCCACCACCCTTATATTTTTATTTTTCAAAAAAAATCTCTTTTATTCAATCCAATAATTTAAAAACATTTTTTTTAGGATTAGTTTTTCATTTTTTTTGTCCTATATGGAAGATTTTCATTCATGGTTCTACTCTAACTAATTAAAAATAAGAAAAATGGACACCAAATGATATTTTTTTCTTCTTAATTACAAGATAAAGATATGAAAACCATCCATTGAAGTTTATACTAAAATTAATTTAATCATTTATCTACATGAGAAACTGGTCATGTAATCTAAAAACTCTTAGAAGTCACTCATGAAGGAACAAAAAAAGATAAAAATATTAAACTTGATAATTATAAGCAATATACTGAATGTTTTAGTAAGAATCCAAGTGAACCTATAACTGATATATTTACACCTTTTACTATTATATTTAATGTTCAAAAGTCTCTAGGTGATACATGTTCTATAGAAACATTAGTCTATAAAATACTTTTGGTTTTACTAAGAAATTAGAAGCATAAAGTGATGGAGATCCGAGAAGCTAAATACATAAAAAAAATCTTAGTCAAAGGGATTATCAGATCTCTCATGACCTATGAGATAATTATGAAGAGACAAACTTAGAAATAGAGTAATAAATTAATTAAGGTTAAAATGTCAATTTCTTTCAAGGCTATCGATAATGAATCATCCAGAAGAAACATTGAAATCTCTCATATTTCTAAAAAGGTGAAAAGTTCATCAAAAGTAAAATATCTAACTACCTAATTAAAAATAATAATCAAGAATAATAAGTTACTTTATTCAGTTTCAAAAAGAAGTTTCATATGAAGTCTGATCATCCCTTGAAAAAAAATAAAGATTAGTAAAACAAAAAAGGTAATAAAGTTATTAAATTCACAACTTAGAGTACAAGCAATGACTCCCTTTCTTCATATGAATCAAGAAATAAAAGTTTAAAGTACCATATAGATGACATCAAAGTTTGTGATGAAGTTAATTCAATTAATTCTACTCCTTACTCTTTTTATTATACTTTTTTAACCTATTATCTAAGTTATGAAGATATCCATTATAATATAGATCAACTCAAAAATTGTTTTTGTGAACTTAATTTAAAATTTAATGATCTTTAAAAGAATTAAAATCAATTTGTTTATTGAAAAAATAAACTTTTAAAGGAAAAATATATTTCTATTATGAAATAAAAAGAGTGAACTCACATTTAGAATTTGGAATCAAAAATTAAATATCATACTCTTTATCAATTCACTAATAGTGATCAATATCTAAATATGATTTCTGGATCTAAATATTTTTCCAAAAGTAAGTTTTTCTATACAATATAAGCATTCAAAAAATTCTAAAAATGATACTTTTGTAAAGGTATATTCCCAAAATAAATTTTGAAATTAATATAGGAAATTTGGGAATATTATTTTTAAATTAAGTTACAATAAATATAGATATGGTGTACTAAAGATAATTTATCTTTTATCTCACATTTTTATTAGAAAAAAAAATTCTAAAGAATTTTGGATTCCTAAGTCTTTATTAATAACTTTAATGGACCCAAAATATGGGTACCAAAAATATTAATCTCTTTATATTTTTTAGGAAAATTGTTTAAGGAAAAAAACTCAAGAAGATACTTGGTATGCGAATAGTAGGTGTTCGATCCACATATGTGGTGATCCTTTTGAATTCAATCATCTTACAAAATTCAATATAGGACATGTCAAATTAAAAGATGATTCAAAAAGTGAAATCATATATATTAGTATAATTGGTTTCTCTAACTCTAATTTAATTGAAGTTGTTTTATTTTTTTACTTTTTGGAAGCATAATTTACTAATTATTAGTCAATTATGGTATATCGGTTTTAGAATTAATTTTGAAAATTATTTTTCTAAAGATTTTAATTCTAAGGGAAAACTTTATTTACCACATCTCATTTTTAAAATGTTTATATTATAGATTTAAAATCTATTTCAATCCAAAATGTTCAGTGTTTAAGTACAAAAGATAGTGATTCTTGTATTTTTCATAGATACCTTGGTCATTATAGTACACACACAATAGTCAATCTAGACTGTAACCATCTAATACGATATTTATAGCATTTTTCTTTCTAAGATAACTTTATTTGTGAACCTCACTGACTCGGTAAGTAACACAAATCTTTTTTTAAATTTTAAAAGTAAGTTTCCGCATCTAAATCCTTGGAAATTTTACACATTTATCTTTTCGTACCAACTCAAATTTTTAGTATAAGAGGTAATCCTTACACATTTTTAATTATTTATTATTATACTAGCTATGCATGGGTATATTTCTTGGCTCATAAAAATGAGTCTTGTAATTATTTCACAATTTTTACAAGAAATTTGAAAATTAAAAGGCCTAAAAGATATTATCAATTTTAATTTACCATGAGGGAGATTTTGATAATAATGGATTTGATGAAATTTTTGTTTCTCAAGGTTTTCATTATTCCTTCTCCACTCTTAGAACACTGTAACAAAATGGGGCTATCGAAAGAAGAAATAAGACCATTCAAGGGTCTACTAGAACTATTTTAAATAAACTTAAGCTCCCTTTATACTTTTGGGATAAGTTGTTAAATACTGTTAGTTATTTCATTGACCATGTTTTCATAAAACATATCATCATAAAACCTCTTATAAACATTGAAAAGGAAGACATTCTAAACTATGATATTTTATTATGTTGGGGTGTAAATTTTTTATCCATAATATCAAGGAAAACCTTCAAAAGTTTGAAAACAAATATGATAAAGGTATATTTCTTGGGTTATCTAACTCAAGTAAATCCTATCAAGTCTTAAATAGGATGACCAAAACCCTAGAATATTCCATTCACATCAATTGTGATGAGAATTTAAATAAATCTTATCCTCGAAGTGATGATGACATTGAACAAGATAGTTTGACCATAATTAAACATCAACCATATAAAGAAATTAAAGGTGAGAAAGAACTATTATCTACTACTTTACCCAAATCATCGGTTGAATCAAAATACTATCGCTTAGAGAATGTTATCGGTGAATTAAAATCTGGAAATCGTAATAGATTTTTAGTCTTAAATGAAGTTGAACATAACATTTTTATCTCTCATTTTAAACCTATAACCCTTGATGATATTATTTATGATGTAAATTGAATAATTTATATGAAATAGGAGTTGAACTAAATTTAATGGAACAAAATTTAGACTCTTGTGGAAAGACCCAATAGTCATCCTGTTATTAGAAACAAATGGGTTTTTCAAAAAAAAGTTATATGTGCAAGGAAATATCACTCGTAAAAAGGCTATACTGGTTTCTCAAGGATATAATCAAGAATAATGTATTGATTTTTTTGAAACTGTTACACCCATTTCTTGGATGGAAGGCACTATAATCTTGATACATTCATTGTTCACTATTATTATAAACGTTTTTAGATGTATTTCAAAAGTGATTTTCTTAATGGTTTTATTTATGAAAATATTTTTTTTGAAAAACCACTCAATTTTAAAGATCTTGATTTTCTAAATCATGTTTTCAAGTTAAATAAAGATAATTATGGTTTAAAATAATCACCACGAGCTTAGTATAAAAGGTTAACAAAATTACTTTTATAAAATGATTTTAAAATAGGAAAATAAGATTCCCCTTTTCTTCTAAACTTTTTTCCAAATGATTTATTAATATTTAAAATTTAAATTGATGATTTTATTTTTATCTCAACTAAAGAATATATTTGTAATTAATTTTATTATTTAATGAATACAGATTTTGAAATAAATTTTATTAGGGAAATAAAATTCTTCCATAGTTTTCAAACCTATAAAAATATTGATAGAAATTTTCTAAATAAAAGGAAATGCACAGATGATCCTTTAAAACGTTTCGGTATGGATCATGCTACAGAAATTAGTGCACCCATGAGTACTACTTTTAAACTAACATTGGATGGAGCTTGTAAATCAGGTGGAAAAAATATTTATAAAATTATGATCCTGATTATTCTTTACCTTAATATAACCCAGTCAGATATCGTGTTTAGTGTTTTCCTATGTTTTCATTTTCTATTAAATCCAAAGGAATCTCATTTGAAATCCCCTAAAAGAATTTATAGATATTTTAAATGAACTAAAAATCTTATATTATTTTATCTAAAGGATATTTATTTTTAACTTACTTGTTTTTCCAAAGCTGAATTTTGTGGATTCCAACTAAATAAGAAGAGTACTAGTGGGACTTTTCACCTACGAAAAAAATTCCCCATCTCATGGAGTAGTAATAAGAAAAAAATTTCCTCTCCTCTTAACTCTGAAGCATAATATATAGTCACTGAGATTTTTTGTTCCCAAATCATATGGACTAAGTATAATTACATAAAATATGGGCTTACATATGATCACATCCCTATCATGTGTGAAAATACTAGTGAAATTTTAATCTCTTTAAATCCTATCTAACATTATCATTCTAAGAACATTGATCTAGGAATCCACTTTCTTAGATATCACTTTCAAAAATTCGATTACATTCTTGATTTTGTTTGCACAACCTATTAAGTATCCAATAACTTTTATAAACACCTTTTTCTTGATCACTCGACTTTTTAAAAGTTGAGTTGTGATGATTATCTTATGCTAATAATTCCTTAAATTTGTAAGGTAAGTGTCTTTATAAAAAATTAATTAAATATTTTTAAATGTTTTTAAAATAAATTATTTTATAAAAAAATATATTTAAAAATGTTTTAAACCTTTCCATGATTCTGGTAATGTTAAGTGAGTGTGATGCTTCAATAAAAATATTCCTCTTGGGATAAAAATAAGTAGATGTGTTTTTTTCATATTATACACCTAGAGGATTACCTTTAAAATGGATGGAATGATTTTTAATCTGGTCTTCACCCTGTGAATGATTAGTGGGCCTTTACTACATATCTAGTTTGAAAATCCCATGTAATTTTCTCTAGTTTATTAATATAATTGGTGTTAAATGTTAATTATGTAATTTAATTTCTAAATAGATGTTTTATTTTTAATTTTCAATTATTTATTTTAAATTTGATTTAAATATTTTATAATATTTCATAGTTAATATTTTATATTTGAGTCTTTTATGTTTATCTCTTATTTAAAACCTATTCAATGGATCCTCATAATTATAATTAATTAATTGAGAGGGGTCTAATATTGTTAGTACTAAAATTTCCCTAGAGGTAAAAAACTATTATAAATCTTCAACATATTTGAAAACATTTTTTAAAATTATTATTATGTAATTATAATTTTTTCATTTAAATTTGAAAATTGTTCTATACTTCAAGGTTATTTTATAAATCTTGATCTTGTTTAAAATTAGCTTTATTTTCAATACAAATTTTTAAAATTCAAAATCAATTTTCTATTTAATTTTTTATCTCATAGGGTTATTAATGATACATAATGAAATTTTTACATATTTATTTTATTTCTAATACCTAGATTCTTTTTTATTTTTGAGAATTATTTCTTTGACCTTATTTATAAATTCTTTTTTTGATAATTAAAAAGTAGGAAAAATTCATAAAAAGAGGGGGGTTATATTTTATATAATTATATAAAGATCTATTTTACAAAATAAAATAGAGGGGGTTTATAAATTAAAATAGAGGGTGAGAAATTTTTGTTTTACAGAAGGGTAGAATTTATTTAAAAAATTATTTTATATTTTTTATTCAAAATAAAACTTAACATGATATACTAGTTTTATTCTTTTTTATTCAAGTGTTTTTATCATTGAAAGGGAGAAGGTTTTTGTGCTTATCACATGATATTTTAATGGTCACAAACACTCTTTGGTGTTTTAACCATTTCCATCGACTTTATTTTAGTTATCATGTTTAGATATCAATAAGAGAAGATATTGAATCAAGAGGATGTCTTCAAACTCAGTGCGGATGACATTTTCATCATCACAGACCAGAAAGAACCACCGCCTACCTGGTTGAGTGCCTTCGAATAACTAATATTTAAGGAGATAACCACTAGTATATAGAGAAGACCATTAGCTATCCAGTGGAAGGGAACCTAACATCCAGCAGTAACTGACAGAACCAACAACCCTGTAAAATGCTCACCGACTACCCAGTGGATAGTAGTGGATAGTCATTGGAATAATTAGAGAATTACTCAAGCCCAGATAGTACACTAGATACCAAATGGTATCAACTGGATACTCGATGTAAGCTAGAGACTACCCGATAGTGTTGGGAAATATGGTCTAAGGAAGTATTTATTATGGTCAAGAATGTCATAATTTAGTCTTCTCTAACTTCCATGACCCTGGGACAATTATAGAATATTCTCAACAACCATAAAATCTATAAATAGACCCCTTGGAGGCATAGAAATGTACCTTGACACAATTCTCCATGAATATTCTATATAATCATTAATTTCTTATTGGTTACTCTTATTCTCTCAATTCTAACCAAAAATTTTCATTCTCTATAAATCATTATAACTTCTTCTGAATTTTTCTTTATCTTGCTTGGTGTTATTTCTTATTTCTTGAGAGATTGAGACTGTTCTTAAAATGAACTGTACCTAAATAATTCTCTCCCTTATTCCCTATTATTTTTTCAATTCTTAGAACCATTAAAAGTGTGGGATTCTAGTCTCTTTCCAAAACCTCTAAAATAAAATGGATTTATTTCTTTGAGGTTTCTGGCTAAACCCATTAAAAAATAGGGTCGATTACAATTCTAGTTTATTTTTATAACCAATAAAAAACAAGTGAGTTTTTTTGTCATATCTACTATTAAATACAAGGAATAATATATTGATCCCTCGAGACATCGAGGTGGGAGATGTAGGGGCTCTTATAGATCTATTTTTATACTGCATTAAAAAAATTGTGCGATATTTTCTTTTCACATCTTTTACTTATTAATCACATTAATAAATTGATTATTCAATTGTTTAATCCATAAATAAATTAATCATTTGTTCTTAAATATTATTCTTATAAATAATCTTACTTATATGATTTTTCTCTTATATTTTTATTTTTCAAATTTGATAACTCTTTTTTCCAATCCTGTAATTTACAAAAAAAATGTGTTTAACTTTATGGTTTATTTTTTCATTTATTTAAGGAAATCCCCCCCCACCCACCCATCATTCCATTTATCATACTATAACCTACAAGACTCCTCTATTGAAAATTGAAAAGTATAAAGATATACTTGAGATAAATGATATTTTCAAAATTTTACAAAAGTGTAAAATAGAAAATGGGTACCTATCTAGTGATATTGGATTTATGATTTTGATTTATATTTATTAGTTATAAATGTGGGGCATCCATTGGGTAAGAAATTATCCATAAATCTCATATTATAATCCTTACCACCTTGATCTTTCATATTCATTAATAATTATAGAATTAATAGTGTGGAGAATCTATTTAGGAATCTTTTGACTCTAATTTTACAAACTAATATGTATTAATGGGAACATGGGTCCTCATACCTTATATTGAATGAAGTGAAAAACAAGGTTTAAAATAATTTTAAAAGTTTAGTGATAATGATTATTTTTTAATATCCATCAAAGTGAGAAAATATTTAGAGATAGATTAGTGAATATGAGGTTATTTTCTTTACATGTGGCAAGAAAAGTCATTAGAATAAGAATTAAAATGAATTAAAGAAGTAAGGAGAATCTTATACTTAATTTATATTAATAATTATATGTAATATTTCTATTTTACTTCTTGGTTATGAAATATAATATATAACTCATATATTTGTATAAAAATATAGAAACTAAGGAATTTTATAAATATTTTAATAAGTAAAGTGAAATCTCTATATAGCTGAAGGATGATGGTTCTTAAGTTAGATAAAAGGAGGACACTACTTAACATTTTCAAGTGGATTTATTCTCTTAAAATTATTTTTTTTATTGACTACTAAAAAAATATTTATCTCAATATATGGTTCTTGACACAATGACACAATATTTCAGTTTTGAAATAAATTCTATGGTATATCATATGTAATTGTTAGTTTAATAGAAAATTAGTCATGGGTGTATAAAATTAGCAATAAATGGTGAATATAAAATATAAGATTCAAATAATACCTATTTGTGGAAAGAAAATTCTTGGTTCAGTAAAAATAAAAGTAATTGTCGATGATATACCCAGATAGGTTTTTAGACTCTTTGGTACTAAAATCTTAGGTATTTTGATATACTTATTAAATTTTAATATTAAAAGACATTAATACACAAAGCTTATATAGTTAGTTCATAAAGATACATGTCAAATAATCTATATATAATATATAGGTTAATTCAGAGACACTAAAATATTCCTTTGAGATATTTTGGGAATATTAAGTGAAAGTAATTAATATACTTGGTAAATGATATAAGATCCTTTAAGAGGTTTAGTCAGATGATATCTTAACCATGAATTTATCTATCATTTCAATGTAGAGTGGAGGTATTACTATACTCACATTTCCTTATACGCATCATAGTGGTAATGGTAGTAAAATGAGGATTGACGATGAGTCAAATAAATATTATAATTCTTCTATATTACCTTTCAAGACATGTGTTTCAAATAGTAGTGTAACATCTAACCAAATTCTAGCTATAATGAAAAATATATATTGTATAAGTTATAATAAGATGATAAATATATTGTGTAAAATATTCGTGTCTTTTGATGTGAATGGTTTATTAAGTCTAATTTTAGTAACAAATACACATCAAGAAATCACTAAGCCCAACTTAGTTAATTATACTAAAATATTCTAAGGATATTTGATCCCTAAGATAGAATGTTATTATTTAAGTGATTGAATATATTTCTATAAGAGGGGAGTAATTATCTTTTGTGATAGTGGGATAAATATATACTTTTATGAATTCAAGGATCTAAATGCTCATGAGTTGTCATAGTAAATCAAACTCCAAAAAGAATTGGTGGGAAGAGGTATTCCATAGACACATACTACATAGGAAATTTAAAACCAAATAAGTGGTTTTATATTCATTAAGTTAGAAAATATATTATTTAATAACAATAATGAATCCTATAAGAATATAGTATGTGGAAACAAGATAAGATTGGTGAGTTTATATAAATTTAAAAATGGATTCCATGTACCAAAATCAAGTTTTATATTTTGGTGGTTTATCCAATTGATGTAAATCCATTGGTGGGTATTTAAGTAGAAACTAGAAATGGATGGTAAATTTTTTAACAATAGACCATTATTGGTTATTAAAGGTTACTATCGGTATATAGATATAGTCTATGAAGAAACCTATTCACAAATTATATTACTAAATCTAATAGAATTTAACTTTTCATAGTGACATTATATGATCAAGTAATTGATTAAATGGATATCAAGTCCATCTTCCTAAACCAAAACACTATGTAAGATTTTTATATGAAATAATAAAAATGGTTAGTGACACTAAATTATGCTATTATGGTATGAAAATTATAAAAATTCATTCATGTATTGAAGAAAGAATCATGGTAATAAAATATTCATTTGGATAAATCCATAAGCGAGTTTGGTTTTATTAAGAATGAAAGTGATCCATGTGAATAAAATAGTTGTAATGCCCCAACCCCAGAATCTTGGAGACAGTGTATTATTTTAATATATTGTAATTATTACAAGGAATAAAATCCAGAAGGGCCGATCAGTTTGACAGATTTGGAAAATAAATTACCTATATGAACCATACATTACAATTGAAAATATAAAATACAATATAGATAATCCTTTGAGAAAACATTTATTCTCCTTGATTAACCCTACATATCAGTCATAATACACCTCTTGGAATTCAAGGAAAGTAAAACATAATAAATTAATGATCTCAGATGGTCAGTAAGGGTAATATTACAAGGAAATATATTATGAATATATAATCATAAAGCTTAAGGCAAGATGTATAACTGAAACACAATCCCTTTAAACATAATCTTCAACATAATATAGAAAGAATAAATAATACCATATATAATAATCCTAACCATGTATATTATACTAATCAAATAATCATATGGAATATTCAAAACTAATATCAAAATGATGGAATTAATAATTTTGAACATCTTCATTATCAATATATATCCTAAAGATAGCTACTATCAAGATCTATCCTTATGATAGTTTAAGTATGTTTGTAGAAAAACATCGGATTTGTGTCAAGATCTATCCTCTTGAAAAGATAAATACTTTCATGATATATCCTCATGATATTTTAAGAATATAGGTATAAACTTGCCTGATTTGTGTCAAGATCTATCCTCCTGATAATTTAAAATTTCATGGAAACAAATTCAAAGGGTTTATAGCCGACTAATTTCATCTCATGAGACCTATCGATGAATCAAGGGGCTATAGGGGGCCTCATCCATCATTTACTAAGTCCAATACATTCCTCATATGAAAATGGTGAAACATAAACAACATAATAATTCATATTAAAAACTATCATATGAAATATGAATACTTTAACCATAAACCAAGAATGGTATCTAAATAGCACAAACACAATCAAACTAATCATAAACCATTCAATTGAATATGGTAAATGATATCATAAGAGATCAATCTCAATTATGCATAATATCCAAAAAAGGATGTTGAAATATATGAAAATACTCTAATAAAATAATTATAAATTTCTTGAGATAAATACCCCTTTTTCTTTGAAATAATTTATTTAAAAGTCATGCACTTATAAAAGAAGACATTTAAAAAGATATTTTTGAATCCAAGTTTCACATACCACTATGAAACTTTCAAAATAAATTAAAATTTTAAAACATTCATGTCCATATAAATATATCCTTAAAATCATTTTTAAAACATGGACATTAATGAGTAATATTTAGAAGAATAAATCTTTAAACCATTTAAAATGATGCTTTAGTTAAAGGGTCCCTTACAAAAAACCTTAAAAATATTCCTTTCGAAATCATTTGAATGAAATTAAAAATAAAGATAAAATTTTCTTTATAATATTTTATATACATATAAATAAATATGTATTATAATATAAAGAATATTAAAATGGATAAAGGATTGATTCTTTAAACATTCAAAGCCTCTCATACCACTGTGAATATTTAAATAATAAGCCTAATATTTTAAAATGAATATTTAAATATCATAAATATAAATGTGTTCATGATATCAAATATAATAGGAGTAGTAAATTCACCACACACAAGAAATAGGTGGTTAATATGGATTATATCTCTTGAAAATTAAAAGTTATATTGAATTCCCTTACCTTAGGTCTGATACTCTCTATACACATCTGAAACTCCTCTTCATTGAGTATCTCATTTTGATTTTCACAAAAGGATACCTTAGGTTGGATTTATGCCCAAATTATTTCCTATAGGATGAATTGAGGAAATTCAGAATGATAAATTGGCAAGGTTTTACTAAACCAAATGGCTTTATAGGTGTGAATAAAAGAGAATGAGAGGTTTCTTTTTATAAGATATGGGAGGGTCACTTTAGGAAACTCCAAAACTATTAATTTATCATAAATTTATTTTTGATTCTAATTATCTCAAAAATAGAGTTATATCGATGATAAGATATGGATGGTTATAAATCCTCTCAAATAATTAATTTTAGACATGTTTAGGTCACAAAATTAACCTTATCTTTTGGCTTTAACCCTTAGTTAAACAATTTAACTCTTAATGTGACAACTTGTATTTTTACACTATAGGGTTAATATAGATACTATAAAATACTATAAGAAACCCAATTATATCATTTATGACATATTTAACATTATACTAGTTATTTTTCCTAAATATATATTTTTATGAATTTTGTATCATTTAATAAAATATTATTTATTTTAAAATCTCATTTATGTCAATTTTGACACTATTTATCATTTCACTTTTTATAAAATCATAAAAACTTGATTCCTTAGAAAAAACTACATTAAATCATCCCTAATATGGAAATGTAATCCAAAAAATTAGTGTATGTCATTACATGTTTCAAATTATATTTATTTTAATATTATTAAAATCATTTAATTGATTCTCACTTTAATAAATGAATTATTGTATTATCATTGTGTCACCATTTAATTTAATTATTTAATTTTTAAAAATTATAAATAAATTATCTTGATGTATATAAACATTTTATCTTTATAAATACTATTTATAGTTTAATTTAACTTATGTATAACCCTGTATTAAAAATTATTTAGTTATTCAAATATAAATATAACATTTTTAACTCTTCTTTAAATGAAATATAATAAATTTTTTAATCTAACTTAAAAAGGATCATATTTTTGACCTAAGGATTATTTTGGTTGAAAAAAACTTATACAATGAATTTTTTACTAGTGTTAGAGTAATTTAATAATTATATTATATTATTTTTTTAACTTTTAATTACCAGATTTATCTTTAACTATTGTAAATAAATAAAAATTTACTAAAGTTAATATTCAATAAACAAATTATTTTAATCATATTAGATAAAAAAATAATACTAATTACAACCATATATGTCCATTTATCAAAATTTCATTCACATAAGTGATAAAATTATGTTTAATGCTAATCCTGTAAACGTGGCTAAAAGGCGGGTAAAAGAGACGTTCAAAAGTTCAATCATTGTTTTATATCTAATTATATTATAATAATGATTAAAATGAACTAAATTGGATTAATATATGTATTAATTATCTATGGTGACTTTAAAATAAATTTTAAAAAAGTAATTATTTAAAAAAAAGTATGTTTTTAACTACAATGTAGTATTTTTTACTATTCATCAAAAATTGACACTTTTAAGAAAAAATCCAAAAAATAACCCTAAACTAATTTTGATATTCCAAATTCAAAAATTAAGTCTATTTTGAAAAATAATATTTATAAATTTTATAATGTGTTTAATACTATTCATAACCGCTTTTTAAATGACTATTTTGATAGGTTATGGTACACTCGAACTCGGTGTTGCATGCAATGAAAGCAATTGAAGAAAATGAATTTATTTAAGAAGAGACGTGATAAAAAATATTGGGGTGTCACATTGTCCCCTCCTTTGATAAATTTTTTCGTCTCAATTTGAAATTGCACTTCAAAAATAAAATATTGATATTAGAAAACACTTTTGTGGAAAACCCACATCGGAAATAAGGTTAATAAAATATACTCTTAATAAGAGGGAAGTGGGAATGTAAAGTTCACCTCCAAATTAATATTTAAAATAGGATAACATTAGTGTAAATTAGAGATACGTACATAGAGGAAAACATAAATACTTATAGGGAGTTATTTAGGTCATGAATCACAAACAAGTGAACTATCAATTGAAAATTGAGGGCCGCAAAGCCATAAATCTTTAATGATTTATAATACCATTAGTTCAATAAAAAATAAGGTATTTGGATAACACATTTTTTAGATACTTTTTCCTATAATTGAGGGATTATTTTACTATCCATATAAGAAATCGAGAAAAATTTCTTGATTTCATTCCATGTCATAAGCATAATCTCATCTTTTGGTTGTGCTTCGATAATCTCACTTCATCCCTTACACCTGTAAATGAACATAAAAAATGAATTTTTTACACCTAAAGTACTTTTGATAAATCATAAGTCCCACAATTATTTCCTTAATCCTCTAAATGTTTACTAAAACAAAAAATGTTAGCCCAAAGTATCCAATAAATCATACTTTAATCCTAAATAATAATATCCAATGTTCAACTTACTCTTTTCCAACATTAAGAATCATCCAATAATAATTCTATCAAAATTAACAGTCCAAAAAGGTCTCAAAATTTCTGATATCAATCATAACATCTTATTCCCCAAACAATGTAATGTATCTCTTAATGAAAAGTACCTTTATAACCTTAAAAACCTTAATGAAATAATTCATGATTACAAATAATTGATAAAGATGTACTACAATACAATCCTTATATATCTCGTGAATATTATAACCATAGAACCATTGATGTAATAATTATTTAATCCAAATACAAAATAACCTTAATCATTATGCTTTACTCTTAAACCATTAACTACGCTTCAACATCTTATTCCTTAATACCTCATTCATCTCTTTTTTTGTAGCCTCTTCATTATCAAAAGTATAACCTTGATGATTCTAAATATTGACCAAACCTCAAATCATAATGTGAAAAACACTAATCATAGTGATGTAGTCATGAAGAATCATTTATAGGATATCTAAATTGTGGAATCGTCTTTTTAATCCATTTTTGTATAGGATTAACCTTGGTTATCCATTACCAAATCTAAAGGATGATATATTATACTTATAATTGTCCTCAAAGTCATTCATAGGGTTATATTTTCTAATCTATGTTTTCTAAATCTAATTTCCAAGGTTGTTTCTAAACTTCATTTGATACCAATTGTAATGACCTGACCCCAGAAGCCCAAATTCGGTGCATTATTTTAATACATTGACATGATGACAAGGAATAAAATCCCTAAGGACCGATCATTTTAGTAGTCTTGGAGAATATATTACATACATGAACCTTACATTTTAATTAAAAACATAAAATAAAACATAGATAATCCTTTGAGAAAGTATTTATTCTCCAAGATTAAACCTTCATATCAATCATAATGCACCTCTTGGAATCCTTGGAAAATAAAACATAAGAAATTGGTGAGCTCAGATGCTCAGTAAGGTTAAGTGTACAATGAAATCTATTGTGAATATATAATCATAAACCTTGAGGCAAGATGTATAACTAAAACAAAATCCCTTTAAACATAATCTTCCGAATAATATAGCAAGAATAAATAATACTATATATAATAAGAATAACCATGGATATTATACTAGTCAAATAATCACATTGAATATCCATAACTAATATCATAATGAGGGAAAGCATAATGTCGGACATCTTCACTATTACGATATATCCTCAAGATCATTATTGCTAAGATCTATCTTTATGACAGTTTAAGTATATAGTTAGAAAGTTGTATAATTTGTGTCAAGATTTATACTCAGGAAAAGATAACTATTCTCATGTTCTATCCTCATGAAAGTTTATATCTGTGGGTAGAAACCCGTCTAATTTGTGTCAACATCAATTTTCCTGAAAATTTAAAACTGCATGGGAACAAATGTGAAGGGTTTATCACCAAAAAATTTCATCTCATGAGACCTATTGATGCATCGAGGGGCTATATCAGGCACCATCCATCACTAAATAAGTCCAATAAATTACTCATATGAAAATGGTGAAACATAAACAACATAATAATTCATATGAAAAACTATCATAAAAAAATATGAATACTTTAACTATAAACTAAGAATAATATCTGAATAGCACCTCAACAATCAAAATGATCATAAACCATTCAATAAAATATAGTAAATGATATCATTAGATATAAACCTCAATTAAGAATACGAACAAGGATTTTGAAATATATGAAAATACTCTAATAAAATCATTAAAAATTTCTTGATGCAAATACTCCTTTTTCTTTGAAATCATTTAATCCAAAGCTACGCACTTATAAAACAAGACAATTAAAAAGATATTTTTAAATCAAAGTGCCCCATACCATTTTGAAACTTCTGAAAGGAATTAATATTTTAAAACATTCATATCCATGTAAATAAATCCTTAAAATAATTTTTAAATCATGTAAGTTAATGATAAATATTTATAAAAATAAATCTTTAAAACATTTAAAATGATGTTTTAGTTAAAGTGTCTCTTACATAAAACCCTAAAAATATTCCTTTTGAAAAAATTGAATGAAATTAAAAATATTTATAAAATTATCTTTATAATACTTTATATACATATAAATAAACATGTATTATAATATCAATAATATTGAAATATAGAAAGGATTAATGTTTCAAATATTCAAAGCGTCGCATACCACTTTGAACATTTAAATAATAAGACCATTATCTTCAAATGAATCTTTAAATACCTTGAAGATAAATGTATTCATGATATAAAATTTAATATGGGTATTACATACACCACAAACAAGAAATAGGTTTTTAAAATGGCTTATATCTCATGAAAAATAAAAGTGAGATGGAATTTTCTTACCTTAGGTCTGATACTCTTCGTACGTGTCCGAAATTCCTCTTCTTTGAGTATCTCCTTTTGATTTGCACAAAATGACACCTTGGGTTGTATTTATACCCAACTTATGGCCTATATTATGAATTGAGGGAAGTTTTGTGGAGAAATGGGTAGGATTTTTCTGAACCAAAGTGATTAATAGATGTGAATAAAAGAGAAGAAGAGGTACCTTTTTATAAGAGAGGGAAGAGGCACTTTAGGAAACTCCAAAAACATTAATTTATTATAAATTTATTTTTTATTTAAAATATCTCAAAAGTGAGTTATTTATAGTATAATATGATTATGTGTATAAATCCTCTCAATCGATGAATTTTATACATGTTTATTTCACAAAATTAACCTTATCTTTTGGCTTTAACCCTTAGTTAAACAATTTAACGCATACCGTGACAACTTGTTTTTTACACTATAGGGTTAATATAATTACTATAAAATGTAAAATGAACCCCAATTAGATCATTTAGGAAATATTTAACATTATCCTAGTTAGTTATCTTAAATATTTATTTTTATGAATTTTATATCATTTATAAAAAATTATTTATTTTAAAATCTCATTTATGTTACTTTTGACACTATTTATTATTTGACTTTTTATAAATTCATAAAAACTCAATTCCTTAAAATAAAATACATTAAATGATCCCTAATATGTCAATTTAATCCAAAAAAAATCATGGATGGCATTAAATGTTTAAAATTATATTTATTTTAATATTATTAATATCATTTAATTGATTTTATCCTTAATAAATACATTATTACATCATCATTGTGTCACAATTTAATTTAATTATTTAATTTATAAAAATTATAAATAAATTATCAAGATTTAGGTAAATATTTTATCTTTATAAATAAAATTTTTAGTCTAATTTATCTTATGTATAACCCTATATTAAAAAGGATTTAGTTATTAAAATTTTAATATGACATTTTTAACTCTTCTATAAATAAAATATAATAAATGTTGTAATATAACACAAGTGGCTTAAAAAGAATCATATTTTAAACCTAAGGTTTATTTTTAAAAAAACACAATTATCTGATAAAATTAGGACAAGTGTCGGAGTAGTTTTATAATAATATTATTATTATTTTACCTTTAATTACTTGATTTACCTTTAACCGTGGTAAATAAATAAAAATTTACTAAAGTTACTATTCAAAAAAAAGTTAATCCTATTAGATAAAAAATTTCATACTAATTACAACTATGAATGTCCCTTTTTTTAAATCACATTTATAGAAGTGGTAAAATTACGTTTAATGCAAATCTCGCAAATGTGGCTAGAAGACGGATAAAAGAGACATTCAAAAGTTAAATAATAATTTTATATCTGATTATATTATAAAATTATTTTTAATGAACTAAATTGAATTAATATATGTATTATTTATCTATTTTGACTTTAAAATCAATTTAAATTAAAATAATAATTTAAATGAAAAAATATGTTTTTAACTACAATACAAAATTTTTCACTATTCATGAAATATTGTAATTTTTTAGAAAAATACCAAAAAAATAACCATAAGAAAATTTTGATATTCCTAATTAAAAAATTAAGTCTATTTTGAAAAATAAATTTCATAAATTTCATAATGTGATTAATACTATTCATAATCGCTTTTTAAATGGCTATTTTGATAAGTTGTGTTGCACTCAAACTCAGTGTTGTGTGCAATGCAAGCTATTGAATAAAATAAAATTATTTAAGAAGATACATGTAGTAAAATCTTGGGGCATTGCATTCTCCCCTCCTTTAATAAATTTCCTCCCCAAAATTTGAAATTTCACTTCAATAATAAAAGTTTGATACTAGAAAATGCTTTTGTGGAAAACTCACATCGTAAATAGGGTTAATAAAATATACTCTTAATAAGAGAAAAAGGGAAATGTGAAGGTCACCACAAAATTAGGATTTAGAATAAAATAAAATTAGTATAAAGTAGAGATATATACATAGAGTAAAAATGTAAATATTTATAGGGAGTGATTTAGGACATCAATCACAAACAAGTGGAAAATCAATTGAAAATCAAGTGCCTCAAATCCATAGATCTATGATGATTTAAAATATCATCAGTTCAAGAAAAATTAAGTTATTAGGATAACACATTTTTTTAGATGATTTTTCCTAGAGTTGAGTGATTATTTTACTATCTAGATATGAACTCGAGAAAAAAATTGATTTCATTCCATGTCATAATCATAATCTCATCCTTTGGTTGTGCTTCGATATTTTTAATTAATCCCTTACACCTAGAAATAAACGTTCAAAATGAAATGTTCACACCTAAAGCACTTTTGATAAATCATAAGGCCCAGAATTATATCCTTAATCCTCTAAATGTTTACTAAAACCAAAAAGGTAAGCCCAAAGTATCCAATAAATCGTACTTTAACCTTAAAAAATAATATCCAATGTTCAACTTACTCTATTCCAACTTTAAGAATCATAAAATAATACTTCTTTCCAAATTAACAGTCCAAAAAGGTCTCTAAATTTCCAATATCAATCATAACATTAGATTCCCCAAACAACGTAATGTAAATCTTATTGAAAAATTCCTTTATTAACTCAAAAACCTTATTGAAATAATTCATGCTTCCAAATACTTGATGAAGATGTACTAAAATAAAATCATTATATATCTCATGAATCTTATAACCATAGAACCATTTATGTAATAATTATTGAATCCAAATACAAAATAACCTTAATCATTCCACTTCACTCTTAAATCGTTAACTATGCTTCAATATCTTATTCCTTAATACCTCCTTTATATCATTTTTCTTTTGTATCCACTTCATTATCAGAAGTATAACCTTGTTGATTCTAACTATTGACCAAAACTCAAAGAATAATGTGAAAATCACTAATCATAGTGATGTAGTCATGAATAATCATTTATAGGATCTCTAAATTTTTGAATATTTTTCTCAATCCATTTTTCCATAGGATTAACCACTACAAACAAAAATGACTTAAACCAATAGAAATTTATTGACACATAATATATCTATTGGTAAAAATGAACAATTCCAACAGATATTAAATTTTATTGGTATAGATTTTAAGTACCAACACTTTCTTTTACCAATAGTTATATCTGTTGATATTGATCATTTAACGCCAACAAATCTTTTACCAATGGTTAAATCTATTGCTTTATCATATCAATACTAACATTTTTTGTTACCAAAAAATGAATCTCTTATTATTAATTGTTATTACCAAAAAAAATTTACCATTATAAAAAAAATTGCAATAAATTATCCAAAAACATAAAATATTTTATCAAAAAATATAATATATTTATATATATTATTTTCAATAAATGTTATAAATTATAAATATTTTAATAAAATCATATAATCATATGTTTTCATTGACACATTATATGTTTGTGGTAATATATATATATATATATATATATATAATATAAAATTTATGATAAATGATTATAATTTTTGGAATATTGAATGTAGTAAAAACTAAAAATAGAAAGTAACTTATATATAATTTCATTATATGTATATAATATAATTTTTTATTCAAAATATTTATAAATTTAAAACTTTTTCATTATGTATAAATTATATATAAATTTTTTATACATCAAGATAATTTTTTTAAATTATACCATTAATATGAGTCTCTCTTTCTTAAATTAAAAGTCTCAAGACATAATGATCACATCAGTGTTACCGTTTCTTCCATTGTCACACCCAAACCCAATTAATTTCCTTTTTTGTGGTTATTATTATTATTATTATTATTATTATTATTATGCCCCTGCAAGACCCTTATTCTCCCCCCCCCAACTTGCTCCAATTTCTATTGAAATACCTAGGCATGAAGAGTTCAAGATCGAGGAAATTGGTCCAAACTTGATGTTGCAAAGGGGTCATCCTTGTCAGGTAGCCTTGTTTTTCCATCTCCCAAAATCGTTCATTGCAAGGGTGTGTCGATAGTGGAATTACCTGAATAATAGGTATCATGTCTCTCATTTAATATCCATTTTTATCTTATGGAAAATTTCTTGTGTAGTTATCCTTCTAAGGTAGTTTTGAAAAGGACTTTGGAGATCATCGATATCCAAAGGGTCGAGAATGGCATGTTTGATAAGAAAAATGTGCTTTTTAAATTTGAGGATGAATATTTCTTCCACTATTGAAAAAGGGAATCCCAGTCCATATATGTATTTTGACTAATGATACAGAAATGGACTCCATATTTAAATAAAATTATGTATTCTTCAATGGATCCATCTTGGATTGGATTTGTTGGTGTTCGAGTGAAATTATTCCAGACTAAAGTTATCAAAGGAATTGTTGGGATGGTTAGAAAGATTATTAAAATTGATGTGGCTACAAGTTTATTGAAGAGGCCTTGGGTTTCAAGGGCATATATTGAAGTTAACATGTCTTTAGATTTACCTGAACATTATTGGGATTCAAAAAGACATGTAGATATTTTCTCAGGTAGAAATGTAAGAAAATTTGCCTCTATTTTTTATGTCAAATACAATAAGTAGTGTCATTTGGCATCTTCTTGAAGTACGTCAAAAGAGAATAAAGTTTAGATTGTCTCTAATAATGGGCATGATGTTATTGATGTTTAGGTTGCCTAATCAGATATGATGGAATGTTCTTTCGATTCATGTTTATGGGATTGACTTGTGAAGGAGTTCAGTTATCACAAAGTTTCAAACCATCCATTAGTGGAGTTTTCTATCATTGGTCTAGATTTATCTAAGAGTGATTAGGTAAAATTTCTAATTTTTGATGTGGGGGTCTCACTTATTGGACAACCATGCCTTGATAGACATGTAGTACTAATAGATTCTATAGAAAAGTATGAGGTTATGAATTATTTTCGCTTTCCATGAAATTCCCCTGCTTCTAAAGAAGAAAAGGCTGATATTAATAAGATCAACTACCCCTCACCTATTAATAACCATCTCATCATAATGAGTGGTATTAACCATAACCTATAAATTCTGTTCAATATTAGTGACCTAGGACAAATTTATTTTGAGGTAGATTCAAAGATGCCTAGATATTATTTATTATCTCTAAAAACTAGTTATATAAAAACTGAATGTAATTAATGGTTAATTTAGCTCAAATCCAAAGATCAAGGGTGGAATAGTGTATACCTAGAAGAAAATCCCATATATGATTTATTTTTTGAATATCCAAATATGGATGACCTAACCTTCAATATCTTAGGTCCAAAATGGATAAATACTCATACATAACCAGGATAGATATGGTATTCAATTCCAACTTAGATGCTATGATATACACCCTATATGATATTTCATTAAATCTTGTAAATAATAACCACACTGAAAACATACATGGATTATGTTTAAAATATTACATGCCATGTGATTAGGAAATAAAGAACCAATATACCTTCAAACCATCTGAAACTATCTAATCCTATATGAAAATCACTACATCAATATTCAAGAAAATTGTTGAAAAAAACCATAAACTAGAAACATAAGTCGGTAAAAATATAAATCCGATCAATATAAATAATGGATCCCTAACTTGTGGTTTTTCGATCATCATATTTTGTATGAATATGATCTATATTCCAACCCTTTTACATATTAATTCACCCCCAATCATCTAATTAGAAGGGGATTCATTCTTCATTTGGTGCATAATTCTTGGCCATTTTGTGTTTGGTTAAATTTTATTTTTCGATTTGGGGTGTGGAATACCTCAATTTTGTTTTTTTTCATGAATAATGAATGATTCTCATTCCATTTGGTGTGTAAATTCATTATATTCATTTTATTACCTTAATCAACTATGTTTCCATTGAATTTGATATTGATATTCTGTACTTCTAAGAGTTTTTACAATGTATGTCTTCTAATCAAAGATTTAATTCGATGAACTATGGAAAAAAGTTGATATATATATTTAATTTTATATATATTTTGAACATCACAATTTTATTTTTATGTGATTATAAATTAGCAGTGTTTCATTTTCATGAGTTATAGTTTATTTTCTATTTAAAATTAATTATTTTATGCATTATTTGTATGTTTGTATCTTTCTTAATACTTGGTTAATATTTTAAATGTTACATGTTAACCATTATTTTTAGTTTCTATGTTAATTAAATTTAACACATGACCCTTTTATTTGTTATTGAGATATGTTATGTTATAGACTTTTCATCGGCATATTAATGGAGTACTTTTTGGAAGTTGTGTGTTGATTTTGGAAATAATGTCAGACTTCTCATTAGGGCATGTTTAAACTAGGTACATGTGATTCACTTCATTGTTTTTATAGTAAGTTTTAGTTGTGTTCATTTGATGAGTATTCTATTATTGTGGCTACAAAGAACCTCTTCCAAACATGTTTGATCAAGTTAATAGATAGACTCTTCTAAATTGTATCATCTTAACCCCCATTCTCAATAGTTTCAATCCTCTTGATTTTGTATAATATGCATTCATTTTTTCTTTTTTATGCAAAGTATCATTTCTAATTTTTAATTGGATGCTAGCTTATATATAATATATAGTTTCAATATGTGATTTATATTCAACATGCATTCAATCTATCAGTTGATGAAAGTTATATTCAATATGCATTCAATTACAATCTATGTGATGTATGCGGTTTATTAATGGGAATTTATGGATCGGTGGGATACCTTTCCCCATCCATTAGTATCTCTGTTCTTTATTGATTCTATACATACTAGATTATCTATTTTTTATAATATTTTCAAATTTTTATTCAATATGGTAACATTATTATATTTTCTTCTTTTTTTTTATTTTTCACTCTACAATCATGTATTCATTATTTATTTATGATGATAAGACCCTTGTTTCTAAAATGGTTATATTGTATTGTAGGGAATAATATGAATTGTACAGGCCTCCTTGAGCTGAAATCGTCCATGCCAATGTGCAATCCATGTGTCAAGTTCTTAAAAAAATGAACACATGGCCTATATAATTCTATACATCATGGTATATTACCCGTGACACATGGCTTGTCACATATCCATGGACTATACATGCATACAAATCATGGTCTATCACATGGTCTATATAGGCCTATACATCATGGCACATTACTCATGGCCATGTGTTCAATTCTATACAGGACATGTGTTAAAGTACTCATGGATTGAACACATGGCATGTATAATTTTATTATATTTTGTACAATTATGCACATGTATGTACATCATGGCGGTTTTTCCCACATTTTAGGAGCCTCATATTAGAGTTACTAACATATTTAATAAGGATAAAGATGACCATATTTATTCCAAACGAGGAGAAAAATCATTTTAAGAAGCTGGGTCATTAGGTAACACCTCCCCATTTCCCCCTCATTTTCTAGATATTCTTGTATATAAGTAAAGACTCTTCACCAACTTGTAAACCTTTTCATAGTTCATATATTTTCAAAAATATAAATGTGAATCTATAACTGATTTACTCACAAGTAATATACCATGATTTCAATGCATTGAACATATTTCTGGATGAGTAATTCAAACCAAAGTTCTCTGGTTTTAGTCTTTTCAAGCCTACTATGTAAAATACCCATGGGACATATGGTTGTTGTGATCCTAAGTATACATGGGCTGTCTAGTTGAATATAAAATTAGATGTGTACATATTTCGTGTCATGTTCTTGGAGATGATTTCTGGAAGGATGGTTATCGATACTGTTAGGCCCACTGACTAATATAATTTGATATCATGGGTACCTTGCAAGTTATTATTTCAAACCTAATGCCAAGTCTAAATTTTTTATAAATAAAAGGCTATATTTGAATGTTTATTTCCTTGTTTTGAAGGTACTACATTTGCTGAAATTTAAAATGAAGTTAAACACAAATGCATATTATTTCATATTTTCATTTTCCATACTTTCATTTATTTCTATTTCGGTTTCAATTTATAAAAATATTTTGTACGAATTTATGTATCTTCTCTTTGGTTGTTTGTGGTGTAGATCTTGGAGCTGAAGGGTGTGCAATAGAATTAAATTGAGGTTCCTCATTGGTATTGGAGCTAACTTGATTTTTGGGGATGTCAATAGAGATGATGAATGAAAAATGTTCGTTCTATGCATATCATTTATTTATATTTTTAATTATTTCTATTTTGGTTTTAATTCATATAAATATTTTGCAATGATTTTTGGGTATTCTCTTTGGTTGTGTGTGGTTTAGATAATGGAGGTTAAGGGTATGGAATAGCAGCGACCTGAGTTTCCTCACTGGTATTGGAGCCAACTTTATTTGTTGATATGTCAACAGGGATGATGAATAAAAATGATCATTCTATGTAGATCATTTTTTTGTACTATCGTTTTTTTCAATTCATGTGTATTTTTTTCACTGATTTGTGGGTATTATTATTGGTTGTGTGTGGTGTAGATCTTGGAGTTGAAGGGTGTGACATAACAACTTGAGGTTCCTCATGGGTACTGGATCTAACTTGGTTTGTTTCTTTTAATGGCCTACTTGGGGGTGATGAAAGATCTTTGGAGGGAGTAATTATTTTTCTACCATGATGGGTGTTGTAGTATTGAATTCAAGAGATGACATGCCCTTTTATCATTTTGGAGGTGATGGGGGTGTGGTGACATAAGTGGATACTGAGTTTTTGTGTTTTTTATAATTTTTTAGGTATCAATTAACTTAAGTATGTATCGATTCATTATGTATTAAATTTCATTATTAAAATGATTAATCATTTTCTAAGTTTGAACATGTGTGAAAATCATCTTCAATTTAATAATTAAAATAGGTGTATTATATATGATAAATAAATAAAAATTATATAAAATTTTAGTAATAAATATTTAAATACCCAAACATAATATCATATTTAAAATATAAATTAAAAAAAGATATCAATTATTGATATTGGTTATAAAAGTTGATAATAATATTACCAACAGATAAATTTTTCATCGAAATATGCTGCTATGAATTTTGACCAACATATATATTATATATTTTTATTAATATAAATGCAACAAAACTATTTTATTTGTCGCAATAACATTTAGAGATAGAGTTTTTAGAAACAATTTAGTGACATGAAAAAAAATTGGTAAAATGTTTTACCAACAAAAAATGCACTTTTTCCGAAAGATATACCCCTATTGGTAAAAGATAATTATTTTTTATTGATAGGTTATCCATTGAAAAATATAAAGAATGGTATCCTAAACTAATACTTATCCTCAAAGTCATACATAGGGTTATGTTTTCTAATTTATGTTTTTAAAATCTAATTTCCAAGGTTATTTATAAACTTATTTCGATACCAACTATAACTCCCCAACCTCAAAAGATCAGAGTCGGTGCATTATTTTAATACATTGTCATGATTATAAGGATTCAAATCCCAAAGGACTGATCAGTTTAGCAGTCTTAGAAAATATATTTCATACATGAACCTTACATTACAATTAAAAACATAAAATAAAACATAGATAATCCTTTGAGAACACATTTATTATCCTAGATTAACCCTACATATTAGTCATAATAAACCTCTTGGAATCCTAAGAAAATAAAACATAATAAAGGGATGAGCTCAAATTCTTAGTAAGGATAAGTGTACAATGAAATCTATTATGAATATATAATCATAAACCTTACGGCAAGATGTATAACTAAAACACAAGCCCTTTCAATATAATCTTCAGCATAATATGGAAAGAATAAATAATACCATATATAATAAGCATAACTATAGATATTATACTAGATTAATAATCACATGAAATATCTATAACTAATATCATAATGATGGAATTCATAATGTCAGATGTCTGTACTATCAAGATATATCCTCAAGATAGCTACAGTCAAGATCTATCCTCATGATAGTTTAAGTTTGTGGGTAGATTTTCATCTGATTTGTGTCATGATATATCCTCTTGATAAGATAACTATTATCATGATCTATCCTCATGATAGTTTAAGTATGTGGGTAGAAACTCATCTGATTTGTGTCAAGATATATCTTCCTGATAATTTAAAACTACATCGAAACAAACGTGAAGGGTTTATCGCCAAATAATTTCATCTCATAAGACCAACTAATGCATTGAGGGGGTATAGTGGGCCCCGCCCATTACTTACTAAGTCAAATACATTAATCATAAAAAAATAGTGAAACATAAACAACATAATCATTTTTATTGAAAACAAGCATATGAAATATGAATACTTTAACCATAAACCAAGAATGGTATCTAAATAGCACATCCACAATCAAACTGATCATAGACCATTCAATAAAATATGGTAAACGATATAGTAAGAGATCAACCTCAATAAAGAATAATATCCAAAAAATGATGTTGACATACATGAAAATACTCTAATAAAATATTTCAAAATTTCTTGAGACAAATACCACTTTTTCTTTGAAATCATTTATTCAAAATTCACACACTTATAAAAGAAGACATTTAAAAATATATTTTTGAATCAAATTCTTCCATGCCATTTTGAAACTTTTGAATGGAATTAACATTTTAATACATTCATGTCCATATAAATAAATCCTTTAAATTATTTTCAAAACATTGACATTAATGAGAAATATTAAGAAGAATAAATCTTTAGAACGTTTAAAATGTTGTTTTAGTTAAAGAGTCCCTTACATAAAACCTTAAAAATATTCATTTTGAAAAAAAATTAAGGAAATTATAAATATAGATAAAATGTTATTTATAATACTTTGTATACATATAAATAAATATGTATGATAATATCAATAATATTGAAATGGAGAAATGACTAATTTCTTCAAACATTCAAAGCGTCTCATACCACTTTGAATATTTAAATAATAAGCCCAATGTCTTCAAATTAATATTTAAATACCATGAAGATAAATGTATTTATGATATCAAATATAATAGGGGAAATACATACACCACACTAAAGAAATAGGTGTTTAACATGGCATATATCTCATTAAAAGTAAATGTGAGACGGAATTCCCTTACCTTAGGTCTGATATTCCCCGTACATGTCTAAAACTCCTCTTCTATGAGTATCTCCTTTTTATTTGCACAAAAGGACTTCTTAGGTTGGATTTCTGCCCAAATTATGGCCTCTAGGATGAGGTGAGGTAATTTTGGAGGATAAATGGGAAATTTTTTTCCAAGCCAAAGGGCTTTAGAGGAGTAAATAAAAGAGAGGGAGAGGTTCCATTTTATAAGAGAGGGGATGGGCACTTTAGGAAACTCCAAAACTATTAATTTATTATAAATTGATTTTCGATTTAAAATAGATAAAAAGTGAGTTATTTAAATAATAATATGGAAATGGGTATAAATACTCTTAAACAATTAAATTTATAATTTTTTATGTCACAAATTAACTTTAACTTTTGGTTTTAACCCTTAGTTAAACAATTTAACTCTTATCGTGACAACTTGTCTTTTTACACTATAGGGCTAATATAGTTACCATAAAATTCCAAATAAAATCCAATTAGATAATTTATGACATATTTTAAATTATCTTATTTATTTATTTGAAATATATATTTTTATGAATTTTATACCATTTAATAAAATATTATTTATTTTAAAATCTCATTTATTTCAATTTTGACACTATATATTATTTGACTTTTTATAAAATCATAACAACTTTATTCCATCAAAAAAACTACATTCACACGTCCATAATATGTCAATTTAATCTAAAATATTCTTGTATGGTATTAAATGTTTCAAATTATATTTATTTTAATATCATTAATATCATTTAATTGAAACTTTCTTTAACAAATCAATTATTGTATCATCATTGTGTCACCATTTAATTTAATTAATTAATTTATAAAAATTATAGATAAATTTTCATGATGTATATAAAAATTTTATATTTCTAAAGACTATTTATATTCATTTATCTTATTTATATCCCTATATTGAAAATGATTTAGTTATTAAAATTTGAATATGACATTTTTAACTCTTCTTTAAATAAAATATAATAAATTTTCTAATCTTACACAAGTGGCTTAAAAAGATCATATTTTTGACCTAAGGTTTATTTTGGTCTAAAAAGATTATACAATGAAATTTTAACAAGTTTTAGGGTAATTTTATAATAATAATATATTTGTTTTTACATTTAATTACCCCATTTACCCTTAACCGTGATAAATAAATAAATATTTCCTTAAGTTACTATTCACCAAAAAATTAATTTGGTCATATTAGATCAAAAATTTCCTACTAATTACAATAATTTATGTACATTTTTAGAAATTCCATACACGAAAGCTGTAAAATTACATTTAATGTTAATCCCGAAAATATGTCTAGAAGCCGAGTAAAAGAGGTGTTCAAAAGTTCAATAATTTTTTATATCTAATTATATTATAATAATGATTAAAATGACCTAAATTGGATTAATATATGTTTTATTTGTCTATTGTTACTGTAAAATAGATTTAAATTAAAATAATTATTAAAATGAAAAAGTCTGTTTTTAACAACAATGCAATATTTTTCACTATTCATAAAAAATTGAAACTTTTTAGAAAAATACCAAAAAATCAAATTAAGCTAATTTTGATATTATGAATTCAAAAAAAAGTTTTTTTTAAAAAATAAAAAACTTAAATTTCATAATTTGGTTAATACTATTTATAGTCTCTTTTTAAACGGTTAGTTTTGTAGGTCATGGTGCACTCGAACTCGGTGTTGCGTGTAATGAAAGATATTGATGAAATTGAATTTATTTAATAAGTGAAATGCTATAAAATCTTGGGGTTTTACAATATTTTATTCGAAAACTATTGTTTTTCAAGTCAACTATTTTGAAAAAAATGGAAAATAGATATTAAGTATTATAATTAGTTAATACTAAGATAATAATTTTCTCAAAGAATGACTCAAATTAGAAACCCAAGTTCTAGGGGAAAAGGTATTATGAAATAGATTGGGTTTCTTAAATAAGTTCATAGTATATACATTTAAAAGTATTAAAAATATAAAAAACAAAAATTCAATATTGAATTGTTACACATGTCACGTCTGTCCAACATGACGTGTTAAGGCACAATGGGATATTATTATAATGGATAGAATTTTATATGCTTAAGTTCTTAGAATCTATTTCATATTACATGATATGTATTAGTATTTGGTATTTTTTATTTGGATAGAATAGTTTGAAAATATCAAACCAAACTAGGAGAACTATGTGAGGTGGTAGTTAGAATTGTCCAATAGTACTTCAGAAAGTGAAAAAGGATAATTACCTGGTACGTAGAGAAGTGGTAATATTGGTTATCAAGGGGATACAGAACCAGTTTTCCTATATATAAATTTGATATTATATATGATAGTAAACCTATGTAAATAATTATGAAAATATTATTAAATCCATTTGTATCCATATCTATATAGATTAAGTATGTTGTGGTTTCTGATGAAGCTTAAGAAATAGCTTAGCAATGACTTGTTCTTAATTTTAGAGTTGTACCAAGATAGTGAATTATCAACACTATATATATATATATGTGTGTGTTATGATAAACTTATGACTATGTTATTATCCAAGATGTTAATTTTTTTAAAGAGTAAAAAATGTAAATACATGGTAATATCACATTTTTATGGATTTTCTTACATGAAGGAAGTCACAGCAAGTAAAATAGACACAGTTGAACATATAAAGGCCAATAGTTATAGACATTCCTTAAAAGTATCATGTTTATCATGTCAGGGATAAAAAAAATTCATTTAGCACTTATATCTAGTATAGGTGGTATTCTATTGGATTTGGCTCCCTAAAACTAACTAACTTTATACTTTTGATTTTCAGAATATTAATAAATATCATATCACATTATGATTATTCTTTTTTGTAACATTGATGTGATAGTTTTATTAGATTATTTTTTACATTGAAAGGTTATATAAATTCCTCATTATAATTAAAACCAATAAATTCTATGATAATATTCTAAAACATATGTCTTATAGTCTAGATGATATCTCTCTAGAGGGATACATATTATGTTTTACTATTAGGTGTTGGAGGCTCATTTGACATTAATACTTTCTCTCATGAATTTATTACTTTTTAATCTCTAATAATTGAGTTATAATGATAGTCCCACTAAAATAAATTACACATGTTTTATTTATCACTAGATATTTCTATTTAAGGACATGTATATTATTCTTTAGACATGAGATTAATATTGATGTATATCATGAATCACTTTGGTATATTGACAAAAACCATGAAAACATATTCTTAAAGTGATATAGCATATGTTGGGTGTTTCATAAGTGATATGACATTAATTGAATAATTCAAGAGAGAATTTTTCCCTTATGAGTTAATAGAAAAAGATATCTCTTGCCCTTTTATTGAAATAGAACTATCTGATTAAATTCATGGCCATGATGGTTTGTTAATGAGTTCATTTTATAAATTCAATGAAATATAAATAAAACATACCAGATAATTATATAAGTATGCATCCTTCTTGACGAGATATCAAGAGAAAGTGGTTATATTACATAGTAGTGTTTGTTATAAGGTTTTTTTAATTGTGACATTAACATCTTTCTCTATGGGTGTCTTGACATGTTTCTAGATGTTGATCTTGTAATTTAGGTAAGTTTACTTAATTCCACTAAGAAAGATTCCTATAGGGTCACACACTATGTGTATCCATAATCACATTAAATTATATTGAATTTAATATTAATCTCATCTTGTGGAATAATAATTATTCAAATATCTTTGATCACATAAATTCAATCACCAGATATTCGAGTTTCGAATATAGGGGTTGAAATTTATCTCTTATTTATTATTTGAAAGGTAATAAATAAATTTTTATTTATTCACTGGTTTGATTAATAGATTAATATAAATATTTTTCTTAGTTATGTGAATATTAAAATAAATATTTATTCATGAGTTTAGGGAATACAATTTTTATTTATTTATTAAATGAAATATATTTATTTGAATAAATATTTTATTATTTTAGGTTTAATAATTTTATATAAGGATTGATATGGAAAGTTAAGGGACCCTCATAAATGATATATAATTTAATATTATTTAAATATATATTGCTTGATTTGTTTAGAAAATTATATCTAAATATACACATGTAAAGAAACATAATGATATTATTATTATTTGACATATAGATTAATTAGAATTAAACAATTTGATAATGGGACCTTATGTAATTACTAATTTTTTAACCCTAAGTACAAAATCCCAGTTATATCATTTTAGATAAAACAGATTTTTTTGTGAATAATAGAGAGACTCTAAATATTCTCTCAATACCTATAGAAAATTTCCTCCTCCCACCCTCTCAATAAAAATATTCACAATTGAATTGTCTCGTTGTGATCAATGAAGCAATATGTGAAACACTGGGTTCCTTTATACTAGCAGCCAAAATACTAAGAGCATTGTTTGAAGAATCAGGGAGAATGTGTGGATACAATTAGAGGAATCTATGTTTGGATTTCCCACCACAATGATGACATGATAATAGTAGAAATAGAATTAATCATGATGAATTAAATTGTTCAACATAATTATTATTTAGTTAATTATAAATTAAATATGAAAGATTCTCTCAAGAATATTCTAGGGTTACCTTTATGAATTTATTTAGATATTATCCATTAAAACCAGAAAAAAAAAATTGTTTTTGGTTACAATATCAACATTTTTGTTGTACACTAGAACCTTCATTAAAAAGGTTAGTGTTTCCTTTAAGTCTTATTTTGGCTAAAGAATTTATTCTAGATTCATATTTTGAAATGTTACTATAATAAAATGAGTTTCTGTAAAAGTTAACTCTCTTTCCTTAAGATGTTAAAGAAATTTGGGAATGGCATGGGATGTCTAGTATCTTATACTATGTTGAAAGTGCTGAAGGGTAATGGTTTAAGATAGAAAATGAAGATTGGACTTGTCCAATAGTTATCCTAGATTATTGAAACCAAAGAGAAGTGTCAGGAATAAAGAACATTGATTCCATGTGTTGGAATTATCTGAGATAACTAAAAGAGTTTATGGAACTCCATGAAAAGTCTATGTTAGGTTTCCAGGTTATAGAAATAAATTCATTTATTTTTAAGTTTATATGATAAAAAATGTATAGTTTAAGAATTTTTTAAATATACAGGATATAAAAAACAAGTAAATAATTGATCAAAGTTGTAGCTTTTCTTTAAGTAATGGATTAAAGGGTTTCTGAATATTGATGAAGTAAAAAAGTTTCTAAATCATGGGTTTGAATGTAAAGGAATCTATTAATGTCAAATGGATCTTAGTAAAGGATTTTTATACTTATATCATTTATCTTGCATCATAAGAGAAGTTTTTTATTAAAAAAGTGTTGGTATGAACAATATGAGATGATGGATTCAATAAACATGGTTTATGATTCATTAGAATCTATAACATGCTTGAGAAGAAGATATGGATAAAAATATCTTATCCAGAATAAAATAGTTTATCTATATGTTTGTTAAAAAATGAGGGATATGATCCCAACACCCTTTAATCGCATATTTTAAATAATAACATCTTATTTTCAAAATAATTCTCTAGAAAAATTGAATACCATATGTGATATTGATATAATAATTTATTTCCTAAATATTCCCACTAAAAGGAAATATGTTTGATTTCCTAACATAAAATATTTTGTGTATCTTAGTATGATATTCTAAAAAGAATATAGTTTCTAAGAGTATAGTGGGAGTATTTTTAGTCTTGGAAAGTTTCAAATTATAATTATTAAAATATTATTCCAATAAAAATTAAAAGTAAATATCTCTTTATATTCTAAAATGGTGTAGGATGTTCTGGTAAAGTGAAATATGCAAAGTGTTAATTTGTTACCAAAATGATCTCAAGGAAAATTATAATGGAATAGTTTCCAAGTATGATGATGATGATCATGAGATTATAAATATTTCTAAGTACACAAAAAAATTATTAATTTCATTATATTGTATATTGTGAAGTAAAAGATATTGAATACTTGTTTAAGGAGTTGAACATTAGGAATATGGTTCATAAATGTCACTATTATTCAAAATTGCTTACTTCATAGATGTTACACAATAAAGAGTTTAGTGGGAGAGTTTTATCAAATGGTCACATCATTATGTGGTAGTAATTACATAAATATATAATTAGTTTAACAAAACACTAAAAGTGTAGCAAACATGAGGCCTCTATAGTGATCTATCAAATGTGATGTGATTTTACAGGTGATTATGTATAGTTTTTAAGTGTTATTAAAAGAGTTTAAGAATATAAAAATATATCGTGTTATATAAAAGTAAATGCCCACTTTATTTATTTTTATGTTGGTTTTATATACTCATGAAGTGAAATGATAATTGACCTCTCAATGTATGACTTTAAGTTATCACTAACTAATGTTTTTCATTGATTGTTATAGGATGTGATAAAATTTTAAGGTTAGTATGGGTATAATTTTATATATTTATAAAAAAAATATGCTCATGAGGAAAAAAATGGGTTTTTTCTCTTTATGATCTATAAAGTATTCCATATAGAGTTTCATACATTATTTCTTTGGTATGTTAGGAGTACATGTTTTATATTGGATATCCCCATACCTGAGGTTAGAGAGATACCTAGCATGTAAACCTTTATGATTTTATAACTTTGTTATAACACTTGAGGCTTAAAATCATGGGATTCTTGGGTGTGTTTTTTATCATGTTTTCAGTTGGAGGTTAACCAAGATGCACTTCTTCCTCTCATATGATGGGTATGAAAACTAGTCATTAGATTGAGATAAACTGAGGAATTTTATTTCCATACTAAGATAAAATATATGATATTTTATCTATCAATTGAGGGGTATGATATATTATCATACCAAAGTATTAATGACATATGATGTATTCATATACCTATTAAGTCTATATTCGAAGAATCGAGAACATATAAGTGGTTATAAGGGATTAAATAACTCCATGTGTTTTGGTTACTCAATGTATAGGACAAGGGGTGCATATGAAAATTAATGATTTATTATTATGCATATGGTTTGCACAGGTATAGAGATACATTTTTTTGATGGAGATCGCTCTAGAACTCTGTATTGCTTTTGTTAGGAAAAAATCATCGGGATGATGTTTCAAGGATTTTGAGTTTTTTTTCTAAAAAACAATGTTGATAATGTTACAATAACATGAAGACCTTTCAACATTTATAAAGGAGTGTCTCTAGAAAATATTGAAGGTATTTATGAAGTTTCATGGAAAATTATAGTAAAAGGAGTTTTTTCAATCAAGTGTGGAAATGTGTGAATTTGATGACTTGGAGCCACTACATTTTTGAAAAGGGAATAATTCTTATCCAAGCTATAAAAACTCTCAAAAAAATGGAGTATTGTGAATGTGGTGCATAAAGGAATTTGTTTATGAGTATTGTCAACAGAGGTGATGTGTTTTTATGAGTGTGTAAAAGTTTCATAAATGGTTTCTCAGGCCTAGAAAGAGACCTTTAATCCATCATTATTGAAGAAAGATAAAACTAAAGAAAATATCATGGAATCATTTTTGTGTAAGACTTACACGAATATATTTCTTGTGAGAAGATATTTTATGAAATCATCATTTACATAAAGAAATTAAGTTGTGTTTCCTGAACAAGTTGTAGTGAAAAATTGAGTTTCTCAAACATCTTTTCATGCAAAAGAATATTTAAATAAAAGTAATTTGTGTGAACACTAAGGGGGTCACCAAGAATTTATGTGGTAAAATAGTGTTTGTCATTTTAAAGAAATAAAATCTTCATGAAAAACAAACTATAGTGTAATCAAATGTAATTCAACTCATTAAAGTAATCTACTAATGGAATAGTGAGTAAACTTTAGCAAAGAGATAAGTGATCATACAATAAGTGATTTGCAGTAAATTAGAAGGGATATTGAGTCTTCTCTGAACATTATCATTGTAGTATTCTTTATTGATTATAGTTAATCGGCACCTTTCCTTTGTATACTCCTTATATTAGCTCAGTTTGGGTGAACTAATTAAAAATTATTGTGTATCTTGCATTTTTTTCATTTCATCATATATTATTGTGAGATAATATAGGGATGAGTGTTTTGTTTAATGATGAAACAAGATAAAAAAGGAGGAATATTTTAATCTATCATACCTTTATTCTTCCCTCTCCCCTCTCAAGGTATTTAACCTAGTGAGGGTAATAGTTTTTATTAGAGATAAATGTTAAAATTAGTGAATATCTCTCTATAGAATCTATGGTAGTGGTCAATCACAAAGAGATTTCAATATTTAAGGGGAATAAATTTAAACTATGAAAGAGTCAAATTTAATCAACTGTGAAATAGTTAAATTCAATACTATTTCTTATCATTAAGAATAGATTTTTATATAGATTTTATACATTGTATTTTGATTAGTGTTGATAATAGGGATTTATCATAAATATATTTTAGAGAACTTGATGTTGACACCAAAGTTATAAATTATTTATGGGGGGTTTATTAAATAAAATCTACATGATAATGATGTCTTATAATTCCTTTCATTCCATGTGGGAAACATTGATTAATATTGATGATGGTGATTAAAAACTATGAGAATCTAAATTACAGGTTCAGTGGAAGAAAGATGAGAATGTGAGTAAGCACCCAAATGAATTTGTTGATTAATTTTGATTGGGTTAACATGATTATGGTGGATATGTGTGTCTAAAAGAAAATTATAATGTTATAAATATCATTAATAATATCTTGATATAATTTCTACCATGGTTTAATGAAAAAAATTATACTATAGGATAATGATCTAAAGGATATGACATTGGATAGTCTTTATAGTAATATTGTTTCACATGAAATGAGGAAAAATGATAATGAGACTTTGGAAAAGGGGATTTCAAAGGAGGTGGTATTCAATTCTTTCAATAATATTACCATGTAGTAAAATCAAGAAGAATAATGGGTGTATGAATTAATATCATTCCTTTCATCAAATCTATAAAGGGGGGAAGGAAATTTTAAAGGGAAACATCCACTCACATGTTTTCGTTGTGGAAAGGTTGTGCGCCAAGTATAAAAGTTTCCCAAAACGTTTTAAGATGATGATGAGTATGATGAAGTTCCCATGAAGAAGTATTTAACTAGTGGGTAAGGTGTGAGAATTAAAAGATGAAACTTATTTAAGAAAAACAACAATATTTTAAAGGATAAAAATAGATTATAAGAAACTGAGGTAGAATAAATTGAAGACTGTAAATATCACAAATAATATGATTTATGGGTTATTGTAGGAAGATCCTAGAAAAGGTAAGAGTGTGAAAATAATGAATGATAATTGGATAAGAGATTTTATATCCAAGAATAATTAAATGTTTCTCTTGAATAGATGGATATTTGGATAGATAAAACAAAGAAATATAATATATTAGTTCATGATTACAATATCTATATGAAATAGTAATAAAAGGAGAAGTATGAGTTAAATACCAACATTGAAAATCTTAAATTTGAAAATCTAGAAAACACAAATAAGGTAGTTGACTACAATCTCATGATAAAAGAGAAGGACCAAATTATCAATGGTTTGACTAACTCATTAAAAGATAGAGTCAAATGTATCGAATATCTACAAAGAGAAATCATTATTCTATGAAAAAAAATATCGGTAGAGACTCTTGACTCTAGGAATGGCTTCAGGGATTCAGATCAAATGGGATATAGAAAACGTGAAATTGGAAGATGGAGGTCTTGCAAAATAATTGGTGGTTTTTTAGGAGAATAAAAAGACATATTGGAATGATAAATATGATATGGGTATTGATCTCAAATATAAATAATTAGTTGTTGATATTAGACTACAAGAACTCAATCCAATTATAGCACCCCTGGTTTCAAGTAAGTAACCATTTCATTGTGTATATTATGTATGTAAAATGTTTGGGTGAAGTTTGGGAGGGTTTGTAAGACTTTTGGAATTCTTTTAGAGCTTTTATGGAGGTAATCATTTTGATCATGGTTAGCAGAAACCATGAAACACCTTTAGAAAACCATGAAAAGGTAGTCAGTGGGCTCTGGGTAGGTGCATGGGTAGGCTCATAGTTTGACCAAACTGTATGGCCACCTAGAAGTAACTGTGAAAATTTGAATAGAGGGAAAACAATGTTGGTGCATGGTTTGTCTAATCGTGTGAGCCAACTATGCGAAGTGTGTTTGGAGGCAGTGGTTGGTGCATGGTTGGCCCATGGTTTGGATAACTACGCAACCCAATTGTGTGTAGTTAAAATTTAGATCCTAAAAAAGTGTATCTCAATCGGTTTTACCTCTAAAACTCTTATTTTCACTTTTTTTAACTTAACTCGTTTTTTCCTCCTCCTAAAGGCTTTGGAGACTTTCCCCTTTGATCTAGGAGTGATCTATTGGTAAATCACGGTGTTTTGAAGGCCGTATTGCTCGGTAAGTCTCTATTCATGGTGGTTTCCTTAGATCTACTCTTCTTCCCTCTCTTGGATTCATAGATCTAGTCTGATGTGAATAGATCTATGATATTTAATGTCAATCATGATTAAATTTGGATATTTTGATGTTATAGAACAAGATATAAGGCGATTTTTTGGAGATTCAATCCAGTTTTGATGAATAATTCTAATCATTCTTCGTTTTCTCCATAGTTTCTATGGTAGGAGGCTTCAATATCGACTCCTCTTATTATAACTTTAAGTATTAGTTTTAAATTATTTTAATTTCTTTAAATTTATTGAGAAATTTTTATGAAAATGTTGGCGTAAACCTTGTTTAGTGATGGGTTTTAGAATTGTGGAATTGTTGTGAAAAATGATTTGTTGAATGATTTTAAAATGATGATTTAAAATTGGTTGTTTGGTTTGATTTATCGAAAAAGTTTTTGTGTAAAGGTTTTCAATAAAAATGTTCTTTTATTGAAATGGTTTGGCACAATTTTTTGGCATGGTTTTGGCATAATTGGTTAGTGTGAGTACATTTTATTGATGTGGCGCAGGATAAGGGGCGTCTACCATTGGGGTACAATGACTTAACCCTATATAAGGGGTGTGTTCCATTAGGGAACTTGAGATATGGTAACCTTGTGATGACTTGGTAGATCTAAAAGTGACCACTCATGAGTATGTAAATATTATATGGGCATCCATGTATGGATATGTGGATATGTGTAATGGAATGTGTATGCTAAAATAAAAGTATGATAAATGGTTTTAAAGTGTTTTTTGGTTTCTTTACTTGGAACGGGATTTGGTTTGGAAAGAAAAATTGTTATAGAAACTATTTTATATTATGATATAAACTTTTTAAAATGGTTTTATATAAAAAAAAATTATATAAATGTGATAACTTGTTCTATCCAAGTGGCGTGAGTAGAGAAGTTATTTGCGGAAAACCTAGTGAGTTTCATTACTCACCCCCTTCTTTGGAACTTTCATGCTTTTGAAGATATTTTGCATTGGGACACATGAAAAGGGAAAGTATTTCATTTCTTTAGTAGTTATTCATAATACTTGGGAATGTATTTTGGAGTTGGATTTTGGAGCTTGTTGCGAATTTTTGTGTTAATGTCTTTGGGGTCTTTGAGCTTGGTGGTTTAGTCTTCCTCTTTGGTACTCTGATATTGGTTGTGGTGTAGTTTTGTATTATTGTCTTTTGGTATTAATTTGAGTTTTATTACATTATTATCAAGCATCATATAGTTGTTGTTTGGTTATGGTATACTTGGTTTTTGTTATTTTTTTCAAAGGGAAAACCATCCTCCAACTATATTTAAGCCCTTAAAATTTATTGCCAGCATTTGGCATCTTGTGGATGTCACCTAAGGCCAAGTAGCAATTCTGCCTCATCTCAATCCAATTTGGTGGGTGGGATGTTAAAAATGGTATCAGTCTTGGGTGGTTCATCTTTCATTTTGGGACAAATATTATTGGTTTATCATTCTTGGAGTTGGAAAATCATTCTCGATTAGTCCTCGAGTTGGGATGGTAGAAAGGAGTAGGGTTGTCGAAACTTGAAATGTAGAGAACAAAAAGAAGTGGCTAACCTATTTATGTTGAACTTAAAGTTACCATGGAGTTGAGTACAATAGTGTCTTGGATACACTTATAGGAGTTTTCGTCTCATTGTCATGGGTTTATCTAATGAGAAGATCATGACATGCATTGATAGAAATGACTTCCCACTAGGAGTGAAAATTTCATTTTAAGTAATGATTTTTCATTTGCTTCAAAAATGTTGTATTGAAAAAAAATGTTTTTAGATGTGATATTTTGAAAACAGAATGATAATGGTATTTTGAAAATAGTTTTATTTTCAAAATTATGGTGGAATTTTCAAAAATATCGGTTGAAAATGGAAAATGTGTAATTTTGGGAAAGTATTGTTGTGATAGTTTTCATATGAAAAATTTGAAATTGTTAAGCCATCAGTTTCTAGAGAGTGAGACTTATGGAATTTTCTTTTGATTATAGAAGATGGCACCTGGTTAGTGTAGTAGGAACCAACTGAAAGAGTCTGTTGAGAATGTGGTTTCACCCGAGCCATAGGTGAACCAATAGTTGGTTCAAAGTATAGTCCAAGATTTTCAAGATGTGGATAGAGGGAACTGAAGGGATGAACCAAGGAAAGTGTATCATTCCATTCAGTTCTAGAAGAATAATCCACCCATCTTTTGGGGTGATTTGGAACCAAAAAAGGCATAGGTGCGGCTGAATGGGATGAATCAAATCTTTAATTTCTTTACCACTCCAGAAGATCTAAAAGTGAAGTTGGTGATGTATATGCTTGAGCATATTTTATTCCAATGGTTGGATTTAGTAGTTGATGCTAAATTAGAATAAGGAATATCATGGGAGGATTTTGAATAATTTTTCAACAAAAAATTCTATACTCATATGTTTAGGATTTCGATAACGATAGAATTTTTTTCTTGAAGAAGGAGAACCTCTCAGTGAAAAAGTATGTGGATAAATTTATGAATTTAGTCTTCTTTTCACCTGATATTTTTGCTAGTGTGTCCTTGAAGGAATTTATTTTTGAATCAAGCTTGAGTTAAGAGATTTTATTGAATATTTTCATGATCTATATAATGGATTATACAGAGATGGTCAATAAAGTGATGATGGTAGAAAGGGACATCTCAGGAGCTATGGATGGGGGAGCATGTTGATACCTATGGGAAATGGTGGGAACTCTAATATTGGAAATAAGAGGAATAGGGAAACCTATTTCCAAGGTTGTAGTATGACTCATAATCATATGGATGGATGATTGAATCATTCTCCAATACACAAAATAAAAGATAGATATTTTCAATGTGGTTCCTTAGATCACAGAAGTGAGAGTGCACCGCACCACCTAGATCATGTCCCAATTGGATTAATATGAGGAATCTTCAGCACTATTGTCACAGTGCTCTAAGTTCAGGTGTTTGGGACACATCTCATGGTTCACAGACATAGTATACTTCAAAGAGATGAGTGCAAAAAAATAATTCTCATCTGCATAACTGAGAAAGCCATGCTGATTCTAGGAATACCATGACTCCTCAACAAGGGAAATCCCAATAGGGAAATAAATAACAAAGTATAGTGATTAAGCAGTTATATGGATTTGAAAAAGTAATTTTGGATGATCAATATAGACCATCAATGGTGAGAGGTATTATTATTTTAAATTCTACCCTTATGTAATATCTTTTTTGATATGTGTGAATCCCATTCTTTTATTGTTGCTCGTGCTCTTGATCTCTTGGGTTTAAATGTTTAAATGATGCCTTCTATTTTGAAACTTAAAACTCCTCTTAGTTAAAGAGAATGTTGAGACATTATGTGTAGATAATGTTCTATAATTGTTTAAGGAGATGAGTTGATATGGAATTTATATATGTTTTAGATGGATGTCTATGAAATAATCTTGGGTATTAATTGATTGACTATGATAAAGGATCGCATAGACTGTTACACCTGAAGGGTTGAATTTAAAACAAATAATGGTATCGAGCATATATTTAAAGGATGTAGGAATGTAAATTCAGGTAAAGTGGAATTGTTTTTACCATAATTTGGAATGATCTCATACCAGTTAGTAGCTTTTACTTTGCCATCAATAAAATAGGATGAGAATAGAAATTTTTGGTGGTTGCTGATCAGTTTTAGGATGTTTTTCATGAAAATTTCTCAGGGTCACCACCCACAATAGAAGTGGATTTGATATTATTCTAGGGACTAGTCATATTTACTTTCCATATTACCAGATGGAACCAACATAATTAATGGAATTTAAATTGAATTTGGAAGAACTGGAAAGCAAAGGGTTCATTCGGCCTAGAACGTCTCTATGGGCAGCACTAGTCTTATTTGTCAAAAAGGTGGTTAAAACTCTTCGATTGTGTGTGGATTATAATAATCTTAACCAAGTTATGACAAATAATTAGTATCCACTTTCACACATTGATGATTGGTTCAATAAATTGAGGGGAGCTCAGTGGTTCTCTAAAATTTAATTTTGATCATGATATCACCAATTGTGGGTTCGGAAGGAGGATATTAAAAAAATAGTTCTCAAAAGTATATATATCCATGAATAGTATGTTTATATGCATTTTGGTCTTATGAATGCACCAGTGGTCTTTATGGAATTGATGAATTATAAATTTCAAAGATATCTGGTTTACTTTCTGGTAGTGTTTGAGGATGACATATTGGTGTATTCAAGGAAAAGGGTTGAAGATGAGCAACACTTGGAAACAGTGTTGGAAATTTTATGGGATCATCATCTATATTCCAAATTATCAATGTGTGATTTTTGGATATAGGAGTTATGTTTCCTTAGACATGTAATCTCTTAAAGAGGTGTTTCAGTAGATACAAAGAAGATAGAATGTGTTTTCTCTTAGAAACCTCCAAGGAATGTCTTTGAGATACATAGTTTCATTGGTCTAGATGGTTATTACTGATGTTTTATTCATGATTTATCATGACTAGATTCAAAAATGACATCTTTGACAAGGAAAAACGTTCCATTCCAATGGAAAAATGAATGTCAAAAGTCTTTTCAAGAGCTTATAGTTTTCATTAAATCAACACCAATCTTGATATTGTTGGAATCAGTACAAGGGTACATGGTTTATTGTGATACGTTAGGATCTGGGTTGGTATGTGTTCTCATTCATGGAGATCATTTTTTTTCTTATGGCTCATGGTAGTTGTGGTTTCATGAGAAAAACTAGACAATATATGATTTGGTGTTATCTTTCATAATCCATGATTTGAATACTTGACGTCATTACCTCTTTAGTGATAAATTTAATATTTTTACGGTTCATAAGAGTTTGAAAAATATTTTATCTCAAATGGATTTGAACCTAAGACAAAGTATATGGATGGATTATCTCTAAATGTTTAACTTTTACTTGATGTATACATCGGGTAAAGGAAATTCGATGGAATATGCATTAAGTAGAAATTTTTCTACTTAGTTGCAAAAAATAGGCTTCAGATCAGTGGCAGTTGATGTTAATCATAGCTGACATGAACTTGGATTGTAAACAATGAGGTAGTGGAGTGGCTTTAATTCTAGTTTCTTTTGTTCCTAATTTGGTGGAGATAGTTAAATAGGAATATATTTTTGATTCAGAATGCATTTCTATGAGGTAAAAAATCAATGGTGGGGAGACCATTGAGGGATGGAAGTAGGATGGGAGTTTATTTTTGTGGTTTTATGGTCAGATGGTCATACCATTGTCTTGTCAAGAATAACTTCTCCATGCTTTATACCATTCGAGATGGGTTTTTCATCCTGGAATAAAAAATATAAATAAGGTACTGAAATAAAAGTTTTGGTGGGTAGGAATGAAATGTAAGATGGTTGAGTTTGTTTTCAGATTCCTCAAATGTCAGCAGGTTAAAGTAAAGCATCAACGACCAGTAGGTATATTGCAGTATTTAACTATTCTTATTTGTAAGTGGGATCAGATAGCTATATATTTTGTAATTTGTACCCCAATAATGGTTTAGAAACATGATTCAATATAGGTGATAGTGGATCGGCTCAAAAATTTGGCACATCTCATCCCTATTCATGAATCTCATACAGTGGAGGACTTGTCTAAAATCTATATTTGGGAAGTGGTAAAGATGCATTGCGTACTAATTTAGATAGTATCAGATTGATATCTAAGTTTTACCTATCAGTTTTGGAAATCCTTACCGCAATCCCTTCGGAATCACTTCAAAATGAGTATGGCGTATCATCCTTAGATGGATGGGAAATCCAAACAGATGATAGAATTGTTGGAATACATGCTTCAGGCTTGTGTAATGGATTTTGGTTTCTCATGGGAGGATCACATATCGTTAGAGGAGTTCTCATATAAAAATAATTATCAAGACTCAATACATATGGATCCTTTTAAATCATTGTATGGGAATCCTTGTCCTTCTCCACTTTGTTAGGTGGAAACAGGTGAGACTTCACTGGTTGGACAGAGCCTTGTCCAAGAAATGGTTTGAGGTGAGTGATCATGTGTTCTTTAGAATCTCTAAAAGGCTTGTACATTTTAATTTTAGGAATCATGGAAGGTTATCTCTTCAATATATAAGACCTTTTGAGATACTTTAATGGGTTAGTGAGGCGGCATATAGGTTGTCTTTTCCACCACAATTTAGTTTAGTGCATAATGTTTTTCATGTATCTCGGTTGAAAAAGTATCAGCCTGATCCTGACCATGTGATTTGAGGGGATCACATTGACCTAGAGCGAGATGTTTCATTAGTGAATATTCCAGTGTAGATTTTGGATAGGCAAGATAAATTCTTACATGGGAAAATCATCACTCTAGTATGGGTTTTCTGGAAACATGGTCAGATATAGGAAGAAACATGGGAATGGGAGAAAGAAATGGTTGATCAATGGCCTGAAAAATTTCAAGGAAATGATGAGTTTCTACATTTCGTGGAATGAAAGGCCAATGTTGGGTAGAATGTAGCACCCCCGGTTTCAATTAACTAACACTTTTTTATGTATTTTAAGTATTGAAAGTGTTTGGGTAATGTTTTGAGGGGTTTGGAGGACTTTTGGAAAGTTTTTGGGATTTTTGGAGGTGTATTATTTGATCATGGTTTATAGAAACCACACCTTCAAGAAAATGTGCAAAGGTAGGAAGTGGGCTCTGGGTAGGCTCACGGTTAGGTGCATGGTTTGGAAAAACCGTGAGGCCACCTAAGAGTAACCGTAAAAAATAAAACAGATGTAAAAACATGGTTGTCACACTGTTTATCTAACTATTCAATCAAACCATACGAAGGGTGTTTATAGGTAGTGGTTGGAACATGGTTTTCCTAATTGTGCGACCCAACCATGTACAGTTAAAAGTTATATCCTAAAAATGTGTATATCACTTAGTTTTACCACTAAACCTATAATTTTTCACTTGTTTCAACCCTAACTCAATTTTTCCTCCTCCAAAAGGATATGGATACTTTCTCCTTCAATATAGGAGTGATCCATTGGAAAATCATGATGTGTTGAAGGCCATATTTCTTGGAAAGTTTCTATTATTAGTGTTTTTCCTTAGATCAATTATTATTCCCTCTCTTGGATTCATAGATCTAGTCTCTTGAGGATAGATCTATGATATTTTATTCCAATTATAATGAGATTTGTCTATATTGATGTTAAGGAAGAAGATATAAGGTGGTTTTTTATATATTCAACTAAGATTTGTTGAATAATTCATTTCATTCTTTATTTTCATTATATTTTTTGAGGTAGGTGGATTCACTGTCAACTCCTCTTATTAGAACTTGAAGTCATAGTTTCAAATTTTTTGAATTTCTTGAAATTGATTGTGAAATTTTCGTGCATATCTTAGTAGAAACCTTCTTTATAGATAGTTTTTTGAATTGTGTAATTATTGTGAAAATTGATTGGTTGAATGATTTTAAAATAATTATTTTAAAATTGGTTGTTTGTTTTGATTTATGAAAAAGGGTTTTATGGAATGTTTTTTAATAAAAAAATTTTTTTATTCAAATGGTTCGACACAATTGGTTTGTCATGGTTTTGGAATAATTGGTTTGTGTGAGTACATTTTGTTGATGTGACCTTGGATAAGGGGCATGTACCATTGGGGTATAATGATGTGACCCTGTATAAGGGGTGTGTGCTATTGGGGAACTTGAGATATGGTTACCTTTTGATGACATTGTAGATCAATGAGAGACAGTTCATGAGTATGGAACTATTACTTGGGCATGCATGTTCGGATATGTGGATATGTGAAATGGAATGGGTATTCCAAAATGGAAGTTTGAAAATTGGTTTTAAAGTATTGTTTGGTTGCTTTCCTTGGAACGGTATTTGTTTTGGGAAAACTATTTTGTTATGGAAATTGTTTTATATTCTGATATAAACTATTTTAAATATTTTTATATAAATGTGTTAACTTGTTCTATCCTATTGGAATGAGTAGGGATATCAATTGGGGAAAAACTACTGAGTTTCATTACTCACCCCCTACTTTGGCACTTTGGTTCTTTTGAAGATATTGTGTATTGGGACATAGGAAAAAAGAAAGTTTCACATTTATTTAGTGTTTCTTCATGATACTTGGGCATGGATTGGGGAGTTGGATCTTGGGGAATGTTGGGAGTTTTTTTGTTGATGTATTTGGAGTCTTTGAGATTTATGGTTTAGCCTTCCGCTTTAGTACTCTGATATTAGTTATTGTATAGTTTATAATTTTAGTCTTTTGGTAGTACTTTGAGTTGTATTAAATTATTATCATGCATTATATATTTGTTGTTTGGTTATGGTATACTTGGTTGTGGATGTTTTATTATCAAAGTTAAAATCTTCCCCCAACCGTATTGAAGCCCTTGGCATTTATTTCCAGCCTTTGGCATCTTGGGGATGTTGCCTAATGAAAAGTATAAATTCCACCTCATCTCAAACCAATGAGGAGGGGAAGGATGTTTCCCCAATGTTAAAGTTTAATTTGGGTATAACTCTAAATTGAAAAGCACATATAACCCAAGATACGACTGGTGTTGTAGTAAAGACACAAAAGAATGAACCTCATATTAGGAGATATTGTTATGGAAATATGGTACACTCTCAAAATATATGTTCCCTAGTCAAAAGGTACTATAGGGAATAAGATAAATAGAGGAAATTGAGAAAAGTTCAACATTTCAATCATCCTTTTGATGGTCACCATTTCTAGTGAGGAGGATTTGAATATATAACCAAGTAATTATCATTAAAAATGAAATGGATTGTGCCTATAAAGACCCAAAATGGTTATACCTAGAAGATCAAAGAATCACCAAGCGAGCTAAAAATGAAAAATCAATTTATAGATTTGTAAGAAGAAGTTGGTCCATCATAATTCAAGGAGGATCAAGAATACTAATTAAAACTAGGTATGAAGTTGAATATGTGAATCAAAAATAAATGAACTGAGATGGTAGCATTTGTGGAGATTTATCTGAAAGTATTCGATTATACTAGTTTATAGACCCTTTAATATGAGTTTACCTCCCATATTATGGAAAATAAATATCTTGTCATGAGTATCAAGTATGAAAAGGAATGTGTTGTTAGTTTTGGTAATGTTAAAAGCTTAAAGATCATTAGATCTTTGAGAGATAAATTTAGGGGCAAATATGTGAGACATGTGGATTTCTTGATTATTGATGGTCTCAATTACAACATTTTGAGTATCAAACAACTATGTGACTCAATCCATGCAATAAAGATTACCAAGAAGACCAATATTTTCAAGGCAAAGGACATTGTAGTTATCAAAAAATGAAAACATGCAAGGGGAAATCTCTAACTTATCAGTGGAAAATAATTATTGTTTTTTTCATCGAATAAAGAATAAAATTGACCATGTCATAAACAGAATGGTTATTAGAACCAACAATACTTGGAATATCTAGTAAAAATTTGTGGAGTTTGGGATCTCCCAAAACTATCTTTTGGTCGTATACACACATGAAATGATTTTCAAAAATGCAAGATTATTTAAAATACACACAAGGAAAAAAGATAAAAATTCATCATGGTTGCTTCTATTGGTGCATGTTAATGTGTGTGGACCAATACAACAATGATATATTGATGGAAAGACATATTATATTATCTTCATTGATGATTAAAGTATAATGGAATGGTTTATAGTTATAACTCACAAGTATGAGGGGTTTATTGGAATTAATCAATATTAGAGGAAGGGTAAAAAGATTCTTGGGAAGATAATTCAAAAAAACCCACACTGAAAATGCCATATATTTTACCAATAGTCATTTGGAGGATTATCTTTAAAATCATGGGATAAGGAACCAAGTCTCAATAGTGATAACTCCTCAAAAAAATGGTATATTTGAGAGGGGAAATTGAATCATAAAGAACATGTACAAAATGATGCTTATTAAGAAATACCTACCATATAAGTTTTAAAAGGAAGTAGTCATGACATCGGTCTACATTTCCAACAAATATTTATAGTGTTTGAGAAAAAAAGTATCTATATAAGATATAGTATAGAAATAGGCCAATGTTGAAGTACTTTTGAATCTTTATAAGTTAGTGTTTTATTTTTAATAAGTAGAAACACTATAAGTTTGAGTCTCAGATATATGATGGTATTTTTATTGTCTACTCAGGAAATAAAAAATCATATAAATACATCAATAATTGGCTAAGACATGTTTTTGAAATCAATTTTCTCACTGTTGTGGATAATGAGAAAATAACTTAAAATGGTAATGAGAAATTATTAAATCAATGTGAAAGGAATGTGAGTAGATTTTGGAGAGTCAAAAAGATTGAGGAAAATTTAGAAGAAGGTGTTGATGATGTGTTGGAGGAAGTAAACTTGCATCTATATAGAAGCTAAAGATTCGAGCTGAAATTGGTGAGTAGAACATCATCATTGAACAAATAGCACAAGTTCAGATGATTAGAATCAAGTCTCTATAGTAAACTTTATTATTATTATAGGTAGAGGTAGAGTGTTTTAAAGAAGCTTATAAAGATAATAATTGGGTTTGGGTAATAAATGTAAGAACACGGTTTTTTAGAACGGGTCAAAATCCCGACCTTGTTTGAATTTTTGACTGGTTTCTGAGGAAACTAGAGAAATTGGGAAGTTTCTAGATATTTCCAGACTACACGATGTGTACTTTAAGTACATGTTGTGTATATGTTAAGCGAGTGACTGGTCGTATGCTCGCCAAGTACATGTCGTGTGATGACCGTGTAGAAATTTCTTCCTACATGGAATGTAGTTTTAGACACGCCGTGTATTCTTGGCCGTGCAGAGGCCATACATGGCGTGTGGGCCTGTTGGCTGGGTAGAACTAAGTACACGTCGTTTCCTCCTAGACATGTCGTGTAGTCTGGCTATGTATGAGAGAAATACATGGCGTGTGGGTAAGTCGGCAAGGAAGGGAATAAAAATGACGTACACACCGTGTACCCCTAGATACACGTCGTGAACTCATATCGACAGGTTATGGAAAGTATGTCGGTGGAATTTCAGCTGCCGAATGAACAGTTAAATGATCTAAACGGCCTGTAGTCATGAATTACATGTCATGTACTTCAATTTTTTTCGCTAAAATGGGAAGTACCCTTGTTTTGAGGCAGAAACACATTAGCTCCACTGGGTTTCACGAACTAAGCTGGCCGGACCTTGTTTCTTCTCCCAATCGTCTATCTGAGACCCGATTCAAACACTGATTGATGCGTTGGAACCCCCTCGGTAAGGCCTTGATTCCACTTGAGTTGTTTTTATTGATTTCTATTCTAGAACGTGTTATAGGGGTTTGAGCGGTTTTGATTATTTTGTAGATATACCGTGTTTTAGACAAAATTAGAGGTTGTTACCGGAGGAGTAGAATCATACGAGTCTCAGGTAGGTGGTGCATACAACTTTTTGTGTTTTCGTGGTCTTTGGGTGACGCGGCCTTCGGCGCGTTTTCAGGTATTTTGAGCAGGACCCGTTTTATTTGTTGTTTCATATTTAATTTACTGTTGGACCTATGGGATGCCTTTGGGTATGCCCTGTTACCAGTTTTTCTTGAGCGGGGTCGGGTGAGGGGTTGTTGCTCATTGGGGCATTTTGGTCGGGGGATGCCAAAATGGTTTAACTTGAATTATTAATGTCTTAAACTGTTGAGTTTAATTTATTAAGCCTGCTGTAAATTTTTAGAGGCATTCAAGACCTTGGTGCTGTTGACTGATAACCATTGGGTTATAGCAATTCTATTGTTTGAATGTTTTGCCTGTTTATGTGTCCTGTTTAAATGTATTATATATTCTATTTCTGAATTTCACATACTGGACCCTTTGGGTTGTGTTGGGCATGGTCTAGATATTCTTGAGTGATGCTAATCATAGGTTGGGCTTAGCCCGGGTTACGTTGGGTGGTTCTGACCATGGGATTGGGCATCATGGATGTCGGTTTGAGGCAGGATGACTGTAAAGTTGGGCATGGCCCGGGTTACTGGGATGGAAATACCATCAGACTTGATTGACATGGTTGCAAGGACACGAGTTGTCAGAGGTGTTGTGTCTTAGGTACTATTTTGGTGAACACCGCTCACCCGAAACCTTGAGTAGTGTGCACACAGAGATACTCCATGATGAGGTGGTTTTGACCACTTGTGTGGGTAAAGGCCCCCATATATGTGGATTAGGTACTTTTGTTGGGGGTGTTTTCCATAGGAAACCACGTGGAAGATGAGGATCCTTTGGGGCATAGCATCGAGACTATCAGATTAAGGTCAGAGGCTCGCCGTGATTTGAGGGACGACATCACTGTCCCTCTGGTTACATTTTTTAGGGAAGATATCGTTGTCCCTCCAGTTTCTTATTGAGGATAGGCATTTTTGTTCCTCCGGGTTACTTCTTGGGCATGCCTTCGGGACGTCGGCACTTGAGACACACGGTGTCAGGGGGCACACGGTGATGGGTTACATGATAGAGATTCTAGCGTTAGCCGAAGTAGGTGACACTCTGTGGTGGCTGCTGAGCACCAGTGGAGTTAGTATTTATTTGTGAATTGTACTGTTTAATTCTTTCGTTATAAGTGCATGACTGCTTAAACACTCGTATTAGGTACACACCGTTGGGTGGTATCCTACTGAGATTTGTCTCACACCCTACACGGGCCCTTTAGGACGTGTGCAGACTTTATGGATTTACGTGTAGGAAAGAAGACAACTTCAGGAGCTGGGATGTATTTGTTGTTTCATGGAGATGGTATGGAACTTGAGGTCTTACCTAGCTGGGGTTACTCTATTTTCTTTTCTTTACTTGTATCAGCATGCTTACTTGTTTTTAGCAATTGTTGGTTAGCCATTGGTGCCCCTTTTGTTTAGTGACTTGCTATGGATGCATGTTTGGTTTGTTTAGTAGTTACCAGTGATTAGAATGTTATTGTGTTTACTTTCCACTGTTTTTGTTTATATTTTATTGCTTCTGTTGTTTATTGATATTGAATGTGATTCTGCTCTATGAGTCTAGTTTGAGTTTGTTGAGTCTTTTATTCCCCTACGTCTCTACTGTTATACATGGACCAGTACCATTATTATTATCCTCTGAGAGGGTATAGCCTCCACACTATACCTATCATACCCTCGCTGCTAGTCAGAAGCCTTTGGAATTCGGGGAGGTGCGCCTAAGGTAGTAGCACACAACGCGTTTATCACTGTTCAAGTGGTTGTTCGGGTCTGAGTCATTACAAAGTGGTATTAGAGGAGTTCTTGATAGGGATTTAGTAGCAGTGTTTGGCTGGCTACTAATGAGATTGAGACTACTATTTTATTTCTGCTGGTTTTATTATTTGTGATATGGTAGAGTGGAGATAGGATGTTACTGGAAACTGGGTTTCTGACTTCTGCTTGGGTGCCTTCAGCCCTAGGTACGAGGGATGGACCAAGTTTCCATGGGTGGGAATTGTTGTGTGCTTTTTCTTAGATTACAGTTGATATGATTTCCACCTCGGTGGCTCAATTGATGTGTGATGTTGTTGATTTTGATATGTGACCCTTGACCCGGTGCGGTAAGGGAGAATTGGAACTTGGACTGGTATAGAAAGGCTTGGTTTCTTGGCTTTTTATAGGCACATTTTAGGGTATTTCAATTTCATAATTGCACGTACGCTTTGTCAAGTGATAATTCCATGTGAAGGAAATGTCAATTTCCATTCTTAGTATTCTTTTGAAATTTGAATAGGTGAAATTCTTGATAGAATTGCTTGTATATTGCAATGTGTTATTCCATTCTTTGTATATATTATAAATTACATTAGGAAGGGTATTTGGGTCAGGATCTTCTACGAGCAGATAGGTACTATCGGTTGAAGTGATTTTTATCACCAAGATTGGGTGACTCGATCATCGGTTTGATTCAACGTTGGTTGTCGGGACAGGCATGGCCTGAGGTACTTTTGATACTTGGCTCTGATAAGGGCGGGTAAGGAGGCCATAAGGCCAGGATGCCGTGGGCATGGGTTGTGGTGGGGGAGAGTAAGGGTAGTAGTTATGCATTACCTTTTACTACTTTCCTTATCTCTGTTGAATATATATTTTTATATATATGGGATGTCTGACCATTTATGGTATTTAGCGGGTTCCTCCTACACGTCTCGATGGAGCGACAGGCAGGAGATGATACAGTGCCGCAGGTGCAGTATCAGGTTCAGGATTCAGTGCAGGCAGAGCAGGAGCAGTAGGTACAGGCTCAGAGACATGAACAGGTTTAGGAGCTAGTGCATACAGGACAGTAGCCAGGTTTGGCAGTGTTTGGACCATAGCTCGATGAGCAGCTCCGAGATATCCTGGTACGTTTCTTACAGGGGATCGATAGAGGCACATAGGGTACAGAGCCATCTATGGAATATCTGATGCGGGATTTCCAGTCGCAACACCCGCCGCTTTTTTAGGGTGAGGGTGGTCTACAGGCAGCTGAGAACTGGATATAGAGCATGCAGATGATCTTCGAGCAGCTCGAGACACCTCCAGGGTGGAGGGTCAAGCTGGTGACGTACATGCTGTGAGGACCGGCAAAGCGCTGGTGGGATGTGCAAGTTCAGGCTCGCAGGAATGAGGTATTGGCATGGAAGGACTTTGAGGACAGGTTCTTCGAGCACTTTTACCCAGAGACACTGAGGGCATAGAGAGATCGGGAGTTCTTGAGCCTTCAGTAGGGAGACATACCTATCATGGACAATGCAGATAAGTTCACCGAGTTGTCTCCCTTTTCACCGGGTATGGTAAGCGATGACGCGGCTAGGGTGAGATGCTTCGAGGATGGCTAATGACACGCCATTTGGGTCCAGGTGAATATCTTCAGGCTGGGTTCTTTTTCAGAGGCAGTGAATCAGGCGCTCATAGTGGAGGGCAACCATTAGGATAGGCCCTTGGTGGGTTGGATGACAGCTTTAGGTGAGGGTTCAGAAAGTAGGAAGCGAGGACGGGATGAGTTCCAGCAGGGCACTCAGGCCAAGGACTCAGATAGACCACCTCGTAGTAGTTATGTAGTGATTTGTTTTTAGTGTGGACAACCAGGGCATGTTCGGACTCAATGTGATAGGCCTCCGAAGGAGTGACGGGCATGTGGACAGGTCGGGCATCTGGAGAGGTTTTGCAGGCATCCTTATCAGACAGCTGGCAGGCAGGGACCAGGACCGATAGTGGCATCTAGGGTTGGCTTAGGTTCGGTACCAGGAGAGCGTAGTCGGGTTTCAGTTGTACACGGAGGACATGACAGAGACAGCGGGATCCATTTGAGGGGTCAGTGGTCGGTGGTTAGAGCAGCACCGCAGGGGGGTCAGGCATCAGGGAGTCGTACTTTAGCCCAGGTGCACGCTGTGGAGCTGCTATAGGCTGAGCAAGCTGGTGAGCCGATGACAGTTAGAGGTGCATCGTGGTGTGGCCATGATCTCCATGTTTCATTTTAGGAATGACCTGTAGAGGCATGTCTATTTTGAGTGCACGTGATGGACAGGATCTATGTGGACTGACTAGATGTTAGTTAGTGGGATTGGAAACATATCGGTTGTGTGATATATTTATAAATATATATATGAGATGCGTAGCATCAGGGTCATCGAGGATGCGGGTTACTTGAGATGTCATGGGCATCGGTGCATCGAGGATGCTTGTTACTTGAGGTTTCGTGGGCATCGGGGCATCGAGGATGTAGGTTACTTGAGGTGCAAGGCACCAGGTTCGTTTTTGAGCATCCATGGGATGCAGGACCTCATGGAGGCAGACACTGATGCGATGCGGGATACATTGGGTGTCGGGGACAACACAAGAGAACCAACTAGGTGCAGGGGTGATGATGTGTCACGGAAGGGATATGCGTCTGGAAAACAAGTTAGTAAACCTTGTTGCTTTTAGTTTTGTTCGGTTGAGACCGGGTTAGGCGATTCCTAAGGTGGGGAGCCCCTTGAGGAATTTAGCCTGGACCTTTGAGACCCATGAAGTCTGGGTTACTTTGATCGGGGTGGTATGTTCGGTACCATATTCGGGTTTTGTTTGATAGCTCAGGGACGAGCTATGTTAAGGTGGGGAGATTTTAAGAACCCAGGTTTTTAGAACGGGTCAAAATCCCAACCCTCTTTGAATTTTTGACTGGTTTCTAAGGAAACTGGAGAAATTGGGAAGTTTCTGGCAATTTCCAGACTACACACCGTGTACTTTAAGTACACACCGTGTATATGTTAAGCGAGCGACCGTCCATGTGATCGCCAAGTACATAACGTGTGATTATCATGTAGAAATTTCTTCCTACACGGCATGTAGTTTTAGACATGCCGTGTATTCTTGACCGTGCAGAGGCCATACATGGAGTGTGGTCCTGTTGGCCAGGTAGAACTAAGTACACATCATGTCCTCCTAGACACACCATGTATTCTGGCTGTGTATGAGAGAAATACATGGTGTGTGGGTAAGTCAGAGAGGAAAGGAAGGAAAATGAAGAACATGTTGTGTACCCCTAGGTACACACTGTGTACTCATGTCGGCAGGTTCTGGAAAGTAAGTCGGTAGAATTCCAGCTGCCAAATGAACAGTTAAAGTATCTACATGGCATGTAGTCGTGAAGTACACGTCGTGTACTTTCTTTTTTCTTTTTCTTTTTTTTGCTAAAACGGGAAGTAGCCTCATTTTGAGGCAGAAACACATTAGCTCCACCAGGTTTCACAAACCAAGATGGCCATACATTGTTTCTTCTCTCGATCGTCCGTCCAAGACCCAATTCGAACACCAATTGATGCGTTGTAACCCCCTCATTAAGGCCTCAATTCCGCTTGAGCCGTTTTTCTTGATTTCTATTCTAGAACGCGTTATAGGGGTTTGAGAGGTTTTGATTATTTTATAGATCTACCACGTTTTAGACAAAATTGGAGGCTGTTACCAGAGGAGTAGCATCGTACGAGTCTGAGGTAGGTGGTTCATATCTTTTTTTGTGTTTTCTTGGTCTTTGGGTGATGTGGCCTTCGGCGTGTTTTTGGGTATTTTGAGCGGGACCCGTTTTATCTGTTGTTTCATATTGAATTGATTGTTGGACCTATGAGATGCCTTTGGGTATGCCTTGTTGCCATTTTTTCTTGAGTGGGGCCAGGTGAGGGGTCATTTCTCATTGGGGAATTTTGGTTGGGGGATTCCAAAATGGTTTAACTTTCATTATTAATGTTTTTAACTATTGAGTTTAATTTATTAAGTCTGCTATAAATTGTTAGAGGCATTCAAGACCTTGGTGTTGTTGACTAATAACCTTTGGGTTAGGGAAATTCTATTGTTTTAATGTTTTTCCTGTTTATGTGTCCTGTTTAAATTTGTTATATATGCAATTACTGAATTGCACATGCTGGACCCTTTGGGTTGTGTTAGGCATGGCCCGAATATTCTTAAGTGATGTTGATCACAGGTTGGGATTGTCCCAGGTTACGTTGGGTGGTTCTGACCATAGGATTGGGTGTCATGGACGTCGGTCTGAGGCAGGATGACTATCAGGTTGGGCATGGCTCGGGTTACTGGGATGGCAATGCCATCAGACTTGAGCAACATGGTCGCAGGGAAATGAGGTGTCAGAGGTATTGTGGCTTAGGTACTATTTTGGTGAATACTGCTCACCCAGAAACTTGAGTAGTGTGCACACAGAGATACTCCATGATAATGTGGTTTTGACCACTCGTGTGGGTAGAGGCCCCCGTAGATGCGGTTTAGGTACTTTGTTTGGGGGTGCTTTCCATAGGAAGCCATGTGGAAGGTGAAGAGCCTTCGGGGGATAGCATCGAGACTATTGGGTTAGGGGATGTGGCTCGCCGTGATTTGAGGGCAAACATCGCTATCCCTCTGGTTACATTTTTTAGGGCATATATAATTGTCCCTCTGGTTTCTTATTGGGGATAGGCATCATTGTTCCTCCGGGTTACTTCTTGGTCATGCCTTAGGGATGTCGGCACTTGAGACACGTGGTGTCAGGGGGCACACGGTGTCGGGTTACATGACAGAGATTGTAACACCCCGAGCTTCCATGATATGCTTCTCATTTAATAATGCAATAGCTTGCATGGTATGCAAGTTCGAGTTCTAACACACCGCGACTAATCAAAGTAGCCGTTATGAATAGTAATAACCACTTTTTAAAATTATAGAAATTTTATATTTCAAAATGGACTTCATTTTTGTATTCGTAATATCGAAATTATCCTAAGTTTAATTTTTTGCAACTTCCTGAGAACTTCCAATATTTTATGAATAGTGATAAATACTTAAAACAACTTTTTTAATCAAAATAATTTATTGTGATAAATTATACTATTTAGTGGTTTCAAAGTATAATTAGAATATATTTTTACCATTTTATCCAATGGTGGTCATTAGAATTAATTTAACATTGAAATTGGACATAAACAATTGCCAATCTTTTGATATAAAATTGTTTCTTAAAAACACGCTATTTGTTGTGACAGCAGGAATTGATTATAAAATTAATTAATGCAACTTATATGTTTGGAATTTTGTAAAATAGACATCATTTTTGAATTCGGAATATCAATTATATCTTAGGGTGAAATTTTGGCATTGTTCAGAAAAACTTCAATTTTTGATGAATAGTGAAACCACTAAGTGGTAGTTAAATAACTGATTTTTCGTTTAAATGAAATATTACCACTTCTGTGATTTTATTTTAAAAAATTCGACATACATGGTTTTCATTAAGAAGTAAAATGTGGTTCAATGAGATTAAAATAATTTTTTGGTGAATAGTAACTTTTAAGTTCTTAATCGCGATTAGAGGTATTTAGTGTAGTTTAAGGTAAAAATAATGTTTTAATAATATTAGATGAGCTTGACACTTGTCCTACTCCTATTGGATGAGTCATGGACGACCAATACAACCCATGGGTCAACTTGGGGACCCCATGGAGCCACTTTAGTTAGAAAATGACATAAATACCTTTTATTTAATGTTAAAGTAAAAAATGACACAAACATAAAATGTTTTACTAGAACAATTTTTAAATGGGGTTATACAAGTCATATTTTTTACTATAAATATTCATTGGAAAGATAAAAAGATTTCCTACATCATAGTATTTTTTTTATAATTTTTAGACATTAAATAAATTAAATTATTTATGACATCATAATGATGCAGCGATGACATCATTATTTAATGATTTAAATAAAATGAGAAGATAATGTAAAATACAAGGCTTACACTTGTCCAAAGCCTATTGTATGGGTAGATTTAGAACCCTTATCACCTTATCCACTAATTATATAAGTGTGGGACCTTTAGAATCCGAAAATCATTGTGTAATAATGTAACATTTCAATCTTTCCAAAAGAGCCCCTCCTCTCCACTTATAAAAGGCCCCCACCTCTCCCACCTCATTTACACCTTCAAGCCATTTGGCTCAGCCAACCTCTGCCCAAATACTCTCCCAACTTCCCTCTCTTACTCCTAGAAGCCTCACTTTGGGCAGAACTCTTCCCAAGGAAGCCTTTGGCTCAAATCAAAAAGAGTTACCCGATTTTGAGGTAATGTCTTCTCTAATGTTGTTTTGTTTTATTTTTTTTCTCCAACCCCCTAAACTCTTTTTATTCATTTATTTTGTAACAAAACCAGTATCCTCAATATACTAGGATGTTTTTATAAGAATTATTCGAGCTACACTTACACACACCTACATCTAATGGTTAAAGAACATACGGTTTCTGTGGATGGCGAATTTCTGCCTCACGAAACGATGATTGTTCAACACTCATATAACACCTTCAAAGGTGGCCATTAAGATGTCACTATATTTATATATGATATATAATATGTTTATGTTTTACTTATGCTTCTGTATTTATCATTTATGGCATACTTTATGATTTCCATTATGGGTAAAACGCGATAATTTCATTTTAGGAAGTGCGGACTACCGCCCCCTCAAAGTGATTTGAATCGTTAATGCCATATGTGGGATGTATAAAGGATGGAGTAAATGGTATTATATACTATATTATACTGGAATTATATTATACATTTATATCATTATGATTTCGTTCCATTAAATATGAAATTGAAATGAAAGTAGCGTTCATGCGTACGTACGGCTTACCGTCTCCATGAACGGTGAATTTCATTTCCTAACTCTAAATGTTATGTAATATTATAAATGAATGTATATACTGGATATATAAGATATATATGACATCTAGATCATGAATATAATTCTGGATATAATGGATATTCTACCACATAAACAACTTGTAATTATAATAAGTTTATTGTTGACTCAAGTACCAAAGATCGACAAAACGACCGTTATTAACTTAAATAATTACATAATGTTCATATCATTGTAATAAGTGATATAATAAGGATAATGAAATTGAAAATGGTTCTTAATAAGGTATATATTAACTCTAGTTTATTATTCAGGAGGTTAAAGAACGGTTGAGTCAAGTCAGACATGAGGTATGGGTTTACTTCACAACCTCTTCATTATCCAAGGTTGTTTATACATAATTATCTACTGGGACCTCGTTATCATCCACATCCATGTTTCTTCAAAATATATTTCAAAACATTTTTATTATTTACAAGAATATGGGTTAAAGTCATTTATACCCTTTTTGACTTTTTATAAGAGGAATCTTTCCGTCATTTTCAAAACAAGGTCCTTTTTAACCTTTTCGACAGAATTAATGTAAGAATGGTTTTTTTAACTTGTACGGTGGGTGCGGTTATTTTCTGCCGTTATAAAATCTTCAAATCTTTCCTTACAAGCTTATAAGAATATTTTCAAGAAAATGTTTTATTTTTTGATTTCAAAAATACAAAGAGATATTTCTCTAAAATATGTTTTGATTTCATCTATGTCAACATCCTTTGATGGATTTTACGCTTATTTGAAGTTGATTTATTGTGATACAAAACTTCTATATTGTATTGAAGGTTTTGTGATATGTTTGACTGTGGATGTGCTATTTTTATACCATTCATAGTTTATGGTAAAATTATTGACATTTCGTATGCTAGTTTTAATACGAATGTTTATGTTATGTTTAAACCTTTTCATATGGGAATGCATTGGACTTAATATGTGACGGGTGGAGCCCGCTATAGCTCCTCGATGCATCGGCAGGTCTCATGAGACAAACTAGTGTCTTGGCACGAGGCCTTGACAAAATCTTATTTGTGGTCTTGGCATGAGGCCTTGGCTACGTGGTTATGATAGTCTGGCATTATGCATTCCATCATTATGAAAGTGGTTATTGATATTGCATGTGATTATTTGACCAGTAGAATATCCATGTGAAGAAGTATATGGCACTATCTCATTTTACTTTTTCCATATTATGTTGAAGTTCAAGTTTAAAAGGCTTTTGTTTAGTTATACATTGCCTTAAATGTTAATTTTTATTTATGAAAGCTTCCGCAATATTGTTATCCTTACTGAGCATCTGAGCTCACCCCTTTCAATGTTTTAATATTTTCCAGGATGTGAAGAAGTATTTTAGGAATGACCTGCAGGGATAGTCAGAAGAGGATATGAGTGTGGACTATGAAGACCATGTTATTTTAGTTTGTTTACTTTTTGATGTAATGAAAGACTTATGAATGTATCTAGTGTTTCCAAGGCTACTAAACTAATCGGTCTTTCGAGACTTGATCTTTTGTGATCAGGCCAATGTTACGAAGTAATGCACCGACTCTGGGTAGCTGGGGTCAGGGCGTTACAGTTGGTATCAGAGGTAGTTTAGTACTAACCTTGGAAGCTAGATTTAGATAAACTCTGATTAGATCACCTAGCCCAAGGATAGACTTTGAGGATTAGTATAGAATAACTTCCTAGAATTTTGGTATTATAGAGATTTTGTGAGTTTTCCGAGCAATACATCCCTGTCTGGATACGAGCAGGTAGAGGCGGCTCTGGCACATATGTACCTAGGGGTAAAACCCGAAAACACCGCTTTAAGCTAGACTCGAACGGGAACTGGTGCACGACAACGGGCCTTGCTGCACTCTTGGTTACGACACTCCCGGGGGATATGCTTAGGATAATTCTTGTTTTCTTTACAAACCACTATGAACGGTTATGAGTATATACTTCCCCAAAGAAAACCTTTTTATGATTATGGATTATATCCATAAATAGTTCAATTTATGTTAAGTGTTTTATAAGTATGGGATTATGTATTTTGATTCATAAACTAACCTAGTTTATGCCATTGTATAGAAATGGTGCCCAGTAGAAAGAATGTGAACTCCAGCAATATGTATGATCCAAAGAGTAAGAAGGATCGTATCTTTCACGGTATTAAGCCAACATTTCTAAGGGAAATAGTCTCCCATGTGTTCTCAACATATGAAGAAATAGTATCATGTGTTAATAAGATAAGTAAAGAATTCTCTGAGTCCTATGGCTTTGAAGCGAAGCAAGAGACGAAAGGGATGGAAGAGAGAATGATGGATAAAGGGATGAGGGGAAAGAAGAATTTTCCAATATGTGGTAATTGTGGGAAGAAACATCATGGAACTTGTCTAAAGGGAATGGGAGTTTGTTATAAGTGTAGAGAAAAAGGACACAAAGTGCGTGACTGCAAGGGTAAGAAAATGGTTTCAAATGTACAACGCTTCTTCTGCAAGGATTGGGGACACTACGCAAACCAATGTCCAAATCATCAGAGTATGCCCAAAATGATGTTATTGGATAATAATCAAGTTATTATACTACCACAGATGAGGAGTAATGATTAGAGTTCTTATGTTGTTATTAATGAATTTTGTAATTTGAGTGTTGTATCAATGATGTACTGGTTATAATAATTATGGAGTATATAAGGATTGCACTGCAGTACTATTTCATCAAGGACTTGAGATTGTGTGGAACCAAGAAAAGTGACTCCATAGTAGGTTAAATTTTTGGAAAATATATGGTTGAGAGAAAGATAAACCATAATATGGTTCTGATACCGAGATAGTGATTTTGGAATAAGACGTGATTGATTTGGATAAATTATATTGGATATTCTTAACTTCCTTGAAACTGATTGATGATTTGTATACATTTTTTTTGATAGGAGGAGTATATATAGTATTCTATAAGGAATAAGGGATCATGGTAATTCAGTATGTTTAAAAAGAATACATGATGAAGGTGTTCACATGTTGTTACATGGAAAAAAGGATCTTCATTATGTTTACCTTCCTTATAAAATTTGGACCGTGAGCTGGACAGAAGTATTTTGGATAACTATAAAGGTTGGAATGGATTAAGTTGATCTTTGGATAGTATTGTTTAAGGTTAAAAAAAATTATGAAGATTATTTTTGGAATATTATAATACTATAGTTTTAGGAAAAGGACAACCTGCAGGGTGGGGCATAACCTGATGCGTCGGACAAAGCTGCAGGAATTGAACCCACAACTATAGTGCGACAGGCCTTTATTTCCTACCACTAGCCTACAGGAAGTCCCTGGTTATTACAAAATAATTTTACTAATCTAAATGGTATGTGTTAACATTTGGAACCTTATACAATTAGGATAAGTATAATATTTTTGGGTTCTATTATCTTTTTGAGTGAAAGGTGAGTTGAAGGTTGAAACTCTAATTGTCAAGCATAAATATATATATATACCAATCTGTTATTCAATGAATAAATTAATTCTTAAACTTTAGTAAAGGGATATTAAAACAAAAAAATGTGTTACCCTAATACCTTATGTCTTGTTGAACTGATGATATTTTAAATCAACATAGATTGAAGGCTTTGAGGCCCTCAATTTGACAGTTGATTGTGATTGATGACCTCAATCACTCCCTACAAATATTTACGTTTTTCCTCCAATTATATGTCTCTAATTGCCACCAATGTTCTCCTTATCGAGATCATAATTTGGTGGTGACTTTCTTATTTCCATTTCCCTCTTATTAAGGATAAATTTTATTAACCTTATTTCCGATGTGGGTTTTCCACAAAGGTATTTTATCTTTTCAACCTTTTATTTTCAAAGAAAAATTTCAAATTGCGAGGACGCAATTTATTGAAGGAGGGGAGAATGTAACACCCCGAGCTTCCATGATACGCTTCTCATTTAATAATGCAATAGCTTGCATGGTACGCAAGTTCGAGTTCTAACACACCGCGACTAATCAAAGTAGCCGTTATGAATAGTAATAACCACTTTTTAAAATTATAGAAATTTTATATTTCAAAATGGACTTCATTTTTGTATTCGTAATATCGAAATTATCCTAAGTTTAATTTTTTGCAACTTTCTAAGAACTTCCAATATTTTATGAATAGTGATAAATACTTAAAACAACTTTTTTAATCAAAATAATTTATTGTGATAAATTATACTATTTAGTGGTTTCAAAGTATAATTAGAATATATTTTTGCCATTTTATCCAATGGTGGTCATTAGAATTAATTTAACATTGAAATTGGACATAAACAATTGCCAATCTTTTGATATAAATTGTTTCTTAAAAACACGCTATTTGTTGTGACAGCGGGAATTGATTATAAAATTAATTAATGCAACTTATATGTTTGTAATTTTGTAAAATAGACATCATTTTTTAATTCGGAATATCAATTATAGCTTAGGGTGAAATTTTGGCATTGTTCAGAAAAACTTCAATTTTTGATGAATAGTGAAAGCACTAAGTGGTAGTTAAATAACTGATTTTTCGTTTAAATGAAATATTACCACTTCTGTGATTTGATTTTCAAAAATCCAACATACATGGTTGTCATTAAGAAGTAAAATGTGGTTCAATGAGATTAAAATAATTTTTTGGTGAATAGTAACTTTTAAGTTCTTAATCGCGATTAGAGGTAATTAGTGTAGTTTAAGGTAAAAATAATGTTTTAATAATATTAGATGAGCTTGACACTTGTCCTACTCCTATTGGATGAGTCATGGCCGACCAAGAAAACCCATGGGTCAACTTGGGGACCCCATGGAGCCACTTTAGTTAGAAAATGACATAAATACCTTTTATTTAATGTTAAAGTAAAAAATGACACAAACATAAAATGTTTTACTATAACAATTTTTACATGGGGTTATACAAGTCATATTTTTGACTATAAATATTCATTGGAAATATAAAAAGATTTCCTACATCATAGTATTTTTTTTATAATTTTTAGACATTAAATAAATTAAATTATTTATGACATCATGATGATGCAGCGATGACATCATTATTTAACGATTTAAATAAAATGAGAAGATAATGTAAAATCCAAGGCTTACACTTGTCCAAAGCCTATTGGATGGGTAGATTTCGAACCCTTATCACCTTATCCACGAATTATATGAGTGTGAGACCTTTAGAATCCGAAAACCATTGTGTAATAATGTAACATTTCAATCTTTCCAAAAGAGCACCTCCTCTCCACTTATAAAAGGCCCCCACCTCTCCCACCTCATTTACACATTCAAGACATTTGGCTCGGCCAACCTCTGCCCAAATACTCTCCCAACTTCCCTCTATTACTCCTAGAAGCCTCACTTTGGGCAGAACTCTTCCCAAGGAAGCCTTTGGCTCAAATCAAAAAGAGTTACCCGATTTTGAGGTAATGTCTTCTCTAATGTTGTTTTGTTTTATTTTTCTTCTCCAACCCCCTAAACTCTTTTTATTCATTTCTTTTGTAACAACACCAGTATCCTCAATATACTAGGATGTTTTTATAAGAAGGATTCGAGCTACACTTACACACACCTACATCTAATGGTTAAAGAACATACGGTTTCTGTGGATGGCGAATTTCTGCCTCACGAAACGATGATTGTTCAACACTCATATAACACCTTCAAAGGTGGCCATTAAGATGTCACTATATTTATATATGATATATAATGTGTTTATGTTTTACTTATGCTTCTGTATTTCTCATTTATGGCATACTTTATGATTTCCATTATGGGTAAAACGCGATAATTTCATTTTAGGAAGTGCGGACTACCGCCCCCTCAAAGTGATTTGAATCGTTAATGTCATATGTGGGATGAATAAAGGATGGAGTAAATGGTATTATACAATATATTATACTGGAATTATATTATACATTTATATCATTATGATTTCGTTCCATTAAATATTAAATTGAAATGAAAGTAGCGTTCATGCGTACGTACGGCTTACCGTCTCCATGAACGGTGCATTTCATTTCCTACCTCTAAATGTTATGTAATATTATAAATGAATGTATATACTGGATATATAAGATATATATGACATCTAGATCATGAATATAATTCTGGAGATAATGGATATTCTACCACATAAACAACTTGTAATTATAAGAAGTTTATTCTTGACTCAAGTACCAAAGATCGACAAAACGACCATTATTAACTTAAATAATTACATAATGTTAATATCATTGTAATAAGTGATATAATAAGGATAATGAAATTGAAAATGGTTCTTAATAAGGTATATATTAACTCTAGTTTATTATTTAGGAGGTTAAAGAACGGTTGAGTCAAGTCAGACACGAGGTAAGGGTTTACTTCACAACCTCTTCATTATCCAAGGTTGTTTATACATAATTATCTACTGGGACCTCGTTATCATACACATCCATGTTTCTTCAAAATATATTTCAAAACATTTTTATTAATTACAAGAATATGGGTTAAAGTCATTTATACCCTTTTTGACTTTTTATAAGAGGAATATTTCCGTCGTTTTCAAAACAAGGTCCTTTTTAACCTTTTCGACAGAATTAAGGTAAGAATGTTTTTTTTAACTTGTACGGTGGGTGCGGTTATTTTCCACCGTTATAAAATCTTCAAAGATTTCCTTACAAGCTTATAAGAATATTTTCAAGAAAATGTTTTATTTTATGATTTCAAAAATAGAAAGAGATATTTCTCTAAAATATGTTTTGATTTCATCTATGTCAACATCCTTTGATGGATTTTACGCTTATTTGAAGTTGATTTATTGTGATACAAAACTTCTATATTGTATTGAAGGTTTTGTGATATGTTTGACTGTGGATGTGCTATTTTTATACCATTCATAGTTTATGGTAAAATTATTGACATTTCGTATGCTAGTTTTAATACGAATGTTTATGTTATGTTTAAACCTTTTCATATGGGAATGCATTGGACTTAATATGTGACCGGTGGAGCCCGCTATAGCTCCTCGATGAATCGGCAGGTCTCATGAGACAAACTAGTGTCTTGGCACGAGGCCTTGACAAAATCTTATTTGTGGTCTTGGCATGAGGCCTTGGCTACGTGGTTATGATAGTCTGGCATTATGCATTCCATCATTATGAAAGTGGTTATTGATATTGCATGTGATTATTCGACCAGTAGAATATCCATGTGAAGAAGTATATGGAATTATCTCATTTTACTTTTTCCATATTATGTTGAAGTTCAAGTTTAAAAGGTTTTTTTTTAGTTATACATTGCCTTAAATGTTAATGTTTATTTATGAAAGATTCCGCAATATTGTTATCCTTACTGAGCATCTGAGCTCACCCCTTTCAATGTTTTAATATTTTCCAGGATGTGAAGAAGTATTTTAGGAATGACCTGCAGGGATAGTCAGAAGAGGATATGAGTGTGGACTATGAAGACCATGTTATTGTATTTTGTTTACTTTTTGATGTAATGAAAGACTTATGAATGTATCTAGTGTTTCCAAGGCTACTAAACTAATCGGTCTTTCGAGACTTGATCTTTTGTGATCATGCCAATGTTACGAAGTAATGCACCGACTCTGGGTAGCTGGGGTCGGGGCGTTACAGAGATTCTGGTGTTGGGAAAAGCAGGTGACACTCCATGGTGGCTGCTGAGCACCAGTGTATATAAGAACCCAGATCTTCGTTTCAGGTATGTTTTTCCTTTTTTGGTCATTTTTTAGAAAAAGAGGAAAATCTAGAAATTTTCAAATTACACACCATGTACTTTATAAGTACATGTAGTGTACCTTATTGCCACGCGAGGCCGTGTGCTGGCCGTATCCGGGCCACACACACGGTGTGTAGGGGTGATGTGGAGGCTGCTTAAAGCAGAGTACGGAAAATCCAAGTACATGACGTGTACTCCATAAGTACACACTGTGTACTTCCTTTTTTTCATTAAATGGACTGAGGTCGCGCCTAATCGACAGAATTTCTTCTTCTTAAGGTTCTTTGACCGGAAGCGTCCAAACAGCCGCAAACATCCTCCGAGCCCCAGAGCCTCCTTCTGCTTTCTGAATCGACCGCCGTCAATTGCATTGGAACCACAGAGGTGAGATTTTCCTTCTTCTTAAGTTTCATTCCATAATTTTCCCTCTTTCTTGAGATATCATGGGCTGAACGTTTTGTGCATTTTCATAGATATACATATTTCTAAGGAGAATCAAGCCTCGTGGTTAAATTATATAGATCCCCTAGCAACAAGGTAGGTGGTTTGTGCCTTACCTTTTGAAGTCTTTGAGTTTTATGTGCAAATTTCCACCAATACCCACGAACGGGGTATTGCGTGTTTACCGTTTTTCCCCTGTTGTTTTCCTTCCTTGCTTGTATGCTTGTGTAGAGGTAATTTTATCATGTTTGAGGATAATTTCTATGCTTGGATGTTTTTCCCAAGCCTTGTTATTATTATGACCTATGGGTTTTGTTAGCTTTTGGTCATTATAGCTATTTTCCATGCCTTGTTACCGTAGGATGGAATAATATTCTTGACATGCTTGTGTTCTGTATAATGGTTATCCAAGTAGCTCTATAGGTTTACTTTGGCCTTATAGCACTATTATGCACTGACTAGCATGGGACTGTGAGAACCTGGTGCTATAGACTATAAGGGATAGACCGAGTGAGCTTCCCAGAGTCTTGGTTATTATAGACTACATGGGATAGACTGAGTGAGCATACTCAAAGAGTCTTGGTTATTATAGAATATAGGGGATAGACCGAGTGAGCTTCCCAGATAGTCTTGGATATTATAGAATATAGGAGGGTAGACTGAGTGAGCTTCCTTAGAGAGTCTTTACTTGTTTGAATTTCCTTAAACCATTGTAGGATAGAGGAGGAATTGACCAAGTGAGATTCCTCAGAGAGTTTGTGATAGACTTAAAACTATAGGAGGAATTGACTAAGTGACCTTCCTCAGAGAGTTTCTAGACCTTGGGGCTATAAGAGGTTTAGACCACGTGATCTTCCTCAGAGAGTCCCTAACTACCCTAGACTATAAGTGGAATTGACCGAGTGAGCTTCCCCAGAGAGTCTTATAATATCGTATGACCAAACCAGAGGGGTTAGGCTGAGTGCACTGCCCAGAGGATTGTTGGTACTTCTTGGATAGGACTAGAGGGGTTGGCTGTGAGTACTTCCCAGAGGGGTTCCTGTTGTGGTTGTTGTTTGCTTCACTTCTACTTGTTGTTCTGTGGATTGATTACTGGTGTATATCATCCTGTTACTGCTTGATTATTACTGCCTGTTGTTTATTGTTACTATTTACTACTTACTGTACTATTACCTGTCATATGCTCACTGACTGTTAGGCATAGATCTTTAGGTGGTTAACTACTAGGATTTAGTCTCACACCCTGTTTGGGTCCTGCTTTTGGGCCCAAACAGACTATGTTGTTCCAGGTATAGACAGGTGAAAGTGCCCTTCGACTTCTGGTACTTGATTTCTTTAGAGCAGGAGAGCATGGGACCAAGCTTAGGCTTGCGATGCTGAGGAGCTGTTTATCTTTTCTTTTGTACTTGTTTTGGTACTGTTTGTATTTCCAGCATTGTGACCTGTTTTAATGTTTTCCTAGATGTGTATCATGCATCATTTCATATATACATATGTGCTCTAGTGGTTTATTGTTTTATTATTCTGATGTTTACTTGTGCATTGTTGTTGGATATTTACTGCTTCTGCTATTGCATGTTTTGTTTACTTCTGCTGTGTACTCTTCCAATGAGGGAATAGTTTCCCCACTATCACACCCAAGGCCCTCACTGCTAGTCAAAAATCTCTGGTGTTTGGGGAAATGCGCTTAAGGCCATGTGACCAACCGTGTACGGGGCGCCTCTGGGTGGCTTCGGAAACCGGGACGTTACAAAGTGGTATTAGAGGATTTATTTTCGCTTGACTTACTTTTTGGAGCCATTAGCTAGGGATAGGATGGATTCGGTACTTGGTAATAAGTTTTGCCCAGGAGTAGCTTACGCGTGTACAAGGAAAATCCAATCTACCTCGTTATTTCAGTTTTCTGGTTTGAGATTTTATAGTTGATATGATTTCACCTAGAGTGTTTCACATGCTTTGTGTTGTCATTGTTGTGCTAGTGCGGTTCTATTTCTGTCACAACCCGATGAGATGAGGGTATGCCATCTCATGCATCATATAGACACTTGTTAGAAATCACATGCCATGCATTCTTGCCATGCCATCTAGGGTGCATTAGCAATTTCATGTTGTTGTGATAGACGTTTTGTATATTATGAATGTTGTAATGATAGATGCATTGATAGAATCCCTGCAGTTTTATAAAGGAATTATTTGTATTGTTCTTTGCTTAAATGAATGCCAAATTTTGGTTATTGAGGTGTTATGGGCCCTCATGAATCGGAACATGGTGGATCATTGACTTTTTTCCCTTGTATATGATATGTAGGAGATGCCAAGCTTTGGTTCGCAGGGAGTATGGGACCTCACCGATCGGAATTTGGCACCTTTGTGTTTGTTTTTCAGTGTTTTCTGGGCTTCGGTGTAATTTCTAAGCTACTTCTCGGAAAAAAAAAACAGAATTCACGGCCTGTACTTGACTACATGCCGTGTAGTTTTAAACCATGTCACTGACTATGTGAGAAGAAACACGGGGTGGTGAAAAAGTTTCCAGAAACATGTCATGTACAGTCATTACATGTCGTGAAGTAGTGAGCTATGTACTCGTCCATGTCACTAACAACACGGGTTGGGGAAGCTCGTGTAGTACACACCGTGTTAGGTATGAACATGCCATGTAGTCTTGTTCTAGGTACCCAGTCATGTCACGAACAACGCGGGATGGTGTTATCTCTCCTATACATGCTGTGTTTGTTCAGAACACGCCGTGTAAGGGTCATCCTTGTAGACAGCCGTGTAACTAACAACACGGGTCGTTGAAACCTTGTCTAGTACACGATGTGTCCTTAGTGAACACGCCATGTAGTCTAGGGTTAAGAGGACTGTGTGAGTTTTCCATGTAAAGAGACTCGATCAGGGGAATGGAAATGAAGTACACACCGTGTGTGGGGGAAACACGCCATGTAGTCTGAGGTGTTACACGACCAAAGGTGGAAGAAGTACACGCCCATGTGAATGGCCTTAAGGAGCACGCTGTGTAGTTTTTATACACGCCATGTAGTCGTGTTTAGTGAAACTTGAGTATTTATCCCTCCTGTTCTTGTTTTGTACTCTTGTGTTCTCTATCCTTGATAATCCTAATCTAAGGTGTGCTTTTGATCTTTCATAGTTATGCCTCCGAGACGTCCTTTGGTCATACGTTAGCTACCAAACGGTGATCAGACACCGGATATGGCCGATCAGGGACCTCATGTAGATCCTCCTATTGTGCCAGCCTTGGCACCAGTAGTTATACCCATTGCAAGCGTCGATGCGCAATTCAGGGAAGACTTCCTGAGGATGATACAGACCTTTCAGGGAGCACCGCCTCATGCCCCGTCGATGGCTGAGTTGACGTGGGTTTTCCAGCAATAGAATCCTCCTACTTTCTTAGGGGATGGAGGACCCCAGGATGCTGAGTTGGGGCTAGAGGTCACGCTAACGATCTTCGATCATCTGGAGATACCTCCAGAGAAAATGGTAAATCATGCTACTTATATTCTCTAAGACACCTCCAAGAGGTGGTGGAAGGTGATCTCACAGTCAGGGCTCCAGCATAGTTTGACTTGGTATGAGTTTTGGCGCATCATATACAATTACTTCTATCCAGAGACCTTGAGGGCCGACTGAGACCAGGAGTTTATGAGTCTCGAGAAGGGTACTCTTTCTGTTATGGAGTACTCGTATCACTTTACTGAGCTACAGCGATTCACGCCTATTCCTGGAGGCGATGATTTGTTCATTGTGTGGAAGTTCAAGGATGTTCTAAGGCACGACATCCACTTGCAAGTGAAAATATTCAGGTTGACTTTGATATCCTCGATCTTCAACCAGGTGATGATCACTGAGTGCAATCTAATAGATTCTGGGGTAGTGATCTAGGGTGGTTCAACATCCAGAGTTAGTGTTCCTCCTACTGATAGTAGGAAGTGTCGTTGGGAGTCTGCTCAAGGATATCAGGGTAGGTAGAATATATCTTCGGGTAACCAGGTTGTATGCTACCAGTGTGTTAGAAGCGGGCATACTAGGCCTCAGTTTCAGAGAGACCCAATGGAGTGCTGATCTTGAGGCAAGATGGTCCATCTTCATCATTTTTGTCAAATCTTCTCTCCTATAGCTGGTGGTAGGGGTTCTTCTGTGACCCCACATACAAGAGATGTATCACCAGTTTCTCACTAGTCTGGGAACTGGAGTTCTTCCGGCCGTTCGGACTGAGGTGGAGGTTGTGGTCATGGTGGTCAGTCACCAGGTTACCAGTGACAATAGAGTGGGTCATCTTAGAGTGGTCAGATAGGGGCATAGGGCCGCGGTATAGGCCAGACTTTCACCGTGGAGTAGATCTATCAGGAGCAGGATCCCGGTCCTTCTATAGTTCAAGGTACGATCTTAGTAGCCACAGTTTTATCTTCAGCTATTTTCAATATTGGTGCTTCTCATAGCTTTATCTTTGTTACTGTTGTGGAGAGCCTTGGGCTCTTCATCCTTTCATCGGCCGACATGTTGACTCTTGATACACTGTTGGGAATGAGGAAGTCTGGCGTACATCAGTGCAGATAGTTCCCTCTTGAGGTTGCAGGGTGTCACTTCTTATGGAACCTCTATGTCCTAGAGATGTCAGGATATGATGTCATTCTCGGTATGGACTGGTTAGTTCCCTTCCTGGCAGTCGTCGATTGCTATCGCCATAGGGTGAGTTTCGTATCACCAGAGGGAGGATATTTTCTCCATAGAGGTGAGTGGGATGTCCAGGTGGGTAGAGCTGGACTAGAGAATCATGGGCTAGGAGGAGTTATAGCCTAGACTTCCAGTCTTTATCTGGATGACCAGGGGACTTCACAGTTAGACTTTCCTCCAGTGGTGGATTGTTTCAGTGATGTCTTTCCAGAAGACATTTCATGTTTGCCTCTAGAGTGTGAGGTAGACTTTTCTATTGAGCTTGTGTTAGGAGCGGAACCAGTGTCCATTCTTCCTTATAGGATGGCTACACCTGAGTTGCAGGATCTCAAGAAGAAGTTGGAAGAGTTACAGGCAAAGGGTTTCATCTGACCCAGTACTTCTCCTTGGGTTTCACCTGTTTTTTTTTTTTTGCAAAGAAGGCAGACGGCACCCTTAGCCTTTGTGTGGATTATCGAAAGTTGAACCACTTGACAGTCAAGAACCGATATCCATTTCCAAGGATCTATGACCTCTTTGATCAGCTTTGGGGAGCCTGGGTGTTCTCGAAGATTGACTTGAGATCTGGCTATCATCAGTTGCGTGTTAGACCATCAGATATACCTCTTATAACCTTTAGGAGCAGTTATAGTCTATACGAGTATACGGTCATGCCATTCGGACTCATGAATGCACCAGTAGCTTTTATGGCACTGATGAACTGAGTGTTCCATCCGTACTTGAACTCTTTCGTGGTGGTCTTCATGGATGATATCTTGGTGTACTATCACACTCGACACGACCATGCTACCCATATTAAGATCGTTTTGAGTACACTGAGAGAGCATCAGTTACATGCTAAGCTCTTGAAATGCCGCTTTTGGATGGATCAGATTCACTCCTTAGGTTATGTAATCTCAGAGATAGGAGTATCAGTAGATCCAGAGAAGGTGAGAGCTGTAGTTTCCTAGGAGCATCTGAAGAACGTCTTTGAGGTACGGAGTTTTCTAGGGTTGTTTGGATACTACAGACGCTTTATCCAGGACTTTTTTTCCTTGCAGCACTGCTGACAGGTCTGACCAAGAAAGGTGCAAAGTTCTTATGGTCAGATTCCTTTGAGTTAGCCTTTTAGGAGCTGAAAGGGAGGTTGATGTCAGCACCAATACTAGTCTTTTCAGAGCCAGTAAATAGATATACAGCCTACTGTGATGCTTCAAGTGTCGGAATAGGAGCTATGCTTATACTGGGAGATGGATTCGTTGCATACGGGTCTCAGCAGTTGAGGTCACAAGAGAGAAACTACTCGACGCACGATCAGGAGTTGGAAGCTGTTGTTCATGCCTTATGTTGTTGGAGAAATTACCTTCTGGTAGAGCACTTTGTGGTGTTTACCAACCACAAGAATCTAAAGTACATCTTTACTCAATGTGATATGAATCTAAGACATCGTAACTGGGTCGAGTATCTTCAGTCCTTCGACTTTGAGCTTGCTTATACGCTGGTAAAGGGAAACGTAGTGGCTGATGCTTTGAGTAGAATAAATCAGATTCAGGTAGTTCAGGAGGCTAGTAGTGAGTGGCATATTATGGCTCTATTCTCTGAGATGCATTTGGAGCTTCACGACAAATAGGGGTAGACTTTTCTATCTTCTATGGTTGTTACCTCTACCCTTCTTGATCGGGTACGGATGTGGCAGATATCAGACTTAGAAGTCCTAGTCCTGCGGAAGAGTGTCTCATAAGAGGACCCTCCTCCTGGATGTACAGTGGGAAAGTATGAGATCTTGTGCTTCCATGGATGCGTATGGGTGCCAGCAGACATATGAGAGGAGCTGATGTGGGATTTTCATTCCTCTGTTTGGGCAGTTCATCCTGGTGTCACCAAGATGTATCGGGATCTTCATCGCTAGTATTGGTGGCCAGGTATGAAGAGAGATGTTGCTGGTTTCGTTATGAGATGTTCTACTTGTCAGCAGGTGAAGCGGATCATCAGTGACCAGCAGGGCATTTACAGTAGTTACCCATTCCTGAGTGGAAGTAGAACGATGTCGTGATGGACTTTGTGATCGGGTTACCGAGGTCACCTTGAGGGAGTGATGTTGTTTGGGTTTTCATCGACAGGCTTACGAAGGTTTCTATTTTCTTTCCAATCAAGGATACCTTCAGTGTTGATGAGCTGGGAAGGTTGTACATCTAAGATATTTTACATCTGCATGGAGTTCTACACTCCATTGTTTCAGACAGGGATACGAGTTTTACTTCTCGGTTCTAGCAGGGGCTTCATAAGTTTTTGGGTACACAGGTACTTTTGAGTACAGCATACCATCCCTATACAGATGGCCATTCTGGGTGTACGATCCAGGTTCTTGAGGTTATGCTCCAACCTTGCATCCTAGACTTTGGCGGTTCTAGGGAGAAGCATATTCTTATTGTAGATTTTTCCGATTATAACAGTTTTCATGTGACTATTCATATGGCACCTTATGAGGCTTTGTACGGTAGGCCATGTCGATCACCTTTGTGCTGGATGGAGGCAGGAGAGGCAGCTTTGTTGGGACCTCATCTTTTTTAGGAAACCTCATAGCAGATAGAGATGATTCAGAAGAGGATGGATACAACACAGTCTCGACAGAAATCTTATGCTGATCAGTGGAGACGGCCTCTGGAGTTCGAGGTTGGGAATGAGGTTTTCCTATGTGTCGCACCAAGGTTGGGACACAAGAGGATTCGAAGACAGGGTAAGCTTTCACCACGGCACATTGGGCCATTTGAGGTGTTGGAGAGAGTTGGGCCAGTTCCCTATCGGTTGTAGTTACCTCAAAGGTATCGGTCTATGCATGACGTCTTCCATGTCTCTCATCTCCGATGTTACTTTTCATACCTGTCTCATGTCTTTCAACCCAAGGAGGTTGAGCTCGAAGCAGATGCATCATTTGAGGAGCATCCTATCCGTATTATCGATCATAGTACAAAGGTTCTCCATGGATAGTATGTTCCTCTGGTGCGGGTGCTATGGCAGCACAGGCGACTACAGGATGAGACCTGGGAGAGGGAGGCTGATGTATGATCGCAGTGGCCGGAGCTGTTCGGGGATTCTTCTTCTACGCCTCTCTAGGGGAATTTGGGGACTAATTTCTTTAAGGGGGGAAGTTTTTAAGAAACTGGATCTTCGTTTCAGGTATGTTTTTCCTTTTTTGGTCATTTTTTAGAAAAAGAGGAAAATCTAGAAATTTTCAAAGTACACACCGGGAACTTTATAAGTACACACCATGTACCTTTTTGCCACGTGAGGCCATGTGCTCTCCGTGTTCGAGCCACACACACAGTGTGTAGGGTCTATGTGGAGGCCACTTAAAGTAGAGTATCGAAAAGCCAAGTACACGCCGTGTACTCCAGAAGTAAGCACCATGTACTTTCTTTTCTTCATTAAACGGACCGGTGTCGCGCCTAATTGACAGAATTGAATTCTTCTCAAGGTTCTTCGATCGAGAATGTCCATATGGCTGCAAACATCCTATGAACCCCGAGCCTCCATCTATTTTCTGAATCAACCGTCTTCGATTGCGTTGGAACCATAGCGGTGAGCTTTTATTTCCTCTTGAGTTTCATTCAATAATTTTTCCTCTTTCTCGAGATATCATGGCTTGAATGTTTTGTGCGTTTTCATAGATCTACATCATTATAAGGAGAATTAAGCCTCTTGGTTCAAGTATATTGATCTCTTAGCACTAAGGTATGTGGTTTGTGCCTTACCTTTCAAAGTATTTGATTTTTATGTGAAAATTTCCACCAATACCCGTGAACGGGGTATTGCATGTTTACCGTTTTTCCCCTGTTGTTTTCTTTCCTTGCTTGTATGCTTTTGCAGAGGTAATCTGATCAAGTTTGAGGATAATTGATATGCTTGGATGTTTTTCCCATTCCTTTTTCTTGTTATGACCTGTCGGTTTTGTTAGCTTTTGGTCGTTATACCTGTTTTCCATGCCTTGTGACCGTAGTATGGAATAATATTATTGACATGCTTGTGTTCTGTAGAATGGTTATCCAAGTAGCTCTATAGGTGTACTTTGGCCTTATAGCACTATTATGCAATGATTGGCATGGAACTATGAGAACCTGGTGCTATAGACTATAAGGGATAGACCGAGTGAGCTTCCCAGAGAGTCTTGGTTATTATAGACTACAGGGGATAGACCGAGTGAGCTTCCTCAGAGAGTCTTGGTTATTATAGACTACAGGGGATAGACCGAGTGAGCTTCCTATAGAGTCTTGGATATTATAGACTATAGGAGGGTAGAATGAGTGATCTTACTCAGAGAGTCTTTACTTGTTTGAATTTCCTTAAACCATTCCAGTCTAGAGGAGGAATTGACCAAGTGAGCTTCCTCAGAGAGTCTGTGATAGACTTGAGACTATAGGAGGAATTGACCAAGTGAGCTTCCTCAGAGAGTTTCTAGAACTTAGGGCTATAAGAGGGTTAGACTGCATGATCTTCCTCAGAGAGTCCCTAAATACCCTAGACTATAAGGGGAATTTACCGAACGAGATTCCCTAGGGAGTCTTATAATCTCGTATGACCAAACCCGAGGGGTTAGGCTGAGTGCACTGCCCAGAGGGTTGTTGGTACTTCTTGGATAGGACCAGAGGGGTTGGCTGTGAGTACTTCCCAGAGGGGTTCCTATTGTGGTTGTTGTTTGCTTCACTGCTGCTTTTTGTTCTGTGGATTGATTACTGTTGTATATCATCCTGTTACTGCTTGCTGATTATTGCCTACTGTTTACTATTACTGTTTACTGCTTACTGTACTATTACCTGCCATTTGATCACTGACTGTTAGGCATAGATCTTTGAGTGGTTGCCTACTGGGATTTAGTCTCACACCATGTCTGGGTCATGCTTTTGGGCCCAAACAGACTATGTTTTTGCAGGTATAGACAAGGGAAAGCGCCCTTCGACTTCTGCTACTTGATTGCTTTGGAGTAGGAGAGCATGGGACCAATCTTAGGCTTGCGATGATGAGGAGCTGTTTATCTTTTCTTTTGTACTTGTTTTGGTACTGTTTGTATTTCCAGCATTGTGACCTGTTTGGATGTTTTCCTAGATGTTTATCATGCATCATTTCATATATAAATATGTGCTCCAGTGGTTTATTGTTTTATTCTTCCGTTGTTTACTTGTGCATTGTTGTTGGATATTTACTACTTCCACTATTTCATGTTTTGTTTACTTCTGTTGTGTAATCTGCCAATGAGGGCATAGTTTCCCCACTATCACACCCAAGGCCCTCGCTGCTAGTCGGTAGCCTCTGGCGTTTGGGGAAATGCGCTTGAGGCCATGTGACCAACCGGGTATGGGGATCCTTTGGGTGGCTTCCAGAACCGGGACGTTATAGTGGAGTTGGTGTTTATTTGTTAATTGTATTATTTACTTCTTTCTTTATAAGTGAATGACTTCTTAAACACTCATATTAGGTATGCACCGTTGGGTGGTATCCTACTGAGATTTGTCTCACACCCTGCATGGGCCCTTCGGGATGCGTGCAGACTTTATGGATTTATGTTCAGGAAAGAGGTCAGCTTCAAGAGCTGGGCTGTATTAGTTGTTGCATGGAGATGTTATGGACCTTGAGGTCTTACCTAGCTGGGGTTACTCAATTTTGTTTTCTTTACTTGTATCAGCATGCTTACTTTTTTGTAGCTACTATTGGTTAGCCATTGGCACCCCTTTTGTTTAGTGACTTGCTATGGATTCATGTTTGGTTTGTTTAGTAGTTACCAGTGATTAGCATGTTGTTGTGTTTACTTTTTGCTGATGTAGTTTATATTTTATTGCTTCTGTTGTTTATTGATATTGAATGTGCTTCTGCTCTGCGGGACTGGTTCGAGTCTGCTGAGTCTTTTATTTCGCTGCATCTCTACTGTTATACTTGGACCAGTACTATTATTATTATCCTCTGAGAGGGTATAGCCTCCCCACTATACTTGTCAAACCCTCGCTACTAGTCGGCAGCCTTTGGCATTCGGGGAGGTGCGCCTAAGGTAGTAGCACCCGACCCATTTAGCACTATTCAGGTGGCTATTTGGGTTTGGGTCATTATAATAAATATAGATATTGAGCAAATCAAAAAGAATCAAAACTAGGAGATTATTTCTAGGATAGAAAATAAGAACATCATTGGGAAAAAATGGGTTTTTTGTAACAAATAGAATGAATATAGTAAGGTCTTTTGAGACAAATCATGAGAGGTGTGCAATAGATACTCCCAAATCATGGTTATTGGTATAGATGAAACATTTGAACTCATGATAAGGCTAGAGATAATTCCACAATTCTTATCCATAACAGTTCACATAAAATTAAAGGTATTCCATATGGATTTCAAATCAGCATTTTTGAATAGAGTACTAGAAGAAGAGGTGTACATCAATCATCCATATGGTTTTATTATCCATGAATATTGTAAAAAATTTGTTCAATAGAATAAGGTGCTATATGGGCTAAAGTGGGCTCTAAAAGCATGATATTCAAGACTAGATCAATACTTGAAGAAGCTTAGTTTCTAGCATGGAGGATTTAATTATGATCTCTATATTAATAATGAGAGTGTTCAAAGGATTATAGTGCTATTATATATTAAATACATAATCTTTTGTGGATAAAATAAAGCACAGTATAAGCATTTTTTAGAATTCATGAAGTGTGAGTTAGAAATATTGATGATCGTCGCCTTGACATTTTTCTTTGGTCTATAGGTATTACAATAAAGGCATGGTATATTCATATCCCAATCCAAATATTACAAGGAAGCTCTAAGAATATTTGTAAGGGATGATTCCAAGGTAATGATAACACTGGTTTCTACCTAGATGATGTTGTAAAGGGGTGATGATGAAAAAGTGTTCAATGTCATAGAATACAAGAAAACCATTAGGAGGCTATTGTACTTAACAGTGGAAAGACTTGATATTGTGTTTTCCACTTATCAAGATGAATGATATCAAAGTATTACCATAATAAATACATTTATTATTTTTAAATATAATACTACATTAATTCAATGGCATAGTGAATTTTTATTTTACAATGCAACATTAGAACAGGAGTTATTGGGACATATAGACACAAATTGGGCTGGTTGAGTATATGATAGAAATTTGACTTTATGTAGTGTATTTTATCTCAAAATATTGTACATTTATTGGATTATAAATAAAAATGATTGTATTTCACTGAGCACTATAGAAGATGAATATATTATAGGCACCTGAGATTATACATAATTATTTTGGATGAATCAACAACTAGTGGGTGTGGGGGTTATAGTAATGTCACCAATCAGAATCAACTATGATAATTCAAGTGATACCAATATTATAAAAAAATCATTTTCATAATTCAAGGATAAATCAAATTGAAATCAAATATCACATTATAAAGAATAAAGTGGATCATGGGTGGTGAAGTTATATTATGTACCTTCTGAACTTTAAGTCACAAGTATTATTATAAAGTCTTTGCCTAATGTGGTAATTCAGAGGCATTGATGAGATATTGGAGTCTGGTAAACACTCCACACCTAAACAGTGTGTATATAGAACCCCCACTCCCCTAAGTGAATTTGAAATATCCCTATGTGCTGAAGACTATTAAGTTCCCTATTACAGACCATAAAGGAATCTCCTTTGCATCCATTGACAAAGGGGGATAAATATTATTCATAGAAGGGGGAAGAGACTACTCAATCCCTCTGAGGGGATGAGTAAATTTGATAAAGGGGGATAGATATTTTATGTTAAATAGAAGGGAGAAAATATGTTAGGAGATTCTATCTAATAATTACAATGTTGAAGTAATTCTATAATTGATTACATATTATGAAAGGATGACCTTTGAGTTTGTGATGCAAGAAGTTTATTGAATGTAGTTTGGGAAATGGTATCAATAGCTAAAAATGGTTCAATAATTTGTATTAAGAATGAAATTATTCATTTATGAGATTTTCATGTTACTCTTTTTGGATACCCAAGCCAAACAAACATAAATAATAAATTGATAACATGATATAATTAATACATATCAAAAAAAGTCACACAACCTGTGGACCAAAAGTTTTAGTGTCTTAGAGCCTAGCTGCATAAAAAAAATGTTTTACACACTTGTTGACATTTCCTTATAAATGTGATCCTCAGGAGTCTATTCAAGATATATCATATGATATAATTATCTTCATATTCTTGGGAATGGAATCATAAGAAAGGGGTCAGCTTGGATGCTCAAAAAGAGAAACATAAGAGATATCCAATGTTAATCATGAGTGAGAAAAGTATAACCATGTGGGTATGAGAGAACAATCATGATCTAAGAACATAACATTAGGAAAAAAATACCTAGATAAAACATGGATTATAAGACCTAATAAAACATAACATGATTATATTATAAAAAGAACATAAGACTTTGGAATAAACATAAGCATAAGAAAATCATAACATAGTGAACCTAGATAACTACATTGGTTCCATGCTCAATCTTGTGAACCTAGCTAAACTACATCAGGTTCATGATAAATATTGTGAACCTAGCAAAACTACATCAGGATTATGCTCAATATTTTGAACCTAGCTAAACCACAGTGGTTTCACACTCAATCTTGTAAACCTAGAAAAATCACATCAGGTTCATACTCAATCAAGTAAACCTAGATAAACCACATCAGGTTCATGCTCAACAGCATTATATCATGAGATATAAAGCTTTATCCAATGAAATTTAAGGAAATATATGACCCCACCAATCATTATCCCTAAATATTCATGCCATATAAAATAAAATAATTTATCTAATCATAAATAACCCATAGAAAATAAGATCATTTGATATAAGAAACATGATCAACCAAAAGGAGAATTTAAAAAGAGAACATATAGGTTAATTTATGAAACTGTGTTTCCCTTGCCTCTGTAGAGAAAGACCACTCAATAATGGTACCTCCACCATAAAGAACGTTTCTAATTCTCCAGAACTCATCATCAAGCTATTTTTCTAGAAGAATCAACTCTAAAATAGAAGAAGTCAACTGAACACTAATCAAAACAACCTCAACCCCTGGTTCATGAACTCCTATATGCGATTATGAAAAAAGAGGCATCAATTTCCACTCTTCCAAAGATTAATTCATATCCTGGGTCATAAGTTTCATGCTCAAAGAATCTGAAATGACATTCCCTTTCCCTGGGGTATAGGTGAAGTTAAAGTCAAATTATTACAAGTACTCCACCCAACGCATATGGAAGAGATTCAAATATTTTTTAAAGAATATATAACTCAAACTCTTATGATCATAATACACGGAAAAACTTTCTTTGAAAACATAATGTTGCGAACTCTTAACCACATTCATCACAGCTGCAAGTACAAGGTCATGGGTTGGATAATTCTTCTCGTGTTCCCCAAAATGTTGAGATCCATAGGCAACGACATGATCACTCTGTATAAGAACACATACCAAACCTAAACCTAATGTGTTAAAAAATACTACATATCCATGCCCGACCTTTTTAAGAGTCAATATCGGCATAGTTGTCAAAATACATTTCATCTCAACAAAATAATTATAACATTATTCATCCCAAGAAAACTTTAATCTATACTGAGTTAGAGAAGTCATTGGAGAATTCAACATTGAGAAGTCCTTTTCAAACTGGTGATAATAACCAGTTAATCCCAAGAAGATCTGAATATCAAAATCATTTTGTGGTTACTCTCATGTCATAACAGCTTTAACCTTTTCAGGATCAACTAAAATACCATGTTATGAAACCACGTGTCCCAAGAACTTCACTTCCTTGATCCAAAAATCACATTTCAATATCTTGGAATAATTTTAGTTATTTCTCAACAATTCTATAACTGCTCAAAGATGGTGCACATGATCATCCTCATATTTAGAGTAAACAAGGATTTCATCCACAAATACCACCATGAAAGTATCAAGATACTCATGTAAAACCCTATTTATCAAATAAATAAAGACTACAGGGTCATTGGTTAAACCAAATGGAATGACAAGGTACTGATAATGGACATACCTACACCAAAAGGCAGTTTTCTGAGCATTGGATTCTTTTATTCTCAACTTATAGTAACCAAATCAAAGATCAATCTTTGAGAACCAATTTTACCATTTCAACTAGTCAAAAAAATCATCAATTCATGGTAATGAATACTTATTCTTTACCATAACTCAATTTAGTTTGTAGTAATCCACACAAAGGAAAATTGACTTGTCATCTTTCTTATTAAAGAGAATCGTTTTCTCCCAAGGTGAAAAACTTGAGCATATAAAGATTATCTCTAAAAGATCATCCAACTGAGACTTTAGCTCTTTCATTTCTAATGGTTCTATGTAGTAATAAGGAATAGATATTGGTTGAGTACCAGGCACTAAATAATTATAAAACTCTACCTCCCTTACCGATGGAAAAAAAAGAATTTAAAAGGAAAAACGTCGGGAAACTCAACGAAAATTGGAGGGAGATCATCACTCAATAATTCTCACTCCATATCAAAAGAAAAAATTGATATCACTTTACCCAACTCTGTAAAAGAAATTTTATCTCTACTTGACCTCGAGTCCTATTCTCCCTAAAAGATACGACACACCCCATCGGGTGTGGTAAAGGAGACCCATTGAAGATAACAATCAATTCGGGCTTTATTGAGAATGATCTAATCCATCCTAGAAATGATGTCAAGAGGTTTCATGGTGAGAACTAGAAAATCACAAGTAAGCTCAATATTCATTAATGAGAAAATACAAGGACTATAGAGACCCTTCTCTCTCTTCGTTCTATGGGGCATAGTAATATCCATCACATAAAATAAAATATTTATAGGAAGATTAGGTATATTCACAATATGAGTTAAAATAAAAGAATCAGATACACCAATATAAAATTAAGTAGTCAATAATATCGAATATATAGTGATGGTTCCTCTTATAGTCACTAGACCCATATATTATTCCTCTAGAGACTCTTCTACTATATGAAGAAGCTTCGTTTCAGATACTTGTGATTGGAAGCCTTTTGTTCATGAAGCATCCGATTAAACCATAGTTTTAATGGTCATTAATGATCTCGTGCCACTACGTGGATTATAAAAGACATGGAATAACTTTTTCAAGTGACCCAAGAATCTGCAGGAACCACATAACTTGGGTGCCTTAGTGAAAACCTATTTTGAGTGCCTTGGATTGCGACACTGGTAACAAATCAAAGGACCTCTTCTAGGTACTGCTGGTTGTCTAAAAAATCCCTACTGCTAAGAACCACATTGAGAATCATCACGCTTCCTCTTCCCTTTGTGGGAACTCATAGAACTACCACTGGGAGAAAAGGGAACTCTTTTCAACCTTGACTTACCAGCTAGTTCCATCTCAATCATCAATTCTATATCCATCACATCATCATAAGAAGGTAGCTTTAGTATGAAAACTTGAGAACAGATATCATATCAAGGTCTCATATCGAATCTTAGAGTATTAATCTTCTCATTTGATACAATATTAGGTGTAAACTACAAAAAATCAAAAAAGAAATTTTCATATTCTATCATGATCCTATCATCCTACTCGAGTTTGAAAAATTCTATATCCTTGGCCAACCCCATCGACTCTGGATAGAACAAGTCAGTGAAAAGAGATTTAAATTACTTACACTATAATCCCTCATGATTCTTCTCTATCATAATCATATACCACCATCTCCTATTCAATACCTATATATTGAAGGTGGAACATTTCACCTTGATTTCATCTGGTGTTTCCAAGAAGTAAAAAAAAGATCGATATTTCTTAACCAATCCTCAACCAGTTAAGGATCATTAGCTCCTTGGAACACCAGTATCTTTCTTCAAAGGAAATATTAAGAATGATTCTGTAAAACATCCCTTTGAGGTTCCACAGTTGGAGCTTGAATAGGAATAGGTGCAGGTGCTTATCTCAGATCTTGGATAGCACACACAATAACCCCAACCAGGTTCTGGTCCATAAGAGGGTTTTCTCTCTATGGTCCATCAGCAGCTTCCTTCTGGATTCAATTCACACATCTTCTCAAATGTATGTTTCTAAAAAACATCAACAGAAAACATTGAATACATCATATTAACACTCAAATAGAGAAACAAGGGAAATTAATCCCACCAGATAGATAAAAAGGATTTAGACTTCAACGTATACAAATAAAAATTAGGTAAAATAATAGAACTAATCCTCAAGAAAATTTTCCCAAACCACCGATGGTGAATTAAGGATTGGTATGATGAGAGATATCCAGGAACTCACTTATAACTACCTATTAAGTCCCAATAAGATTATTCAAATTGCGTACTGACATCAAGGAAAGATTCTTAACCTCTACCTCTGATACCACTTTGTCATGAACCAACCCAGATACCTTGGTACCCTGATAACTAAATTGGTCCTAACATATCCCAAAGGGATTTCTAGATCCCCATGGATTAGTGAATAGAACATAGCATCATACAAGATATGGTGGGCATGGTTTTTTCACATAAATAGTAGAAGAAATAGATACAAGTCAGTATGATCAAAAGAAAACTCCATAGGGAGAATAGTACCGTAAGTCAAACAGGTATAAAACCCCAAAGTACAACCAAAAAGTAACATAAAATAGGATAAAAACCCCAAATCCCAATATACACAACTCTCCAAGTCCCAAGGATCAACAATAAGAACCACCTCTATATAGTTCTTTCCCATTTCTTGAACCTGGCAGAAGATAATATACAACCACCCAAAGGCACGGGTAGGGTGTGAGATAAAATCCCAGTAGGATGTCACCAAGGATTCCATAAGAATATTCCCCAAATTAATTAACCAAATAAAGCATTAAATTTTAATTAAATATGCATGGAATTACAAAATCATATTTAAAACAAATCTTGATTTACATTTCAATTGATTGAATATATTTCTAAACAATGGCTTAATTAACATTTTATATCAAATAGTTTATATAAACTCACAAGGCATGTGTAAAAAAAGTGTATAAATAATATAATTTATATTAAAATAATCACAATGGAGAAACATGGTCATCTTCCAAGAGGTATGATGGTTCCAGGTTATGGGATCCTCACACACTCATATGATGATAAGAGAAATGTACACACACGTCTCTTTGACACTAGCCAAAGATGACTAACCAACATCCCATTGGGGTTAAGATCTACCAATAAGTTTATGTTAGAGTTGTAAAGTGTTAATTTTTTGGTTGGTAATTCCCATCCTAGTGTGTTTATCCCTAATAACTCATTAACTTAATAGGCTTGAATGTGATCAAAGAAGAAACAATAATGGGAAATGTATTTAAAAACTAATTAAAGTGCAATTAACCCATTTCTCATTTGAATATACCAATATCAATTTAAAAACTAAATTGGGTATTTAATCAATTCATGCCTTTTTCTAGGATAGAACCAATGGGTTCTTATCAAAGCAATTTAATCCATTTTTCTCAAATAAAATATTTAAATCAATTTCACAATTCCCATCAAATTCCATAATCACACCCCAATTCACTGGAATTGGGGGTTTCCCTAATTTTCATTCCAATGCAAGTCCAAACTACAATCCACAACAAATTGGTTTTTCACAATTTAATTGAAATAAATTTTATTTATGTCAATCAATTCAGGATTAAATCAATTGGATAATATTAAATGGAACCACCTACCTTTTTAACAGAAACACAACACCCGCAATAGAACCCGCCAACAAGAACAAAGGCATAGAAGATCTAGGAACTCAAATTAGAAACAAGATTAAACAGAACAAAGTTTAGATTCATAAATTCCAATATGATCTATCAAACTCCAATAAGTTAAATAGAAATATATTGATAGATAGGGATACCATTTACCCAGAGATATACACTATAAATACAAAAATGATCAATCACTGAATGAAACAATTTGGAAGGTTTGGAGGGCTCCAAAATTGCTTGGGTATGGCTCTAGGTTGTGAGTAAGGAAACATGTAGGAAAGGGAATATAAATTTTAGTTGATCTACTTTCTTAAAATCAACACTTGGGACTTTACATGATGTGTAACCCAATTACATGATGTGTAATTGACAAGTCCCATATACACTGAACAACCCATCACTTTTTATTAGAAAACATATTTATTATTATTTTAGAATTGAAATAGTTTGTAACCATATTACACGGTGTGTAACTTCCCAACATGTTGTAGAACCACTAGTTTTTATGTTGAAAATTCCAAAAAATACTAACTTCATAATTATCCTCTTAAATCCTTCTCAGCCCTACCCAAACAACAAAAAAAGAAAACCATGACAAGGATTAAAATGTACCTGACAGAAAGGCAATGATATGTTACATAAAACAATCCTTACCTTTATTTTTAAATCCTACATATTTACCAAATTTTTAAAATATACTTTTGGCATCATATACCATTTGAAAATAAAATAATGAAATTATATAAACTTAATACATGACATGGATTGTCCATCGAAATTCTTAAACTCCTTTATAAATCTTGGACAATTCCATCCTATGGAAATATTTTCCTTCCTTCATAACATCTCCTTTATTTTTCAATTACTTTAACTAGATACTTGAAGAAATATTAATGAACTTTACAACAAACTTTTCTTCATCTGATTTGAAATTTTACCCACTTATACTATCAACACAACACTAGATCATATAAATCACATATCATCACAATTAACCCTCAAAACTTTGAGAAGATAAGTTCAACATTTACATAACTCGTTCACATTATTGAGACAGTTACAATAGTGAGCACAGAAGGAATTCAATACTATGAAATTTCAAGACTCGAGCATGATCGATCCTAAAAATTTATTTAAGAAAATAGAAATGAAACCAAATACAACAATAAACATGTGGAATAGTAAGTTCAGCCAAACATGAAAGATTCATTCCAAGACCCATAAAAAAAGGACCCAGACATCACACGCTGCATCATACCGCATTGATAAACATATCCAACATAAAACACACCAGATCCTATATCCAAAATACCCCAGAAATGCATCCCAAGGTCAAAGAAGACAACTTTCCATCATGGTTAAAACCATTTCACACCCATATCAATCCCATCCATAGTCTTCCACCCTATTCAGGCATCCCAAGTATCAACATCGGTCCCCCACACTCAAAATGAATCCCTAGGATGAGTGAAATCCATCCTCTGACCTGAATTCTCCTCTCCTCACGTCCCGAGGTTATACCATGATGGTTACCCTTCCAAAATCCTCACTGCCATGTCCCACATATCATTTTCAGCCACCAGACAACGTCACTACCTAGAATCGCTCGCTTGAGGACATTTTCGGTTACCTCCATGTAATTACCTAATTTGTATATAATCACCTGATTGCAGCACCTGCACGACCCCATCACCGCACTGGAACGCCTTTGCTACCAGCACCAAAACTCCAGTCCAGCCATAGATCGGAGAGACCAATCCTCTCCACCACCATCTTGAACCACCATCTTGAACCACCATCCACTAGGATCCCAGATCCACACTGATTTCACAGCTTGCAAACTCAATAAAAACCTCAACATAGTGAAGATATTCCCTTCCCCCCACATCGATGTCAGAGTCCATCCTCCAGCCAGCACCATCCCCACCGCAAACACCTAGATATCTATGAAATTACTTCCATTATGATTTTCCTTTTTGAGTTTTGATATCAAATTAATTTTTGATGATGATGATTCCATTATATATATAACAAAATCTTTTATCAAATAAGTATCAAATCTTACTTTCATTTAATAAGTACTTTTATCGAATTCATTCCCACTAAAATGATGAACCATTTCAAAGTTACATCATATTTATTAGTGGTCCAAGATCCATGTTTTACTATATAATGAGTCCACTTCTGAGTTCCTAAAACTAGTTAGTTATTTAGGTGTATTATCATGGAAATCATATTAGATATGACTCTTGGATAATTGTAGTGACAACTCTTTACCCAATCCATCATATGGATAATCCCTGTAAGGACCTGACCCCAGTTGACCAAATTCGGCATCTTATTTGATTACATTGGCATACATACAAGGAATATGAATCCCAAAGGACTGAGTAGTTTAGTATTATTGAAAAAAAGTTACATACATAAGTTTAACATTACAATATGAAAAGAAAAACAGCACAAAATTATTCCACTAGCAATATCATATCTCCTAGATCATGCTTGCATGTCATTCATAATTTACTTCTTCATGTCCTGAGGAAATAAAACATAAGGAAGGGGTGAGATCAAATGCTCAGTAAGAGTAAGCAATACAGTGTAAGATAATATAAACATTAAACATGGTGAATAATTGAAAACACATTCCTTTAATAATAAACTTTAACACATTATGGAAGGGATATGAGCTGAGTAAATAATTCCATAATAAACCATAATCATGGGTATTCTACTAGTCGAATAACCACATGAACTTTCAATTAATAGATTCATAATGTGGGAAGTGCATATACCGGACATTCTGAAACATTTTTTCATGGCCTCGGCCAAGACGTATAATGATTAAGGTTGCGGCCAAAATCCATATCACATTGGGAAAGGCCTCAGCCAATTCCATGTCTACTTGTCTCATGAGACCTACCGATGCATCGAGGGGCTATATCGGGCCCCACCCGTCACATAATAAGTCCAATGCATTCCTCATATTATTAGGGATCAACATAAACAACATATACATTCATATTGAGACTATCATATGAAATGTAACTAACTTTCCCCAATCATTAAACATAAAACACCAACCATTACGAGTAATAACGTGAATGGTTTTAGGATAGATCATCCACAATAGAGTTAGTCATAAACCATTAAATAAAATATGGTATATGAATTCATAAATTATTAAACCCAATAATACTTTTTAATTAACAAGAGTGTTTAATTAGACGAAAACACTCTTATAAAATCATTATGCAATTCTTGAGTAAATACACTTTTATTTTGAAAAGAAGAGTTCTTTGGGAAAAATCATTGTATAAAACCAGAAGTGAGGTAAGATAGTATTTTAATAATAAAATGAGTGTTTTTAGAAGGATAATGGTTTCAAAAAATATATTATATCTTTCCTTTGAAAATAGATAAGAATTTGAGAAATTCCCTTCTATCGGGCTCGTATTTTTTGGAAACAGTTTTGAGAGCTTCTTTTAAAACATGTAACTATCCAGAAAATAGGGAAGGGTTATGGTTTGTAAACATATATATAATACTCACACAGAATATATGAGGATTAAATAATAATAAATAAGACTTCCATTGAGTTAATCAGACAATGAAAGTATCCCGAATGAAAATGGAAGTTTGGGTGGAAAAACCCTTACCTTAACTCCAAATGTGTTCCGATCTTGTACTTATGATCCTAGAATATGAAATTATACTTGTTAAAAACATATTTCAGAACCTATTATACATTTATTTAGTTCACCATAATTTAAGTTAGTTCATTTATGTCTTTATTGATAAGTTATTGTATTGAATTTCGTCGTTCTGGAGTGTTCGTTTCCTTTATTTTCATATTCGGTTCACTTGTTTTTAAGTAATGAAGTTCATGTATAATGGTTATAAATCTCCAGGATTGGAATTATAAATTATTAATGAACATAAATAATTGATAATGGTCATTTATATCATTTGGTTACATGGAATTATGATGAATCATTAGATGACAACCACTTCGATTATTCGGCGGTATTTGGAATATTATGAACTAGTTTTTTCATATAACTTAATTATATGTATATATTCTGGTTCCTAGATATTAATTAAGTTATAAAACATATATTATAGTACAGTTCAACCATGAATATGGTTTAATGACCATTAATTAAGAAGAAATTGAAGAACGAACCTTCGTCGTCCATGAAGGTTATAAATCGGAACCTCGTGTACGTCGATTTCATTTATAAAAATAAAAGGGAGGGAGTAAGAATATTTATGATGTTTCTTCCATTAACATGATATAAATACAGTATATAGATTCTACTAGAGTTATCATGGTCATTTGGATAGAGGAGGTGAGGAAAGGATAGCAAAAGAAGATAAATTGACATGAAACCAAATGAAAAAGAAGGGTGCTTTACCTCTTGAAATAACCTCCTTGAAAAACTCCTTAAGGGAAGGGGTTTTGGTCTTTTGGAAAGACCAGAAGCTTCTTGGACGTGGGTAGAGACTAGGTAAGGGTAATTGGGAAGAACTTTGAGGAGATTCAAGGCTTAGAGGAGTGAAGAGAAGAGGGAGTGGTGAGGGGTTTTTATAGTGGAGGAGAAAAGTAAATTTTGAATATTTAATTCATTATTTTATTATTTCCCTCAAGACAACCAATAGTGTGGTTTCATGTGACCTATAATAGTAATAAGTGCATGTAAGTTTTAACCAAGTGGCCTTTAATCACTTTTGATGTCATAAATAGTGTATTTAACTGATAATTTTTATATACAGTATTTTATCGTATATCACTATTCATGAATTTCAGAAAAATCCCAAAAATTCACCCCTACCATAATTCAACGTGTAGAATTAAAAAGTGAAATGAATTTTTCAAAAATAAGTTTCTAAATATTATTAATTTAATTTTTAAATAATGTCATAGTAAATTCGAAAAATAAAAAACTTAGAGGTATAATTAGTTTTATGTGACATTGAAAAATTAATTAAGATCCCATTATCTTATTACCTTAAGAAAATAAAATAATATCATTATTTACTATTCATAAAGGTCATATTACTATTCATATTACTATTCATAAGGGTATTTTACTATTCACCAAAAATCAAGTTTGTTCTATCAGAATCCAAATGACTTACTAAATGCAACTCTAGATGACCATTTTTTGAAATTCAAATAATAGAAGAGGAAAACTTGTGTTCAATGGCTAGATTATAAAATTGCATTCTATATTTATTTTAAAAACCTTTGGGTGTTACATTCTCCCCTACTTACAAAAATTTCATCCTCAAAATTCACAAAATATTCCCTAAAAAGATTCGGGCATGTCTTTAACATAAGATCCTCAGGATCCCATGTTGCTTCTTTCATCTTATGGTTCCTCCATAGAACCTTCACCAGATGAGTCGTCTGATTTCTCAATTCTTGTTCTCTAGTATCAAGAATCTTGATAGGCTCTTCACAGTAAGATAGATCGGGCTTGAGTTCCACTTCTTCATAAGTGAGTACATCTGTTGGGTCTGGCATGTACTTTCTTAACATTGACATGTGGAACACATTGTGAACCTTGGAGAGACTTGGCGGCATTTCCAAATAGTAAGCTACGGCTCCAATTTGGTCCAGAATTTCAAAAGGTCCGATGTACCTGGGACTTAATTTTCCCTTATTACCGAGTCGTATAATACCCTTCCATGGAGATACCTTTAAGAAAACATGATCACCTTCTTGAAACTCCAAATCCTTCCTTTGGTTATCAGCATAGCTCTTTTTCCTACTTTGAGTTGTTTTGATATGGTTCTGGATAGTCTTCACCTTCTATGTTGTTTCTTCAACAGGTTCTGGGCCCATGATATTTCTTTCACCAACATCATCCTAGAAAGTTGGTGTATGACATATCCTCCCATATAATGCTTCATAGGGTGCCATATGAATGCTTGAATGGAAGCTATTGTTGTAGAAAAATTCAACGAGAGGTAAATACTGATCCCAAATTCCTTTAAAATCAAGTGAAAAAGAACTCAACATGTCTTCCAATGTTTGAATAGTCCGTTCTTATTTTCCATCAGTTTGTGGGTGGTAGGTAGGACTCAAATGAAGATCAGTATCTAGGGCCTTCTGAAGACTCTTCCAGAATCGTGATGTAAAATGGGGATCACAATCAGAAACAATTGATGAGGGTACACCATGAAGTCTTACAACATTATTAATATATATTCTTTCTAAACATTCAAGTGGTAAATCTTCCCTTATAGCAAGAAAATGTGCAGATTTTGTAAGACAATCAACAATGACCCATATCGTATCATTCTTTCTTGGAGTCTTTGGTATCCCCATGACAAAGTCCATCGCAATATTATCCCATTTCCTCATATGTATAGAAAGGGGTTGCATGACTCCACCAGGATGTTGTCTTCCTACCTTCACTTGTTGACAAACTAAACATCTCGACATGTAATCAGCAATCTCTCTCTTCATTTTTTCCCACCAAAAATGTTCCTTCAGATCTCTATACATCTTGGTGCTATCTGGTTGTGTAGAGAAATTTGAGCTATGAGCATCGTCTAATAGTTCCATTTTTAGCTTAGGTACTGATGGAATGCATAACCTCTTCTCAAACGTCAGAACTACTTTATTCATACACGAAGTCAGCCAGTCTCCCTTCCTTAACTGCATTAATTTTCTTGTGCAGATTCTCATCATCAGATTGAGAAATTTTTATCTTCTCTAGTAAACATGGTTTAGTAATCATTTGAAATAGGAGTGATGTTTCCCCTTCCTTAACAATTTCTATATCCATATTCAGTAGATCCATGAACATATGATCTCTTTCAATCCTCATTTGAGTCAGAAGTCCATGATCTTTCCTACTGAATGCATCTGCCACCTTATTCGCCTTTCCTAGGTGGTAGTGTATTAAACAATAGTAATCTTTGAGTAACTCGAGCCATATTATTTGCCTCATGTTGAGTTCTTTTTGTGTGAAAATATATTTCAAACTCTTGTGGTCCATATAAATCTCACATCTCTCTCCGTAGAGATAATGCCTCCATATTTTCAGAGCAAAGATTACAGCTGCTTGTAAGAACCCGGATCTCTTTTCAGGTATGTTTTTCCTTTTTTCTGGAGTTTTTGAGAAAAATGAATTTTCTGGAAATTTCAGAAGTACACACCGTGTACTTTCTGAGTACACGCCGTGTACTCTTTCCCCGTCTCAAAGCCGTGTGCTGGCCGTGTCCGGGCCACACACACGGTGTGTAAGGATGAGGTGGAGGCCGGTTATTTCTGAGTACGGAAAATTTGAAGTACACGCCGTTTACTTTCTTTTTTTTTCATTAAACGGACCGAGGTCGCGTCTAACCCCCATATTCACCTTCTTCTTCAGTTTTTGACCATCTGGGAGCGACCGTACGGCTGGAACTTCGACGGATTCCCGCCTCGCCGTCCGTTCTCCGATTTGAGCACAGTCAGTTGCATTGGAATCGCAGTGGTAAGTTCTTCCTTTTGCTTTATCCTTGTTTCTTGATTCCCCATCGTTTCCAATTTATCATGGGATGAACGTTTTATGCATTTTCCCAAATCTACGTTGTTCTAAGAGGAATCTTTCATCGAGTTTCACGTATATCGATCTCCTTAGATCGAGGTAGGTGGTTTGTGCCTTTTTGTTGAAAGTTGATGAGTATTATGTGCAAATTACACTAATACCCGTGAACGGGGTATTGTGTGTTTCCTGTTTTGCCCTTTCTGCTTGCCTACTTTGCTTGATTGCTTTAGTAGAAGTTATTTCTTGTGATTAGATTATTTGTTTGTGCTCATTTGCTTTGTCATGCCTAGTTGTAGGATTGTGGAATGTTGTTTTAGTATTACTGTTGAGCCATAGTTTATAGCCAAGTAGTTCTTGAGGTTTACTTAGAGGATATGCATGCGCTGATCATGTTTAGTTATACTCAGGACTGTGAGAACCTAGAGTAGTAGACCAAAGGGAGAATTGACAGAAGGGATTCTCCAGAGTGTCTTTTTAATCACGATGTGGGACCAAGGGGAGAATTGATGGAAGGGCTTCTCTAAAGTGTCTTTAACTAAGATGCAGGCCATAGGGGGAATTAACGTTGAGTGCTTCCCCAGAGAGCCTTTAGCACGATACGAGACTATAGGGGGAATTGACAGTGAGTGCTTCCCTAGAGAGTCTGCTTAATTACGTAGATAAACCAGAGGGGTGAGACTGTGTGTGCCTCCCAGAGGGTTGCTAGTACTTAGAGGATGAACCATAGGGGTTAGACTGTGGGAGCTACCCAGAGGGTTACCTGTTTTCTTCTTGTTGTTGATTGTTTACTTGTGAACTTTGTTTGCTAGAACTGTGGATTGTAGCTGCTTGTGTTTTTCTGTTTACTACTTCTTGTTTTATTACTACCATGTATTCATTGACTGTTAGGCACAGATCTTTAGGTGATTGCCTACTGGGATTGTATCTCACACCCTGTTTGGTCCATGCTTTTGGGCCCAAGAAGACTATGTTGTTGTAGGTATAGATAAGGGCAAGCGCCCTTCTACTTTAGGATCTTGATTGCACCAGGAGCTGGGGAGCATGGGACCGATCCGTGGCTTGCGATGCTGAGGAGATTATTTTGTTTTTATTTTTCACTTGGTTTCAGTTGTATTCCAGCACATTGTTGTGTTGCTGCTTTCCATATATACTTGTACCTGCTGCATCATTGTCATCATATCTATATATTTACATTTCTTCCGTTGTTGGTTTCTGTTGGTATGCATGTTGGTTACTTCTTCCGCTGTTTTTGTTGTTTTCTTACCTTGTATACCTTACCGAATGAGGGCATAGTTTCCCCACCGAATCACCAAGGCCCTCGCTGCTAGTCGGCAGCCTCTGGTGTTCGGGGAAACGTGCTTGAAGTCATGTGGTGAACTGGGTACAGGGCACCAATGGAGGGGCTCCGGACTCGGGACGTTACAAAGTGGTATCAGAGGAGTTCTTTTCTCTTGCCTTACTGTTTGGAGACTTTAGCCAGGGATAGGATGGATTCGGTACTTGGCATTAAGTTGTGCTCAGGAGTAGCTAACTCGTGTATAGGGAAAGGCCATACTACATTGTTAATTGCAGTTTTCTGGTTATGAGATTTTATGGTTGATATGTTTTCACCTAGAGTGATTCACATAACTTGTGTGGTTATTGTTTTGATATTTCAGTTCTATTTCTATCGCAACCCGATGAGATGAGGGTATGCCATCTCATGCATCATATAGGCACTTGTAGAAATCACATGTCATGCATTCTTGTCATGACATCTAGGGTTCATTAGCGATTTCATGCTGTTGTGATAGGCTCTGTGTAGATTATGCATGCTGTTTTGATAGATGCTTGATAGATTCTATGATGCTATGTTAGAAAACTATTGTTTTGTTTCTTGATTAAAATTAATGCCAAATCTTGGTTATTGAGGCGTTATGGGCCCTCCTGGATTGGAATTTGGCATCTCTTCCCTTGTTTTTAGTGTTTCTGGAATTCTGTGCAGTTTCTGAGCTACTGCCCAGAAAAACCCAGAATACATGGCATGTACTTTTTGGATACACGTCATGTAGTTTTCAGGCCGTGTCACTGATCGTGTGAGAAGAACATGGTGTCGTGGGAGTAACTTCGGGAACACTTCGTGTACCATTGGTACACGCCGTGTGAGTTCGGAGCCGTGTACTCGGCCGTGTCACTAACAACACAGGTTGGGGAATCTCGGGTAGAACATGCCGTGTCCATAGGGAATATGTCGTGTAGCCCTGTCCAGCTACCCGGCCGTGTCACAAACAACATGGTCCGACATTACCTTCCTTTCCACACACCGTGTTTGTTCGGAACACGCCATGTAGTCTTTCCCAGGTACCCGGCCATGTCACGAAAAACACGGGACAGTGTCGCCTTCGCCTAGGCACGCCATACTTATTCGGATCATGTCGTGTAAGGTCCAGCCGTGTAGACAGACGTGTACTCAACAACACGGACCGCCGAAGCCTTGTCTAGTGCACTCCGTGTTTGTTTCGAACACGCCGTGTAGTCTCGGGTTGAGTCGGACCGTGTGGGTTAGCTGTGTAAGGAGACTTGGGCAGGGGAATAGTTTTCATGTACACGCCGTGTGTGGTTGTTAACACGCCATGTAGTTTGAGGTGTACACGACTTGTAGGGCAGGAGTACATGCCCATGTCAGTGGCTTAAGTCGACACGTCGTGTAGTTTTATACACGTCGTGTAGTCGTGTTTTCCAATCTTGTGTGTTTTTCTCCCCTATTCCCATTTGTGCTCTTGTTTTCTCTATCCTTGTTTTCTTGATCTAAGGTGTGATTTTGATCTTTCAGAGATATGCCTCTAAGACGTCCTCCGGTCGTACGTCTGTTGTCGGGCAGTGATCAAACGCCAGATATGGATGATCAAAGACTTCCTGTCGATCCCCCAGCCGAGCCAGCTTTGGCACCGGTTGTCGTACCAGTTGCAGGCGCTAATGCGTAGTTCAGGGAAGGTTTCAGGAGGATGATGCAGGTCTTACAGGGAGCACCGCCTCCTGCCTCGTCTATGGCAGACTTGACGTGGGTTTTCCAGCAGCAGCATCCTCCCACGTTCTCGGGGGAGGGAGGACCTCAGGCTACAGAGTCATGGATAGAAGCCATGCTAACTATATTCGAGCATCTGGAGACGCCTCCAGAGAGGCGGGTCAAGCTCACCACCTACATGCTCTAAGACTCCACCAAGAGGTGGTGGGACGCGATCTCACAAGCGGGTCAGCAGCAGGCTATGGCTTGAGAGGAGTTCCAGTGCATGTTCTACGACTACTTCTACCCAGAGACCCTGAGGGCCGATCGAGCCCAGGAGTTCATGAGCTTAGAGAAAGGTACTCTATATGTCATGGAGTATTCCTCTCGTTTCACTGAGCTACAGCATTTTACACCCCTTCGGGATGGGAGTGGGGTGTTCTTGGAGAGGAAGTTTGAGGATGGGCTCAGGCGGGAGATCCGCTCGCAGGTGAACATCTTCCAGATGACTTCCATTACTTCCATTGTCAACCAGGCACTGATTGAGGAGCGCAATCTGAGAGACTCTGAAGCTGCGAGCTAGGGCAGTTCTGTTTCTAGAGCTAGATTTCCTTCGGATGACAGCAAGAAGCGTCGTAGGGAGCCTACGCGTGGTGATTCTAGGAAGCGAGACGCATCATCAGGCAGTCAGGTGACATGCTACCAGTGTGGCCGGGCAGGGCACACGAGGACGCAGTGCCAGAGAGACCCTGTGGAGTGCCAATCTTGCGGCAATTTGGGTCACCTTCAGCATTTCTACCAGGTTTTCTCACCAGCAGCAGGTGATCGGGGTTCTTCTATGACTCCTCGTTCAGGAGCAGCACCATCAGTTTCTCACCAGTCAGGGAACTAGAGTTCTTCCAGCCGTTCGGGCCGAGGTGGAGGTTGAGGTCGTGGCGGTCAGCCACCAGTTCCTCATCACCAGCAGGGCGGTTCAGCTCAGAGTGGTCATCTAGGGGCGCAGGGCCATGGCACGGGCCAGTCTTTCTCCGTGGAGAAAACTTATCATGAGCATGATCCCGGCCCTTCTACTATTTGAGGTACGATTTTAGTAGCCTTAGTTTTATCTTCATCACTTTTCGATACTGGTGCTACGCATAGTTTTATCTCTGTTGCTATTTTGGAGAGCCTTGGACTCTGCATATTTTCTTCTGCTGACTCGTTGACACTAGACACACCCTTGGGGATGAGGATATCTAGTGTACACCAGTGTAGAGAGTGCCCTCTCGAGGTTGCAGGGTATTTCTTCTTATGGGATCTCTATGTCCTGGAGATGATAGGATATGATGTCATTCTCAGAATGGACTAGTTGATTCCCTTCCATGTAGTCGTTGACTGTTATCGCCGCAGAGTCAGTTTCATTTCACCAGAAGGTGAATCTTTCTTTCATAGAGGCGAATGGGACGTTCGGGCGAGTCGGGAGGGACTCGAACATCTTGGGCTAGGAGTGGTGACAACCCATATTGCTAGTCTTTATCTGGATGATTAGGGAACTCCACTGTTGGAATTTCCTCCAGTGGTGGATTTCTTCAGGGATGTCTTTCCAGAGGCCTTTTTGAGTTTGCCTCCGTAGCGTGAGGTAGACTTATCTATTGAGCTCGTGCCAGGAGCGGCACCGGTGTCCATTCCTCCATATAAGATGGCCACACCTAAGTTGCTGGAGCTCAAGAAGTAGTTGGAGGAGCTATAGGCTAAGGGTTTCATCCGACCCAGTACTTCTCCTTGGGGTTCGCTTGTTCTGTTTACAAAGAAGGCAGACGGTACCCTTCGGCTTTGTGTGGATTATCGGAATCTAAACCAGTTGACGGTTAAGAACCGATATCCCTTTCCACGGATTTATGACCTTTTCTATCATCTTAGAGGAGCTCGGGTGTTCTCGAAGATCGACTTGAGGTCCGGTTATCATCAGTTGTGCGTTAGACCATCAGATATACCTCTAACAGCCTTACGGAGCAGGTATGGTCTATACGAGTATATTGTCATGCCGTTCAGACTCACGAATGCACCTGTAGTTTTCATGGCACTGATGAACTGAGTTTTCCATCCTTACTTGTATTCCTTCGTCGTGGTCTTCGTGGACGATATCTTGGTGTACTATCACACTAGACACCATGCCACACATCTTGATATCGTTCTGAGTACACTGAGAGAGCATCGGCTTTATGCTAAACTCTCGAAGTGCCACTTCTGGATGGACCAGATTCACTTCTTGGGTCACGTCATCTCAAAGGTAGGAGTATCAGTGGACCTAGAGAAAGTGAGAGTTGTAGTTTCTTGGGAGCATCCGAAGAATGTTTTTGAGGTACGGAGCTTCCTAGGGCTTGCTAGATACTACAGACGCTTCATTCAGGACTTTTCTCATCTAGCAGCACCTTTGACAAGTTTGACCAAGAAGGGGGAGAAGTTCTTATGGTCATATTCTTGTGAGTCATCCTTTCAATAGTTGAAAGGCAGGTTGACGTTAGCACCGATACTAGTCTTGCCAGAGCCAGGCAAGAGCTACACTGTTTACTGTGATGCTTCGGGTATCGGGCTGGGAGGTGTTCTTATGCAGGGAGATGGAGTCATTGCGTACGAGTCTCGGCAGTTGAGGCCACATGAGAGGAACTACCCTACACATGATCTGGAGTTGGCAGCTGTTGTTCATGCCTTGCGCTGTTGGAGACACTACCTTCTGGGAGAGCACTTTGTGGTTTTCACTGACCACAAGAGTCTCAAGTATATCTTCACACAGCGTGATCTGAATCTGAGGCAGCGCAGGTGGGTCAAGTACCTTCAGTCTTTTGACTTCGAGCTCGCCTATACGCCGGGAAGGGGCAACGCCTTGGCGGATGCAATGAGCAGGAGAACTCAGATTCAGGCAGTTCAGGAGGCCAGTAGTGAGTGGCAGCTTATGGCTCTGTTCTCTAAGATGCATCTGGAGGTGCACGACAGACGGGGACAGGCTTTTCTATCTTCTATAGTTGTTACCTCCACGCTACTTGATCGGGTACGGATGAGGCAGCTATCAGACTCAGAAAGCTTAGTCCTGTGGGAGAGTGTGTCAGGAGGGGACCCTCTTCCTGGATGGACAGTGGGTGAGGATGAGATCTTGCACTTCTAGGGACACGTATGGGTTCCAGCAGACATACGCGAGGAGCTGATGTGGGATTTTCATTCCTCTATTTGGGCAGTTCATCCTGGCATCACCAAGATATATCGGGACCTTCATCGCCAATACTGGTGTCCTGGTATGAAGAAGGATGTTGCTGGTTTTGTATTGAGATGTTCTACTTGTCATCAGGTGAAAGCAGAGCATCAACGACTAGCGGGACTTTTACAGCAGTTACCCATTCCGGAGTGGAAGTGGAATGATGTTGCGATGGACTTCGTGACCGGGTTTCCGAGATCACCTCGAGGAAACGATGTTGTTTGGGTTGTCGTCGATAGACTTATGAAGGTTGCTCACTTCTTGTCGATCAAGGAAACCTTCAATGTCAATGATCTGGGACGACTTTACATCAGAGAGATCGTTCGCCTGCATGGAGTTCTGCGCTCTATTGTTTCAGAAAAAGATGCGCGCTTTACCTCTTGGTTCTGGCAGGGACTTCAGAAGGCCTTGGGTACACAGGTAATTTTGAGTACAGCATACCATCCCCAGACTGATGGCCAGTCCGAGCGCACGATCCAGGTGCTTGAGGATATGCTCCGGGCTTGCATCCTGGACTTTGGCGGCTCTTGGGAGAAGCATATTCCTCTGGTGGAGTTTGCCTACAACAATAGTTTACAGGCGACCATTCAGATGGAGTCATATGAGGCTTTGTACAGTAGTCCATGCCGATCACCCTTATGTTGGCTGGAGGCAGGAGAGGCAGCTTTGCTGGGACCTCATCTTGTTCAAGAGACTTCAGAGCAGATAGAGCTGATTCGGAAGAGGATGGCTATAGCGCAGTCTCGATAGAAGTCTTATGCTGATCAGCGGAGACGAACTCTAGAGTTCGAGGTCGGTGATCAGGTTTTCCTACATGTCGCACTGAGGTTGGGACACAAGAGGATTCGGAGACAAGGTAAGCTTTCACCGCAGTACGTCGGGCCATTTGAGGTTTTGGAGAGAGTGGGGTTGGTTGCCTATCGATTGCAGCTACCTCATAGGTATTGGGCCATGCACGACATCTTCCACGTCTCTCAACTCTGATGCTACTTTTCAGACCCTTCTCACGTCTTTCAGCCCGAGGAAGTCGAGCTTGAAGCGGATGCGTTGTTCGAGGAGCATCCTATCTGGATTGTCGATCGTAGTACAAAGGTTCTCTGTGGGTGGTCTGTTCCTCTGGTACGAGTGCTATGGCAGCACGGACGAGTACAGGACAAGACCTGGGAGAGGGAGGCCGATATTCGATCGCAGTGGCCAGAGCTGTTCAGGTTTTCTCCTTCTCCACCTCGTTACGGAAATTTAGGGACGAATTTATTTAAGGGGGGAAGTTTGTAAGAACCCGGATCTCTTTTCAGGTATGTTTTTCCCTTTTTCTGTAGTTTTTGAGAAAAATGAATTTTCTGGAAATTTCAGAAGTACACACCGTGTACTTTCTGAGTACAAGTCGTGTACTCTTTCCCTGGCTCGAAGCCGTGTGCTAGCCACGTCCGGGCCACACACAAGGTGTGTAAGGATGAGGTGGAGGCAGGTTATTTCGAAGTACGGAAAATTTGAAGTACACACTATGTACTCCAAAATTACACGTCGTGTACTTTCTTTTTTTTCATTAAATAGACCGGCGGCACGTCTAACCCCAATATTCACCTTCTTCTTCAGTTTTCGACCATCCGGGAGCGACCGTACGGCCAGAACTTTGACGGATTCCCACCTCACCGTCTGTTCTCCGATTCGAGTATGGTCAGTTGTGTTGGAATCGCAGCGGTAAGTTCTTCTTTCTGATTTATCCTTGTTTCTTGATTCCTCCTCATTTCCAAGTTATCGTGGGATGAACGTTTTGTGCATTTTCTCAAATCTACGTTGTTCTAAGAGGAATCTGTCATCGAGTTTCACGTATATCGATCTCCTCGGATCGAGGTAGGTGGTTTGTGCCTTTCTGTTGAAATTCGATGAGTATTATGTGCAAATTCCACCAATACCCATGAACAGGGTATTGTGTGTTTCCTGTTTTGCCCTTGCTGATTGCCTGATTTTCTTGATTGCTTTAGTAGAGGTTATTGCTTGTGATTAGAGTATTTGTTTGTGATCATTTGCTTTGTCATGCCTAGTTGTAGGATTGTGGACTGTTGTTTTAGTATTACTATTGATCCATAGTTGATAGACAAGTATTTCTTGAGGTTTACTTGGATGATATGTATGCGCTGAGCATGTTTAGTTATAATCAGGACTGTGAGAACCTAGAGTAGTAGACCAAAGGGAGAATTGACGGAAGGGCTTCTCCAGAGTGTCTTTTTAATCACGATGTGGGACCAAGGGGAGAATTGACGAAAGGGATTCTCCAGAGTGTCATTAACTACGATACGGGCCACAGGGGGAATTGACGTTGAGTGCTTCCCCAGAGAGCCTTTAGCACGATACGAGACTATAGGGGGAATTGACGGTGAGTGCTTCCCTAGAGAGTCTGCTTAATTACGTAGCTGAACCAGATGGGTGAGACTGTGTGTGCCTCCCATAGGGTTGCTAGTACTTAGAGGATAAACCATAGGGGTTAGACTGTGGGAGCTACCCAGAGGGTTACCAGTTTTCTTCTTGTTGTTGATTGTTTACTTGTGCACTTTGTTTGCTAGAACTGTGGATTGTAGCTGCTTGTGTTTTTCTATTTACTGCTTCTTGTTTTATTATTGCCATGTATTCATTGACTGTTAGGCACAGATCTTTGGGTGATTGCCTACTGGGATTGTATCTCACACCCTGTTTGGGCCATGCTTTTGGGCCCAAGCATACTATGTTGCTGTAGGTATAGATAAGGGCAAGCGCCCTTCTACTTCAGGATCTTGATTGCACCAGGAGCTAGGGAGCATGGGACCGAGCCGTGGCTCACGATGCTGAGGAGATTATTTTGTTTTTCTTTTTAACTTGGTTTCAGTTGTATTCCAGCACGTTGTTGTGTTGCTGCTTTCCATAGATACTTGTACCTGTTGCATCATTGTCATCATAGATATATATTTACATTGCTTCTGTTGTTGGTTTTTGTTGGTATGCATGTTGGTTACTGCTTCCGATGTTTGTTGTTGTTTTCTTACCTTGTATACCTTACCGAATGAGGGCATAGTTTCCCCACCAACTCACCAAGGCCCTCGCTGCTAGTCGGCAGCCTCTGGCATTCGAGGAAATGCTCTTGAGGTCATGTGGCGAACCGGGTACAGGGCACCAGTGGAGGGGCTCCGGACTCGGGACATTACACTGCTAACTCAAGATCATGAGTTGGATAATTTTTCTCATAAGTCTTCAACTGTCATGATGGATAAGTAATAACTTTATCGTTTTTCATAAGGACGCAACTCAGTCCATTCTTTGATGAATCGCCGTATATTACAAATCCATAACTTCCAGATAGAAGAGTCAAAATTGGAGCATTGACCAATCTTATTTTCAATTTATTGAAGCATTCTGCACATTCTTTTGTCCAAACAAACTCAACTCCTTTACATGTGAGCTTGGTTAGCGGGTTAGACAGTCGGGAAAAATTCTAAATGAAACACTGATAATAACCTGCTAAGCCAATAAAACTGTATACCTCAGTTATGTTTGTTGGCATGGGCCAATCTTGGATTGCCTTTGTCTTCATAGGATCAACTAGGATTCCATCCTTAGAGACAATATGTCCTAGAAAAGTAATTGATTGAAGCCAGAATTTTCACTTGCTAAACTTCCCATATAATTAATTTCTTCTAAGAGTTCTCAGAATAACCTGTAGGTGATTCTCATGATCTTCATAGCTTTTTGAGTATACGAGGATATCATTGATGAATACCACAACAAAGTTATCAAGATATTCCTTGAAAACTCTATTCATTAAATCCATGAAAACAGAGGGTGCATTTGTCAGTCCAAAAGGCATCATTTTAAACCCGTAATGCCCATACCTAGGGGTGTCCATGGGTCGGGTCGGGTCGGGTCGTAGGCGTTTCAGGGCCTAACCTGAAAAAAAAGGTTTGGGTCAGGTTGGGTCGTGTCACATGCTTCATGAGCGGCTAACCCGACCCAACCAAACCCGTTGGGGTCGGGTTACCTGTCATATGCCCGAAATACCCGACCCGACCCAACCCACTGTGAGTCGGGTCAATTCGAGTCGGGTTATATGTGTAAACCAGACCCGACCCGACCCAACCCGCCCCAACCTGATAGACCCGAACTATCCACTCAGACCCAACCCCCCTAGAACCAACCCGATGGACCCCTGTTGACCCACCCCTACTGCACACCAACAGCTTTCCAATACCCCTCCCCCCTGCAGACCAGTCGGCCCCCTCCCCCACCCAGCACTACACAGCCCCAGCCTGCCCCTCTCCCCCCTACACACAAAACTCAGCCCCCTCCCCCTGCACTGAACCCCTACCCCTCCCCCCTCCACACCAGTCACCAAACTCAGCCTCCCCTTGCAGCACACCAACACACAAACACCCCTGCACCAGCCTCCTTACACCCCTGCCCCCCCCCCCCTCTCCCCCCTGCATACTCCCCCTGTAAACCAGCACACAAACACCCCTGCACCAGCCTCCTTACACCCCTACCCTCCCTCCCCCCTGCATACTCCCCCTGCAAACCATCCCCCCTACCTATACACCAGACCCACCCTCCCCCCTGCACACCACCTCCCCCCCTCCAGTACACAAACACCCCTAAAAACCAGCCTGCCCCCTGAACAAAACCCCTCCACCCCTGCATTTCACCCCTGCACTAACCTCCTTACACCCCTGCCCCCTCCTCCCACCATGCACACCAGCCTCCCACCTGTAAGTGAAAACCATCCAGCCTCCCCCCCCCCCCCCTCTCCCCCACTTCCTGCACACTAGACTCAGCCTCCCCCCACCTGCACTCCTACAACAACCTTCCTCCCTCCCCACTACACCCCTGCCCCCCTCTCCCCCCCTACACTGCACCCTTGCCCCCCTCTCCCCCCCCTGCACTACACCCCTACCCCCCTCTCCCCCCTGCACACACCAGCCTCCCCCTCCCTCAAGCACATAGACACCCCTACAAAATGGCCTGCCCCTACACAAAACCCCTCCACCCCTGTATTTTCACCCCTACACCAACCTCCTTACACCCCTTCCCCCCTCCCACCATGCACACCAGCCTCCCCCCTGCAAGTGAAAACCAGCCAGCCTCCCCCCCCCCCCTCTCACCCCCTTCCTACACACTAGACCAAGCCTCCCACCCACATGTACCCCTGCACCAGCCTGCCTCCCTACCCACTGAACCCCTTCCTACCTCCCCCCCCCCCCTGCACTTCACCCCTACCCCCCTCTCCCCCTTGCACACACCAGCCTCCCCCTCCCCCTGCACACACCAGCCTCCCCCTCCCCTTGCACACACTAGACCAGACCTAGCACAGCACCTCCCCCCTACAATGCACCCCTACCTCCCTCTCCCCCATGCACACACCAGCCTCCCCCTCCCCCCTGCACCACCAGCCCCCCCTGCTGCACCCCTGCACCAGCTAAGCTAGTAGCCTTAACCCCTTCCCCAGACCAGACTCAACACAGAACAGACAGTGAACACATGGAGAAAACAAAAAACAGCATCTATTTGTATTAAATACAGAATACTAAATGCTAAATATGTATTCTTTATAAAAATCATCATATAAAGGTGAAGTCAATCACACCAATAATAAACATGGAGAAAACAAAAAACAGCATCTAATTAGGCCAAAATTCCAATAAGTTAAGGCTCAGATCAGGATTTAGAAGTGCATATATTCAAAAAATGTGTATGCAACGTATAGGTAAGAAAACCTATTGACAAAAGAAATTAGCCAGCAGCATCCAAAATTCTGAGAGAAGAGACTCCACCATCTTTCACCCTATATAAGTTCAAAGTTTTTGAAAATTTAAGAACAAAATTAAGAATGGAATAAAATATAAGAAAAACCATGTTTAACTTACAAGTTAAGAATCAATCACCCGGATCAATTTCAGGAAACAGGTAATATAAAATTGGAAGCCTTCAGGGCTTACATATCTGCCCAAAAAACCTAAAAAAATCACCCAGTACAAATATTTGTCTCAAAAACCTTGTAATTTTAAGAAACAACTTAAAAAACACACACAAAATGATGGCACGAACCATTTCTCATTGAGCAAGTTTATCATTTTCCAAAATTCAGAAACAAATGACATGAAATTTCCATCTTTTTAAGTATGTAGAGGGTACAGTCAAGAAGGTTAAAAAGCCAAGGTTTTAATGAATTTTGATAGGAGAAGGTCCTTATTCTATGAAAGGGAATGAAATTCAAAAAAAACACAGAAAAAGGCATGCATGCAAGAAGATGTAAGAAGTTAAGAAGGCATGTCAGCAGCCCAAAAATATTGGTCAAACAAACAAAGAGTGTTTAGTTTGGCCTGATCAATTGGACAAGACTAAACAAATTAATAAAGCATAAGCCAATGCTAAGAACAAAGAAAAACATTTTCTTGTATTTCATGAGGAGTAATCCAGAAAATATGCCTTGAAAAGAAAACTGAGATAGATGAAACAACTTCACATGAGGAATCAATTCATGGGAAGAAACTATATATTCTTTTTTTGTGGGTGATCTATGTGTGTGATGACGGTATTAGGAAAATAATTTGTAAAACAACCATGAATTTATACCTTAATAAAGAGTGATCCATACATCCATCATCCTTGCCTCTACTACTTTAGACAGTGAAACTCTAATCATGAATTTCGGTGGATGATGGCATATCTTAAAAAAACACAAAAAAAAAAGAACAAGTCATTATTTTATTTTTTCAAACAAAATTTTATAATTGAAAAATGAAAAAAGATAAAAAATCATAATATTTTTAATAGTACCTAATTCAATCGATTCCACTTCTTCTAGTTGCTTCCAAATGTCAATTGGTTTTGACTTTCTAAACCAATTTTGTGAGAAAATTAATGCTTCAACGGTGTTCGGATTCAAACAACTATGAAACCGATCAAGGACTCATCCTCCTATACTAAAAGCAGACTCTGAAGATACAGTAGTTAATGGAATTTCTAGAATATCTCTAGCAATTCATGAGAGAACATGATATTTTCTTGCCTTTCCTTTCCACCAACTTAAAATATCAAATCCTTCAAAATCATCCTCACAATCATCAATCTCAAGATATCTCTCTAGTTCATTCCTTTGTTGTGTCAATTGCCTTTTCCTTTTATTTAATCTATATGCATCTTTCCATTTTTCATCATCCTCACTATTGGTACTAACATCATGAATATGTGACTCTTGATGTGAACTTGACTCACATTTATCAATAATTGGAATGGGATATTTACATTTGTAAAACTCATAGAGATTATCCAGCACCTCTGTTAATTTATTGATCAACTGATTTTTGTCTTCTTAATCATCAAACATCATTTCAAAACTATCCCGAACATATTCCAATTTATATCAGGGATCAAGAAAAACTGCCACAAGTAAGAGAGAATTAAAATTTGAACCAATACCCCAATACTTTTCCAACTTAAGTTTCATTGCAATAGCCATTGAACTCACAGTAATATCATGACTCTTCATCCATTTCTTGATTTTTCTATATATGTCACAAAGAGTATGAAAGAATGTGTGACATGTCACATACATAGAACCAGAAAACTCAACAGTGCTATCATAAAAAAAAATTAAGAACTTGACATATACACGAGCACGCTCCCAATCATATGTTGTAGGAGCCCCACCTTCACAGACAAGAGCACTCCTAAAACTTGCATCCTCCTCAAGGAGAATAAATACTTTCTCATACTTCTCTGCATCATCCAACATAAAGTAACAAAAATTCCACCTAGTAGGCACATCAATAATTATGGCATGTTTACTCGGAAGTTTTAACTCCTCGGCTATGCTCTTGAAAAGAGACAATCTTGAAGGTGAACTTCTCACAAAATTGCAGGAAACTATGATTCTAGAAATTGATGTTGATATTTCCTTTATCCCATCACTAACAATAAGGTTTAAAATATGTGCACAACATCTCATATGCATATACTCTCCATTAAGAATAGACCCATTCCAATCATTAACCCTCCTCACCAAATAACTGATCGTTGTATTATTAGAACTATAATTGTCCACAGTAACAGTATTAATCCTTTCAATCCTCCATTGTTTCAATGTCTGTTCTAATACTCGACCAATTGTTTCCCATTTATGATCCAAAACAAGACAAAACTGGATGATTTTTTTATTTAAGATCCAATTATCATCAATAAAATGTGCAGTCACACACATATAATTCAGATTCTGAATTGAAGTCCATGTGTCGGTTATAAGACATACCATGTGAGAGAAAATATCAAACATAGACTTCAATTTTTCTTTCTCATCCAAATATAACTGCAATCAATCCCTAGAAACTTTTTATCTAGATGGAACTTGAAATTGAGGCTGAATAACTTCAATAAATTCTCTAAAACCTTGATTCTCAACATATTTAAATGATAACTTATCAATTATTATCATTTTAGCAAGAGATATCCAGCACTCTTCTTGGTTAAAATGGGCTACTAAAATTTTAACCGTCCCATCATCCTCATCTTTACACTTCTTTGTAAGACCAAGAGTGGTTTGACTTTTGTCAAGATTTTTGTGTGGATTTTTGTTGCAATTTATCAAATGCCTATTCAAATTACTAGTTCCATGTTGGCCAGATGTGCAAGCATAATCTTTTCCACAATAATTACAAACATCCCTTCCATTTTTCTTATGAAAATGATCCCAATCTTGAGAAATTATAGAACCAGTAGGTTTATGAATTGTTACCTTAGGAGACCTCTTAGTACCCTCACTTTCTTTAACTGGTATGAAACTAATCCCCCCTCCTATTTCTATTGAATGTGTAGTTGGAGTATACCCCATCTGACTTTGGGTTCCTATGCTAACTGGAGGATTAAAACCACTTATTTTACCACCACCTCCTTCCATGAATCGCTAGCTAGCAGTGCTGTCAGCTCGTAGCACACACACCCCTGGGCCCTAGTAGAATAAGGAGAATAAATTTTAAAACCAATATATGGATTTGAAATTATAATACAAATACAAGGATAATCAATGATAAAATTTTTAAGAACAATTTTTAAATGATTATAAGGCGTATAATGCCTTAATCCCAACACAACACCTACTCAAAAACCAAGGCTGCTTCGACCACTACTCATCATCAAAAAAATACAACACTTTACATTACTAGAACCACCAATATCAATACACCATTGTCGACATCATCGATGATGAAACACCAAAAACCAATATTATTATTGTCAGACCATCACAAAAAAAATAGGGAAAACAAGAAAACCCAATGCCACCAGAAAACACAACTGACCACAAAACAATTTAGAATCGACTTGAGACCAAATGGTAATCGATACCAGACCACATCATCACCATCACATCACAAGACCACCAGCAGTAAACAAGGAAACCCCAAACTTCCACCATCGAATGAAAAATGAAATCTGAATGAAGAAATGAAATCAAGGATAGTCAACCTGCCTCGTGTAAAATTAAATTGTAGAATTCTAAAACAACACATCCTAAAATCCCTACAAAAACCACATCACCAAACCATAATTGGGCCTAGTTGCATAGCAATAGTTCAAACAAAAGGTTCAAGGTGTAAAGGTTGAGTCGAACTAGGTAACGGTAACCAGTGGATGTGTGACTAAACCAAAATTTTACAAGAGTATAAAAATAAAATTGAGAACTCATGCGTAATGGAAAGGAAAACATAATTTAAAAGAACATGATAAAAAAATCAATTGCTTACCACCACCACACCCACGCGTAATAGAAGCAGCAGGAGGAGGTCACCCAAGCCAAGGGATTTCTCCCGAATCCCAAACCCAAATTGTTATTGAGCTGAGAAGGTGTCTTTCGTGGGAGGAGGCAAACTAGGAGACCTTTTTTGGGTGGGTTAGGAGGTGAGAAAGGAGTAAATAAGAGAGGAGGATGGAATAAGGGTTTTTTCATGGAAGGAGAAGAGAGAAGAATAGAAGGAGAGGGGTTTGGGAAGCTCAGGGAAGGAAGGAAGAAGAGGGGTGTCACCTTTCCTGTCGCAGGGTTTCTTCACCACGTGCGAGGGAAGGTAGGGGTTGGGTCGCGGGGAGAGGAAGGAAGGAGGATAGGCGAGCACAAGGAGCCCTACAGGAGCGTGCGTGAGGGAGGGAGGGAGGGCGACGTGATTCGCGGCCGAGTGAGAGAGAGAGGTAGCTTAGGATTTTTTTTAGGCCGGCACCCAGCGGGTCATGGGTCGGGTTGGGTCTAAATGACTCCAACCCAAGACCCGACCCCACCCATGCATAGGTCGACTCGTTATGAACCCGACCCGAGTTTTTTTTTGTAACCCGACCCAACCCGACCCAACCCGGTCGGGTCGGGCCAGATTTGGACACCCCTACCCATACCTGGTCTGAAATGTTGTCTTAAGAATATCTTTATTCCTCACACGCAACTGATGATATCCGGATCGAAGATCAATCTTCGAAAAGTATTGAGCTCCATGAATTTGGTCAAATAAATCATCAATTTGGGGAATATGATACTTATTCTTTATTTTAATAGCATTGATTTCCCTGTAATCAATGCAAAACCTCATAGATCCATACTTCTTCTTGACAAAGAGGACTGGGGCTCCCCATGGAGAAACACTAGGTCGAATAAATCCTTCTTCACCCAAATCCTCTAGTTGTTTCTTTAGCTCTACTAATTCCACAGTGGCCATTCTATAGGAAGTCTTTGATATATGTCTTGCATCAGGAATTAAATCAATAGAGAACCCAACTTCCCGCTCTGGAGGATATCCAGGTAAATTCTCTAGAAATACATCAATGTACTCTTTTACTATGTGCACATATTCAATTTGAAGATTTCTTTCCTCGCCCATAGATATTGTTTTATCTTCCTCTCTAAGTATTGTATTCAGTAGAGCTACTGGGGGTGGTTCTAGATAAGAATCAGGTAGAGAAGTTTTAGCCCTAAAGATAAGGGATTCTACACCATTTTCAAAAATTGTAACTTCCTTCTTCTTACAATAAATCTTTGCATCATAATTTAACAGCCAATCCATACTGATAATTATATCAAATTCAGTCATTGGTATGATGATAAGGTTAGAAACTAGAGCACATTTTGGGCTTTGGAGGGGGACTAATTGACATGCCTTTGTTGCAATGATACATCCACTAGGATTAATGACTGATAACTCATTTATTAAATTAAATTGGACATATCGAATTTTCTTGGAAAACTGGGAAGATATAAATGAATGCGACGATCCTGAATTAAATAAAGTGTTGGAGAAATTTGAGGAAATGATTAACATACCTTCCACCATGTCATTAGTAACTTCAACCTCTACAGTTGTGATTGCATAATATTTTCCCTAATCCCTTGGCCTTTTCAGTTGCATATTTCCTTGACGCTTTGGACAATCATTAGCATAGTGTCCCATCTCTCGACAATTATAACATTGAACATCATTGGCTTCCTTCTTCCCTTTGCAATCACCAGCAAGATATCATTTTTGAACACATTTATAGCATACTCCTTTTCCTTTTAAGCATGCACCAGGGTGTTTCCTTCCACAATTGTCACATGGTGGAAATTCAACTCTTCCCTTCTTCCCCATTTCCTTATTTCCTTTCCCAGGGTTTTCAGTAGCCCTCTTCTTTTCTTTATTTCCCTTAAAGTAATAAGACTTAGAGAATTATTTTTCTGTATTGATAGCACATGAAACTATATCATCATATGATGAAAAACTTTGGGAGACTAGTGCCTACCGAAGGAATGGCTTTAGGCCATCAAAGAATCGATCAATTTTTCTCCTTGGATTTCGTATATAGTTTACAGCATGTCTTGCTAACCTTGTGAAGTTGGCTTCATACTTGGAAACATTTTCATTCTCCTTCTGCCTCAGATTCAAGAATTTTCTCTCCATATCTGCTCACTGCTCAGGAGGAAAATATTTTTCTAAGAAGATTTCCCTAAAATCCCTCCATTCCATATCTTCTATCTCTTCCTCATCCTTTGTGTTTTGGACTAATGACCACCACTGATCCGCATCTCCCAATAGACGATATACTGCCATGAAAACCTTCTCTCTTTCATTATATCCCAAAGTAAGAAATATCTTCTTAAGGGAACTTATCCACTGTTCATCTAAAAATGGGTTTGTAGTCCCATTGAATGATGGAGGTTGTTGTCGCATAAAGAGATCCAGCATAGCTCCTCCACGTGGTGGATCCGGATGCTCCATATGGGTAAGGTAATTATTCATAACCTGAGTAAGTTTTCCCAGTATAGTTATGAGTTTCTCATCACCAGTCACAACACCAGAGCCAACATCATTATCTTACATCGGAGGAAAATCCCTACAAGGGACACATGTGTTCGTGTGGTTTTCATTCCTTCCACTTGGTACCATCTCTAGATAATGGCATGCACTAGATTAGGTTATGAATCATAATGTATAATCTTAACTTAACAAAATACTTAGAAAAAAAATGAGATCCTACAAATGGCTAATCCCGTATCACAAATACGGTTTCTTTGAGGAATATTTTACATTTTAATCATTCATAATGGCTTATAAAAAATGTGAATTATCCTAATCATATCCCCCGGGAGTGTCATAACCAAGATTGCAGCAAGGCCCATTGTCATGCACCAGTTCTCATTTAAGTCTAGCTCAAAGCGGTGTTTTCAGGTTTTACCCCTAGATACATTTGTGCCAGAGCCGCCTCTACCTACTCATATCCAGACAGGGATGTATTGCTTGAAAGATTCACATAATCTATTCCTTACCAACATACCAAGATGTTATTGTATGTATATCCTCAAAGACTAACTTAGGGACTCTTCCCTAATTATACATTTTATAAATCTAGTTTCCAAGTATTCTACTAAACTTCCTCTGATACCAACTATAAGGACCCGACCCCAGTTGCCCGGAGCCAGCACCTTATTTGATTACATTGGCATACATACAAGGAATACGATTCCTGAAGGACTGAGTAGTTTAGTATTAATGGAAACAAGTTACATACATAAGTTTAACATTACAATATGAAGAGAAAAACAACACTAAATTATTCCACTAGCAACATCATGTCTCCTAGATCATGCTAGCATGTTATTCATAATTTACTTCTTCATGTCCTGAGGAAATAAAACATAAGGAATGGGTAAGCTCAAATGCTCAGTAAGAGTAAGAAATACAGTGAAAGATAATATAAACATTAGAAATGGTGAATAGTTGAAAACACATGCCTTTAATAGTAAACTTGAACACATTATGGCAGGGATATGAGCTGAGTAAATAATGCCTTAATAAAACATAATCATGGGTATTCTACTAGTCGAATAAACACATGAAATTTAAATTACTAGATTCATGATGAGGGAAGTGAATATGCCGGAAATTCTCAAACATTTTGTGATGGCCTCGGCCAATATGTCTAATGATTAAGGCCTCGGCCAAAATCCATATCACATTGGGAAAGGCCTCGGCTAATTCCATGTCTACTTGTCTCATGAGACCTACTGATGCATCGAGGAGCTATAGATGGCCCCACCCATCACATAATAATTCCAATTCATTCCTCATATGAGCAAGGATCAACATAAACAACATATACATTCATATTGAAACTATCATATGAAATGTAACTAACTTTCCCCAATCATTAAACATAAAACACCAACCATTCCGAGTAATAAGGTGAATGGTTTTAGGATAGATCATCCACAATAGAGTTAGTAATAAACCATTAAACAAAATATGGTATATGCCTTCATAAATGATTAAAACTAATAATACCCAGGAATTAACAAGAGTGTTGAATTAGACGAAAACACTCTTATAAAATCATTACGCAATTCTTGAGATAAATACTCTTTTATTTTGAAAATAAAAGTTCTTTTGGAAAAAACTTTGTATAAAACCAGAAGTGAGTTAAGATAGTATTTTAATAATAAAATGAGTGTTTTTATAAGGATAATGGTTTCTAAAAATATATTATAGCTTGCCCTTGAAAATAGATATGAATTTGAGAAATTCCCTTGTATCAGACTCGTATTTTTTGGAAACAGTTTTCAGAGCTTCTTTTAAAACATGTAACTATCCAGAAAATAAGGAAGGGTTCTGGTTTGTAAACATATATATAATACTCACACAGAATATATGAGTAGTAAATAACAATACATAAGAATTTCATTGAGGTAATCACACAATGAAAGTATCCCAAATGAAAATGGAAGTTCGGGTGGAAAAACCCTTACCTTAACTCCAAACGTGTTACGCTCTTGTACTTATGCTCCGGGAATATGAAATTATACTTGTTAATAACTTATTTAATAACCTATTAGACAATTATTTAGTTCACCATAATTCCAGTTAGTTCATTTATGTCTTTATTGATAAGTTATTGTATTGAATTTCGTCGTTCTGGAGTGTTTGTTTCCTTTATTTTCATATTTGGTTCACTTGTTTTTAAGTAATGAAGTTCATGTGGAATGGTTATAAATCTATAGGATTAGAATTATATATTATTAATGAACATAAATAATTTATAATGGTCATTTCTATCATTTGGTTACATTGAATGAGGATGAATCATTAGATGACAACCACTTCGATTATTCGGTGGTATTTGGAATATTATGAACTAGTTTTGTCATATAACTTAATTATATGTACATATTCTGGTTCCTAAATATTAATTAGGTTATAAAATATATATTATATTCTGTTTCAACCATGAATATGGTTTCATGACCAGTAATGAAGAAGAAATTGAAGAATGAACCTTCATCGTCCACGAAGGTTATAAATCGGAACCTCATGTACGTCGATTTCGTTTATAAAAATAAAAGGGAGGGAGTAAGAATATTTATGATGTTTCTTCCATTAACATGATATAAATCCAGTATATAGATGTTACTGTAGTTATCATGGTAATTTGGACAGAGGAGGTGAGGATAGGATAGCAAAACAAGATAAATTGAAATGAAACCAAATGAAAAAGAAGGGTGCTTTACCTCTTGAAATAACCTCCTTGAAAAACTCCTTAAGGGAAGGGGTTTTGGTCTTTTGGAAAGACTATAAGCTTCTTGTACGTGGGGAGATACTAGGGAAGGGTAATTGGGCAGAACATTGAGGAGATTCAAGGCTTAAATGAGTGAAGAGAAGAGGGAGTGGTGAGGGGTTTTTATAGTGGAGGAGAGGAGTAAATTTTGAATATTTAATTCATTATTTTATTATTTCCCTCAAGACAACCAATAGTGTGGTTTCATGTGACACCTAATAGTAATAAGTGCATATGAGTTCAAACCAAGTGGCCTTGAATCACTTGTGATGTCATAAATAGAGTATTTAACTGATAATTTGTATATACGGTATTTTATCGTATTTCACTATTCATCAAAAATTCAAGAATTTCAGAAAAATCCCAAAAATTCACCCCTACCGTTTTTCTACATGTATAATTCAAAAGTGAAATCCATTTTTCAAAAATAATTTTCTAAATATTATTTATTTAATTTTTAAATAATGTCATAGTAAATTCGAAAAATAACAATCTTAGTGGTATAATTAGTTTTATGTGACATTGAAAAATTAATTAAGATCCCATTATCTTATTACCTTAAGAAAATAAAATAATGTCATTATTTAATATTCATAAGGGTCATATTACTATTCATAAGGGTATGTTACTATTCACAAAAAATCAAGTTTGTTCTATCAGACTCCAAATGACTTACTGAACGCAACTCTAGATGACCATTTTTTAAAATTCAAAGCATAGAAGAGGAAAACTTGTGTTTAATGGCTAGATTATAAAATTTCATTCTATATTTATTTTAAAAACCTTGGGGTGTTACAATCCCAACTCTATTCCATTGGTATCCTATCTCATAGGGTTTTTAATCTAAGTGTAATCCAAATGAAATTCCAAAAATGAGGAATATAACTCTTAGTTCCACTTCATTACTTTCTTATCTTACATAAGACAATCCATGGGCACCCAACTTTAGCATGAACCTACTCAGTTAGATAGATGATGCCCTAATAAGTGTTTACTTTAGAAGGAATCTTGCACTTAGTATTTAAAATGGGATTTAATCTTTCCATATTATCTCATGTTATTTCCTTTACATGTATGCATGATTCTAAATATTTAGTTTAGAATCTTTATTCCTTCTATCAAATAAATATGTTCAAACCATACTTTTAGTGGAGTCGGTACCTTAATTTATTATATTGGAATATATACAAGATTTTAATCCCAATGGACCAATAAGTTTAGCAGTTTTGGAATCCATATTACATACATATGTTTTACATTACGTCTTGAAATGAAAAACAGCATAGTAACTCCTTTGAAAACACTCTTATTCCCTTTGATTATCCCTACAATTTAGTCAAAAAATACATCTTCACATCTTGGGGGAAAATTAAATATAAGAAAGGGGTGATCTTAAATTTTCAGTAAGGGTAAGAAATACAATGGAATTTATCATAAATAATAATAAATAATAAGACAAAGTGAATAACTAAAAACACATTTCATTAAAACATAATCTTCAGCAAAATATGTAAGGGATATAAAGTGATCAAATAATTCCATATAAATAGCCACATGAGAAATATACATAACCATGGATATTCTACTAGTCGAATAATCACATGGAATATTAATAAAAAATCTAATAATGAGGGAATTCATAATATCAGACATCATAAACATACTGTCAAGGATTCAGCCAAGACATCATACTTAAACGGGTAAGATGTTATCCAATACCTAAACTAGTTTGTCTCATGAGACCTACCGATGCATAGAGGGGCTATAGCAGGGTCTTCCCTTCACTTGATAAGTTCAATACATTCCTCATATGAAATGGGTTATGAAATATACTCAACATAAAAAATCATATTAAACTAGTATACGAAATGTGAATACTTAAACTATAAACTATGAATGGTATCAAAATAGCACATCCAAAATCAAACTAAATCACAAAACATTCAATGAAATATGGTAAATGATATCATAATATATCAAACACAATCAAGCATATGGTCCAACAAATGATTTTGACATAGATGAAAATACTCTAATAAAATCATTAAAAATATCTTGATAGAAATACCCCTTTTTACTTTGAAATCAATTATATAAAATTCGTTCAGTTATAAAAGAAAAAATTTCCTTTTAAAATAACCTTATAATATTGTAAGGGAAGCTTAAAAATCTTAATATTTCATGACAGCATAAAAAGGCACTCATGCTGCATAAGTTAAAAAAACATTCCTTCCATTAAAAAAACATAAAGTACATCATTTGTAAAATGAAAAAAAGATTAATTTTAAAACATTTTATAAAAATTAAAACTTGGGTAAAAGACTTTATAAATTTTTAGGATAATAGTAAAAATATTTTAAAAAACATTTTTAATAAACATGGACATGGATGATAAATATTTCCCAGTAAATACTTACGTATAAACAATCCTAGATAATAATGAGATTGCAAAATTAACCCTTAACTCATACTTTAATTTAGTTTAGGGTGTGTTATCCTCATTTATAATGGTTAAATCATGTTGTTAAATTATACTAAAACCATATCTATATTTATTATATCAAATATGATTCTCTTATATCATTTTTTTAATTTCATTATTACTATTTTTTCGAGTGTTAACTATTTCATTTTCCTATGCATGTTTTGTCATGTAAGTCCTGTTTCTTATGCATAGGATATATTTTATTTGTATATAGAAATATATTAAGTTCATAAATATTGTATTTATTCATCATAAACATTTTTATAATCATTCTTAAATGGTTATTGTGGAGGATGAGTCTCATCGTGTCGTGGAGATGGTAGGTCTTACGTACGCACGAGCGACGGTATCATCCCATAATGGTAAAGTGGTAAGAAATTGGATGGTATATCAATTATACATAATAAATATAATGTCATATTTATTATTTATATCCATTATATTCATCATTATTCCAATCCAAATAAGTTGGTTATGAAAAGAAAATTACACCACAGCGTTGAGACGGTAAGTCGTACATACACATGCATGGTGATATTATTTTTCTTAAGATGAATAAAAGGATGAATATGGTTGTATCATAATCATAATAACATCTAAAAATATATATGATACTATAGTTATTACTTTATTGTGGAAACAACATAAGAAAATGAAGTAGAAGAAGAAAATAACTTGAATGTGTTGGTAATACAATTACCTCTTCTTTGATGGACTTCATTTGGGTCTCCTTTTAGGGACGCTAGGGTGGTCTTTTTAGAAGACTAGAACCTCCAAAAATTAAATAAGAATATTGGGAGGAGACATGGGTGGTTTTTGGTTGAGATATATGGCTCAAATAGGTGTGTGGTAGTGAGGGAGGAGGTTTCTTTTTATAAGAGAGGGGAGGGCCACTCTTGGAATCCTTTAAAATATTAAATTAATATAAATTTATTTTCAATTTTAAATAGCTCCAAAGTGAGTTATTTAAAATCTAAGATGTGTATGGGTCAAAATATTCTCAAATAGTTATTTTTAGAAATTTTTAGGTCACAAAATTTACCATATCTTTTTTCTTTGACCGTTAGTTAAACTCTTTAACTCTTACCATTTCAACTTGGCTTTTTACTCAATTGGGTTAATCTAGTTACTATAAAATACCAAACGAATACCAAATGAATAATTGATAACATATTTAAACTTATTCTAGTTATTTTTCTAAATATTATATTTTTATGAATTTTATATCATTTAATAGAATATTATTTATTTTAAAGTATCATTTATATCAATTTTGATACAATTCATTATTTGTCTTTTAAAAATATCAGAAAAACATGATAACTTCAAAAAAAGACTTATAATATATCAATAACATGTCTAATTTACATATAAAATTCTAATATGTCATTAATTATGTCAAATTTTATTTATTTTAATATTTTTAATATCATTTATTTGATATTTTTATTAATTAAACAATTACTGCATCATTATTATGCAAGCACTTAATTAAATTATTTATTCTATAAAAAATAAAAATAAATTATCATGATGAAGATAAATTTATTATATTTCAAATAAATACTTATATTCTAATTTATCTTCTGTATAACCATGTATTAAAAAGGTAATACTTATTAAAAAACATTAGTATGACATTTTTAACTTATATTTAAATAAAATATTATAAATGTCATATTCATACCCAAGTAGATTAAAAATCTTATAATTTCATACTAAGGTTTATTTTGGTCAAAATCCACTTATCCAATGAAATTGGGACAAGTGTTGGGAAAATTTTATAATATTTATAATATAATTTTTACCTTTATTTACACGATTTACCCTTAACTTTGGTAATAAAAAAATATTACTAAAGTTACTATTCATATACCCAAAAATAAAATAAAAATATTTAAATAATTTGGACCCACTAATTAAAAATATAGAATCTATTTTTCAAAATTAAAAAAAATACATAATTTGCAGTAATTAATTTAAAATTAATCTCATTAACGGGGTGAGAAAACAGGGTTTCTTTAAAGGTTGGGGCTGAAGCCTTAATTTATTATTAAAGCAAAGACCACTTAAGTCTGGGTAGAGGGAGACCCAATATATATCCTGAATTCCCAAGGATAAGTGGCCTAAATACAAGTCTTGAAAGCCCATTTTTTGTCCCAAAGGACCCATCGGTGAACAGTACTGCTACAATACCCGCACTGCTACAGTACCGTCACCACTACAGTGCCTCCATCGCTACAGTTTCTCCACTGCTACAGTGCCACTACTACTACAGTTCCCTGCTACAGTAACCTGGAAATCCATCCCTACTCGGATTTGATCCTGGATCTTTTAGATGCCAAGCAGGAGCCTATACCACTTGGGTACAGAAAACGGGTTATTAAAGTTTAAACATGCAAAAGATTGAAACATTTTTATATATAAATTCAATTTAAAATTAATTTCAATGACCTATATTGGATTCAATGATAAGAAAATAATATTTCTATACTTTAAAACCAATTAAAAATATAATTTAACATTATAAATTATTTCGATGAAAAAAGTTATTTTCAATTAAAAATTAGTATTTTTTACTATTCATCAAAATATGAAACTTATCAGAAAAATACCAAAAAATTAACCAAAAGAAATTTATATATTCCTATTTAAAAGAATGATTTTATTTTTTTTAAATAGAATATATTAAAGTGTCAAAAAATGGATTTAAAATAGGTTCTCTATTAAATGGCGTTAAAACTATTTTTATAAAAAATATAGGTTTTTATGTGTAGTATTGAGTTTATTCTTATTTTATGCCTATAAAATCTATTAAATGAATATAAAAAATATTCCATTGAATATATAACATATATATTTCATTAATATCATTCTATAATAGTAATTAATTTAATTTATTATGATAAAATGACTTTGTGAGCATAAAAATAGTTCTTTATAAAAACATTTTCTATATATTTTGTTTGTTCCTATATTCATTTCAAATTAATTTATAACCAATGAATTCAACTATTAATTTTAATAAGTAAGTTAATACTATTCATAACATCCTACTCAAGAGCTAGGTTATATCTTATTGTATTAAATAATAATAAATTAATAATATATTATTCTTCGGTAAAACTTGGCCTTGTATGTAACATAAGACAACTCATTATTGTGTGTAGAATAAGATTATAATGGTGTTGTATACAATATAAGCTATCAAATAAATTGAATTTATTTAAGAAGAGACATATTGTAAAAATTTTGGGTGTTATGTTATCTCCTCTTTCAAAAACTTTTGTCCTTGAAATTCGAACTTAGGGTCAAAAACTAGGGTTTTGACTTTTCCAAATATCTTTATTGAAATACCACATCAGAAAATGGATTAATGAGACCTACACTTTAAAATAAAGAAATGTAAGTATAAATTTCACCAGAGATAACACATACTAGGGTTCCATATAGTAAAACATGTACATGAAAGATAAATCTAACCATCATGTTTTGATGGAGAGTGATAGAGAACATGGTCAGGAGAAAGTTAGCAATCAAAAAGCTATAAATTTGTGATGGTCTAAGGGACCATTTGATTCATCAAAAAATAAGGTACTAGGATCATATTTTTTTGTTTTAAGATATTTTTCCTATAGTTGGATAATTCATTTAATTCATAGACTAAGAACATAAGGAAACATACTTACTTGATAAGTAGAGTTTCATCCCTTAATCAATTTCCACTACAAACTTGTCTTTATTTCCAAAAGATAATAAAATTCAAAAATATTCTATTTATCTTAATCATATAGGGTTCCAAAAATGAACTTATACTTCATATATCATACCATTTAAATAAATAAAACTATGGTATACTAACCAGGACATTGCGTAGGCCAGTAGTAAGTGATGCACCCTTATCGCTCTTCGGTTTCAGGTTCAAGTCTCACGGCCTTGCTGGATACGATGGGTTGTTGCCCAACCTGTGGGTTTTCCTTTTTCTAAAACTATATTATTAAAACATTCCAGAAATAACATTAATATATTCAAAATTAAAGAAATGTTTTAACCTTAAACAATAATATCCAATGTTCAAATTAATCCATTCCAACCTTGAGACTCGTACAAAATATTTCTATCCAAATTAACAGTCCAAAAAAGTCTCTAAATTTCCAAAATCAATATTAACATCAAATTCTCTAAATAACATAATTTATATCTTATTTTCACAAACAAAATATTTGATCACCTTAAAAACCTTAATAAAAATGTTTATGCTTCCAAATCTTTAAAGAAAACGTATTGTAGTACAATCCTTATTTATTTCCATAATTCATATAACCAGTACATCATTGATAAAATACTCAAATGAAATAATTATTTAATCCCTGAATCATTTTTATTTATATATGGTAATATCATAAGATTGATCATGATACATTAGCTTCTTTTGAGGCATATTTCATTGATGCTTGGGGAATTCTCTTACGCAGTGCCCTATATCCTTATAGTTGAAACATTGAAGATTGGAAAATTCTTTCCTTCCCTTGAAATCATGAGCATGGTGGCCTTTTTTCCACAATTGAAGCAAACTCCGTTTCCTATTAAGCATATACCATGGTGTATCCTTTCACAATTATCACATGTGGGAAAATACTTCTTTCCCTTCTTCCCTTTATCCATATTTTTCCCTATCGTCCTCTTCTTCTCGTGTTTCCTTCAAAAGTTATAATACTTATAAAATTATTTCTCTTCCTTTTTAGCATATGATATTATTTCCTCATGTGACGATAATGTTTGGGAGACTATTTCTCTTTATAATATTGTCTTAATCTTATAAAATATTTTATCATCCTTATTATTCAGATCACGTACATTAGTGAGGTTTCCATTCGTTCCACTAGAATCCATTTTTAAATAATGTAACACACTAGATTAGGTTATGAATCATAATGAATAATTTTTAACTAGTAAAACACTTAACATAAATTGAAAAATTTATGCATAGCTAATCTCATAATCATAAACATGGTTTCTTTGGGGACATATTTATTTTTAAATCCTTTATAATGGTTTATAAATAAAATTTAAATTATCCTAATTATTCCCCATAGATTTTCAAAACCAGGTGAATATTAAGGTCCATTTTCATGTACCAGGTTATGTCGAGTCAGGCCCGACACACCTTGTGTGAGTTATTACTCCTAGGTACATTTTTTCCAGAACCACATCTACTTATAGTATCCAGATAGAGATTTATTTCTAAGAATATCCATATAATATCTATTTTACCAAAATTCTAGGATTTTATTCTATACTTATCCACAAATTCTATCTTAGGGTTATGTTACCTAATCTTTGTTTTCTAAATCTAGTTTTCAAGGTTTTTAATAAACTTCCTCTGACACCAATTGTAACAACCCTATCCCCAGTATCCCAGATCTGGTTCCTTACTTTATTACATTGGCATAGATACAAGATTTTAATCCCAAAGGACTTATCATTTTATCAGTTTTGGAAGCCAGATTACATATATATGTTTTACATTACATCTTGAAATGAAAAAAAACATGGTAACTCCTTTTAAAACACTCTTATTACCTTTTCTTATCCCTGTAAGTTATTCATAAAATACATATTTTTATCCTAGTGGGAAATGAAACATAAGAAAGGGGTTGTCTCAGATGCTCGGTAAGGGTAAACAATATAACAGAAGCTATTATAAATAAATATAAACAATAAGTCAAGGTGAATAACTAAAAACACATAGCATTAAAACATGATATTGAGCATAATATGGAAGGGATATAATATTATCAAATAACTCCATATAAATAGATATATGATAAATATACATAACCATGGATATTCTAATAGTCTAATAATCACATGTAATATTAATAACTAATCTCATAATAAGGGAATACATAATGTCAGACATCATAAACATACCATCAATGCTTTGGCCAAGACACCATACTTAAACGAGTAAGATGTTAGCCAGTACCCAAACTAGTTTGTCTCATGAGACCTATCAATGCATCGAGGGGCTATAGAGGGCCTCACCCATCATTTACTAAGTCAATGCATTCATTATATGAAATTTTTGATGAAACATAATCAACATAAACATTCATATTAAAACTAGAATATGAAATGTGAATACTTAAACCATAAACCATAAATGGTATCAAAATAACATATCCACAATAAAACTAAATCATAAACCATTAAATGAAATATGGTAAATGATATCATAAGATATAAACTTCAAATAAGCATAAGATCCAATGAAGAATGTTGACATAGATGAAAAAACTCTAATAAAATCATTAAAAATTTCTTGAGAGAAATACCCCTTTTACTTTGAAAAAATTTATTTAAAATATGTTCAATTATAAAAGAAATAATTTCATTTGAAAATAAACATGTAATCTTGTAAGGGAATATTCAAAATTTTAAGGTGTCACAATGGTAGAAAAATTTTCTCAGACTGTATAAGTTAAAAAAACATTCCTTCCCTAAAAAGGGTCATAAAGTACCTCATTTAGAAAACAACAAAAATATTCCTTTTAAAAAGTTTTATAAAAATTCAAACTTGGATAAAAGACTTTAAAAAATTCTATGATAATAGTAAAAAAAATTAAATTTTTTTTTAAGAAACATGGACATGGATGATAAATATGTCCCAGTAAATACTTAAGTATAAACAACCCTGAATAATAATGAGATTGAAAAATTAACCCTTACATCATACTTTAATTTAGTTGAGGGTGCATTATCCTCCTGTATAATGGATAAATCATGTTATTAAATTATACCAGAACCATATCCATATTTATGATATCATATATTATCATATTATATTGTTTCATTAATTTCATTATTACTATTATTTCGAGTGTTAACTTTTTCATTTTTCTATGCATATTTTGTCGTGTAAGTCACATTTCTTATGCATAGGATATATTTTATTCATATCCAAAATGATATTAAGTTCATAAATATTATATTTATTTATCATATACATTTTTATAATCATTCTTAAATGGTTATCGGGGAGGATGAGTCTCATTGCATCATGGAGACAGTAAGTCGTACGTATGCACGAGCGACGGTATCATTCCGTAATGGTAAAGTGGTAAAGAATTGGATGGTATATTAATTATACAGAATAAATATAATGTAATATTTATTATTTATATTCATTATATTCATAATTATACCAATCCAAATAAAGTGGTGGTGAAAATCAAATTACACCACAGCATGGAGATGGTAAGTTGTATGTACACACGCATGGTGATATTGTTTTTCATAGAATGGATAAAAGGACGTATATGGTTTTCTCATAATCATAATAACATATCAGAATATATATGATACTAGATTTATTACTTTAGTATGGAAACAATATAGTAATAGGAAGTAGAAAAAGAAAATAACTTGAATGAGTTGGCAAAACAGTTCCCTCTTCATTGATGGACTTCCTTTGGGACTCCTCTTAGGAACACTAGGGGTGGTATTTTTAGAATAAAAATACCTCCATAACTTAACTAAGAATGTTGGAAGGATAAATGGGTAGGGTTTGGTCGATCTATAAGGCTCAAATTGGTGTCTGTAAGTGAGGGAGGAGGTTCATTTTTATAAGATAGGGGAGAGGCACTCTTGGAATGCATTAAAATATTAAATTCATATAAATTGATTTTTCATTTCAAATAGCTCCAAAGTTAGTTATTTAGAAGATAAGATGATTATTGGTTGAAATACTATTAACCAGTGATTTTTAAACATGTTTAGGTCACAATATTAACCTTATCTTTTGGTATTAACCCTTAGTTAAACCCTTTAACTCTTACCGTAACAACTTGTATTTTTACTCTTTATGCTTGATATGGTTACTATTAAATGTGAAACAAACCCCAAATGGATCATTGATGGAATATTTAACAATATTATAGTTATTTTTCTTAATTTTAGATTTTTATGAATTCTATATCATTTAATAAAATATTATTTATTTTAAATTATCATTTATGTCAATTTTGATACTATTCATTATTTGTATTTTTAAAAATATCATAACATAATAACTTAAAAAAACTTATAATATATCAATAACATGTCTAAGTTATCTATAAAATTCATTTATTTCATTAATTATGTAAAATTATATTTATTTTAATATTTTTAATATCGTTTATTTAATATTTCATTTAATTAAACAATTACTGCATCATTATTATGGAAGCCTTTAATTAAGTTATTTATTCTCTAAAAATTAAAACTAAATTATCATGATGAAGATAAATTTATTATATTTCAAATGAATATTTATATTCAAATTTATCTTCTGTATAACCATGTATTAAAAATGTAGTACTTATTAAAAAACATGAGTGACATTTTTAACTTATCTTTAAATAAAATATTATAAATTTCATATTTATACCCAAGTAGCTTAAAAAGATTATAATTTCAGCCTAATATTGATTTTGGTAAAACCCCACTTATCCAATGAAATTGAGACAAGTGTTAGGGTAATTTTATAATATTTATAATATAATGTTTACTTTTAATTACCCGATTTACCCTAAACTGTGGTCATAAAAAAATTAGTAAATTTACTATTCATATTCCCCAAAATAAAAGCAAAATATTTAAATAATTTGAACCCACTAATTCCAAATATGGAATTCATTTTTCAAAATTCAAAAACACAAAATTTTCAATAATTAATTTAAAATTAATCTCATTGACGGGGTGAGAAAACAGGTTATTAAAGTTTAAACATACAAAAGATTGAAACGTTTTATATATAAATTCAATGTAAAATTGATGTCAATGACCTATATTGGATTAAATAAAAATAAAATAATCTAATTATACTTTAAAACCAATCAAAAATATAATTTAACACTATAAATTAGTTCAATTAAAAAAAAGTTGTTTTCAATTAAAATTTAGTATTTTTTACTGTAAATCAAAATATGAAACTTATCTGAAAAATACAAATAATTTAACCAAAATAAATTTTTATATTATTATTTAAAAGAAAAAGTTTATTTTTTCAAATAGAATATATAAAAGTATCAAAATTTGTGTTTAAAATAGGTTCTTCATTAAATGGCGGTAAAACTATTTTTATAAAAATATAGGTTTTTATGTGTAATATTGAGTTTGTTCTTATTTTATACCTATAAAATCTATTAGATGAATATCAAAAATATTTTATTGAATATATAACATATATATTTCATTAATTTCATTCTATAATAATAATTAATTTAATTTATTAGGATAAAATGATTTTGTGATCATAAAAATAGTTTTTATAGAAACATTTCCTATATATTCAGTTGGATGATATATTAATTTCTAATTAATTTGTAACCAATTAATTCAACAATATATTTTCATAAGTTATTTAATATTATTCCTAACCTCCAACTTAACGGCTGGTTTATATCTTATTATATTAAGAAATAATATTTTAATAATATATTGTTGTTCGGTAAAACTTGTTCTTGCATGTAAAAATCATTGTTGTGTGTAGCGTAAGATTATCATGGTGTTGTGTACAATGTAAGATATCGAAGAAATTGAATTTATTTAAAAATATACATACCATAAAATATTTGGGTGTTACAATATTAATGTGTAACTCTTTACAAGACATATGAAAAACTAAAGTCCTAGTAAAAAAACTAAATCCATTATCATAACTAGCATGTAACTCATTAAATGCATGTATGCTAATTTAAAAAAGTAGTTTAACTCCTTAAAATAAAGAATATATTTAGTCATAATATAAAAAATTACATCTATGAATAATAAACAATGGGATAAAATAAATAAATGAAAAATTCATTTATTCAAATATGATAAAAACATTTATGAATGATTCGTAAATAAATTATAAATTTATTAGAATTTAAGCATAAATAAACATAAACAATTCACTTTTATTCAATATGAAATTTTCATATTTTCATTTACAAAATTTTAATATGAATTCATTAATATTTTAGAAATTTTTTAAATTTATGAATACTTTTATTATCAAATAACAAACATTTCATAAATTATGCAACCATTTACATAAATCACACATTTATCCAAATAAGGTTACTAATATAAACATTTCATATTTACATATATTATATAATCATAAATCAATATAATAGCTTTAATTTTCTACCTTATTTCTTTGTTGGTGAAGGTTTTTTAGAATTTTAACAAAAACATATTTTCTTTTAAATTCTACCCACTACGGATTTCACTACAGTTTGGTTTTCCCCATAGTGACAACCCTTTCCACAGGAAGCACCCTGGTTGTTTTTCAAGACGTTTTAGGTGTAAGTCATTTCAACTCTAAGTTTTTTTTATCAACTATTATGGACATCATTTCATTTTAGGAAACAATTTATAAGTCTATAATGGTTTGGCCTATGTTGTGGTCAGTCCTTGTTTTGAAGGACACCGCGACATAGATATCTATTCACCGTTTCATAGAGCATCATATTACGATGCTATGTTTTTAATGATTTTATATATATCAATGCCCAAAATGGTCTTTTAGATTCCTCTACGACATTGTCATATAACATTTATATGCATCACATTCATTTTTTAAAACCATTATTTCATGGTCCGTAGATTTGAAGAACTGAAATAATAGTTTTGAAGATGAAACGTTGTGGTTCCTAGAGAATCATATTTTCCAGTTTCTTCATTCATTTGGAAATCAAACCAAATGTTGATAGATCAGATTTGATGCCACTATTCGGTTTCAAAGGGATGTCTAACATCTAAAACATAGCAGAAGAATAACTCTAAAACACCATTAATCAAGAAATAAATATATGGGAATGAATAATAAAATGAATAAAAATGTGTACCTTTGACCTTTATGATTTGAGTTATCCAAGATTCATGTAGGAGTTTGATTGAGATCACTAAGGATAAACCAAAGGGTTCCACCCTTTTAAGGTATCTAGAGATCATGGGAATCTTCTGACACTTAGGAAGGACCTCCCTTCTTACCCAGATTTGGTGGAACCTTTTGAAACACCCCAAGGTTTTGAAAATAAATATAGAATGAAATTTTGCCTCTTCTATGTTTTGAATTTCAAGAAATGGTCATCTAGAGTTGTGTTCAGTAATTCATTTGGAGTCTGATAGAACAAACTTGATTTTTGGTGAATAGTAACATACCCTTATGAATATTAATATGAATAGTAATATGACCCTAATGAATAGTAAATTTTATTATTATTTTATTCTCTTAAGTCTAGAAGATAATAACAACTTGGTTAATTTTTTATTGTGATAAAGAAGTTGTTGTAGAATTAGAACTGTTAATTTTTTAATTAAGTATGCTTTTATTTAAAAGTTAAATTAATAATATTTAGAAAATTATTTTTCAAAAATGGACTTCAATTTTGAATTCTACACATTGAAAAATGGTAGGGGTGAATTTTTGGGATTTTTATGAAATTCTAGAATTTTTGATGAATAGTAAAATACGATAAAATACGATAAATGCTAAATACTTGATTTACTGCATCATAGGTGATGCAAGGATGATGTAAGCCCACTTGGCTCGAACTCACATGTCATTATTACTATTATTGATCACATTAAACAATACTATTGGTTGTCTTGAGGGAAATAATAAAATAATGAATTAAATATTCAAAAATTACTTCTCTCCTCCACTATAAAAACCCCCCACCACTACCTCTTCTCTTCACACCTCTAAACCTTGAAGCACCTCAAAGTTCTGCCCAATTACCCTTACCTAGTCTCTCACCACATCCAAGAATCTTTTTTTCTTTCCAAAAGACCAAAACCCCTTCCCTTAAGGAGTTTCTCAAGGAGGTTATTTCAAGAGGTAAAGTACCCTTCTTTTTCATTTGGCTTCGTTTCAATTTATCTTCTTTTGTTATCCTCTCCTCACCTCCTCTATCCAAATTATCATGATAACTCCATTAACTTCTATATACTAGATTTATATCATGTTAATGGAAGAACCATCATAAATATTCTTACTCCCTCCCTTTTATTTTATAAACAAAATTGACATCCATGAGGTTCTGATTTATAACCTTCGTGGATGACGAAGTTTCATTCTTCAATTTATTCTTCATTACTGGTAATGAAACCATATTCATGGTTGAACCAGACTATAATATATGTTTTATAACCTAATTAATATTCAGTAACTATAATATGTACAAATAATTAAGTTATATGACAAAACGAGTTCATAATATTCTAAATACCACTGAATAATTGAAGTGGTGGTCATCTAATGATTCATCCTCATTCCATGTATCCAAATGATAGAAATGGACATTAAAAATTTTGGATGTTCATAAATAATATTTAATTTAAATTCTGGAGATTCACATCCATTCCACTTCATTACTTAAAAGCAAGTGAACCGAATATGAAAATAAAGGAAACGAACACTCCATAATGACGAAATTCAATACAATAACTTGTCAATAAAGACATAAATTAACTAACCAGAATTATGTTAAACTAAATACCTGTCTAATAGGTTCTGAAATAATTTATTAACAAGTATAATTTCATATTACATGAGCTTAAGTACAATAGTGGAACATGTTTGGAGTTAAGGTGAGGGTTTTTCCACCCGAACTTCCATTTTCATTTGGGATACTTTCATTGTATAAATACCTCAATAAAATTATTATGTATTGTTATGTACTCATCATATATTCTGTGTGATTATCATATATATGTTTATAAACCAGAATCCTTCCTTATTTTATGGATTTTTACATGTTTTAAAAGAATATCTCAAAACTGTTTCCAAAAAAATATGAGCTCGATACAAGGGAATTTCTCAAATTCATATCTATTTTCAAGGGAAATCTATAAACTATTTTTAGAAACCATTATTCTTATAAAAACACTAGTTTTATTATGAAAATACTATCTTACTTAACTTCTATTTTTATATAAAGAATTTTCCAAAAGAACTCTTCTTTTCAAAATAAAAGAGTATTCATCTCTAGAATTGCTTTATGATTTTATAAGGGTGTTTTCGTCTAATTCAACACTCTTGTTGATTCCATGGTATTATTGGGTTAAATAATTTATGAAGTCATCTACCATATTTTATTTAATGGTTTATGACAAACTCTATTGTGGATGATTTATCCTAAAACCATTCACTATATTACTCGGAATGGTTAGTGTTTTATGTTTAATGATTGGGGAAAGATAGTTACATTTCACATGATAGTTTCATTATGAATGTATATGTTATTTATGTTTATCCCCACTCATATGAGGAATGAATTGGAATTATTATGTGACTGTTGGTGCCCGCTATAGCCCCTCGATTCATTGGTAGGTCTCATGATACAAATAGACATGGAATTTGTCGAGGCCTTTCCCAATGTGATATGGATTTTGGTCGAGGCCATAATCACTAGATGTCTTAGACGAGGCCATGAAAAAATGATTTAGAATGTCTGGCCTATGCACTTCCCTAATTATGAAGCTAGTAACTGAATGTTCATGTGGTTATTTGACTAGTAGAATACCCATGGTTATGTTTTATTATGGCATTATTTACTCAGTTCATTTTTCTGCCATAATGTGTTCATATTTATTATTAAAGTCATGTGTTTTCAATTATTCACCGTGTCTAATGTTTATATTATCTTCTACTGTATTACTTACTCTTACTGAGTGTTTGAGCTCAGTCCTTTCTTATGTTTCATTTTCTTAGGATATGAAGAAGTAATTTATGAATGACTTTCAAGCATAATCTAGGATACGTGATGTTTCTAGTGGAATAAAATAGTGTTTTTGTTTCCCTTTATTTTGTAATGAAAAACTTATGTATGTAACTTGTTTCTAATAATACTAAACTACTCGGTCTTTCGAGATTTTTATTCCTTGTATATATGCCAACGTAATAAAATAAGGCACTGACTCTGGGAAACTACGGTCGGGTCCTTACAGTTGGTATGAGAGGATGTTTAGTAGAATACTTAGAAACTAGATTTAGAAAATGAAGAATTGGGGAAGAGACCCTAAGTTAGTCTTTGAGGATATACATACAATAACGTCCTGGTATTTTGGTAAGGAATAGATTATGTGGATATTTCAAGCAATACATCCCTGTCTGGATATAAGCAGGTAGAGGTGGCTCTGGCACAGATGTATCTAGGGGTAAAACCCAAAAGCAATGCTTTGAGATAGACTTGAATGGGAACTGGTTCATGACAATGGGTCTTGCTGCACTCTTGGTTATGACACTCCCAGGGGATATGCTTAAGATAATTTACATTTTCTTTAAAAGCCATTATGAAGGAGTTAAATGTAAAATATTCCTCAAAGAAACCATATCTTTGAATATGGGATTATTCATGTGTAGGATCTCAATTTTTCTAAGTATTTTTAAGTTAAGTTTATACATTATGATTCATAACCTAATCTAGTGTATTCCATTATCTAGATATGGTTCCTAGTGGAAGGAATGGAAATCGCACGAATTCACATGTCCCCTATAGGGATTTTCCTCTGACGCATGATAATGACGTTGGCTCTGGTGCTGTGACTGGTGCTGAGCAACTCATAAATATACTGGGAAAACTTACTCAGGTTATTAATAATAACCTTACTCATATGGAGCATCTAGATCCACCACGTGGAGGAGCCATTCTAGATCGCTTTATGCCGCAACAGCCTCCATCGTTCAATGGGACTACAAACCCTTTTGTATTAGAGTAGTGGATATGTTCCCTTGAGAAGATATTTCTCACTTTGGGATGTAATGAAAAAGAGAAGGTTGTCATTGCAGTATATCGTCTATCGGGAGATGCGGATCAATGGTGGTCATTAATCAAAAACACAAAGGAGGAAGAAGAAATAGAAGAGATGGAATGGAGGGATTTTAAGGAAATATTCTTAGAAAAATATTTCCCTCGTGAACAAAGAGTAGATATAGAGAGGCAATTCTTGAATCTGAGGAAAAAGGAGGATGAAAATGTTTCCAAGTATGAAGCCAACTTTACAAGATTGGCAAGACATGTTGTGGACTACATACGAAATCCAAGGATCAAAATCGATCGATTCTTTGATGGCCTAAAACCATTCCTCTGACGGGTACTGGTCTCCCAAAAAAATTCATCATATGAGGACATAGTTTCATGTGCTATCAAGACCAAAAAAGAATTATCTAAGTCTTATGACTTTAAGAGAAAGCAAGAAAATAAGAGGGCTGCTGAAAACCATGGGAAAGGAGATAAGGAAATAGGGAATAAGGGAAGAGTTTAATTTCTACCATGTGACAATTGTGGAAGGAAACACCCTGGTGTGTGCTTAAAAGGAAAAGGAGTATACTAAAAATGTCGTCAGAAAGGCCATCTTGCTGGTGATTTCAAAGGAAATAAAGAATCCAATGATGTTCGATGCTATAATTTTCAGGAGATGGGGCACTATTCTAATAATTGTCCAAAACGTCAAGGAAATATGCAACATAAGAGGCCAAGGGAGCAAGGACAAGAATATGCGATCACAACAGCAGAGTTTGAAGTTCCGCATGATGTGGTGGTAGGTACTTTGATCATTTCATCAAGCTTATCCAATGATTTATTTGATTCTAGATCATCGCATTGTTTCATATCTTCCCAGTTTGCTAATAAAATTAGATATTTCCAATTTGATATAACAAGGGAGTTTTCAGTCAAAACTCCTAAGGGGAGTATCATTGCTACAAAGTTCTGTCAATCAGTTCCCATTAAGGCATATAAATGTTCTTTATCTACTAATATCATCGTCATACCCATGATTTAGTTTGATATAATCCTCGGTATGGATTGGCTTTCGGATCATGATGCAAAAATTTATTGTAATAAGGAGGTTAAGATTTTTGATGACGATGATAAATAACACCTTATCTTTGGAGAAGAATCATCACCACCTGATTTTTATCTAGATCCACCCATAGTAGCTCAACTAAATTCAATGATTAGGGAGGAACAGAATGAAATAACTATGGGTGAGGAAAATAATGTTCAAATAGAAGATGTACCTTTTGTACAAGAGTATATTGATGTCTTTCCATAAGATTTACCTGGACATCCTCTAGAGCGGGAAATTGAGTTTTCCATTGACTTAATTCCTGGTTCAAGGCCTATATCGAAGACCCCTTATATAATGGCCACTGTGGAATTAGTGGAACTAAATAAACAACTAGAGGAATTGAGTAATAAGGGATTTATTTTCCCTAGTGTTTCTCCATGGGGATCCCCTGTCCTTTTTGTTAAGAAGAAAGATGGATCTTTGAGGTTATGTATCGACTACAGGGAGATCAATGCTATAATTATAAAGAACAAGTATCCTCTACCTCACATTGATGATTTATTTGACCAAATACATGTAGCTCAATACTTTTCTAAGATTGATCTTCAGTCTGGATATCATCAGTTGCGTGTGAGGAAGGAAGATATTCCAATGACAGCATTTCGAACCAAGTACAGGCATTACGAGTTTACAGTAATGCCTTTTGGATTGACTAATGCACCCTATGTATTCATGGATCTAATAAATAAAGTTTTCAAGGAATGTCTCAATGATTTTGTCGTGGTATTTATTGATGATATCTTGTTATACTCAAAAAGCTACGAAGATCATGAAAATCACTTGCGCATTATCCTGAAGACTCTTAGAAGACATGAATTATATGGGAAGTTTAGCAAGTGTGAATTATGGATTTAGGAGATTTCTTTTCTTGGTCATATTGTCTCTAAGAATGGAATCCGATTTTATCCTGCAAAGACAAAGGCAATCCAAGATTGGCCCGCGCCAACAAACATAACTGAGGTACGCAGTTTTATTGGCTTAGTAGGTTATTATTGGCGTTTTGTAGAGAATTTTTCCCGACTGGATAACCCGCTAATGAAGCTCACACATAAAGGGGTTAAATTTGTTTGTACAAAATATTGTGAATAATGTTTTGAAGAACTTAAGAGAAGATTAGTCAATGCTTCTATATTGACTCTACCATTAGGGAATGACAGGTTTGTTATTTATAGTGATGCATCAAAGAAAGGACTTGGTTGTGTCCTTATGAAAAATTATAGGGTTATTTCTTATGCATCACGACAACTAAAAATTCATGAGCAAAACTATCCTACTCATGATCTTGAGTTAGATACTGTAATCTTTTCTTTGAAGATATGGAGACATTATCTCTATGGTGAAAAATGTGATATTTATACTGATCACAAGAGGTTGAAGTATATTTTCTCACAGAAAGAAATCAACATGAGGAAAAGGAGATGTCTTGAACTACTCAAGGATTATGATTTCACGATACGCTACCACCCGGGGAAGGAAAATAACATGGTAGATTCCTTGAGAAGAAAGGATCATGGAGTTTTGAGAAAGATGATAGTTTAAAGGGATCTAATTTTCATGGATCTAGTAAAGATGGATATGGGAATAACCATGGAAGGTGAAACATCAATGATTTTTCAAAAGGTTGCCAAACCATCTTTACTAGAAAGGATAAAAATTTCTTAGGCTGATGATGAGGAGTTTCAAAAGAAGATTAAAGCTGTGAATGATGGGATATTGAGTGACTTCGTATATGAAAATGGAATTTTGAAATTTGGGAAGAGACTTTGTGTTCATGATATACCTGATCTAAAAAGGGAATTGTTGGGTGATTCTCATAGTTCCAATTTCTCTATACACCCTGGTAGCACTAAGATATATAGATATTTGAAGGAACATTTTTTTGTGGGACAAAAAGAAGAGGGAGATTGCTGATTTTGTGTCAAGATGTATGGTTTATCAACAAGTGAAAGCTGGAAGGTAACAGCCTGGAGGAGTATTGAAACCTCTTCCTGTGCCAAATTTGAAATGGGATAATATCATGATGAACTTTGTCATGGGACTACCAAAGACTCCTAGAAGGAATGATGAAATATGGGTCATTGTTGATCGTCTTACCAAGTCAGCACATTTTCTTGCTATAAGAGAAGATCTACCACTTGAACGTCAAGCAGGACTATATGTTAATGAAGTTGAGAGACTTCATGGAGTACCCCTATCGATTGTTTCTGATCATGATCCACGTTTTACATCAAGATTCTGGAGAATTATTCATAAGGCCCTAGATACTGATCTTCGTTTGAGCACTGCCTACCACCCAAAAACTAATGGACAATCAGGACGGACTATTCAAACATTGGAAGACATGTTGAGTTCTTGTTCACTTGATTTTCAAGGCATGTGGGATCAGTATTTACCTCTCATAAAATTTTTCTACAACAATAGTTCCATTAAAGTATACAGATGGCACCCTATGAAGCATTATATGGGAGTCGATGTCGTACACCAACTTGCTGGGATGATGTTGGTGAAAGAAATCTCGTACGCCCAGAACTTGTTAAAGAAAAAATGGAAAAGGTGAAGATTATCCAGAACCATATCAAAATAGCTCAAAGTAGGAAAAAGAGCTATGCAGATAACTGAAGGAAGGATTTGGAGTTTCAAGAAGGTGATCACATTTTCATAAAGGTATCTCCATGGAAGGTTATTATACGATTCAGTAAGAAGGGAAAGTTAAGTCCCAGGTACATCAGACCTTTTGAAATTTTAGACCGAATTGGAGTCGTAGCTTACCGTTTGGTAATGCCGCCAAGTCTCTCCAAGGTTCACAATGTGTTCCATGTTTCAATGTTAAGAAAGTACATGTCAGGCCCAAAACATGTACTCACTTATGAAGAAGTGGAACTTGAGCCCAATCTATCTTACTGTGAAGAGCCTATCAAGATTCTTGATACTAGAGAACAAGTATTGAAAAATCGGACGAATCGTCTGGTGAAGGTTCTATGGAGGAACCATAAAATAGAGGAAGCAACATGGGAGCCTGAGGAGCTTATGTTAAAGATATACCCGAATCTTTTTAGGTAATATTATGTGAATTTCAAGGATGAAATTTTTGTAAGGAGGGGAGAATGTAACCCACCAAGGTTTTGAAAATAAATATAGAATGCAATTTTTCCTCTTTAATGTTTTGAACTTCAAGAAATGGTCATCTAGAGTTGTGTTCAGTAAGTCATTTGGAGTCTGATAGAACAAATTTGATTTTTGGTGAATAGTAACATACCCTTATGCATAGTAATATCAATAGTAATATGACCCTAATGAATAGTAAATTTTATTATTATTTTATTTTCTTAAGGATAGAAGATAATAACATCTTGGTTAATTTTTCATTGTGATAAAGAAGTAGTTGTAAAATGAGAATTGTTAATTTTGGAATTAAGTATGATTTTATTTAAAAGTTAAATTAATAATATTTAGAAAATTAATTTTCAAAAATGGAATTCACTTTTTAATTCTACACGTCGAAAAATGGTAGGGGTGGTTTTTTGGGATTTTTCTAAAATTCTAGAATTTTTTATGAATAGTAAAATACGATAAAATACAATAAATGCTAAATACTTGATTTACTACATCATAGGTGATGCAAGGATTATGTAAGCCCACTTGGTTAAAACTCACATGCCATTATTTCTATTAGGGGTCACATGAAACAATACTATTGGTTGTCTTGAGGGAAATAATAAAATAACGAATTAAATATTCAAAAATTACTCCTCTCCTCCACTATAAAAACCCTCCACCGCTACCTCTTCTCTTCACACATCTAAGCATTGAAGCTCCTCAAAGTTCTACCCAATTACCCTTACCTAGTCTCTCCCCACTTCCAAGAAGCTTTTGGGATTTCCAAAAGAGTAAAACCCCTTCCTTTAAGGAGTTTCTCAAGGAGATTATTTCAAGAGGTAGAGTACCCTTCTATTTCATTTGGTTTCATTTCAATTTATCTTCTTTTGTTATCCTATCCTCACCTCCTATGTCCAAATAATCATGATAAATCCAGTAACATATATATACTAGATTTATATCATGTGAATGGAAGAACCATCATAAATATTCTTACTCCCTCCCTTTTATTTTATAAACGAAATCGATATCCATGAGGTTCCGATTTATAACCTTCGTGGACGAAGAAGGTTCGTTCTTCAATTTATTCTTAATTACTGGTCATGAAATCATATTCATGGTTGAAACAGACTATAATATATATGTTATAACTTAATTAATATCAATGAACCATAATATATACATATAATTAAGTTATAAGACAAAACTAGTTCATAATATTCCAAATACCGCCGAATAATCCAAGTGGTTGTCATATAATGATTCATCATCATTACATGTAACCAAATGATAGAAATGACCATTATCAATTCTTTTTTTTCATTAACAATTTATAATTCCAATCCTGGATATTTATAACTATTCCACATGAACTTCATTACTTAAAAACAAGTGAACCGACTATGAAAATAAAGGAAACAAACACTCTAGAATGACGAAATTCAATACAATAACTTATTAATAAAGACATAAATGAACAAACCGGAATTATTTTGAACTAAATAAATGTCTAATAGGTTCTGAAATAAGTTATTAACAAGTATAATTTCATATTCCATGAGCTTAAGTACAAGAGTGGAACACGTTTGGAGTTAAGGTAAGGGTTTTTCCACCCGAACTTCCATTTTTATTCGGGATACTTTCATTGTCTAAATACCTCAATGAAATTATTATGTATTGTTATGTACTCATCATATATTCTGTGTGAGTATCATATAAATGTTTATAAACCAGAATCCTTCCTTATTTTATGGATATTTACATGTTTTAAAATAATATCTCAAAACTGTTTCCAAAAAATACGAGCCCGATACAAGGGAATTTCTCAAATTCATATCTATTTTCAAGGGCAATATATAACCTATTTTTAGAAACCATTATTATTCTAAAAACACTAGTTTTATTATGAAAATAATATTTTACTTCACTTTTGGTTTTATACAAAGAATTTTCCAAAAGAACTCTTCTTTTCAAAATAAAAGAGTATTCATCTCTAGAATTGCTTAATGATTTTATATGGGTGTTTTCATCTAATTAAACACTCTTGTTGATTCCATGGTATTATTGGGTTTAATCATTTATGAATTCATCTAAAATATTTTATTTAATGGTTTATGACTAAATCTATTGTGGATGATTTATCCAAAAACCATTCACCGTATTACTCGGAATGGTTAGTGTTTTATGTTTAATGGTTGTGGAAAGATAGTTACATTTCATATGATAGTTTCATTATGAATGTATATGTTATTTATGTTTATCCCCACTCATATGAGGAATGCATTGGACTTATTATGTGAGGGGTGGGGCCCACTATAGCCCCTTGATTCTTCGGTAAGTCTCATGAAACAAACAGACATGGAATTGGCTGAGGCCTTTCCCAATGTGATATGGATTTTAGATGAGGCTATAATCACTAGATTTATTGGAAGAGGCCACGAAAAAATGATTCAGAATGTCCAGAATATACACTTCACTCATTATAAAGCTATTAATTGAATTTTCATGTGGTTATTCGACTAGTAGAATACCCATGGTTATGTTTTATTATGGCATTATTTACTCAGTTCATTTTCCTGCCATAATGTGCTCATATTTATTATTAAAGGAATGTGTTTTCAATTATTCACCATGTCTAATGTTTATATTATCTTCTGATGTATTTCTTACTCTTACTGAGTGTTTGAGCTCACCCATTTCTTATGTTTCATTTTCTCATGATATGAAGAAGTAATTTATGAATGACTTGCAAGCATAATCTAGGAGACGTGATGTTTCTAGTGGAATAAAATAGTTTTGTTTATTTCCCTTCATGTTGTAATGAAAAAGTTATGTATCTAACTTGTTTCCAATAATACTAAACTACTTGGTATTTCTATATTTGTATTCCTTGTATGTATTCCAACATAATAAAATAAGGCACCGACTCTGGGTAACTGGGGTCGGGTCCTTACACCTTTTCTTAAAGGTGGGAGAGAAATGAGAGCTTGATAGTTTTGGTTAGGAGGAGTTCTAATGATCACAACCTCTTGCATGAGGATTGAACCAATTTATATAGGCACCCAAGAACCTTAAATAGTTTTCCTTCATTCAAGATATGTTTCATAAAAATATCTTAAGGGTTTCAACACTTTATAACATTCAACCTAATCCTCCACTAATTTTTTTTAACATTTAAATGAATATATTGAATGTTTAAACTCATCATAATCATCATCTTATCATTATTGTAACAGGAATATGAAAGATAAGTATGAGAATAATATAGGTCCTACATGATATCACATATCACATAGGGTTCCATACAAATCACAACGTCATGGTTCACCCTAAGGAAAACCATGGTGTGATCTAAACCACCATGTTGCGGAGGTGCCTTTTATAACGACCCAATGATTTATTAATGGAATTGCCTTCTTATAATTATGACTTATAGTATAATCACATTAGGTGACGCAATGACTTATAATGATACTAAATACTATGTGACCATTAAGCATAATTATGTCACTTCTATTTCTTGAATTTTGAAAATTTGACATACACGGTTGCGTTCATGGTGATTTTTGGGGTCTGATGGAACAAACTTAATTTTTAGTGAATAGTAACCTATCCTTATGAATATTATCCTACCCTTATGAATAGTAGTATGACCCTTATAAATATTAAATCTTCCAAAAGAATATTAACCTCACCCTTGAATGTATAAATAAAATTTAGGCATCATATAAGTGATAATATGACCATAGTAAAAGTATTGGTATTTTTTTAAGTCATAAATAATTAATTAAAATTAATTAATTAATTTAAAAGAAAATTTATTTTCCCCAATAAATTTCATAAATTAACAATTTTTTTCTTCTTGTTTTAATATAATTTTATAATACCTTATGTAATTTTTGAAAGCATTTAAAATCTGTATTTTTCAAGTAAATTGTGATTTTAATTAAAATTTAAATTAACCATATTTAGAAAAAAAAATTGAAAAATGGATTTCATTTTTGTATTCTAAACATTTAAAAGTGGTTAGGGTTAATTTTTGGGATTTTTTTGAAATACTTGAATTTTATGAATAGTAAAATATGATAATTTACAAAATAAGCTAAATACATTAATTATTGAGTTATGGGTAATGTTATGATGATGTAAGCACAATTGGTTTGAAATCACATGGACATGTTACTATTTTTGGTCATGTATTCATCACTATTTCTTGTCTTATTGAAAAATGATAAACTAATGATTTAAATACTAAGAAAACCCTCCTCCCCTCCACTATAAAAACACCCACAATCCCCTCTTCTTTTCACTCCTCTCAAGCCTTGTGCCTTTCCTAAATTATTCTCAAATATCTCTCCAAGTTCCTCCCTCATGTCTAGAATCCCTTGGTATCCTCAAAAGACAAAATACTCTCCCCTTAAGAGGCTCTCAAGGAAGATTAATTCTAGAGGTAAATTCCTCTTTTCAATTCTTTTACTTTCCTTTCAAGTTCCTTTGTTTTCTTTTCTATCATTAACTCTACTCATCCAAATGTTATAAAAACTTAAGTAACGTATATGTACTGTAATGTTTTTATGATAATGGAATAATTTATTATCATCTCTCCTTTACCCTTCTTTTATACTAGTATTAAAAACACCATCCGAGATGTGTTAATTTACCACATTCAAGGATGATGGGTTTTCAATTTCCATTACTATCTTCAATTATGGTAATGAAACCATTATTATGGTTGAAACAGACTATAATATATTTATTATTTCTCATCTATGGTTCTAGAATATTTTTTTACACATATTTTTGATTTATAAAACAAAATGTGTTCGTTGTGATCAAAAACCACCAATTAACCCAAAAGGTTATCACTAGAGTTTTATATAATGAATCGTCTTCACTCCAAGTAACCAAATGAAATTTAAAACCATTTAAAATTATAAATTTTCAGTAATATAACTCCAATTATGGACAACCATCTTCATTTTACATGATTATCCATTCATGTATATAAGTAAACCAATCATGAAACGAATAGACCCGAACAACGAAGTTGAACCTCATAACCAATCAAAAAGTTTATGAATGAACTCAAAAAGGTTATACTAAATCAATTATATGTAAAATAGGTTATGGAATTATTAATTAATGAACCTAATTTGATTATTTAGGTCATTAATATCAAGTGGAAAACACCATCAAACTTAAGTTAAGGGATTATACCTGAACCTGCATTATTCCTTCGGGTTGTTCTTACTCTCTTTTTACCCATATTAAATCCTATATCCTATTTATGTACATATTCTAATTAATGTTTATATTTCCAAACTCATGTGTAAAGATCCATTAATCATTCTCTTTCGGGTATATACATGCTTTTAAGTGATTCCCTCTTCAATACTTCCCAATAAGAAAACTCGTTTTGAAGGAACTTCCTGAATTTTTACCCAATTTCAAGTGCACTCTACCATATATTTTAATCCCCCATTATTTTTATAAAATAAGTATTTATATTATTAAAATATTCTTATTCCACTTCTGGTTTTATATAAAATATTATGGCCTTTTCTATTTTAAATGATCTTTAGTATTTTCCTTAAAACCGCACTAAAATGTTTTAATGATAAAATTTCTTAAATACTCTTTTTACATGTTATAACTTATATTTGAAATCAATTACCATGATATATGATTCTGTATTTTATAACTCATTTCATTTATGGATACTTTTATAATAAACCCATTAAATTATGTTTTATGACATGATCATGATACCCATTTCTTTCCATGGGTTCTCTTATGTTTATATATGATTGATTATGTATGATTCATTATGTGAAAAGAATATTTATGAACATGTTAAGATGGGTGAACCAGATAGAACTCTAATTAATTTGGTAAAATTGAGTCTCATGAGACATTATTTGCAATGGTCTTGGTGGTTATCCTTGATTTGTGTTACTATGTGCAATGGTCTTGGCAGTTAGCCATGAATTGTGCTACCATGTGCAACGGTCTTGGTGGTTAACCTTGACTTGTGATCCACTAAGTGAAATGAGCCTTGACTCATGCTAAATTCATGTTTTATGTTGCTACCACATTACTATGATTCCATGTTTATATTATCCCAAGTTATACATGTTATGGTTCCATATGTTCAATTACATTATGTGCCTTTTTATATCATTATGTCATGTTTCCTAACCAATGTGCTAAACCTTTGTTCTTATGATTATTACCTTACTAGGATTTTTAGCTCACCCCTTTGTTCATGTTATCCCTAGGTTATCATATGCCAATGTATGAGAACAATGGAAGTTAGGAGCTCAATATGAAGATTAAATAAATAAATGTTTTATGTTTTCAGTTTTATGTACCTAGTCTTCAAAGACACTAGACTTCACAATCCTTGAATTGTATTCCAATGTATAATTATTCTTGAAATCATGTATTGATATCTGTAAAAGGCTATGGTCTCTATTGTTGGTATCAGAGGATGGTCTAGTTATTTTTGGAGATTAGTAATATATCACTTTAGAAATAACCTTAAGTATGAGACTATGTATAAGAAAACATCCCTATATTTTGGTAAGTATAGAGTAAGTGGTTTATCAAGAAAATACATTCTTGTATGGATACAAACAAGTAGAGTTGGCTCTAGCACAGATGTGTCTAGGGGTAAAACCCGAAAACACCGCTTTGAGCTAGACTTGAACAGGAACTCGTGCATGACAACGGACATTGCTTCACTCTTGGTTTGACACTCCCAGGGGATATGCTTTGGTGAATTCATGATCTTGGTACAAACCATTATTAAGGGAATAAAAAAAGAGCCCATAAGAATATAAGTTAAGAAATAGATCAAGTATAACCAATATTTAAACCTAGAGAATCATAAGTTATAATATAATTTTCCTTTAAGATTTTATCCTTTTATGTTTAAAGTTTCCTTTTATGCTTATTATCTAAGTATTCAAGCCCCCTAATTTTATGTTCTTTTTCATAGTTAATGGAAGGAAATAGAAGAACATGTACCAACAATCAATGTGATAAGGAATGTGAAGATTGCCCTAATGATATTCCATATATGATGGGAATAGATGCTCAAAACTTCATGATAGTACCTGCTTATCTATCTCAAGTTATGAATAATAACTTGAATCATGTGGAACACCCTCCTCCTCTAAGTAAAGAGAAATTTTCAATTGAATCCTTCATATAGAAAAGGCCTCTCATGTTTAGTGGATCTTCTGATCCCCTCCTCAAGGAATACTGAATTAACTCCATTGAAAAGATATTCTCTATCCTCTAGTGCTTAGAAGAAGATAAATTTGTACTTGTAGTCTATCATTTTGATGGGGAAGCTAATCAATGATAGATACTAATCAAAAATATGAAGTCTAAGGAGGAAATCGATTCCATGTATTGGGAGGAATTAAAGAGAATTTGTTTTAATAAATATTTTCCCCGAACCCTCCATCTCAATATGGAAAGGGAGTTCCTCGGACTCAAGCACAAGAAAGATGAGTCCATTGGGTCATATGAAGCACACTTTAAAAGGATTTCAAGGTATGCCTATGGATTTGTCATGAACATCAAAATCAAGGTGGATCGCTTCTTTGACAGACTAAAGTCGAGTCTACGAAAAGTGTTGGTGATTCGAGACTTTGATAGTTATGAGGAGATTGTCCGTTGTGCCCTCAAGGTTGAAATGGAGATTGGAGACTCGCAATAGTCCCATGGGCCTAGTGAAAAGAAGTAGAAAATGGAGTCTAATATGGGTGGTTTGGTAAATAAATCCCATGATGGAAAGAAGATCAAACATCCCACATGTAAAAATTGTGGGAAGAAGTGCTCTGGGAACTATCTAAAGGGAAACCAAAATCACTTCAAATGTGGAAGAATGGGACATATAGATAAAAAATGTAAAAGGGATATGAAGAATACTGCTAATGTGGAAGAAAAAAGGAAGGTTCAGATAAATTCTCATCCAGTGGTTAAGTGTTACAACTGCAAGGAACATGGGAATTATGCGAACAATTTCCCTAAGCTAAGGGTTGTTGGAGGAAATCAACAACAACCTCCAAGGTAATAAGGAAGGGATTATACTATCACTAATACTGAGGTGGATCCAGATAATGATGTGGTGACAGGTATGCTAGTTATTCATTCAAGAATAGAGAAAGTACTATTTAATTCTGGTTCCATGTATTCATTCATATGTTGCAAGTTTATTAGAACTATTCAAACACCACCTTAAATTTTAGAGGATAAGTTATCTATGAGAACAACGAATTTAGAAATTATTGTGACCAAGGTTTATAAATCCTCCCTAGTTAACATGTGTGGACTGAACCTCCCAGCAAATCTCATCATACTTTATTTGGTGGAGTTAGATGTTATCTTGGGAAAGTATTGGCTATCTTTATACAAATCCAACATCAACTATCGAGAAAGTGAGATCACTATTCACATCCTAAAGCATCCTCCAATTTTTTACAAGTTTAAGAAGGAATATGAATCTCCTTTAGAATCATTGTCTCAAGTGTGGATATTACTGGATTATGAGCAAGCATTTCTAGCTCAAATGATTGCGATGAAGGAGATGGTACTTCTCGAAGATATGCCCATCATGAGGCATTACACTGATGTATTCCCTGAATAATTTCCTGGTTATCCTCTTGATCGAGAGTTTGAGTTATAAATTTAACTTATTCATGGATATCTGCCTATATCAAAGACACCTTATAGAATGGCCACCAAAGAGATGGAAGTGACGAAGAAGCAGTTACAGGAGAATCTAGAGAAGGGTTTTATATGCCCGAGTGCTTCACCATGGGGTGCGTTAAGAAGAAGGATGGATCAATGTGCCTCTTCATTGACTATCATGAGCTCAATAAAATTGAAATAAATAATAATTATCCCCTTCCATAGATAGATGACTTGTTCGATCAGCTTTGTGGGGCCAGTTATTTCTCTAAGGTGGACCTTCGGCCCGGATATCACTAATTAAAGGTGAGGAAGGAAGATATTCCCAAGACTGCCTTTCGAATAAGTCATGGACACTATGAGTTCATAGTGATTCCATTAGGACTCACTAATTCTCCAGAAATATTCATGGATTTAATGAATATAGTCTTTAGATATTACCTTGACAAATGTGTGGTAGTCTTTATCAATGATATTCTGATATACTTCACGTGCAAGGAGGAACATCAGGAGCATTTGAATATTGTTCTAATGATTTTTTGAAAGGATAAACTATATACAAAGTATAGTAAATGTGAGTTATAGAGTAGTAAGTATCATTATTGGGGCATGTTATCACTAGTAAAATAGTATTTTTGGATTATTCTATGCTAAATACAATTGAAGAGTGGCACATGCCAACATCTATAATGGAGATCCGTAGCTTCCTTGGTCTAGCGGGGTATTATCGATGATTTGTGAAAAAATTCTCATGATTTTAAAACCTAATGACCAAACTGATAAGGAAGGGGGTAAAGTTTTTCTTGACTTAAGAATGTGAGGAAAGCTTTAAGGAGCTCAAAAAGAGGCTTATCACTTTTCCAGTACTCACACTCCCAAAAAGTGGATAACTCTTTATAGTGTACAGTGATGCTTCAAAGAAGGGATTAGGTTGTGTGTTGATGCAAAATGATAAAGTGATATCCTACATGTAATACCCGTAGAATTCCATGAAATTGTTTTTGAAAATTAAATGGGATTATTTCAAGATTAGGCTCTGAGACGGCATGTAATTTTGAGGCCCGGAGTGGCCAGAATGTATTTTTGAACTATTTTTAAGGTTCATTAAATAAACATGTGAGCATATTTTTCTAACTTTTAAATTGGTGATCGGATAAAAAATCTAAGGGTACCGTTGAACTTAGAGTGTCGGGATTTGGATAGAAAGGGCATAATATTGGCTGTCACGGGCCAATAGTTGAAAGTAGTTTTTGGCCGTAAATAAAATAATTAAGTAACAATTATTTTATCTTCAAATCCATATAACTCATAAGCGGTAACTTGGATTGGAAATCTGAGAGTATCGTTGATCTCATAAGGGCATGTTTCCCTTAGGTAGAGCTTAACCTAGACCAGTGTGGGTCGAGGGTGAAAGTTAATTTTCAGACTTTTCAGAAGAAAAATAAAATAACTTAAAAAGTTATTTTAATTGTTTTATTCATATTTGAGAAGTGGAACATTAGTGCTACAGTGAAGTGGCACGTCAGTGCTGCAGTGTAGTGACAAGGCAACGGTGAATCTCATTAATGAAACTCATTAATGAGTTAGGGTAACAATGCTGCAACACATCATAACATCATCATAAAGTAATTTTATTGATAAAGGTGGGGAGAAAAAAAAGAAAAATAAAAAAAAGAGAAGAAAAAATGCCCCAAGAGAGAAGCTAAGGAGGTCTTAAATAGTGAAGACTAAGCACGTCCCCTTTAATAAAATCAACCCCATTAGGTTTGATGCTGCCATCCATGTGCAGGAACACCTCCACCATGCTAGGGAACTCCACTGAGGCCAAGTAGTACGCAACCTTATTTCCCTCCCTCCATGTATGGAGCACACTAATGTTGTTGTTGATCATACTTTTAAATTTTATTATTGCATAGCAGATTGGACATGGAGAAACACCACAACCTTTCAAGGCATCATGAACAATTAAAGAGTTGCTTTCAACTTTAGAGATCTCCAGCCCCTTTTATTTGCAAATTCTGAGGCCAGTGAGAAAGGCCATGGTCTCCGCTTGGAGGGAAGTGCCCTGGACCAGTCTGGCTGAATAGGATAAGTACACCAATCTATTGGTATCACAATGCACTCCTCCAAGGTTCATGTTCCCTTGGACACAAGAGTCGTCTGTGTTAAGTTTAAATCCACTCGACGAAGGTCGCCATCTAACCCAGTTGCTTTTCCTATTGCTAGAAGGAAACACCGCCCTGGATCCTGTTTGAAAACGATGAAAAGATGGAACTTCTTTTAAATATCTCACCACCTTGTTTAGGTTGGGTAATAGTTTTTTTGTCCATATAGTAATGACCTGAGCCGTCACATCCCCACCTTCATGCTTTGACTTGTTTCATGCCTTCCAAAGACTCCAGCATCCTGCATGCAATACCACCGATCAGGCCACCCTCTCTGGTCCTCTCCCATCAGATCCATGCAACCATTTGTCCAGAAAGGAAGGGATATCCTCATTCGTAGAAATACCCACAAATAATTCCCCTAGGCCTTGCCACACCACTATTTCCCATGTGATTTTGAAGAACAGGTGATTAGTTCTATCCTCCTTATTCACACTACAACACACGCACCTAGATGAAAGGGGAATACCGCATCTACGGATATTATCATTAGTAGGGAGGGCTCTGTTTCAAATCCTCCAAGAGAGAAAGTTGAACTTGGTGGGGATATTTTCCACCCAAACGACCTCATCCCAGCCCCCAGAATGCACTTAATCATGGAGCAGACTTTTGAACTCCCTCGAGGAGAATAGGCCCAAGGAAAAATTAGTGAAGAAGCATTTATCCTCCACTTAATTAATCTCTATGAGGTGAAAAGACTCAAGTTTATTCCTATCCAAACCCGCATTGATGAACTCAGGGTAGAGGCTTTCATCCTTGAATGAGATGTTAATGGCCGGACAGCCTGTAAACCCCAGCATGTCGGCACCCCAATCCTGATGCTAGAAGGAAGAATCCCCTTTCCCAACCATCCAATAAGAGAAGGGGTGAAGAACATCAACAATGGGACCAATCATCGACCAGAGGGAAGAGATACACCCCTCTAGAGAGCCTCGAAGGTACATAGTGGTCTTGTGCATGGTGTTTCCCCAGAGAGTACGTTGTTCCAGCATGCCCCATGAAAGCCTTGCATGCATGTAGTAGAGGGTATCCTTCAGGTTGCAAACATTGATACCTCCTTCACCCACCGACCTTGCCATTTTTTCCCAGGCCACCCAATGTTTCTTTCCTCGACCAACAATCCTATACCAGGTATGGGGGTTTTATTCTAAGTGAATTCTTCATTTCCATGTTCTTTCATTTAAATGACGAACATGGGTTAACTCAAAAACAAGTTAACCCATGGATCGATCATTCATGTGGGATGGTTAATGTTGCGGGGTAAAAAGGGGATACCCTTTTCTGTGATTATTCCACCTTATTTCTTGGTTCTTCATGATCCTACTAACAAGAACGCATTTGGGTCAACACAAACAAAGAACCAAATCATTCTTTGGGTGTTTCTGTGTGTGAATCCTTCCCCTCTTCTATCCTTTCTTCCTTCTTATTCTTCATGATGCAACGGCAGTGGCGCATCGGCTGAGGAGATTCCAGAAGGAAGGGTTGCGGCCATGAGGTCTTTGGCATAGGTGAGAGGCCATGGTGGCGGAAAGAGGCCGTAGCACCCCATCTGTAGTGGCGGTGGGAGGCGGCGTGCAGGAAGCACACCACAGTGGTGACAGGGGCCACCGGTACAGAGGCCAGTTGCTGGCAGACGCGGCCACCCAGTCATGTCGGAGGTGCCACGCGGTCTGCAGGCCATGTAGGGGAAACTGGTTCATGTGAGAAGACTGGTGTAGGAGGGAAACACTACTAGGGCACTGCGTTAAAGGAGAAACCCACGTCGATAGGTCACAGAAGTTGGTTGGAACATGAACCATGTGGGACTGTGTGTGGAGAAGGGGCGGCCGGCCTTAGCCGGTCGTGGGCGTTCGGGCAGGGGGAGAACCGGCCCACCATGCGGGCTAGGCCAGTGATGCAAACCGGGCTGGAGAAGAGCTAGCCTGCCGATGTGGGTTGGGCTGACGAGACAAATCGGGCCGCTAGGAGGCCCGGGCTGGGAAAGAACTAGCCTACCCATTGCAGAACGGGCTGGATAAAATCGGGTTGCTAGGAAACCCGATGGGCTGGACCCATGATCGAATCGGGTCAGGTCCAAAAAGGACTAGTGGGCTTGGCCCAGCAGCTGGACCCGACTGGGCTGGCCCAGACCCCGCTAGGTCGGGTTGGGTCGGGTTGGTCGAATGAGGTCGGGTCATGCAAGACCACCGAGTCGGGTTGGTCAGGTCAGTCCGACCAGGTCGGATCGAGCCCGGACACAACTGAACCCTATTAACTAAAATGCCAATATTTTTCAGATTGGGCGTCCGATTGATGCATCGTCTATGGTGTTGGGACCCTTTCAATGAGACGGTCCTTTAGGGATACTCTAAGTGAAATTTTGTGGCAGTTGAGATGTGACTAATTGATTAAGGAGTAGATTCTCTCTAAATCAAGAGTTCTACGAGCAAGAATCCTACGGTTGGTTGTGACGTAAAGGATATGACGAGCGGATTTTAGTGATCCATCTGGCCCAAAGATGAGCAAGTCTAAGTGATCCAACTGGCCCAAGATACAAGCGGGTCTGAGTGATCCATTTGGCCCAGAGATGAATAGGTCTTAGTGATCCAATTGGCCCAAGAGATGAGGGGGTCTCAGTGATCCAGTTGGCCCAGATACAAGTGGGTCTAAGTGATCTAATTGGACCAGATATGAGCAAGTCTAAGTGATCTAGCTAGCCCCAGAGACGAGTAGGTCTTAGTGATCCAGTTGGACCAGGTGATGAGTGGGCCTAGATGATGAATCCATCAATAGTATGAATGTTTAGATTTATGATAAATGATTCTACTTCATATACTTTGAGTTATACCTAGTGTGAGTTGTTTTTCTTTGTGATCATGCTTTGTGGTTTTGCTTTGTGATCATACTTTGTGGTTTTTCTTTTTGTTTTTGCTTTTTGGTCTTTAATTTATAGATTGGGGTCCTTATTAAGTATTTTGTTACTCACCCCTAGATGGGCTCCACCTGCACGTTTTGTGTCTTGTGAAGACAACTGACGCCTTGATGGAAGACTCGATGGCCTAAGACCAGGCGGTGCCCAGTGAGATCAGGAAGGTGGGGCATACTTCTATGGATTCTGACAGCTATTCTATACTTACCCATCAGGTGGGGTTTTCAGTGGAAAACTTATCAATAATATTATACTCCATTTTTTTAGAAATTTCTTTTTTTGGGTTTGTATTCTGGCCCATTTACTTTCAGTTTGTATTGTACTCAAAGTATTTTTCTTGTGACAGACGTGGATTACTTAGTGTTTACCTTTTCGTAGTTTGTGTTGTGTGTGTGTGTGTATAGGTTAAAGTCAATACCTTCCCTTTTTGGGATATTTCTTTTCGGTGCCAGCCCCTGACCTATGGAAGGTGGGCTTGGGGTAGTCATGGTATAGGCCCTAGGGGATGGGCCATGAAAAAGTGGTATCAGAGTGGATGTTGGTTCTACCAGAAGAACTAAGAGTCTATAAATTTTGATGAGGCAACAGTGTTAATTGTTTCAAGATCAGCTTTCAGATCAGGGAGTCTAGTGTTGGTGTGGTGGCCGACGTATCCATACACAAAGACCCTAAATTATGTTTTTTGACTCGGTACATGAAAACACCTGTTGCATGTGTCTTTGAGTTTTTTCTAATGATCTTTTTTAAGTTAGATTTAGCTGACCAGGTATAATATATTGATCGTGGTTCTTCTTGATCTCTTTCAGGATTCCCCCATGCAGACAGCCAACCAGGATTCTAGTGTGTGACCACGAGGATGGTCCATAGAGCAATGAGGCTTCGGTACAGGGACTGTTTCCTGAGATGGAACCTTTGGGTGGTATCTCAGTGATACCATCACCTGTTGGTCAGCAGTTACTACCGGAGCTATCGGTAGAGGACCCACATAGACTTAGTGCCTTACATGAGTTCCAGTGACATAGACCTCCTAGGTTCAGGGGAGTGATAGATCCTTAGGTTGCTGAGGATTGGATGGAGGGAGTTATGTGGGTCTTCTGCTTAGTGAGGATTCCACTTGACTAGATGGTGGTTCTAGCAATGAGCCTTATGTAGGGTTCAACAAGGAGATGGTGTAGTTTGACCATCCAAACTCACGCGGAGTTGTCCCTCACATGGTCTGACTTCGATCAACTTTTCAGGGAGGATTTCTTTCCCACGACTTTGTGCTCAGTGTGTATACAAGAGCTGCTTCACTTATAGTAGGGAACTCTGACAGAGGATGGGTACTCTGTGAGGTTCACAGACCTCTCCCATTACTCTATGGATATGGTGTGGGATCCTTTATTTAGGGATCGGACCTTTAAGCAGGGACTCTGATGGTAGATCAGTGCATCGATGATTTCCATTAGCATCCCTACGCATATTGGAGTGTTGGAGAATTTTCTAATAGTAGAGAGATTCCTCATAGAGCAAGCACCAATGGTGGGAGCCACCACCAGGCGACAGGTGTCCAAGTCATCCATGGAGGGCAGCCAAAAGATGATGCAGAGGTCCAAGCAGGCCAGACCATCCGGAGGATGACCATAGGACTCAGGGTCAGTGGTACGAGGCCACTGGGGTAGCTGGAGTTAGCAGAGGAGTAGGGTGTGCTACTCGTGCAGCAGGCAGGGACACATGGCTTATGATTTCCCAACCCGCCACGCAGACAATCAGTGGACGATCGAAGGGCCACCGAGGTAGTGGTTTAGGTTTGAACAAGGTGGTCTATAGGGAAACAGACATGGCAGGGGAGTGGGTAGAGCGGTAGGTGGTGGACGAAGGTTTGATGTGCTACCACCACCACCCCCAAGTGGCCCACCACGGGCTCCAAGAGCCGGTGGATAGGGGCGAGGATAGCTTCAGGTGATGGAGGTCTACAACCAAGGTGCTCTAGATATGATTAGAGGTATGATTTGTGTCTTCTCCACCTTAGATGCATTTCTTATAGACACAAGTTCCAGTCACTCCTTCCTTTCCACAGACCTTATTTGAAACTTGGAGATTTTGGTAGAGTCATTGGCTCGATACTTACGGTTAGAGACTCCTACAGGATGGGATTCGATGATTAAACACTGGTTTTAGTAGTGTGATCTTACTCTTGGAGGTGAGATCTTTGGCTGGGATCTCCTAGTAGCAGCGTCGAGGCCTTACAACATCATCTTGGGTATGGAATGGTTATCAATAGTCCATACTTAGATCGATTGTTTTAGGTGCATAGTTCGATATATCTACGGAGATGGGAATAGGTTTTCTTTTGTCGGTGAGAAGGAAAATGGAGCAACACAGGATGGACTCACACATAGGAGAGTGCATTTGATCACTGATCAGTTGGCAAGCATGGCCCTTGGTGCAGTGGATGAGACAAGTCCACATTTTCTTATAGTGGTGGATGAGCACGATGATGTCTTTCCAGAGGATATTCTAGGACTACCTCCTTATAGAGAGGTAGACTTATGCATTGATATGTACTCTTGGATGGCACCGATATCTATAATTTCATATCGGATGGCTCTCGTAGAGCTTCGGGAGCTGAGGGTACAGTTGGAGGACTTGCAGTGGAAGGGGTTCGTAAGGCCTGTTTCACCATGGGAAGCCTTAGTGTTGTTATCCAAGAAGGTAGATGGAAGCTTGAGGATATGCATGGACTTCCGGCACCTGAACTAGGTGACCGTGAAGAACAAGTATCCTCTACTGAGGATTGATGACCTCTTTGATCAGTTGAAGGGAGCGAGATGGTTCTCAAAGATATACCTCAGATTAGGATATCACCAGCTTTGAGTGCGAGATGAGGACATCTCAAAGATGGCTTTTAGATGTCGCTATGGCCACTAAGAGTACTTAATGATTCCGTTTGGCATGAAAAATTCCCCAGTAGTGTTCATGGGACTCATGAATAGGATCTTCTAGTCGTACCTAGACCAGTTTGCAGTGGTATTCATTGATGATATCTTAGTGTATTCAGCATCAGAGGAGGAGCATGTGATACACCTGAGGATGGTTTTGGACACACTCTTAGAGCACCAGCTTTACGGTAATCTCTTGAAGTGTGAGTTCTAGATATGAAAGTTCCACTTCCTAGGACATGTCATCTCAGAGGCTAGAGTTGCAATGGATCCAGTAAAGATCAAGGTGGTGATTTCTTGGGAGCCACCAAAGAGAGTTACTAAGGTGAGGAGTTTCCTTGGGTTATCTAGGTACTATCATAGGTTTGTACCTCACTTTTCTAGGGTGGTAGCACCTATAATGGCATTGATGAATAAGGGAAACCCCTTCATGTGGATATAAAGGTGTCAGCAGAGCTTTCAATAGCTGTAGTAGATCTTGACAAGTTCTCCCATATTGAGGTTTCCAGAAGAGGGCATCGACTATGTGGTGCTCTATGATGCATCAGGAACTTGGCTTGGTTGTTTCCTGATGCAGGGGTAATCTGTGATTGTTTATGGCCCATGACAGTTGAGATCGCATGATCAAAATGATGTGACTCATGACCTTGAGTTGGTATCAGTAGTCTTTGCACTGAAGATGTGGCAACACTACATTATGGACGAATGATTCATCGTCTACTCTAAACACAAGAGTCTCAAGTATATATTTTCTCAGAAGGATATAAATCTGAGATAGCAATTCTAGTTAGAGTTCCTCTAGGAATATGAATTCGAGATAGTCTATACCCTTGGGAAGGAAAATGTGGTGGAAGATGCTCTCAGTAGGAGATTGAGTTCACAGCTACTGAATGAGGCCTCATAGAAGTTGGCCTCACTTTAGATATCCTTTTTGGATATAGATGAGGCAGATTATCTTCATTCGATGGTAGTTTCCCCTCCACTCTTACAATGAGTTGGGGAGGTGCAACTCGAAGATTCCAGCTGCGAGACTACATGTTAAAAAATTTCCTCAAGAAAAACTCTTGATGGATTTTCAATAGGTGGGGAGCATGTCATCTTTTTCAGAGGACACACTGTAGTACTAGTGGCATTGCGGGAGGAGGTGTTGAGTTAGTTCCATACATCCCCTTTGGCAGTACATCCAGGTGTGGTGAAGATGTACTAGGACCTCCGATGTTAGTACTGGTGTTCAAGAATGAAGAAGGCGGTATTGGAGTTTGTCACGAGATGCCTAACTTGTCGGTAGGTAAAGGCTGAGCACCAGGTTCTAGCAAGTTTGACACAACCCCTCAAGGTACCAGAGTGGAAGTGGGATAGGATATCAATGGACTCCGTGATGGGCTTACCATGTATGTCCAGGGGGTACAATACCATTTGGGTGATCATAGACTGACACACCAGGTTAGTCCACTTCCTACCCATTCAAGAGTAATTAATTAAAGAGCTTGGGATGTCTCTATGTGTAGGAGATAGTTCGACTCCATGGAGTCTCATCTACAATAGTCTTAGATCGTGATGCACACTTTACATTCCGATTTTGGAAGGGATTACATGAGTATTTTGAGACTCATATGTGCTTGTGCACAACCTTTCACCCACAGATTGATGGTCAGATGAAGAGAACCATACAAACCTTGTAGGACATGCTTCATTCTTGCATCCTTGATTTTGTTCGTAGTTGGGAGGAATAACTACCACTGGTGGAGTTTGCGTACAACAATAACTACCACTCCAAAATTGTTATGGCACAATTCGATGCATTGTACGAACAAGCATGCAGGTCAGTATTATGTGGGATAGACCTAGGGGAGTCAGCACTCATAGGTCCAGAGATGGTACAGGCTACCACTGAGAAGGTGCAGGTCATCCGAGAGTGGATGAAGACTGCACAGAGCTAATAGAAGTCATATGATGATAGGTTATGGAGACCCTAGAATATTGAGGAGGGGGACCACGTATTTCTACGAGTCTCTCCTCGATGAGAGATATGGAGATCTGGCTGGGTAGTAAGTTATCTCTGAGGTTCATCAGAACTCTCCTGATACTGTGAAGAGTGGGTGAGGTGGTGTACCTCTTGGTTCTATCACCACAGTTAGATATGGTGCATGACGTCTACCACGTATCCCATATGAGGAGATACGTGCATGACCCTTCTCACATCATCGACCACGGTGAGCTGGATATTGATGATGGGGTGACATTCATGGAGTACCAGGTGGAGATAGAGGATCGACAGGGGAGGATCATTCGTGGAGGTCGATACCTCTAGTGTGTGTTTGTTGGCAACATGGGAATCTCCAGGAGAGCACGTGGGAGCAGGAGGCTCAGATTCGTGCTCAGTAACCCTATTTGTTTGATTAGCCCTTATTTTGGCTTACAATGATGTAAATCCCTAAATGGGGGAGTAATTTAATACCCTATAATTCCATGAAATTGTTTTCAAAAATTAAATGGGATTATTTTGAGACTAGGCTCTAAGACAGCAAATAATTCCGAGGTCCATTGTGGTTGGAACGTATTTTTGAACTATTTTTAAGGTTCATTAAATAAACATGAGAGCGGGTTTTCCTAAATTTTAAGCTGGTGCCCGAATCAAAAATATGAGGTCACCGTTGAACTCAAAGCATTGAGATTCTCCTAGAGAGGGACTAACATTGGCCGGCATGGGGAAACAGTGGAAAGTAGTTTTTTGGCCGTAAATAAAATAATTAACTGATAATTATTTTATTTTCAAATCCTTATAACTCCTAAACAGTAACTCAGATTGAAAATCTAAGAGTATCATTGAGCTCATGAGGGCTTATTTCCCTTAGACAGAGCTTAACCTTTACCAGTACGTGTCTAGGGTGAAAGTTAATTTTTGGAATTGTTGGAAGAAAAATAAAATAACATAAAAAGTTATTTTAATTTTTTTATTCTTCGTTGAGAAGTGGCACGTCAGTGCTATGGTGCAGCAATGAGGCAATGATAAATCTCATTAATGAACCTCATTAATGAGTCAGCGTAACAACACTGCAATCCAGTGTAATAAAAACACTGATTCAAATTCGTCAATTAATATCCTAACAAGCAATACTGAATTATTGGCATAATCCTAGAATTTCTTTGAGGCTTTAGTGGGTGGCGATGATCAATGCACCTTCTTCCACCCTTCGAAAAATCACTAGCGATGGTGGGTTTCAGATCAAGAACGAAGAACGGAGGCGCGTGATCTCGTTCTTCCTCAGCCAACATTCCTATCCCAGGTAGGGAGTTTTATTTTAAGTGAATTATTCTTTTTCCCAATCTTTCTTTTAAATGAAGAATGTGGGTTAACTCACAAACAAGTTAACCCATGTATCGATCATTTGTGCGGGGTGTTTAATGTTGCAGGATAAAAAGGGGATATCTTTTTATGTGATTATTCCACCTTATTTCTTGGTTTTTTGTGATCCTGTTAACAAGAACACATCCGGTTCAACATGAACAAAGACCTAGATCATTCTTTTGGGTGTTTCAATGTGCGACTCCTTACCTTCCTCTCTCCTTTCATCCTTCCCATTCTTTGTGATGAAATGACGATAGCGCATCGGTTGAGGAGACGCAAGGTGGAAGGGTCATGGCCAGGTAGGCCGCGGCACCGGTGAGAGGCCATGGCGGCAGCGTGAGGCGGATGGTTATGCCCAAATTTACCCTACAGGTATAAGAGTTCATTGAAGTACGTGTAGGGATTGAATCCATAGGGACCGAAGAAGAAACCTTGAGACACTAAGATTGGATGCGAGATTGGGCTGTGAAGTGGCCAGCTTTTGGGGGGTTGATTTTGATTGAAGAACTAATAATTTAATTTAAATAAAAATTAAAAAACACATATTTACTTGATCTAAAACAATTATTTAATATGAGTAGATCCTAGGTTGTCTCTAGGGATTGATTGGATGTATTTTTTTCTTTGGATTTTCCATTCATTGGTTCAAGAGGTATCCATTAAATGAAATAATTCGTCAATATCATTCTCCAATTTAATTCATACAAAATTTCAAGACTAACCAACAATTTACATATAGGATAACTAAAATGAGAACTCCAAATAATTGGATCATACTAGCACTCAAAATGTGTCGTTGTTAAAGTCGATTAATACAAAGAAGAAGATAAATCAAAGAAAGGAACTCTTAAAATGAATAATAGATTTAAGAATTTAAGAACATAAAATAACATTAAATCCACCCCATAAAACTCCCTAGGATCAACCCATAAAATATTAGCCCTCAATTTATGTTATTCAATCAATGTAAGCGGGTATTTTACTTAAAGAATAGGGATTAATGAAGACAAACATTGAAAAATAAACACTCCACAGTTGTGTGATGAATTCACAAGTGATGGTTTGAATAAATCCCCACCTTGATTAAATGGTATCAACATGTGAATAAAAGGAAAATAATAAGTGAAGAATAATAATAACTTTTATTAAGATACTAAATGTGAAGGAAAAACTTATATTAGAGAAATTGATGGTGCAATTATAAAATGAAAGAAGGAAATTACAATTGAAAGAAATACAATGGACGAAATAAAAACTTGGATCCTAATTACCTTCACCAAAAACTCCTTATATATGAATATTATGATCCTTATAGACACCCCACAACAATAAATTCCATCCCCATTAATTTAGATAGTCAAAAGGAGGGTGATAAAATCAAGGGAATTGGATGTTTTGAAGTTGATTGGGAAAATCATCCAGATTCATCCCCCTTGTTTACATGTGAATTTGTAAGTGAAGGTTGTTGAATACTAAGGGTTCATAGAAGGAAAATATCTTCATCCATGTGTTCTATAACAGATTTCAAAATTTCATGTCATTTGGTAGAGTCGTTTGGATGTTATGCTCAAAATGGTGGGAATACTTTATGGGTGTTTAGATCGGGCCCACCATTTAAATGTCAACTTTAGATCCCTTTATCTTTATGAAAACTTCAGAATTAGCTCTGACCACAGTTGAATCGAATGATACCCATATTTTTATCTTTCTATACTAAAAAATTTGTGCTTTATTTGGCTTGTTTCTTGGGCCCCACTTTTGTTTGATGTGTCTTAGGCCCATTATGCTTTGTCTAGAAAATTTAAGCATTCATGCCCAAAAATATATATCTTCCATTGGGATTAATCCATCGATCCTAAAAGATAAAATATTTAAAATAAAGTGATCAATTATATCCCAAAATATCAAATTCAAAAAATGAATATAATGTTCTCTATAAATAGATGATTGATTGGGACCAAAGTGGAATTTTAAACATAAATTGCATTTGAGATGAGAAATAAAGTTCAATTTCTATAATTAACTAAAATTTATGTCTATGTACTTTTAAACACATGAATATTAAGATATAATTGATGAATATTAGCCTCTTTCAGTGGCTAATCACACCCTCTAACTTGATTCTTACTAGTCCTCAGCAAAAAGTATCTCAAAAATATAAAATTGAATTTCCTTTTTTGAAATTATTTTAACATACATTGCTCATAAAAACATAATTCCAAACAATCATGAAACCTTTTAAAATTATTTCACACAATATATTTCCATAAGTATATCCCAATCCCAAGCTCATTCCTTTGTTAAAATTCATCATCACATTTCATCCAATTTCAATTAAGTATGATGATGTGTTGTGCATCACAAAAGATATGGGGCTCATTTTCTTGTTCAAGAGGGTAAAAATGGAAGTGCTGGGTGGGAATCACATTAAACCTTAAGATGAGTGTCCAGTTTTTTTGATTTTTTTTTAGTTTTTTTATATTTTTTTTTCTTTTTGTTTTCTTTTAACCACAATAGATATGAAGAGACTAACTCTGGGTAAGAAAACTATGGAGTCACGATCCCCAAGTGTCGGATGCCACAAATATTATCAATTTCATTCTCTATAATAGAGATATAAATCCTAACTTTGGGAAAGACAACTATGGAGTCACGATCCCCAAGTGTTGGACACCATACATTTGGAAAAAACATTGCTCTATGTGGTCTTTTTTTTATTTTATTTTTTGATACTCAAATTAAAATAAAAGTGGCCTTGAAACCTATGTTATGATGAAAGGGACCCAAGAACTCAAAATTACACCCAAAATCTAATGGATGTGCATTGTGGCATTTTGATTAAGGGGATCAAAATGTAATCTTTGAAAAATCACATCGGACAACTGCACTTTCCAAAAACTATGATCATGAAATTAAACATGCATTTGAATCAAAATCAAGGCATTCAAAATCATTTTGAAAATAATTTTTCATGTTTCATAATATACATTAATTAATTCAAGGATAATGAATTGATTTTTTAAAAAATTCGAATTTTTTATCATAAAATCCCAAAAAATTTTCTAAAATCCCAAATTTTCACTCCCCCCAACTTAGAATAAAACTATCCACAGTTTTGAATGATAAGAGAAGATAGAAAAAATAATTTGGAAGAAATAGGGGAGATGTGATTTGAAATTAAATCATGGAATAAAACCACCTAGTTTGCAGTTGATGACCCATCAATAAGAAATTGATCAATTTGGATTCACGTAACATGTAGACTCCTTGGGGGTGATTGAAGGTTGTGTTTAAACTCTATATGGCATCGGTTTTATTTGAAATGACCAAACTTCTTCAATTATTAAATCTCACAAAAAAATATTAGATCACAATGGAAACCCCAAGGATTTCTCTTGACAAAAAAACACAAAAACACACAAAATAAAAAAAAATAACAAAAAAAATGCATAAGTCGGGTTGCCTCCTGGAAAGAAATTAATTTAAAGTCATTAGCTCGACTTGTACCCCCCAACTTATCCAATTCCAACTTTCAACATTTTAATGAACCCGTATTTCTCCACTTCAACAAGATTGATGTAAGGACCAAACCCTAGTTGCCCGGAGTTGGTGCCATGCTTGATTACATTAGCATACATACAAGGAATACAAATCTAAAAAGACCAAGTAGTTTAGTATTATTGGAAACAAGTTACATACATAATTTTATTATTACAACATTAAGGGAAACAAAAACACTATTTTATTCCACTAGAAACATCACGTCTCCTAGATTATGCTTGCAAGTCATTCATAAATTACTTCTTCATATCCTGATAAAATGAAACATAATAAAGGGGTGATCTCAAACGCTCAGTAAGAGTAAGCAGTACAGCAGAAGATAATATAAACATTAGACATTGTGAATAATTGAAAACACATGCCTTTAACAATAAACATGAACACATTATGGTAGGAATATGAGCTGAGTAAATAATGCCATAATAAAACATAATCATGGGTATTCTAATAGTCGAATAACCACATGAAATATCAATATCTGAACTCATAATAATGTAATTCATAATGTCATACATTCTAAAACATTTTTTTAAGGCCTCGTCTAAGACGTCTAATGATTAAGGCCTCGGCCAAAATCCATATCACATTGGGAAAGGCCTCGGCCAATTCCACATCTAGTTGTCTCATGAGACCTACTGATGCATCGAGGGGCTATAGTGGGACCCACCCATCACATAATAAGTCCAATTCATTCCTCATATGAGCAGGGATAAACATAAACAACAAATACATTCATATTGAAACTATCATATGAAATGTAACTATATTTCTCCAATCATCAAACATAAAACACTAACCATTCGGAATAATATGGTGAATGGTTTTAGGATAGATAATTCACAATATATTTCATCATAAACATTAAATCAATTATGGTAGATGAATTCATAAATGATTAAACCCAATAATACCATGGAATCAATAAGAATTATATGAAAACACTCTTATAAAATCATTAAGCAATTTTGAAGATAAATACTCTTTTATTTTGAAAAGAAGAGTTCTTTTGGAAAAATCTTTGTATAAACCTAGAAGTAAAGTAAGATAGTATTTTATGATAAAATTAGTGTTTTAGAAGGATAATGGTTTCAAAAAATATATTATAGCTTTCCCTTGAAAATAGATATGAATTTGAGACATTCCCCTGTATCGGGCTCGTATCTTTGGAAATAGTTTTGAGAGATCCTTTTAAAAACATGTAACTATCCAGAAAATAGGGAAGGATTCTGGTTGGTGTACATATATATAATAATAACACATAATTTATGAAGAGTAAATAACAATATATAATAATTTCATTGAGGTAATTAGACAATGAAAGTATCCTGAATGAAAATGGAAATTCCGGTGGAAAAACCCTTACCTTAACTCCAAACGTGTTCCGCTCTTGTACTTAAGTTCCTGGAATATGAAATTATAATTATTAATAACTTATTTCAGAACTTGTTATACATGTATTTATTTTATCATAATTCTGGTTAGTTAATTTATGTCTTTATTGATTAGTTATTGTATTGACTTTCATCGTTCCGGAGTGTTCGTTTCTCTTATTTTCATATTCGGTTCACTTGTTTTTAAGTAATGAAGTGGAATGGATGTAAATATCTAGAATTGAAATTATATATTATTTATGAACATAAATAGGTGTTATTGTTCATTTATATAACTTGGTTACATGGAACTAGGATGAATTATCATATAGAACTTTAATGATAATTGTTTTGGTTAATTTGTGGGTTTTGATTACAACGAACTCATTTTTCTTTAAAACCTAATACCATTCGAACAAAACGATTACAGAATCTTAAATAGGTTATATTATATATAATAATCTGGTTCAACCATAACAATAATGGTTTCATGTCTAGAATTTAGAATGATAAAAGAAATTGAAAGTCCATCGTCCTTGAATGTGTAAAATTGACACATCTCAGATGATGTTCTTGCTACTAGTATAAAAGAAGGTAAAAAGGGGAAGATGATGATAACTTATTCCAATATCATGAAAACATTTCAGTATATATAAGTTAGTGGATTCATCACAAAATTTGGATAAAGAGAGGTAATATAAAAAGAAAACCAATGAACTTGAAAGGAAAGACAAAGAATTGAAAAGAGGAATTTACCTCTTGAACCAAACTTCCTTGAGAACCTCCTTAAGGGAGAGGTTTTGGTCTTCTAATGAGACCAAAGATTTGTGGACGTGGGAGAGGAGGTTGGGAGGGTATTTTTGATAGAATTTGTAGAAGTCAAAAGTCTTGAGAGGAGTGATTGGAAGAGGGGGTGACAGGGGGTTTTTATAGTGGAGAGAGGGGATTTCTTAATATAAAAATCATTAATTTATTATTTCTTCACAAGAAAAGTAATAGTAAGTATTCCATGACCAAGAATATTAATTTTATAATGTTAATTTGGATTAATGGTGGTGACATCAGCCATTATTCTAGGAATAGTCTATTTAGCTTATAATGTATATATACGGTAAATTACCGTATTTTACTATTCATCAAAAATCAAGTATTTCATAAAAATCCCAAAAATTCACCCTAACCATTTTTCGACGTGTAGAATCCAAAAATGAAGCCCATTTTTTAAAAATAATTTTCTAAATATTATTAATTTAATATTTAATTAAAATCATAATTTATTATCAAAAACCAGTTTTAAAACATTCATTAACTTATTCTAAAATATAGTTATATTGTGCTTTCAACTTGAATATTATTTATATATTATCATAGGTAAGGTTACTATTCATTATGGTATATCACTATTCATAAGGGTATGTTACTATTCATAAGGTTAGGTTACTATTCACTAAAAATTAAGTTTTCCTTATTGGACTCTAAATAACTTACTGATCGCTACTGTGTATGTCGGATTTTTGAAATTCACATCCCATAAGTGACAAACTTATGTTTTAAGGGTCCCATATTACTTAGTAGTTAATGTGATTATGAAATATTTATAAGTAATTTCCTTTAAGAAAATATTGGGTCATTACATTCTCCCCTCCTTAGAAAAATTTTGTCCTTGAAATTCACAAAATATTACCTAAAAAGATTTGGATATGTCTTTAACATAAGCTCCTCAAGATCCAATGTTGCTTCCTCCATCTTATGGTTCCTCCATAGAACCTTTACCAGACGATTCATCCGATTTCTCAATACTTGTTCTCTAGTATCAAGAATCTTGATAGGATCTTCATAGTGAGATAGATCGGGCTCAAGTTCCACTTCTTCATAAGTGAGTACATGTGTTGGGTCTGGCATGTACTTTTTTAACATTGACACATGGAACACATTGTGAACCTTGGAGAGACTTGGTGGCATTGCCAAACAGTAAGCTACGGCTCCAATTCGGTCCAGAATTTCAAAAGGTCTGATGTACCTAGGACTTAACTTTCCTTTCTTACTGAATCTTATAATACCCTTCCATGGAGATACCTTTAAGAAAACGCGATCACCTTCTTGAAACTTCAAACCCTTCCTTCGGTTATCTGCATAGCTCTTTTACCTACTTTGAGCTATTTTGATATGGTTCTGGATAATCTTCACCTTTTCCCTTGTTTCTTCAACAAGTCCTGGGCCCATGAGCTTTCTTTCACCAACATCATCCCAACAAGTTGGTGTACAAGATCGCCTCCCATATAATGCTTCATAGGGTACCATCTGTATACTTGAATGGAAGCTATTGTTATAGTAAAATTCAACGAGAGGTAAATACTGATCCCACATGCCTTGAAAATTGAGTGAACAAGACCTCAACATGTCTTCCAATGTTTGAATAGTCCATTCTGATTGTCCATCAGTTTGTGGGTGGTAGGAAGTGCTCAAATGAAGATCAGTATCTAGGGCCTTCTGAAGACTTTTCCAAAATCTTGATGTAAAACGTGGATCACGGTCAGAAATAATTGATAGGGGTACTCCATGAAGTCTCACAACTTCATTAATATATAGTCTTGCAAGACGTTCAAGTGGTATATCTTCTCTTATAGCAAGAAAATGCGCTGACTTGGTAAGACGGTCAACAATGACCCATATTGAATCGTTCCTTCTAGGAATCTTTGGTAGTCCCATGACAAAGTCCATCGTGATATTATCCCATTTCCACTCAGGTATGGTAAGAGGTTTCAATACTCCTCCAGGCTGTTGCCTTATAGCTTTCACATGTTGACAAACTATATATCTTGACACAAAATCAGCAATCTCCCTCTTCATGTTGTCCCACCAAAAATGTTCCTTCAAATCTCTATACATCTTAGTGATACTAGGGTGTATAGAGAAATTGGAACTATAAACATCATCCAACAATTCCCTCTTTAGATCAGGTATATCAGTAACACAAATTCTCTTCCCAAATTTCAAAATTCCATCTTCATATACGAAGTCACTCAATCTCCCATCATTCACAGATTTAATCTTCTTTTGAAACCCCTCATTATCATCCTGAGAACTTTTTATCCTTTCTAGTAAATATGGTTTGGCAACCATTTGAAAAATCATTGATGTTTCACCTTCCATGGTTATTCCCATGTCCGTCTTTACTAGATCCATGATAATAGGATCCTTTTCAACTCTCATCTTGTTCAAAAATCCATGATCCTTTCTACTCAAAGCATATTCCACCTTATTTGCCTTCCCCGGGTGGTAGTGTATCATTCAATAATAATCCTTGAGTAGTTCAAGCCATCTCCTTTGCCTCATGTTGAGTTCTTTCTGTGAGAAAATATACTTTAAACTCTTATGATCAGTATAAATCTCATAGTTTTCACCATAGAGATAATGTATCCATATATTCAAAGAAAATATTACAGCAGCTAACTGAAGATCATGATTAGGATAGTTTTGCCCATGAATTTTTAGCTGTCGTGATGCATAAGCAATAACCTTATCATTTTGCATAAGGACACAACCAAGTCCTTTCTTTGAAGCATCACTATAAATAACAAACCCATCATTCCCTGATGGTAGAGTCAATATAGGATCATTGACTAATATTCTCTTCAGTTCTTCGAAACATTCTTCACAATCTTTTTTCCAAACAAATTTAAGCCCTTTACATGTGAGATTCGTTATCAGGTTATCCATTTGGGAAAAATTCTGTACGAAACACCTATAATAACCTACTAAGACAATAAAACTGCGTACCACAGTTATGTTTGTTGGTGTGGCCCAATATTGAATTGACTTTGTATTTGCAGGATCAACTAGGATTCCATCCTTAGAGACAATATGGACAAGAAAAGAAATCTCTTGAAGCCAGAATTCACACTCGCTAAACTTGCCATATAATTCATGTCTTCTAAGAGTCTTCAGGATAATGCGCAAGTGATTTTCATGATCTTCATAGATTTTGGAGTATAACAAGATATCATCAATAAATACCACCACAAAATCATCGAGATATTCCTTGAAAACTCTGTTCATTAGATCCATGAAGATAGAGGTTGCATTAGTCAATCCAAAAGGCATTACTGTAAACTTGTAATTCCCATACCTGGTTTGAAATGTTGTTTTTGGAATGTCTTCCTTATTCACACTCAACTGATGATATCCAGATCGAAGTTCAATCTTTGAAAATTATTGAGATCCATGTATTTGGTCAAATAAATAATCAATGTGTGGTAGGGGATACTTGTTATTTATTTTTATAGCATTGATCTCTCTGTAGTCGATACATAACCTCGTAGATCCATCTTTATTCTTAACAAAAAGGATAGGGGCTCCCCATGGAGAAACACTAGGGTGGATAAATCCCTTATTACTCAATTCCTATATTTTTTTCTTTAGTTACACTAATTCCACAATGGCCATTCTATAAGGGGTCTTTGATGTGGGCCTTGAACCAGGAATTAAATAAATGGAAAACTCAATTTCTCATTCTAGAGGATGTCCAAGTAAATCTTCTGGAAACACATCAACATATTCTCTCACAATAGGTACATCCTCTATTTGAACATTCCATTCCTCACCCACAGTTATTTCATTCTCTTCCTCCCCAATAATTGAATTTAGTTGAGCTACTGGGGGTGGATCTAGATAAGAATCAGGTGGTGGTGATTCTGCTCTAAAGATAAGGTGTTCTTTATCATCATCATCAAAAAATGTAACCTCATTCTTCTTACAATAAATTTTTGCATCATGGTCCGAAAGCCAATCCATACCGAGTATTATATCAAATTCAATCATGGGTATGACGATAAGATCAGCAGATAAAGAACATTTATATTCCTTAATGGGAACTGATTCACATAACTTTGTAGCAATGATACTTCCCTTATGAGTTTTGACTAAAAACTCCCTTGTTATATCAAATTGGAAATATCTAATTTTCTTAGAAAACTGGGAAGATATGAAACAATGATATGATCTAGAATCAAATAAAGCATTGGCTAAGCTTGATGAAACGATCAAAGTACCTTCCACCACATCACGTGGAACTTCAACCTCTGCAGTTGTGATCGCATATGCTTGTCTTTGCTCCCTTGGCCTCTTCTGTTGCATATTTCCTTGACGTTTTGGACAATTATTAGCATAGTGCCCCATATACTAAAAATTATAGCATCGAACATCATTAGCTTCCTTCTTTCCTTTGCAATCACTAGAAAGATGGCATTTTTGACCACATTTGTAACATACTCCTTTTCCTTTTAAGCACGCACCGGGGTGTTTCCTTCCACAATTGTCTCATGGTGGAAATTCAAATCTTCCCTTCTTCCCTATTTCCCTATTTCCTTTCCCATGGTTTTCAATATCCCTCTTATTTTCTTGATTTCCCTTAAGGTCATAAGACTTAGAGAATTCATTTTCGATCTTGATAGCATATGAAACTATGTCCTCATATAATGAAAAATTTTGGGAGACCAGTGCCCGCCGGAGGAATGGATTTAGGCCATCAAATAATTGATCAATTTTTCTCCTTGGATTTTGTATGTAGTCTACATCATGTCTTTCTATCCTTGTAAATTTGGCTTCATACTTGGCAACATTTTCATCCTCCTTTTGCCTTAGATTCAAGAATTTCCCCTCCATATCTGCTCTTTGTCCATGAGGGAAATATTTTTCTAAGAAGATTTCCTTAAAATCACTCCATTCCATCTCTTCTATTTCTTCCTCCTCCTTTCGGATTTGGATTAATGACCACCATTGATTCACATCTTTTGATAGATGATATAATTCCATGACAACCTTCTCTCTTTCATTACATCCCAAAGCGAGAAATATCTTCTCGAGGGAACATATCCACTGCTCTGCTACAAAAGGGTTTGTAGTCCCATTGAACGATGGAGGTTGTTATCGCATAAAGTGATATAGCATAGCTCCTCCATGTGGTGGATCTGGATGCTCCATACAGGTAAGGTTATTATTCATAACCTGAGTAATTTGTCCCAGTATAGTTATGAGTTGCTCAGCACCAGTCACAGCACCAGAGCCAACATCATTATCTTTCATCGGAGGAAAATCCCTACAAGGGACACGTGTGTTCATGAGGTTTCCATTCCTTCCACTAGGCGCCATCTCTAGATAATTGAAAACACTAGATTAGGTTATGAATCATAATGTATAATCTTAACATAACAAAATACTTAGAAAATAATTAAGATCCTACGAATGGATAATCCCATATTCACAAATATGGTTTCTTTGAGGAATATTTTACATTTCAATCCTTTATAATGGCTTTTAAAGAAAATGTAAATTATCCTAAGCATATCCCCCGGGAGTCTCGTAACCAAGAGTGCAGCAAGGCCCATTGTCGTGCACCAGTTCCCATTCGAGTCTAGCTCAAAGCAGTGTTTTCGGGTTTTACCCCTAGATACATATGTGTCAGAGCTGCCTATACCTGCTCGTATCCAGACAGAGATGTATTGCTTGAATGATTCACATAATCTATTCCTTACAAAAAATACCAGGACTTTATTGTATGTATATACTCAAAGAATAACTTATGGACTCTTTCCTAATTCTACGTTTTCTAAATCTAGTTTCCAAGTATTCTACTAAACTTCCTCTGATACCAACTATAAGGACCCGACCCCAGTTGCCCGGAGTCGGTGCCATGCTTGATTACGTTGGCATACATACAAGGAATATGAATCTTGAAAGACCTAGTAGTTTAGTATTATTGGAAACAAGTTACATACATAAGTTTATTATTACAACATGAAGGGAAACAAAAACACTATTTTATTCCACTAGAAACATCACGTCTCCTAGATTATGCTTGCAATTCATTCATAAATTACTTCTTCATATCCTGATAAAATGAAACATAATAAAGGGGTGATCTCAAACGCTCAGTAAGAGTAAGAAATATAGAAGAAGATAATATAAACATTAGACATGGTGAATAATTGAAAACACATGCCTTTAATAATAAACATGAACACATTATGGCAGGAATATGAGCTGAGTAAATAATGCCAAATAAAACATAATCATGGGTATTCTACTAGTCGAATAACCACATGAAATATCAATATCTAAACTCATAATAATTTAATGCATAATGTCGGACATTCTATAACATTTTTTCAAGGCCTCGGCCAAGACGTCTAATGATTAAGGCCTCGGCCAAAATTCATATCACATTGGGAAAGGCCTCGGCCAATTCCTCATCTAGTTGTCTCATGAGACCTACCGATGCATCGAGGGGATATAGTGGAACCCACCCATCACATAATAAGTCCAATTCATTCCTCATATGAGCGGGGATAAACATAAACAACAAATACATTCATATTGAAACTATCATATGAAATGTAACTATATTTCTCCAATCATCAAACATAAAACACTAACCATTCGGAATAATATGGTGAATGGTTTTAGGATAGATAATTAACAATAGATTTCGTCATAACCATTAAATAAAATATGGTAGATGACTTCATAAATGATTAAACCCAATAATACCATGGAATCAATAATAATTAGATGAAAACACTCTTATAAAATCATTAAGCAATTTTGAAGATAAATACTCTTTTATTTTGAAAATAAGAGTTCTTTTGGAAAAATCTTTGTATAAAACTAGAAGTAAAGTAAGATAGTATTTTATGATAAAATTAATGTTTTTAGAAGGATAATGTTTTCCAAAATTACATTATAGCTTGCCCTTGAAAATAGATAGGAATTTGAGAAATTCCCTTGTATCGGGCTCGTATCTTTGGAAACAGTTTTGAGAGATCCTTTTAAAAACATGTAACTATCCAGAAAATAGGGAAGGATTCTGGTTGGTGTACATATATATAATAATCACACAGAATTTATGAGGAGTACATAACAATATATAATAATTTCATTGAGGTAATTAGACAATGAAATTATCCTGAATGAAAATGGAAATTCAGGTGGAAAAACCCTTACCTTAACTCCGAACGTGTTCCGCTCTTGTACTTAAGTTCCTGGAATATGAAATTATAATTATTAATAACTTATTTCAGAACCTGTTATACATGTATTTATTTTATCATAATTCTGGTTAGTTAATTTATGTCTTTATTGATTAGTTATTGTATTGACTTTCATCGTTCTGGAGTGTTCGTTTATCTTATTTTCATATTCGGTTCACTTGTTTTTAAGTAATGAAGTGGAATGGATGTAAATATCTAGAATTGAATTTATATATTATTTATGAACATAAATAGGTGTTATTTTTCATTTATATAACTTGGTTACATAGAACGAGGATGAATTATCATATGGAACTTTAATGATAATTGTTTTGGTTAATTTGTGGGTTTTGATTACAACGAACTCATTTTTCTTTATAACCTAATACCATTTGAACAAAAAGATTTCAGAATCTTAAATAGGTTATATTATATATAATAATCTGGTTCAACCATAACAAGAATGGTTTCATGTCCAGAATTTATAATGATAAAAGAAATTGAAAGTCCATCGTCCTTGAATGTGTAAAATTGACACATCTCGGATGGTGTTCTTGCTACTAGTATAAAAGAAGGTAAATAGGGGAAGATGATGATAACTTATTCCAATATCATGACAAAATTCCAGTACATATAAGGTAGTGGATTCATCACAAAATTTGGATAAAGAGAGGTAATATAAAAAGAAAACCAATGAAATTGAAAGGAAAGACAAAGAATTGAAAAGAGGAATTTACCTCTTGAACCAAACTTCCTTGAGAACCTCCTTAAGGGAGAGGTTTTGGTCTTTTAATGAGAAAAAATCTTGCTGGACGTGGGAGAAGAGGTTGGGAGGGTATTTGGCCAGAATTTGGAGAAGGCACTGTAAGAATGGTATAGAGTAAGAGGTTTCCAACCTCTGATACCAATTGTAGGATCGAAATATAATATGAGATGCTCAATATACAAGAGGGGGGTGAATTGTATACTTTAAAAATTCCTTTGGAACCTTTAAAATTAGTTATGAATAACTAAAGTTTCCTTATGAAAAGGAAAAGGCTAAGTTTAACAAAGTTAAACTAAGTAAATTCACAACACCTCTAACACCGAACTGAACTTGGAAAGAGATTCCAAAAGTAGGTTCCGGAAATATGGTTCCGGAAATTGAAACTTAACAAAAGTTACAATATGAGATTCTACCTTAAAGCTTATAGAATCTAAACTAATCAGAGTAAGTAAGGAAGTATAAGAAAGTTATACTTTCCTAAAGATACAAATTGCAGCGGAATAGAAACAAGTAGTAAAACTACTAGTAACAAGATAAAAGTCTTTTAACCCAAAGAGAAGGGTATCCAACAACCTTGGATAAAGGTCCCTTGATTTATAATTTCAAGCAAGTCTGTCTTACCCACACCAGGGTAAGCCCTCGATACAAAGATCAGTGTCTCTGTCTTGCTATCCCCGCAAGCCCTCAACTTCAAGGTAGTTGGCAACCTCTGTCTTTCTCAGCAAGAAAGCCCTCGATCTTTAAGGTAGTCGGCACCTCTGTCTTCCTATCCCCGGAATCCCTCGAATGTAATCACCAACATTCGGAGTCGCATGAAGCTTTGAGAGTTAATAAGAGACTCTCTCTCTAGAAATCACTTCAACAGCATGTAAGCACTTTTTCAGCAATCAGCATATGCATCAGCCATCATCACCGAGCTCTTTCAAATGAGCTCCTATTTATAGGTAAGTTCGGCTCCTCCTCCAACGGTCATATTTTCCTTAAAGTTCGGAGGGACCTGTACACGTGTCACTTAGACAACGGTTAGTTTATAACAAAATGGACGACATCGTTTTATAACAAAGTAAGTGTAACAGAATGTACGACATCGTTTTAAACTCTAACATAAAGGTTCGGAATAGAAATTTCGGAGTGAAAGTTCGGAGTGAATAAATTCAGAGTGTATAAAACAATGATAACCAAATTCTGTTTAATATGTGAATTCGGAATAAGAATTCAGAATAGGAATTCGGAATAGGAATTCGTCATTAGAAATCGTAATGAGAATTTATCATCAGAATTCGTAATGAGAATTCATTATCAGAATTCGTAATGAGAATTCATCATCAGAATTCGTAATGAGAATTCATCATCAGAATTCGTAATGAGAATTCATCATCAGAATTCGTAATGAGAATTCATCATCAGAATTCGTAATGAGAATTCGTCATCAGAATTCGTAATGAGAATTCTTTATCAGGATTCGTAATGAGAATTCGGAATGAGATTTCTTCATTAGAATTCGTAATGGGAATTATTCATTGGAATTCGTAATGAGAATTCTTCTTCAGAATTCGTATCCTGAATCTGGAATAGAACTTAGTCAGAATTCATATCCGAAATTCGGAATGAAACTTTCTTGTAGTTCTTGTCCAGAATCCGAATACTAAACAGAATGCTTTATATCTATGTTTTAATGATTCCGAGAAAATGAATCCGAAACTTAAACTTAAGAAAAATATGAATGAAAATATGATAAGGATAATTTTTCTTATAAAAGCGATTTTCCTTAAGAAAGCAATTTTCCTTATAAAAGCAATTTTCCTTAAGAAAGCATTTTTCCTTACAAAAGCGATTTTCCTTAAAGATAAGGTGTTTGTGATTTTCAAAACAAGAAGGAATGGAAAAGTCATAAGGAAAACCTTATTGACTCAACAATCTCCCCCTTTTTGGAAAGCACAAACATCCTTATGAAAAAGCTATTCTAAGTAGAAAGAAACACATTAAAGCTTATCTCCCTTGGTTTAAGGATATAGATGAATACGACTAACTCCCCCTTAGGCTTTGAAACTCTAAGGATCGTATTCATATTTCCGGAGTGATATTTCATAAGAAGGTCTTCTTTAAGAAAAAAAACTCCCCCTTAAACAAACTCTTATTAGAGTTCTATTTCCTTGGGTATTTTCCTTTCTCCCCCTTTGATAAGCACTTATTAGATTTCCTCTTTTTCTTAAGGATCTTTTCCTTCTCCCCCTTTGTGATTTTCAAAAAGAATTGGAGGGAATGGAAAAACTTAACAAAGTACCTGAAAAATTAGTAATGACAACAATAGAAACAACAAGCACGATTCTCATTAAATTTGAAATGTCAGCAACAAAAACAGATTACAACAAAAAGATCGGATTGGTCATTTCGGATCTTTCTGCTTTGACATGAGCCCCTTAAGAATTGTCTTGATCTTTTTGAGGTCCTTATGATCTTCCTCTGCTTGCTTCTCTAAGACGACTATTCTTGCTGACTGAGCTTCAATGATTTCTTCCTGAGCCTTCAACTTTTCTTCCTGAGCTTTCATCTTCTCTTCCTGAGCTTTCATTCTTTCTAGAAAATCAATCTGATGATCCCTTTCAAATTTCCAACTCTGATTAACGGAGTTGATCTTTCCATTCAGATCTCTCACTTCCTGAATCCGAATGTTCTTTTCCTTTGTCAAATTTTCTTCGAATGATGCAGTCAGCTCTTTAATCTTCTTGTCCTCGGTTTCAAATGCATCCTTAACATTATCCTGAAACTCATCAAGCAACCTCATCTCTTCCACATTCTTCTTCGACCAGCTTGTCATCCTCTTGAAAGATCTTTTATGTGCTTCGTAACCAATGAAGAAAGTTTTGAACTGAGCTTCAATCTCAACACACTTATCCATTACCATTGATACAGAGTCGGTTTTCTGATTCAGCGCATGTTGGAGCATCTGGCATCGTGAATCAATGCTAGAGAAGGTCGGAATTGTTCCCACCAACTTCTTCAAGGACTGAACAACAAAATCGTGCCCCAACGAAGATGACTCCGAATCTGAAATCTTGCTAGGAGAATTTTCTTCGTCAATAAGCTCCAATTTCCTCTTCGAAGAACTACCAGCTTCCTTCCTCATACTCTTTTCTGAACTCGGGGTATCAGCAAGAATTTGTTTCCCCTTATCTTTTTTCGGAATAGAAACCTGTTCCGGAGATTTCTTCTCGCTGTCAGACACTTGAACAACCAAATCTTCCTCATCAGCAACTTCTACATTTTCCTTCTGAGCATCATCAAATAAAAGATGTTCTTCTTCTCTCAGACAAGAAACTTCTTCTTCGCCTTTCTCTTCTTCCATATTCGGAGTGACAAGCTTCGAAGATTGAGCTTCAGATGTTCGGAGCGACAGGTGTTCCGAAGGAGTTCCCTTGTATTCATCTACTTGTTTGAGCACATCTCCTGTCTCACCACTTCCTTCAGCAGCTTCTCCAACTTCCTCCACTTGCTCAACTTCCTCAGTATTCTTAGCAACATTCTCTTCCGGATCATCAAGATTTCTTCCTGGAGTCTCAGGTAGAGATTCCAGAGAAAAAGTTCTCGGAACGGGAATGGTTGCTGAAACCATTTCGTTGAACTTTAACAAGGCCTGAGCTACCTCAGCCTCGGACATTTTCTTCTTAAGTTTCTTCTCCTTTGCTTGTTTCTCGAGCTCATCAGCTGCCTTTTCTTTCAGAGCTTTAGCCTCTGCTGGATCCAATCCGAACTGCGGATCTCCTTCCTTCCTTGATTCTTTATCAGCTCTCCACTTTGCTGCAACCTCATCAGTATAGGTTTTCTTCTTCTTAGACTTAGGAGGTGCGGAATGGACTTCCTTAGACTTGGGTTCCTCAGCTTCTACAACCACTTCTTTCAGCTTCCTCTTCCTTACCGGCTTAGAAGATTCCGGATCAGCCACTTTCGGAGTCACTTCTACTTGAGGAGGTAGATCAATGAACTTCCCTGACTCCTTGTTAAAAGCTATATTCATTCTCTTAAGAGTGGCATCACTGAGAAACATGATCTTACAAACTTTCGGCTTAGAACTACAAGCTACCTTGAAGGACTCAAGGCACCGAACTATGAGCTTTGACAATATTGCTGGGTACATCACAATCTGAGCTCTCAGATTTCCCTTCTTCAAGTTCTCAATATTAAGAAGGATATGCTTCATCAGGTTGAACTTCCTTAGATTTATCAGAAAGTCTAAGATATATATCTCACTTTTCTTCAGGATATCCTTATCTCCTTTTCTCGGTACAATAAGCCCTTGCACCCATAACTCCAAAATCCGGAAGTTTGTAGAAAGACTTGTTATTTTCGGAGCCTTGTCATCATCCAATCCGAGAATTTCTAATGCCTTTTCCTTGTTGAAGCTACCCAAAGAGTCTGGCAATACGTGGGAAATAAACTCAGATTCCCCTTCATAACTTAGCCCTACCAAGCTTGCAGCCTTGGTGTAAGAAAGCTTATATGTCTTGCCATACTATTTGAAAGAAAATTTTTCTCTATTGTCTTCCTCGAAGAAAGCAACCGACTCATAAAACTCGACAAGCAAGTCAGAGTAGACTTCATCTTGGTTGCCGGTTTTTGATACCGCAACATCCTCCCATCCATTCAACTTGATATTCTTTGAAATAATAGAATCGTAGTTGCTGAAGAAATTCGGATGAACTAACCTCTCTCTGTAGACTAACCACTGAGAAATAGGCTTGGTTGAAGACATTTCTTGAGAAGCTAACTCTGCAGACATTCGGATTAGAAGACCTCTGAGATATTCGGAACAGAGAAGACTGAAGTTCGGAACTGAGAAAACTGTGGTTCGGAACGGCCTTAAATCAGAGAGTCAGAGCTTCAGCACGCAAAAGCTTGAAATCGATGTGGGACGAGAAAATAGGGTCCCCTTTATATAGGCAATGGGATGACGGTTCAACTTCCTCGGTTGATCTAACGGTTTAGAACGATATGAGATCAGATCTAACGGTTGAAAGCTTGAATCCGATCTTTTTGAGGTTTTTATTAAAGTAAAGAATTAAGAAATCCAAAATCCAAAAACAAATTATAAGAAATTGCCAGCAAGTAAAATATGATTATGAAAACTTCGGTAAGAAAATCATACCTTTCGGATTAGCTTAGGAAAGTTATTCGTAATGGGTAATATAAAGACGACTACGAAAAACTCAATACGAAAAAGTAAATACGAAAAGTCAATACGAAAAACTCAATACGAAAAGGTAAATACGAAAAGTCAATACGAAAAACTCAATACGAAAAAGTAAATACGAAAACTTGTTATGGAAGATTCAGTACGAAAGTTCCGTTATGAAAATACCAGTACGAAAGTTTTCTATTCCGGAAATTTTCAATACAAATACTTCCATTCCAGAAGTATTCTGTGCGAAAATATCCTTTCTGGAAAATTGTAGTTCCGGAAGTTCCATTCCGGAAATTTTCGTTCCGAAAAGTTTGAAAACAAATTTTGAAAAACTTTGTTAAATAAGCAATCAAATGTACTCCCCCTATGAAAAGGAGTTTATTACTGTAAGGAGACTTTTTCAACAGAAAGTTAATTAAGGAAGATTACCTTACGGTTATCATTCCTAACTTCTGTTTAATATATTCAAATCTATCAGAAGGCAAGGATTTTGTGAATATATCAGCAAGTTGATCTTGCGTTCCGATAAACTGAAGAATAATATCTACTTTAAGTGTGTGATCCCTAAGAAAGTGATGCCTAATATCTATGTGTTTTGCATGAGAGTGATGTGCAGGGTTTTTACTTAGGGCAATGGCACTTGTGTTATCACACAAAATTTGAGTTTTAGTAAAACTCAGGCCATAGTCTGTGAGTGTGTGTTGCATCCACAACACTTGTGCACAACAACTTCCAGCTGCTACATATTCAGCTTCAGCAGTGGAGAGTGCAACAGAATGTTGCTTCTTGCATGACCAAGAAATTAATGAATCTCCTAAGAAATGACAAGTTCCGGATGTACTTTTCCTATCCATTCTACATCCACCAAAGTCAGCATCAGAAAAGCTTTTTAGAACAAAATCATTTCCAGAAGTATAAAATAATCCTAGATCCATGGTTCCCTTAAGGTAGCGAAAAATTCTTTTTACTGCCTTTAAGTGAGATTCCTTAGGATTGGATTGATATCTTGCACATAAGCAAACTGAAAACATTAAGTCTGGTCGACTAGCTGTCAAGTAAAGTAGACTTCCAATCATACCTCTAAAAGATGTTTGATCTACTGGTTTCCCAGCTTCATCAAGATCTAAAGAGTTTGAGGTACCAATAGGAGTACTTATACTCTTAGTGTTGTCATAACCATACTTTTTAAGAAGGTCTTTAATATACTTATGTTGAGATATGTAAGTTCCTTTTGGTTTTTGAGAAATTTGAAAACCAAGAAAAAATGTTAACTCACCCATCATACTCATTTCAAACTCAGATTTCATTAGACTAGCAAAAGAGTCAGTCAAAGATTGCTGAGTTGAACCAAATATAATGTCATCAACATAAATTTGAACAATCAAAACATTTTTCTTATCTTTCTTTATAAAAAGGGTTGGATCTGCATTTCCCTTAACATAGTTATTTTGAAGCAAAAATCCAGTAAGTCTATCATACCATGCTCGTGGGGCTTGTTTAAGGCCATACAAAGCTTTGGTAAGTCTAAAAACATGATCTGGATGTTTTGTATCTTCAAAGCCAGGAGGTTGTTCAACAAAAACTTCCTCTTGAACATAACCGTTAAGAAAAGCACATTTCACATCCATTTGAAATAGTTTGAAATTAAAGAATGCTGCAAAGGCAAGTAGAATACGGATAGATTCAAGTCTAGCTACTGGAGCATAGGTTTCTTCATAGTCTATTCCTTCTTGCTGATTATAGCCTTTAGCAACGAGTCTAGCTTTATTTCTAACAATGACTCCATTTTCATCACATTTATTTCTGAAAACCCATTTTACTCCAATTACAGAAGTTTCCTTAGGTCTTTCAACCAAGGTCCAGACTTTATTCCTTTTAAATTCATTTAGTTCATCTTGCATTGCTTTAATCCAATCATCATCACCTAAAGCTTCATCAGTGCTTTTAGGTTCTAATTGGGAAAGAAATGCTAGATGTTCTACTTCATTTCTTAAGGAACTTATAGTCCTTACAGGTTGATTTACATCACCAATGATACTATCACTGGGATGATTCTTAAGAAACACCTGATTTGGGTTTTGTAAAACCTGTTCATCAACATAGGGTAGAAATTCTTCTGGGGTAAATGTTTCAGAGGTATCTTCTAGAACAATTTCCTTATCAGAAGGTTCTTCTATCAAAGGTTGATAATCAGTTTTTGAAAACACATCCGAAGATGTAGGTTGGGAGGTTTTAAAAACAAAAGGATCTGATTCATCAAATTTTACATGTACTGTTTCCTCAACAGTACAAGTATTTTTATTAAAAACTCTATATGCCTTAGAGGTTGTGGAATAACCTAAGAAAATTCCTTCATCAGACTTTGGTGCGAATTTATGTAAGTTATCTTTAGTATTCAAAATGAATACTTTGCAACCAAAAACCTTGAAGTAGGAAAGTCTAGGTTTTCTACCATTCCATAACTCATAAGGAGTTTTATTAAGAAAAGGTCTAATCAAAACTCGATTTATAGTATAACAAGCAGTACTTACAGCTTCAGACCAGAAATGTCTAGCAATAGAATATTCACTCAACATGGTTCTAGTTATCTCTTGAAGAATTCTATTTCTTCTTTCAACTACACCATTCTGTTGAGGAGTTCTAGGTGTTGAAAAGTTGTGAGTAATACCTTTCTTACTACAAAAAGTTTCAAAATCAGAATTTTGAAATTCTCCTCCATGATCACTATGAATAGTTTTCAATGGAAGGTTTTTCTCATTTTTAACTTGAGCTCTAAAACTTTTGAAATAAGGAAAAGCTTCAGATTTCTTTGCTAGAAAATAGACCCAAGTAAATCTAGTGTAATCATCAACTAGAACAAACACATAGTATTTGCCTCCAATGCTTCCAGTTTGTGTTAGACCAAAAAGATCCATATGTACCAACTGTAATGCATCAGTTGTTGAGACTTCACCGATTGACTTAAAACTAGATTTATGTTGCTTGCCATATTGACAAGGATCACAAACTTTAGAAGAATCAAATCTAAGCTCCGGTAGATCCTTAACAAGTTTCTTCTTAGAGAGTTTACATAGGTTCCTAAGATTACAGTGTCCTAATCTTCTATGCCATAACCAAGAGTGATCTTCCATTGCACTCAGGCAAGGTAAATCTTGGCTTCTTAGGTCTTCTAAGTTTAAGGTGTAAACATTCTCTTGCCTATTGGCTGAGAGAATAAATTCTTCCTTGGAATTGTGAACTAAGCATTTATCATTCCTAAAATTCACAAGGTAACCTTCATCACATAACTGACTTATGCTAATGAGGTTGTGCTTAAGACCTTTAACAAAAAGAACATTTGAAATCAAAGTTTTACCCAAAAGAACTATATTACCAATACCAACAATCTCTCCCTTAGCATTGTCTCCGAAAGTTACCTTTCCTCCTTTCGTTTTGATAATCTTTTCAAAAAAGCTTTTGTTACCAGTCATGTGCCGGGAACATCCACTATCCATATACCAAATATTGTTGCTGGAACTTTCTTGATTTTCCTGAAATTAAGAACAAAGTTAGACTTTCGGAATCCAAACTTGTTTGGATCCGAGATTTCCAGACAACAAAATTTTAGGTATCCACATTTTCTTAGAAAAGTAAGCTTTATGAAAACCTAAGGATTGGGTTTTGTTTAAGGAACAACTTTTTGCCCAGTGACCACCACACTGACATTTAGTGCAAAATGGGGCACTTTGAGGAACAAAATAATTGTTACTGAAAACAGGTTTTGCATGGGTATAACTAAATCTAGATTTATTTCTTAATGGTCGTATCTGAGAATACATCTTATCAAAATTTTCTTTACCATGGGTAAAGTTTGATAAACACTTCATTAAGGAAAAAATTTCGGACTTGAGTTTTACAACCAAGTTTTTATCCTCAAAATCATTAGTTTTAGAACTAGAGTTAGGCTCGAAAACATTTTTCTTAGAAATTACTTTTTCTAACTCTTTAGAAAGTTTATTCTTCTCAGAACTTACTTCCTCAAGATTTTTTGAAATACTTTCAAAATCAGCATTTTTCCTATCAAGATCTTTAGAAAGATCTGATATCTCTTTAGTAAGAATAGAATTCCTAGAATTTGCCTTATCAAGTTTCTTGTTGAGTTTGGAATTCTCAATCTTAAGAAGTTCAGCAAATCTAGAGACTTCTTCAAAAGTAGGTAAAGTATTTTCCTCATCAGAAGATGATTCTTCATCAGAAGAGCTATAATACTTACTATCATTAGAATTTAAAGAAACATTGGTCAATGATTCAGCATTTCGTACCTTAGCCATAAGACAATGATTATCAATAGGTAATCTGGCTATAAGACCAAGATTCTTCTGTCCTGAAGATTCATATTCAGAAGATTCATCTGAAGAGTCACCGCCACTGGCACTCCAGGTGTCATTAGCTTTCAGAACTTTCTTAGCTTTGGCTTTGTAATACTTCTTCCTGTTCCTGTCTGAATGCCTTTCCTTCCTTTCTTTCTTTTTGAGCATAGGGCAATCTGGTCTAATATGTCCAGCTCTTTTGCATTCATAACAAGTAACTTCTCCATCTTTCTTATCTTTCCTATCCTTCTTCTTATACTTGGATTGAAAGTTTCTCTGTCCAGCTATCTTGTTCATCCTTCGAGCAAGATTGGCTAATTCATTTTCTGAAACTTCACTTTCACTAGATTCGGATTGGAAAATGACTTTCTTCGATTTGGATCTGGTTACTCTCTCAGGAGTCTTAGCTTTCATCTGATTCGAAGTTGTAGTAAAAGCAACAGTACCATTTCCATTCTTCTTCTTGATGTTGTCAGCATCCCTCTTCATTCTAGTCTCATGTTGTAGAAGAGTACCAAATAATTCATCAAGAGTAATTTGAGTAACCTTCCTGTTCTCATCTATAGCTGTTCTCTTGGATTCCCACTCATTGGGCATAATATCAATTATCTTGTCCACAAGAGCTTCATCATCTAAACCTTTCTCTCCCATAGATTGTAGACTGTTGACAATAGTCATAAATCTTTGTTGAACTTTACAGATAGGTTCTCCATAAGGAAAATTGAAGCCATGATATTCAGCTCTAAGCATAGCTCTTCTAGTCTCAATCACCTTAGAAGTCCCAAAATGTGTAACCTCTAACTTCTTCCATATACAGTTAGCTGCTTCACAAGAAGAAATTTGGCTATATATATTTCTAGTCATTGAACATAATAAAGTATTGCGTACCTTATAGTTAAGTTGATATTCTTGCTTCTCCTGGTTAGTGAAGGTTCTGACTTCCTTGTCAGGAATTTTATAATCACCAGTAAGCATCACAAAGTTGTCTACTCCAGTATTAATAACAAATGTCTTCATACGATCTCTCCAGTATTCATAATCATTACCATCAAAGATAGGTGGTCTTGTAGGATTCAGATTGTCAATAGATCCAACATTAATTCCTGCCATACTAAAAATAACTTTGCACACAAACTTGTTAGTAGCTTAGAATCGAAATCACAAAGTTCGGAATGGGAAAAGTTCGGAATGGATAATCCGGAATGACAAAGTTCGGAATGGAAAAGTGAGCAAGAAAAACTTGTATGTGAGTACAAGTATTTCAGTAACCTTGGCTCTGATACCAAATGTAAGAATGGTATAGAGTAAGAGGTTTCCAACCTCTGATACCAATTGTAGGATCGAAATATAATATGAGATGCTCAATATACAAGAGGGGGGTGAATTGTATACTTTAAAAATTCCTTTGGAACCTTTAAAGTTAGTTATGAATAACTAAAGTTTCCTTATGAAAAGGAAAAGGCTAAGTTTAACAAAGTTAAACTAAGTAAATTCACAACACCTCTAACACCGAACTGAACTTGGAAAGAGATTCCAAAAGTAGGTTCCGGAAATATGGTTCCGGAAATTGAAACTTAACAAAAGTTACAATATGAGATTCTACCTTAAAGCGTATAGAATCTAAACTAATCAGAGTAAGTAAGGAAGTATAAGAAAGTTATACTTTCCTAAAGATACAAATTGCAGCGGAATAGAAACAAGTAGTAAAACTACTAGTAACAAGATAAAAGTCTTTTAACCCAAAGAGAAGGGTATCCAACAACCTTGGATAAAGGTCCCTTGATTTATACTTTCAAGCAAGTCTGTCTTACCCACACCAGGGTAAGCCCTCGATACAAAGATCGGTGTCTCTGTCTTGCTATCCCCGCAAGCCCTCAACTTCAAGGTAGTTGGCAACCTCTGTCTTTCTCAGCAAGAAAGCCCTCGATCTTTAAGGTAGTCGGCACCTCTGTCTTCCTATCCCCGGAAGCCCTCGAATGTAATCACCAACATTCGGAGTCGCACGAAGCTTTGAGAGTTAATAAGAGACTCTCTCTCTAGAAATCACTTCAACAGCATGTAAGCACTTTTTCAGCAATCAGCATATGCATCAGCCATCAGCACTGAGCTCTTTCAAATGAGCTCCTATTTATAGGTAAGGTCGGCTCCTCCTCCAACGGTCATATTTTCCTTAAAGTTCGGAGGGACCTGTACACGTGTCACTTAGACAACGGTTAGTTTATAACAAAATGGACGACATCGTTTTATAACAAAGTAAGTGTAACAGAATGTACGACATCGTTTTAAACTCTAACATAAAGGTTCGGAATAGAAATTTCGGAGTGAAAGTTCGGAGTGAATAAATTCAGAGTGTATAAAACAATGATAACCAGATTCTGTTTAATAGGTGAATTCGGAATGAGAATTCGGAATAGGAATTCGGAATAGGAATTCGTCATTAGAAATCGTAATGAGAATTTATCATCAGAATTCGTAATGAGAATTCATTATCAGAATTCGTAATGAGAATTCATCATCAGAATTCGTAATGAGAATTCATCATCAGAATTCGTAATGAGAATTCATCATCAGAATTCGTAATGAGAATTCATCATCAGAATTCGTAATGAGAATTCGTCATCAGAATTCGTAATGAGAATTCTTTATCAGGATTCGTAATGAGAATTCGGAATGAGATTTCTTCATTAGAATTCGTAATGGGAATTCTTCATTGGAATTCGTAATGAGAATTCTTCTTCAGAATTCGTATCCTGAATCTGGAATAGAACTTAGTCAGAATTCATATCCGGAATTCGGAATGAAACTTTCTTATAGTTCTTATCCAGAATCCGAATACTAAACAGAATGCTTTATATCTATGTTTTAATGATTCTGAGAAAATGAATCCGAAACTTAAACTTAAGAAAAATATGAATGAAAATATGATAAGGATAATTTTTCTTATAAAAGCGATTTTCCTTAAGAAAGCAATTTTCCTTATAAAAGCAATTTTCCTTAAGAAAGCATTTTTCCTTACAAAAGCGATTTTCCTTAAAGATAAGGTGTTTGTGATTTTCAAAACAAGAAGTAATGGAAAAGTCATAAGGAAAACCTTATTGACTCAACAGGCACAAGGCTTGAGAGGAGTGATTGGAAGAGGGGGTGAGAGGGGGTTTTATAGTGGAGGAGAGAGGGGATTTCTTAATATAAAACTTATTAATTTATTATTTTTTCACAAGAAAAGTAATAGTAAGTATTCCATGACCAAGAATAGTAATTTTATCATGTGAATTCGGATTAAGCGTGGTGACATCAGCCATGATTCTAGGAATAGTCTATTTAGCTTATAATGTATATATACGGTAAATTACCGTATTTTACTATTCATCAAAAAATCAAGTATTTCAAAAAAATCCCAAAAATTCACCCTAACCATTTTTTGACGTGTAGAATCCAGAAATGAAGCCCATTTTTTAAAAATAATTTTCTAAATATTATTAATTTAATATTTAATTAAAATCATAATTTATTATCAAAAACCAGTTTTAAAACATTCATTAACTTATTCTAAAATATAGGTATATCGTACTTTCAACTTGAATATTATTTATATATTATCATAGGTAAGGTTACTATTCATTAGGGTATATCACTATTCATAAGGGTGTGTTACTATTCATAAGGGTAGGTTACTATTCACCAAAAATTAAGTTTTTTTTATTGGACTCTAAATAACTTACTGATCGCGACTGTGTATGTCGAATTTTTGAAATTCACATCACAAAAGTGACAAACTTATGTTTTAAGGGTCCTATAGCACTTAGTAGTTAATGTGATTATGACATATTTATAATAAAGTAATTTCCTTTAAAAAAAATATTGGGTCGTTACAATTGAGATTGATTGTTTTTTTTTAATTTGTTTCATGTAAAATCCTATTTTTTACAATGAGTGGGAAAATCCAAGGAATATATAAAATGGTTGATCGAGTTGCTTATGTATTCTTTCCTAATACACTAAGGATAATTCCTACATTATTGGTTTCATGACATGGATGAATGAAAACTGAAAGGTTTTGTTTGTACCCTATAAATGGATAATTTAGTGCAGATGAAAGGTTTATAATTTCCAGGTTGGGTTGATTGAAATTTCCTAAAGAAGATTGGCAATTTGAATCAAAATAATTTTCTTCAAACAAAAATTTGAAATAATTGGTTTGTTTTGAAAATGTGATTCCTCCTAAAAATTGTCCAGTTGAATTTTAGGAATGGGTATTGACTCAATGTTTATCGTCTCTCCTAATGGTTCAATGATTGGAGCTTCTAAAAATTTATTAATGGAGTTATATTTAGGAAACTCAATCCATGATGTCAAATTTTCCTCTTTTGAAACCAAAAAATCAATTTCCTCCTGATTTATAGACCCTTCAACAACTCTTTGATCCTCTCCAACTATCCCAAATCCTAAGGTTGGTTCTTCAATAAAGGCATGAGGGGTTTTTGTGTGACAAGATTCTTCTATAAATATTGAGGAAGGGGTGGTTTAAGTGAGAATGGGGTCCACACAAGTTTTAATGCTTTATAGTTCTAATCTCAAACTTGATACCTATGAATTCATTTTGTCCATTTTTTCACACAATGTTTCAAGAATTTTTTGGGGATTGGGATGGATAACAGTTTTGACATCATGGAATTCATTATTTTTTATCTCATTAACCATCCTTGAAAGGGCTGGAAATTTATCATTTAAATGTTCATCATCCCAAAGCTTGTACATCTCATTAGGTGTGGGGTAGTCATTCAAGGGATGATCAACGAAATTTTCTATGTGAGGAGATTCCCAATAATGATTTTCAATTTGATTACAGCTTTGGTTTATGATGGGTAATTATGTTGATACTCTATTGGAGTAGAATAAAAAATAGGATTTGAGATTCTTTGGACACACGGAAGTAGAAAGGGGGAAAGATTAGAGAAATTGGGGTGAGAAAAGGAAGATAGAATTTAAGGTACTTACTTGGGTCCCCATCAATGGAACCAAAATTTGGTTATTCCCAAATTCACCCTAAAGGTATAAGCGGTCGTTAAAGTACATTTAGGGATCGAATCCACATGGACTGAAGAAGAAACCTTGAGACACTAAGATTGGATGTGGTATTAGGCTGTGAAGTGGCCAACTTTTGGGGGTTGATTTTGATTGAAGAACTAATAATTTAATTTAAAGAAAAATTAAAAAACACAAATTTACTTAATCTAAAATAATTATTTAAGATGAGTCGATCCTAGGTTGTCTCTAGAGATTGACTGGATGTATTTTTTTCTTTGGATTTTTTGTTCATTGGTTCAAGAGGTATCCATTAAATGAAATAATTCCTCGATATCATTCACTGATTTAATACATACAAAATTTCAAGGATAATCACCAATTCACTTAGAGGGTCACTAAAATGAGAACTCCAAGGAATTGGATTGTACTAGAACTAAAAATGTGTTGTTAATGTAAGAATCCGGACCTTCTTTTCAGGTATTTTTTTCCTTTTTCTGTAGTTTTTGAGAAAAAGGGAGTTTCTGGAAATTTTTGAAGTACACACCGTGTACTTTATGAGTACATGTCGTGTACCTCATTATCGCAGGAGGCTGTGTGCTGGTCATGTCCTGGCCACACACACAGTCGTGTGGGGTGACGTGGAGGCCACCTAAAGCAGAGTACGGAAAAAGTAAGTACACACTGTGTACTTTTTTTTCATTAAACGCACTGGGGTTGCATCTGATGGACAGAATGCACTTCTTTTAGGTTCTGTTCATCCGAGAGCGCCGAGAAGCCGTGGATCTTTGATGAGCCCTCAAACCACTGTCCTTCCTCTGATTCGAACACAGGTGAGTGCATTGGAATCACAGTGGTGAGTTCTCTCTTCTCCTAGAGCATCGTTTTCCAATTCCTCATCTTTTCCGAGTTATCGTGGGTTGAACGTTTTATGAATTTTCATAGATCTATGGAATTATAAGGTGATTCAAGCCTTGTGGTTCAAGTATATCAATCTCCTAACCCTGAGGTAGGTTGTTTGTGCCTTTCTGTAGAAAGTCTTTGAGTATTTTGTGCAAATTCCACCAATACCCTTGAACGGGGTATTGTGTGTTTCTTATTTTTTTCTTGTTGTTTTCCTGCTTTGATTATATGCCTGAGTAGAGGATATTGTTTGTTAATAGGGTAATTTACTGTGCTTTGGATGTTTTCCCCATGCATGTTTTTCCTGTTTATAACCGTTGGTCTAGTTTTGCTTATTAGGCTATTGCCAGTTACATGCCTAGTATTGTAGGATGGTGTGATTGTTGTTCTTCCATGCTGAGATGTTGTTGAATGCTATCCAAGTAGTTTTTTAGGTTACTTTTTCCATTACACAATGTGATACTTGCTGAATTTACACAAGGCTGTGAGAACCTAGTGTAGTAGACCATATGGAGAATGGGCGTAAGGGCTTCTCCAGCGTGTCTTTATAATACGATATGAGACCACAGGGGGAATTTACATTTAGTGATTCCTCAGAGTGTCTGTAGTTACTCGACGCTGGCCACAGGGGTAAGGAGACGTTGAGTTCTTCCCCAGAGTTCCTTTAGTACGATACGAAACTATAAGGGGAATTGACGGTGAGTGCTTTCCCAGAGAGTCTATTCTTTAGCTGAACCAGAGGGGTGAGACTGTGTGTGCCTCCCAGAGGGTTGCTAGTACTTGTTGGTTGAACCATAGGGGTTAGGCTGTGAGAACTACCCATAGGGTTACCTATTTGTTCTTCTTGCTTGAGTGGATGCTTACTTGTTTGTAAATTATATGCTAGAAACTTTGGATTGTTGCTACTGTGTACTTTCCTATTTACTGATTTCTGTACTTTTACCCACCATATATTCACTAACTGTTAGGCACAGATATTTGGGTGGTTTCCTACTGGGATTTTTGTCTCACACCCTGTTTGGGACATGCTTTTGGACCCAAACAGATTATATTGTTGTAGGTATAGATAAGGGCAAGTGCCCTTCTACTTCAGGTTCTTGATTACACTGGAGCTGGAGAGCATTGGACCAAGATGAGGCTTGAGATGCTGAGGAGTTTTTTATCTATTTTTCTTTTGTACTTGGGTTTAGTACTATATTCATAATTGTTATTTGTTTGGTTGCTTTCCTAGACTCATTTGTATCATGCATCATTTATATATTTTGATCTAATTGTTTATTTATCAATCTTATGTTGTTTGTTGTTGTTGGATATTTAATGCTTCCACCATTGTATGTATTTGCATACTTCCACTGTGTACTTTGCCAATGAGGGCATAGTTTCCCCACTATCACACCCAAGGCCCTCGCTGCTAGTCGGCAGCCTTTGGTGTTCGAGGAAATGCGCTTGAGGCCATGTGACCTACTGGGTACGGGGCACCTCTGGGTGGCTTCCGGAACTGGGAAGTTGCAAATTGGTATCAGAGGAACTATTTTATCTTAACTTACTATTTGGAGCCTATATCTAGGGATAGGATGGAATAGGTACTTGGTAATAAGCTATGCCTGGGAGTAGCTAACCTGTGTACAGGGAAAAGCCATACTACCTCGTTTATTACAATTTTACTGGTTTTCAATTTTTACAGTTGATTTGATTCCACCGTTGGGTGATTCACATGTTTTTTGTTATTACTGTTGATGTTATTGAGGTTCTATTTCTATCACAACCTGGTGAGATGAGGGTATTCCATCTCATTCATTATATAGGCACTTGCTATAAATCACATGTCATGCATTCTTGCCATGTCATCTAGGATGCATTAGTAATTGCATGTTGTTGTGATAGATGTTGTGTATAATATGCATGTTTTTGTGATATATTCCTTGATAAAAATATATTCTTCTTGTTAGAGCATTGATTGTGTAAGGTTTTACTTGAATGAATTCCAAATTTTGGTTCTTGAGGTGTTATGGGCCCTCATGGACCGGAATTTGGTGGATCATTGGCTTGTTTAACTTGTTTGTAACTTGTATAAGATTCCAAGCTTTGATTCTCGGGGAGTATGGGCCCTCACAGATCGTAATTTGGCACCTTAACGTTTGTTTTATATGTTTTCTGGGCTCCGGAGCAGTTTCTGAGGCTACTACCATGAAAAAACCAGAATACACGACGTGTACTTTATGAATACACATCGTGTAGTGTTTAATCGTGTCACTGACTGTGTGTGAATAGACACGGGATAGGTAAAATATCATGGGAACACACCGTGTACCATTTGTGCACACCGTGTAGTATAATCCTAGGAACATGGCCGTGTATCTAACAACACGGGTCGGTGGAGTCTTTTCTTATACACATCGTGTCCCCCTTGAACACACCATGTAGTCTGACCCAGGTACCCGGTCCTGTCACGAACAACACGGGTCTGTGCCATCCTTTCTCATACACATTGTGTCCTTCTGTAACATGCCATGTAGTGTGAACTGGGTACATAGACCGTGTCACTAACAGCACGGGCCAGGTGAAGCTTGTTGAGTACACACCGTGTAACTTGAACATGCCGTGTAGTTTTGTCTTAGGAGATCTGTGTGGCTTAACCGTGTAGAAGGACTCGGGCAGGGGAAGAGGATTCAGGTACACGCCGTGTGTTAGGATAACGCATCGTGTGTTTAGGGTGTTACACGACTAGTTTAAACTAAAGTACATACCCATGAAAATGGCTTAAGGGAACATGTTGTGCAGTCTTTATACACGCCGTGTAGTCATGTTTTGTAAAATTTTAATGCTTTATGCCCCTGTTACCTTCTTACACTCCTAGTTTTCAGTCCTTGATAATATGATCTAAAGTGTGCATTTGACCTTGCAGAGACATGGCACTGAGACATCCTCTGGTTGCACTCCAGTTTCTAGGTGGTGATCAGACGCCAGATATGGCTGATCAGGGACTTCCCACAGATCCTCCTGTTGTGCCAGCCTTGGCACCAGCAGTGATACTGGTTACAGGAGTCGATGCATAGTTTAGGGGAGGCTTTTTGAGGATGATGTTGACCTTCCAGGGAGCTCTGCGTCCTACCTCGACTATGGCAGACTTGATGTGGGTTTTCCAGCAGCAGCATCCTCCCACTTTCTCAGGGGAAGGAGGACCTCAAGCTGCAGAGTCATGGTTGGAAGCCATGATAACGATCTTAGATCATCTGGAGATACCTTCAGAGAACCGGGTCAAGCTCGCTACCAACATGCTACGAGACTCCGCCAAGAGGTTGTGGGGTGTGATCTCATAGGCGGGTCATCAGCACGTTATGGCGTGGGAGGAGTTTCAGCACATCTTTTATGACTACTTCTATCCGGATACCCTGAGGGCCGACCAAGCCTGGGAGTTTATGAGTCTGGAGTAGGATACTCTTTCTGTCATGGATTATTCCTCTTGTTTCATAGAGCTTCAGCATTTCACACCCCTCTAGGGTAGTGATGGATTGTTCTCGGCAATTAAGTTTAAGGATGTTCTGAGATGGGAGATCCGCTCGCAGGTGAATATCTTCAGGTTGACTTCCATCGCTTCCATCGTCAACCAGGCACTGATTGCAGAGCGCAATCTGAGATATTCCAGAGCTGAGATCTAGGGAGGTTCCACTTCCAGAGTTAGTGCTTCACCAGCTAACAATAGGAAGCACCATAGGGAGTCTACGTGTGGTGATCCGAGGCAGCGAGACACATATTCAGGTAGCCAGGTGGTATGCTACCAGTGTAGAAGGGCTGGGCATACGAGGCCACTGTTTCAGAGAGACCTAGTGGAGTTCTGATCTTACAGAAAGATGGGTCACATTCAGCACTTCTATTATGTTTTCTCACTAGTAGCTGGTGATAGGGGTTCATCCATGACTCCTCATTCAGGGGCAGCACCACCAGTTTCTCACTAGTCTGGGAACTAGAGTTCTTCCGACCGTTCAGGCTGAGGTGGAGGTCGAGGCCATGGTGTTCAATCACTGGTCTTTTAGTGACATTAGGGTGTATCAGCTCAGAGCGGTCAGGCAGGTTCATAGGGTGTGGTACAGGTCAAGCTTTTGCAGTGGAGCAGACCCAACAAGAGCAGGATCCCGGATCCTTTACAGTTCGAGGTACAATATTAGTAGACTCAATTTTATCTTCTTCTCTTTTTGATATAGAGTATTCCCATAGATTTATCTCTATTGCTGTTGTAGAGATCCTTGAGCTCTGCATCTTTTCCTCTACCGATACTTTGACTTTAGACACACCGTTGGGGACTAGAGCGGTTGGTATACGTCAATGCAGAGAGTTCCCTCTTGAGATTGTGGGGTGTCACTTCTTATGGGGCCTCTATGTCCTATAGATGATGAGATATGATGTCATTCTCATAATGGACTGGTTAGTTCCCTTCCAGGCAGTCATCGATTGCTATCGTCACAGGGTGAGTTTCATATCACCAGAGGGTGGATCTTTTATTCATCGAGGTGAGTGGAATGTCTAAGTGAGTAGAGTAGGACCCAAGCACCATGGGCTAGGTAGAGTTACAACTCAGATTGCTAGTCTATATTTGTATGACCAGAGGACTTCACATTTAGAATTTCCTCCAATGGTGGATCGTTTCAGAGATGTCTTTCTAGAGGACTTTTCAGGTTTGCCTCCAGAGAATGAGGTATACTCATCTATTGAGATCGTGCCAGGAGTGGCATCGGTGTCCATTCCTCCTTATAGGATGGCTAAAATTGAGTTTCAGGAGCTTAAGAATCAGTTGGAAGAGTTGTAGGAAAAGGGTTTCATCTAACCCAGTACTTCTCCTTGGGGTTTGCTTGTTCTGTTTTCGAATAAGGCAGATGGTACCCTCAGGCGTTGTGTGGATTATCAGAATTTGAACCAGTTGACGGTCAAGAACTAATATCTATTTCCTAGGATTGATGACCTATTTGATCAGCTTCGAGGAGACCGGGTGTTCTTGAATATTGACTTGAGGTCTGGTTATCATCATTTGCGTGTTAGACCATTAGATATACCTCTTACAGCCTTCAAGAGAAGTTATGGTCTATATGAGTACACAGTTATGCCGTTCGGAATCACGAACGCGCCTGTAGTTTTCATGGTACTGATGAACCGAGTGTTCCATCCATACTTAGACTCTTTCTTGGTGGTATTCATGGATGATATATTGGTGTACTCTCACACTCGACATGACCATTCTACCCATCTTGAGATCGTTTTGAGTACACTGAGGGGGCATTAGTTATATGCTAAGCTCTTGAAGTGCCACTTTTGTATGGATCATATTAACTTCTTGGGTCATGTTATCTCAGAGACAGTAGTATTAGTAGACCCAGAGAAAGTGAGAGCAGTAGTTTCCTGGGAGAAGATGAAGAATGTCTTTGAGGTTTAGAGTTTTCTAGGGATGGATGGATACTACAGACGCTTCATTCAAAACTTTTCACACTTAGCAGCACCGCTGACGGGTCTGACCAAGAAGGGTGCGAAGTTCTTATGGTCAGATTCTTATGAATCAGCCTTTCAGGATCTGAAAGGGAGGTTGACTTCAGCACCAATACTAGTCTTTCTAGAGCCAGGCAAGAGATACACTGTCTACTGTGATGCATCAGGTTTTGGGTTGGGAGCTGTGCTTATGCAAGGAGATGGAGTCATCGCGTACGGGTCTCGGCAGTTGAGGCCACATGAGAGGAACTACCTAACGCATGATCTCGAGTTGGCAACTGTTGTTCATGCCTTACGTTGTTGGAGACATTACCTTCTGGGAGAGAATTTTGTGGTTTTCACTAACCACAAAATTCTCAAGTACATATTCACTCAGCATGATCTAAATCTGAGACAGTGCAGGTGGGTCAAGTATATTCATTCCTTTGACTTTGAGATTTCCTATACACCTAGGAAAGGAAACGCATTGGCTGATGTGTTGAGCTGGATAACTCAGATACAGGTAGTTTGGGAGGCTAGTAGTGAGTGGCAGCTTATGGCGCTGTTCTCTGAGATGCATCTGGAGGTGCATGACAGACAGGGGCAAACGTTTCTTTATTCTGTAGCTGTTACCTCTACGCTTTTTGACTGAGTTCGATTGAGGCAGCTATCAGATTCTGAAGGCCTAGTCCTATGGGAAAGCATGTCAGGAGAGGACCCTATTCCTGGATGGACAGTAGGTGAGGATGAGATCTTGCGTTTCCAGGGATGCATATGGGTGCCAGAAGATATACGTGAGGAGCTGATGTAGGATTTTCATTCCTCATTTTGGGCACTTCATCCTGGTGTCACCAAGATGTATTGAGACCTACACCATCAATATTGGTGGCCAGGTATGAAGACAGATGTTTCTAGATTCGTCATGAGGTGTTCCACTTGTCAGTGGGTGAAATCAAAGCATCAGGGACCAGTAGGGCTTTTACAGAAGCTACCCATTCCGGAGTGGAAGTGGAACGATGTTAGGATGGACTTCATAACCGGTTTTCTAAGGTCACCTAGAGGGAGTGATGTTGTTTGGGTTGTCATTGATAGGCTTACGAATGTTGATCACTTCTTGTCGGTCAAGGAGACCTTCAGTGTTGACGAGCTGGGACGGTTGTACATACGAAAGATTTTACGTCTACATGGAGTTCCACAATCCATCATTTCAGACAAAGATTCACGTTTTACTTCTTGGGTCTGGAAGGGTCTACAGAAAGCTTTGGGTACATAGTTGATTCTGAGTACAGCCTACCATCCTCAGACAGATGGTCAGTCCGAGCGTACGATTCAGGTGCTTGAGGATATGCTCCGAGCTTGCATTCTGGACTTTTGAGGTTCTTGGGAGAAGCATATACCTCTTGTGGAGTTCACTAACAATAATAGTTTTCAAGAAACTATTCATATGGCACCTTATTAGGATTTGTACGGTTGGCCATGCCGATCACCCTTATGTTGGCTGGAGGCAGGAGAGGCAGCTTTGTTGGGACCTCATCTTGTTCAAGAGACCACAGAGCAGATAGAGTTGATTCGGAAGAGGATGGCTACTGCACAGTCTCGTCAGAAGTCTTATGTTGATCAGTGTAGATGACCTTTGAAGTTCGAGGTTGGGGATTAGGTTTTTCTACGTGTCACACCGAAGTTGGTACACAAGCGGATCAGGAGACAAGGTAATCTTTCGTTGAGGTACGTCGGGTCGTTTGAGGTGTTGGAGAGAGTTGGGCCGGTTGCCTATCGGTTGCATTTACCTCAGAGGTATCGGGCTATGCACGACGTTTTCCACGTTTTTCATCTCCGACGTTACTTTTCAAACTCGTCTCATGCTTTCCAACCCAAGGAAGTCAAGTTGGAGGTGGGTGCATCTTTCAAGGAGCATCCTATCCGGATTGTCGATCGTAGTACAAAGGTTCTCCATGGCCATTTTTTTCCTCTGGTGCGAGTGCTATGGCAGCACGGGCGAGTACAGGATGATACTTGGGAGAGGGAAGCCGATGTGCGATCACAGTGCCCATAGTTATTCGGGGTTTCTTCTTCTACGTCACGCTAGGGAAATTTGGGGATGAATTTCTTTAAGGGGGGGAGTTTTTAAGAACCCGGACCTTCTTTTCAGGTATGTTTTTCCTTTTTCTGGAGTTTTTGAGAAAAGGGGAGTTTCTAGAAGTTTTTGAAGTACACACCATGTACTTTATGAGTACACACCATGTACCTCGTTGCCATAGGAGGCCGTGTGTTGGCCGTGTCCTGGCCACACACACGGTCGTGTGGGGTGATGTGGAGTCCGCCTAAAGCGGAGTACAGAAACAGTAAGTACACTCCATGTACTCCAAAATTACACACCATGTACTTTGTTTTATTTTCATTACACATACTAGGGTCGTGTCTGACAGACAGAACACACTTATTTTAGGTTTTGTTCATCCGAGAGCGTCGAGTAGCCACGGATCTTTAACAAGCCCTCGAACCTCCGTCCGTCCTCCGATTCAAACATCGTTGAGTGCATTGGAATTGCAGCGGTTAGTTCTCTCTTCTCCTAGAGCATCATTTTCCAATTCCTCATCTTTTCTGAGTTATCATGGGTTGAATGTTTTATTCGTTTTCGTAGATCTACGGTGTTCTAATGCGATTCAAGCCTCGTGGTTCAATTATATCGATCTCATAACCCCGAGGTAGGTGGTTTGTGCCTTTCTGTAGAAAGACTTTGAGTATTTTGTCCAAATTCCACCAATACCCTTGAATGGGGTATTGTGTGTTTCCTGTTTTTCCCTTGTTGTTTGCCTACTTTGCTTATATGCCTGAGTAGAGGATATTTTTTGTGAATAGGGTAATTTACTGTGCTTTGGATGATTTTCCCATGCATGTTTTTTCTGTTTATGATCGTTGGTCTATTTTTTCCTGTTAGGTTATTGCCAGTTCCATTCATAGTATTGTAGGATGGTGTGACTGTTGTTTTTCTATGCTGAGATGTTGTAGAATGTTATCCAAGTAGTTATTTAGGTTACTTTAGCCATTACGCGATGTGATACTTTCTGACTTTACACAGGGCTGTGAGAACCTAGTGTAGTAGACCATAGGGAGAATGGATGTAAGGGGTTCTCCAGCGTGTCTTTATAATACGATGTGAGGCCACAGGGGGAATTGACATTGAGTGCTTCCTCAGAGTATATGTAGTTCCTTGACGTGGGCCATAGGGGGAATGAGACGTTGAGTGCTTCCCCAGAGCTCATTTAGTACGATACGAGACTATAGGGAGAATTGACGGTTATTGCTTCCCTAGAGAGTCTATTCTTTAGCTAAACCAGAGCGGTGAGACTGTGTGTGCCTCCCAGAGGGTTGCTAGTACTTTTTGGTTTAACCATAGTGGTTAGGTTGTGAGAACTACCCAAAGGGTTACCTGTTTGTTCTACTTGCTTGAGTGGGTGCTTACTTGTTTGTAAATTATATTCTAGAAACTGTGGATTGTTGTTGCTGTGTACTTTCTTATTTACTACTTTCCGTACTTTTACCTGCCATATATTCATTGACTGTTAGGCACAGATCTTCGGGTGGTTTCCTATTGGGATTTTTGTCTCACACCCTATTTGGGTCATGCTTTTGGTCCCAAACAGATTATATTATTACAGGTATAGATAAGGGAAAGCGCCCTTCTACTTCAGGTTCTTGATTGCACTAGAGCTGGAGAGTATGGGACCAAGCTGAGGCTTGCGATGCTGAGGAGTTGTTTATCTGTTTTCCTTTTATACTTGGGTTTAGTACTATATTCAGCATTGTGACTTGTTTGGATGCTTTCCTAGATTCATTTGTATCATGAATCATTTATATATTTTTCTCTAGTTGTTTATTTATCAGTATTTCATTGTTTTCTATTGTTGGATATTTACTGCTTCCGCCATTGTATGTATTTTTGTACTTCCGCTGTGTACTCTGATAATGAGGGCATAGTTTCCCCACTATCACACCCAAGGCCCTCGCTACTATTTGGTAGCCTCTGGAATTCGGGTAAATGCGCTTGAGGCCATGTGACCTACTGGGTATGGGTCACCTATGGGTGGCTTCTGGAACTGGGACGTTACGATTAAAGTCAATGAAGACAAAGAAGAAGATAAATCAAATAAAATAACTCTTAAAATGAATAATAGATTTAAGAATTTAAGAACATCAAATAACATTCAATCCACCCCATGAAACTCCCTAGGATCAACCCATAATATTTTTTCCCTCTATTGATGTTATTCAATCAATGGAAGCAGGTAGTTTACTTAAATAAGATGGATTGATGAAGAAAAACATTGAAAAATGAACACTCCACTATTGTGTGATGAATTCACAAGTGCTGGTGTGAATAAATTCACACCTTGATTCAATGGTATCAACGTGTGAAGAAAAGGAATGGAATACGTGAAGAAGAAGAATAAATTTTATTAAGATACTAAACGTGAAAGAAAAACTTATATTAGATAAATTGACGATGCAATTATAAAACAAAAGCAAAAAATTACAATTGAAATAAATACAATGGATGTAAGAAAAACTTGGATCCTAATTCCATTCACCACCAGTTACTTAAATAGAAATATTATGATCCTTAGAGACACCTCACAACAATCAATTATATCCCCGTTAATTTAGATAGTCAAAAAGAGGGTGAGAAAATCAAGGGAATTGGATGTTTCGAAGTTGAATAGAAAAATCGTCCAGATTCATCTCCCTTGTTGACGTGTGAATTTTTAATAGAAGGTGGCCAAATCCTAAGGGGTTGTATGAGTAAAATATCTTCATCCATGTTTCTTCTAATATATGTTAAAATTTCAGGTCATTTGGTTCATCCATTTGGATGTTATGCTCGAAATGGTGGGAATACTTTATGGGTGTTTAGATCGGGCTCGCCATTTAAATGTCAACTTCGGATCCATTTATCTTCATGAAAACTTCATAATTATCTCTGACCATAGTTGAATGAAATGATACCCATATTTTTATATTTCTGTAGTAAAAATTTTATCTTTATTTGACTTGTTTTGTGGGCCCCACTTTTGTTTGATGGGTCTTAGGCCCATTATGCTTTGTCCAGAAAATTTATGCATTCCTGCCCAAAAATCTCCATCTTCCCTTGGGATTCATCCATCGATCCTAAAAGATAAAATATTCCAAACAAAGTGATCAATAATTTCCCAAAATATCAAATTCAAAAAATTAATATAATGTTCTCCATAAATAGATGATTAATGGGACCCAAATTTTCATTTTAAACATGAATTGCATTTGAGATGATAAATAAAGTTCAATTTCTATAATGCACTAAAATTGATGTTTATGGACTTTTAAACACATGAATATTAAGATATAATCAATGAATATTATCCCCTTTCATTATCTAATCAGCGGCATGCGGGCAGCGCACCGCGATGGTGACATGGGTTGCCGGCATGGAGGCCGGTGGATGGCGGTAGTCGGATGCGACCACTCGGCTGTGTCGGAGGCATCACGCGGTCCGCAGACCGTGACGGAAAGTTGGACCCGCGAAAAAGTTGCGGGCCACATGGGGGAAACTGTTTCGTGTGAGAAACCTGGTGCAGGAGGGTGGCATCACTAGGGCGCCTCGTTGGAGGAGTGGCCCGCATCGGCATCCCGAGGCAGGCGGTTGGCATGCAGTCCCCATGGGACCGCATGTGCTGAAGGGGTGGTCAGCCTCAGCCAGCTGTGGGTGTCCAGGTAGGGGGAGAACTAGCCCACCATGTGGACCAGGCTGGTGGCGTGAACTGGACCGTTGGGCGGCCCGAGCTAGAGAAGATTCGGCCCCCCAAGGCGGGCCAGGCCGATGGGAAAAACAAAGCCACTGGGAGGATCGGGCTGGGAAAGAATCGGCCCACATGTTGCGGACAGGGCAGGATGAAACTAGGTCACTGGGTGACCCGGTGGGCTGGACCCACGATCGAACCAAGCCGAGTCCATCAAGGCCCAATGAGTCAGGCCCAGCGGCCAAGTTGGACCGGGCCAGCCCAGACCCCCTCGGGTCATGGTCAGGTCGAACGAACCAGGTCAGGTCATGCAAGACCCCCAAGTCGGGTTGGTTGGGACGATCTGACTAGGTGAGACCAGGCCCAGACACAACCGGCCCCTATTTACTAAAATGCCAATATCTTTCAGACCAGACCTCTGATTGATGCACCGTCTGCGGCATTGGGACCCTTGCAATGAGACAGTCCTTTGGGAATACTCTAACTGAGATTTTGTGGTTGTTGAGATGCAAATTATGGATTGAGGTTTAGATTTCCCCATAATTAACCACACTACAAGCAGGAATCCTACGGCTGGCTGTGATGCGAAGGATATGACGCGTGGGTCTTAGTAATCCATCTAGCCCAGAGATGAGTGGGTCTATGTGATCCACCTGGCCCAAGAGACCAGCGGGTCTCAATGACCTAGTCGGGCCAGAGACGAGTGGGTCTAAGTGATCCAGCTGGCCGAAGATACAAGTGGGTATTAGTGATCCAGTCGGCCCAGAGACAAGCGGGTCTAAGTGATCCAGCTATCCCAAAGACGAGCGGGTCTAAGTGATCAAATTGTCCCTAGAGACGAGCGGGTCTCAGTGATCTAACTGGACCAGGTGATGAGCAGTCCCAGAAGATGAATCCCTCAGTAGTACGAATGTTCATCTTTACGACTGATAATTCTAATTCCTATACTTTGCGTTATACCTATTGTGAGCTATTTTTCTTTGTGATTATGATTTTTCATTTTTCTTTGTGATAATGCTTTGTGGTCTTTCTTTGTGGTTATGATTTGTGGTATTTTTTGTGGATTGGGATCCCTACTGAGTATTGTGTTACTCACCCCTACATAGGTTTTTCTCGTACGTGTCGTGTCTTGTGTAGACGATTGACACCTTGATGGAGGACTCAGTGGCCCAGGACTAGGCAGTTCCCAATGAGATCAGGCAGGCAGGGCATACTTCTATAGCTTCCGGTAGATACTCTACACTTACCCATTAGGTGGGGTTTTCAGCAGATGGTTAATCAGGGATCTTGTACTCCCTTTTTTTGTAGTTATCTTTTGTTGGGTTTGTATTTTGGCCCATTTACTTTCAGTTTGTATTGTACTCACAGTAGTTGTCTTGTGACAGTCGTGGTTTACTTAGTGTTTACCTTTCCACAGTTTGTATTGTGAGCGTGTGTATAGGTTAAAGCCAATGGCTTCCCTTTTTGGGATATTCCTTTTTGGTGCTAGTCTCCAGCCCCTGGCCTATGGAAGGCAGACTTGGGGTAGTCATAGTACGGGCCCTGGGGGATGGGTCGTGACACTACGCCTTGAGAGAGTTGAAAATCCAGGAGAAAAACTATCCCACGCATGATCTAGAGTTGGTTGCCGTGATCTTTACATTGAAAAACTGGCGGCATTATCTCTATGGAGAGAAGTGTGAGATATATACTGATCACAAGAGTTTTAAATATATATTCACACATAAGGAGCTTAATATGTGTCAGTGGAGATGGATAGATCTCATCAAGGATTATGACTTCTCAATCCAATACCATCCCGGTAAGGAAAATAAGGTGGTGGATGCTCTAATTAGAAAGGATATTTTATCTTTATCAATTATGAGAATTGAAAAGCATCCAATATTCTTGCAGAGGATATGAGAATCATTAAGGGGGGAACATCATCAATCCTTTCTCAAATGATTGTTCAACCATCCCTCATGGAGAAAATAAAGAATTCTCAAAGAAAATATGTGGAAATTCAGAAAAGGGTGGAAGCTATCAGAAATGGGAAATCCTATGAGTTCAAGATTTATGAGGAAGGAGTTGTAAGATTTGGTTCATGATTATGTGTACTATCTGATCCAGAGATAAAGAAGGATCTTTTTAATGATGCACATAGCTCAACCTTCTGTATTCACCTAGGGAGCACAAAGATGTATCGAGATCTCCGAGAGAACTTTTGGTGGGACAATATGAAGAAGGAGATTGCTGAGTATACATCAAAGTGTCAGGTATGTCAACAAGTAAAGGTTGAAAGACAGAAGTATAAGGGGGTGATGCAACCACTACCCATACCAACATGGAAGTAGGAGAATGTAGAGACTCGAGTTTTGACTCTGCCAGACTTTGGAATATTCCTATGAATAATTCCAGATCTAGTCGCGAAGACGGCGTGTGATTCCGAGGCCCGGTGTACCCAGAATTAATTTTATAAAAATATTAAGTATTTTTATACTATGTACATGGAGGGGGTGCGATATCTTTTAAACAATAGCTCAGAACGCGAATCTGAGGGCACGGTTGCGTCTGGAACGTGCCATTTACCCTAGGCGAGGTGTAAACTTTGCTAGCGCAGGCCTGCTGTGGAAAACTCCACCAGAGGCGTTTTCATAAATAAATGGAAAAGTTTAATGTCGAGCGTCGGCTTGAATAACTTCTGAACGGAGTCTCGGATAAAAAATCTGAGTCTGCTGTTGTGTTCAGAACGGCACGTTTACCCTAAGGGTGACCTTAACTTTGTCTGCATCGGGAATCAGGCGGAGAAGAGTCGGGAGCCGGAGATATTTTAAAAATAAATAAATTTCTTCTTCTCTCCCCCCCCCTCTTTGGACGTACGGTGCGTAGAGGAGGAATTCCTTCTTCCTCCTCCTCCTCCTCTTCCGATGATGAATCATCGACCGAATCGCGCGATCAAGGTGCCGTCGAGCTCAAATTTCGACTACGGATGTTCCAGGATCGTGCAGCGGAAACTTTGGAGCGCGGATCTAAGTTAGAACATCAGCATTTCACCCACGAGGTATGAAGTTTGAGTTTTAATCATCTGATCCCGTTTTTGCTGTGAATTGCTTCGTTTTGTTGTTGTAGCAGGGAAGATCGTGTCCCGAGGGTCGCGTCGGTACCTTCATATCGCAAAACGAACCGTCGGGGTGCCCCTAGCGGTCTGCGGAAAGTCCACCGGCGCGGAGCGCCGCGCGGCTGAGGGCCGCTGGCCGGGTCGGCCGGCGCGAGCCGGCCCAGGACGGCCGGTCTGGCCCTTTTTTATTACACAGTGGTTTTAAAACCCCCATTTTTGCAATCTGGGGGCCGAATTCGCGTACCGTCTGTGGCGATGTGACCCTAGCGACGAGGCGAACCTCTTGGTGTGGGTTTGGGAGTTTTATGTTTCAGGATTGTGGCCTGGGAGCTTGAAATGTCGAATAAAATAATAATATTTTATTATTATTCGACTTCGGGTCGTCCTATCTTCTACCCGGAGTGTCTGATTGATGTGTCGTCTGTGGCGTTGAGACCCTGATGGTACAGAGGAATTTTCTTGTTGGTTTCTGGGTGTTGGGACGAAGTTTGGGGTGCGGGCCCCACGTGGTCGAGTTTTGGCGTTTTTGGAGAAACGCAACTTTCTCATCAGGAGTCCAATTTTGGCGGATAAATAGTCGATCCTGTGTGTTTTTCCTAGAGGATCGCAATGGTGTGATCTGTTTGACATGTTTTGGGATCGAGGCATGGGCCCCACCCAGGATTCCTTCGTTGAATAGTGCCTTTTTCACCGGGGGTCTGTTTTGGGCGAATGAGTAATCGATCCCGCTTGTTTTTCTAAGGGGATCGTCATTGTATGATCCGCTTGAGGAGTTTCAGGATCATTGTGTGGGCCCCGCATGAGGCTTGCTATGGTGGGTAGTTCCTTTTCCACCGGTTGTTTGTTTCGGGCGAGTAAACAGCCTGTCCTGCGTGTTTTTTCGTATGTATCGCGATGGTGGCCTCGGTATCGGCCTTGGAGGTGCGCGGTGTGGCATTATTGCGGGTCGCTTGGGTTAGCGACGTTCGGGCCAGTGGTGGTTGAGGTCACTCCCTTAGTTCGTTCCTACGAGGGTTCATGCAGCATCACAACCCTAGTATAGGCTTGTGATCCTCTCTATGGGATGTTTAATCTGTTAGAGTTGTGGCATCCCTTCAGTGGGCCCGGAGCGGGATCCTCTAGCATCGTTACCCTAGATCGGGTTCTTGATATCGATGTGACCGCTTATCCACAGGCGGCGATCCCCTATCTAGCAGGTTAACCTCGTAGGGTTTGTGGAATCATCGGGAATATGATCCCCTACGCAGTGGGTTGTGCTCAGTAGGGTTGTGGCATCATCAGGTATATGATCCCCTGCTCAACATGAGGTTTTATTAGGGTTGCGTTATCATTGGTTATACGATCACCTACTCAGCACGTGGTTTCAGTAGGGTTGCGGCATCGTCAGTTTGATCCCCTACATCACGAGTTATACCAGATAGGGTTCTGGTATCGTCGTGACCACCTTTATGCGGGTGACAATTCTTTATCTGAGTGACATGTTCCTGTCGAGCGCCAGATCGGGTTGTGGTATCCCCCAACGGATCCTGGGAGTGATCCCCTATCTGTGAGATCTATGAATGCCAGATCAGGTTGTGGTATCCCCCAGCAGACCCTGGGAGTGATCCCCTATCTGTGAGATCTTCTCATACTAGTGTGGGTTCTGGTATCCCCTAGCGGACCCTAGGAGTGAACCCCTATACGAGGAGTTTGGTGTTTTTGTTGTTTCAACGAGGTTTCCTCAGTGATGGTATCCGACGAGCGTGATCTCTCGGGTGAGCATCTGAGATGTTTTTGTGGGACCCGATGGAGTGTATCTCTCAGACGGGTGTCATTTGGGATGACAGTGATTGTGGAGTGTGTTCTCTTGGTTGTGAACCGTTGCTGGTGATGAGGTCGGTACCTCATGTGGCTTGTTGCGTGATCTGAGTATCTCTGGATTGTTCATGGTGTATGTATGGGCATACACTGAGATTGAGCTGAATAGTTGTGTTTAGCCAAGGATGGTCACGAGATGAAGTTTCTCTCTCATCTGGGTTCCATTTGACTGGGATGAGAAGACTATTGCCTTTCAGTTTCTCTCTTTTGTTTTGGGTTTTTGGGGTGCCTACTGAGTATTGTTATATTCACCCATGCACGGGCTTTTCCCACACATGTTTGTGTCTTGTGCAGATCACAGGCCTTTCGACGGAGTCCCAGGAGGACCCGAAGCAGGCGGAGCTTAGTGAGCGGGTTTGACCGGGGTTTTTACCAGAGCTGTGTCGAGGAGCTTACCGGCAGGTGTTTTGGCAGTGTTTTCTCTCCTTCTGAGCAGGTTGGACACTTTTGTAGTTTTCTTTTGGTGGGACCTATTTTTCCCTATTGTACTTCTGTTGTACTCTGGTTGTGGGATAGTTGTATGCATGCATTTACTTTTCAGTTTTATATATCTCTACATTGTTGCATGGAGGTGAATGTGGGTGCGTGTGTACAGGTACCTTAGGCTAATGTCTCCCATGTGTGTAATAGCATACTCGGCGCTAGACGCCAGCCCCTGGCATATTGGAGGCGGGCTTAGGGAGTCGCGGCTCGAGCCCCATTGGGTCAGATTGTGACAGAGTGGTATCAGAGGAAGTTCTACCTTTGGGATCTCAGAGCGTAACTAGTCTAGCTGTGAGTTTGGTTTGGGTCTCATAGCGGTAGTGTCACGATGTTTCGAGTTCGACTTTCATTCCAGAGACTCCAGTGTTGGTGCGGCGACCGACGTATCCATACACCAGGACTCTGATAACCTGCCTTTCGATTTGGGACATTCGCACACTGGTCACAAATACATAATGGTACATGCATCATATAGGACTGGGTTTTGGGTTTTTCCTTGTCCTTCTTGAGTCAGCTCTCCAGATATATTCTTTGATTGTTGTGCGTCTTGAATGTATTTCAGGATGCCTCCACAACGACAGCCAGCGAGGGTTCCACAGTAGGATTGTGGTGAAGATACGCCTCGTCTGAGGCTATGGACCAGGGCATAGGTTCTGAGGTTGGACCACCAGGTGGTCTTCTAGTTGAGCCACCACCTGTCGAGCAGCTGGTTGTGCCGGTAGTGCAGGATGAGGTTACGCGTAGGCTGAGTGCGCTGCACGAGTTCCAGAGGTAGTGACCTCTAAGGTTTCAGAGTGATCCAGACCCCCAGGTAGCTGATGACTGGCTTGAGGCAGTCACTCGAGTTTTCCTCCTAGTGAGGACACCCCTAGATCAGGTGGTGGTCTTAGCAGTGAGCCTTCTGCATGGTTTTGTTGGGCGATGGTGGAGTTTTGTGACGCAGTCCCATGACGAGGAGACACTCGCGTGGGTAGATTTTGAGCGGATCTTCAGGGAAGAGTTCTATCCGGTGACGCTGAGGTCAGTGCGGATACAGGAGCTTCTGCAGCTTCGGCGGGAGGGCATTACTATGTCGGAGTACTCAACGAGATTTACAAACCTGTCGCACTACTCCCTGGATATGATTCGAGACCCATTCTTAAGGGATCGGACCTTCGAGCAGGGCTTACATAGGGACATCTGAGCAAGTGTGGTTTCCTTGTGCCTGCCCACCTATGCTGGAGTACTGGAGCGAGCGTTGGTGGTGGAGAGCTTTCTGGCTGAGCAGATCCCCCCTGTTAGTGCTGGGAATGCGAGAGAGGAGACATCAGCATCTGGTAGCCGACGGAAGATGCAGGGGACTGGGCGTGGGTGACGTTTCAGGAGGCGACCCCAGGATGGAGGATCTGAGGCTCAGGACTGACAGGACTCGCATACCAATTTTGGTCAGCCGCAGGAGAGGCGGTGTTATGCTTGTGACGGTCGGGGACATCTTGCGAGATATTGTCTGACCCGTCGTGCTGTTGAGAGGGAGTCGGTTGACAGACCGCCTTGGAAGAGGCAGCGTCTCGAGCAAGGAGATCCGCAGGGCGACGGACGTAGCGACGGAGCTGGAGCAGCAGCAGGAGGTGGTAGGCGGTATCATTTGCCATCACCCCCACCCCCAGGTGGTCCACGCCAAGCTCAGGGAGCTGGTGGCCGAGGGTGAGGACAGCTGCATGCCCTAGAGGCTGTTGACCCAGGGGCTCCGCGGATGGATAAAGGTACACCTTATGTCCTTTCTACTGCCTGCAGTAGTTTTGATAGACACTGTTTAGCGGTACTTTTACCTTTACGTTGCTTGATCGAGTTTTGTTCAGGGCGTTGGTAAGACCCTGTGTGGGTTTTGTTCGGCGTGCATCGAATGCGTGAGGAAGAGGGATCCTTCCCCCACCGAGACGCGTTTTTGTGACGGAGTTAAAACCGTGCGGGTGAGTCAGTGCCGCCCAAAGAGGATAGTGTTGAGGTGTGGTGGATGAGTCCCTCTGACTTATGTGTTCGGGCATGGGTGTTTGTTGGCGAACTCGCTGGTGTGAGAGACCCAGTTGAGATTCCAGTTGATTTCCTTGTGATTGTGGCTTTTCGGGGACGAAAAGTTCTAAGGGGGGGAGGATGTAGTGACTCGGGTTTTGGCCCTGTCAGACTTTGAAATATTTCTATGAATAATTCCAGAGCTAGGCATGAAGACGGCGTGCGATTCCGAGGCCCGGTGTACCCGAAATTAATTTTATAAAAATATTAAGTATTTTTATACTATGCACGTGGTGGGGTATGATATCTCCTAAATGGTAGCTCAGAATGGGAATCTGAGGGCACGGTTGCGTTCGAAACGTGTTGTTTACCCTAGGCGGGGTGTAAATTTTGCAGGCGCGGGCCTGCTGTGGAAAACGCCACCAAAGGTTTTTTTCGTAAATAAATGGAAAAGTTTAATTCCGAGCATCGGCACTAATAACTTCCAAACAGAGTCTCAGATCGAAAATCCGAGTCTGTCGTTGCGTTCAGAACAGCGCGTTTACCCTAAGGGCGACCTTACCTTTTTCTGCATTGAGAATCGGGCGGAGGCGAGTCGGGAGCCGGAGATATTTTTTTAAAAAAAATCTTCTTCTCGCCCCCCCCCCCCCCCCCCCGTGGATATACTATGTGCAGAGGAGGAATTCCTCCTTCCTCCTCCTCCTCTTTCGACGACAAATCACCGACCGAATCGCGCGATCAAGGTGTCGTCGAGCTCGGATTTCGACGGCGGACGTTCCAGGATCGTGCAGCGGAAACTTTAGAGCACGGATGATCTAAGACAGAACGTCGGCGTTTCACCCACGAGGTAGGCGGTTTGAGTTTTAATCATTTTATCTCATTTTTGCTGCGAATTGCTTCGTTTTGTTGTCGTAGTAGGGAAGATCGCGTCCTGAGGGTCACGCCGGTACCTTCGGATCGTAAAACGGACCAATAGGATGCCCCCAGCAATCCGCGAAAGGTCCGCCAGTGTGGCGGCGTGGAGCACCGTGCTGCGGAGGGCCGCCGACCAGGGCGGGCCGACGGCGGCGGCGGCCGGGTCGGCCGGCGCGAGCCGGCCCAGGCCGGTCCGGCCCTTTTTTATTACAGAGGGGTTTTAAAACCCCTGTTTTGGAAATCCGGGGGTCGGATTCGCGTGCCGTCTGTGGCGACACGACCTTGGAGATGAGGAGAACCTCTCGATATGGGTTCCGGAGTTTTATGTTTCGGGATTGTGGCCCGGGATCTTGAAACGTCGAATAAAATAATAATATTTTATTATTATTCGACTTTGGGACGTTGTATCTTCTACCTGGAGCATCCGATTAACGTGTCATCAGTGGCATTGAGACCCTGATGGTATGGAGTACTTTTCTTGTTGGTTTCCAGGTGTTGGGATTGAGTTTGGAATGCGGGCCCCATGTGGCCGGGTTTTGGCGTTTTCATAGAAACGCAACTTTCTCATCAGGAGTCCGATTTTGGCAGATGAATAGTCGATCCTATGTGTTTTTTCAAGAGCATCGCAATGGTGTGATCCGTTTGATGTGTTTTGGGATCGAGGTGTGGGCCCCACCCGGGCTGCCTTCGGTGAATAGTTCTTTTTTCACTAGGGGTCTGTTTCGGGCGAACGAGTAGTCGATCCCGCTTGTTTTTTCGAGGAGATCGTCGTAGTATGATCCGCTTGAGGAGTTTTGGGATCGTTGTGTGGGCCCCGAATGGGGCTTGCTACAGTGAATAGTGACTTTACCAATGGTTGTCTGTTTTGGGAGAGTAAACAGCCTATCCTGCGTGTTTTTTGGCGTGTATCGCGATGGTGGCCTTGGTATCGGCCTTGGAGGTGCGCGGTGTGGTGTTGTTGCGGGTCGCTTGGGTTAGCGACGTTCGGGCCAACAGTGGTTGAGTGTACTCCCTTGGTTCGTTCCTACGAGGGTTCACATGGCATCACAACCCTAGTATAGGCTTGTGATCCTCTCGATGAGATGTTTAATCTGTTAGAGTTGTGGCATCCCTCTGGTGGGCCCAGAGCAGGATCCTCTAGCATTATTACCCTAGATCGGGTTCTTGGTATCGCTGTGACTGCTTATCCACGGGCGGCGATCCCCTATCTAGCAGGTTAAACCCGTAGGGTTTGTGGCATCATCGGGAATATGATCCCCTACGCAGTGGGCCATGCTCAGTAGGGTTGTGGCATCGTCGGGTATACGATCCCCTGCTCAGCATGAGGTTTTAGTAGGGTTGTGGTATCGTTGGTTATACGATCCCCTACTCAGCACGTGGTTTCGGTAGGGTTGCAGCATCGTCAGTTTGATCCCCTATATTGTGAGTTATACCAGATAAGGTTCCGGTATCGTCGTGACCACCTTTACGAGGGCGACGATTCTCTATCTGAGTGACGTGTTCCGGTCGACCGCCAGATCGGGTTGTGGTATCCCCCAGCGGATCCTGGGAGTGATCCCCTATCTGTGAGATCTACGAATGCCAGATTGGGTTATAGTATCCCCCAGCGGACCCTAGGAGTGATCCCCTATCTGTGAGATCTTCGCATACCGGTGTGGGTTCTGGTATCCCATAGAAGACCCTAGGAGTGAACCCCTATACAAGGAGTTTGGTGTTTTTGTTGTTTCAGCGAGGTTTCCTCAATGACGGTACCCGATGATCGTGATCTCTCGGGTGAGCATCTGAGATGTTTTTGTGGGACCCGATGGAGTGTATCTCTCAGACGGGTGTCATCTGGGATGACAGTGATTGTGAAGTGTGTTCTCTTGGTTGTGAACCATTGCTGGTGATGATTTCGGTACCTCATGTGGCTTGTTGCGTGAGCTGAGTATATCTTGATTGTTCATGGTGTATGTATGGGAATACACCTGGATTGAGCTGACTAGTTGTGTTTAGCTGAGGATGGTCACGAGATTAAGTTTCTCTCTCATCTGGGTTCTCTATGGCTGGGATGAGCAGATTTTTGTCTTTTAGTTTCTCTCTTTTGTGTTGGGTTTTTGGGGTTTCTACTGAGTATTGTTATACTCACCCTTGTACGGGCTTTGCCCGCACATGTTTGTGTCTTGTGCAGATCACAGGCCTTTCGACGGAGTCCCAGGAGGACCCGGAGTAGGCGGAGCTTAGTGAGCAGGTTTGATCGGGGTGTTTACCGGAGCTGTGCCGAGGAGAATATCGGTAGGTGTTTTGGCAGTGTTTTCCCTCCTTCTAAGCAGGTTGGACACTTTTGTTGTTTTCTTTTGGTGGGCCCTATTTTTTCCTATTGTACTTCTGATGTACTCTGGTTGTGGGATAGTTGTATGCATGCATTTACTTTTCAGTTTTATATATCTTTGTACAGTTGCATGGAGGTGTATGTGGGTGCGTGTGTACAGGTACCTTTGGATAATGCCTCCCATGTGTGTGATAGCCTACTCGGTGATAGACGCCAGCCCCTGGCCTATTGGAGGCGGGCTTGGGGAGTCGTGGCTCGAGCCCAGTTGGGTCGGGTTGTGACAGAGAACATCACCACGGACATTGTCACTAGACTTCCAAGGACGTCCATAGAAAACAATGCTATATGGGTCATTGTGGATCGTCTTACAAAGATAGCTCACTTTATCCCAATTCGAGAGGACTTATCATTAGATCAACTTTCACAGATATATATCAAAGAGGTGGTATGGATGCATGGAGTACCACTATCTATTGTATCCGATAGAGATCCATGATTCGCCTTAAAGTTCTGGAAAAGTCTCCAACATGATCTAAGCACTGAACTGAACTTCAGTACGGCCTATCATCCTCAAACTAAGGGTCAATCTGAGTGAACTATTCAGACACTAGAAGATATGTTGAGATCATGTTCTATGGACTTCAAAGGAGTATGGGACAAATATATTCCACTAGTCGAATTCTCCTACAACAACAGTTTCCACTTTAGCATCCAAATGGCACCATATGAAGCCCTTTATGGAAAAAGGTGCATAACACCAGCGTGTTGGGATGAATTAAGTGAGTTTAAGGTACTAGAACCTAAAATAGTCGAGGAAATTGTAGAGAAGGTGAAAACCATTCAGCATCAAATCAAGGCAACCCAAAGTCGGCAGAAGATTTATGAAAACAATCATTGATGAGACCTTTAGTTCAAATTTGGATACATGGTATTTCTCCACATATCTCCATAGAAGAAGTTCATGAGGTTTGGGAAGAAAGGAAAGCTAAGTCTCAGGTACATCATCCCCTTCGAGATCCTTGATCATGTCAGAGATGTAACCTATCGACTGGCACTTTTATCTACCATGTCTGTCACGAACCATCCCAAGTCGACCCTAAACCGGACACCCGGGTCACCTGAGTCGGCCCGCAACATTGCCTCAAGCGCGTCTCCCCTTACGCCAGAGGTTTCCGACTAGCGGCGAGGGTGTAAGGTAAGTCAGGGGGGAGACTATACCCTCTTATCAAAGTGGAGAAAAGGGACCAAAAAAATACATCAACGGAAGTAGTATAAATAATAATAAGAAAGCAGCGGAAAACATTTTTCATTTATAAGGTTTGAATAAAATTGGCGAACGGAAGTTTATATAAGAGATGCATGCATGACATGCTAATGATACAATGGAAGCATTAAATCACACGACATACTTACACATCAATTCAGAAGTAAATGAACAAAAGTCTCAAGCCCCGAGGGAGATCTCCATGAGCATCCCAAGCCCCAACTCGGTCCTTTGCTCCTTACTCCAAGTACAAGAAACAGAAACAACAAGGTCCTGCAACCAAATGGAATCTACTCGGGTACCCCAGTGCAATGGCGGCCCGAGTAGGGTGTGAGATATATATCTCAGTAGGCCGGAACCACCGGGTTCTAGCCCACTCTAGACCACGAAATATAATTAAACAAAGTGCTGGTATTTTCGAACAATAACTACACAATACAAATAATAAACGCCCGTCCAGGTTCCAAAAAGGACGCCTGACGACAATACCTGCTTTGGCCCATAGCCGGGATAAGAACCTGTTTAAAACAACACAAGTAAATTTGGTTCAATCATAAAAACACTTTTTATCATTTTGCTCACTTAATCTATTTATTCACTTATCATTTCAACTCAGACTGGAAATCCATTCATTCTTACCTTTCTTTATTTGATCACAATTCACTCGGGTTTTACCCACATCTCTCATTCTTTTCATAAATCATTATTATCATTTGTTCGGTGTAGATCGCCATGTCTAACACCCCGTATCACATTTGGTGTAGATCGCCATGTCTAACACCCCGTATCACATTTGGTGTAGATCGCCATGTCTAACACCTAGATAATCATTCGGTGTAGATAGTCATGTCTAACACCTTATATCACAAGCTTGGATAACCATTGGGAAGGAACGCCATGTCCAAAACCCAACGTTTAAATCGGTCTAGTACGCCATGTCTAGGACCCAGAATCTCATTTATTTATTACCATTTATCAATTAATTAATCAGTCGACACAATTATCATTTCATGATTAATTCTTCACATTCAGTTATCCAAATCGGATCTCAACTTTTTATAATCAATTCTCATAATTAATTATCCTTGTTCAACATTCTGGAACTTGCACGAGAAATAGAAGGTAAACAAAAGCATATAGCATCAACATGCCTCTATGTTAGGTGATTAATGACATTAAATGGTACAAGCTAACAAACTTGCTCAAGCAAGACATTCAATTCAAACTATTACATTAAATTTATAACTTAAAGAACAAGGAAAAAGGGGCATTTAGGCAGGGCACACCCAAATGGGTGGCCAAGAGGCAAGGCGAGTACCTAGGGTGGACTTTACCATAAACAAAGACCACAATGGGCATGAGCGAACCACCCAAGCATTTAAATAATAAATAAAGAGGCATTTCCGGAAGGTTGCGACAAGCGACACAAGACATGGCATGACATAGGCGTCGAAGTAAAGGGAATAGGGTAAACACCCTACCCTAAAAGTTCTAATTACATGTTAATCCATGAACTTAGGAGGTGTCATGGCTCGTTTATTATTTCTCAAGAAGCAACGTCATTTGAGGTAACCAGTAAGGTACAAGTACAAGCATGTCATTTATCAAGTATAATGTCAAGCATAAAGAGTCATAAGACTTTTAAGCAAGCAATCACAAAAAAGGAAATCTACTACTACACGTTTATTTTGAAGGCAGCTCACCTCCATTGGAGGAGTTTTATTAGAAAACATGTCATTACTTTATCAAACAATTAATTTAGTGATATTTAGCATTTAATTTAAAACTCATTCAACACTTAACAAATTTAAGAAGCCAAACAATGAGGAAAGGCAATCATGAAATTCTATTGCTAAATTTTTAGATTGAAGGCAGCGCACCACGAAAGAGGGGTTTTATTATTAAATTGTTAGTTTAGTGACCAAACAACCTCTTTTATCTTATTCCTGCAATTCACACAATTTTCACAGAAGCATTTAATCGGAACTAAACTTGCATAATTAAAATTCTAAGTGCAATGTTAAACTCACTATTACTTTACTTAAATTTAAAGGGCAAGGAGAGGGACCCTACCTCCAGGTGGATCCATCCGTCCACTCCGGCTCTTGGCGCTTTCTAACTAAAGCTGTCGCAGCTGCTCCCCCACGAGGCATATGTGATTTCACATACGTATAAGAACACCTAGCCTCTATGCACACGCTCTGCATGGCCATGAGCATGTGCAAGAGGATCCTTACACATATGCTTACACACATACACCTGTCTCCGCTCACCTGCACAGGCACTTTTTATATATGTAATGGGGACAACTAGCCTCGTACGTGTATATTTGCTGCCATGAACAAATATACGCATGCCGGGGGAACCCACGTACATATAAATACGTACCTATGCCTGCGCAGGTGATTCGCCTAAGCTCCGGCAACCCGAAACCATACCGAAACCTCCAACGCACTAAACCAAACCAACCAGGAACCTCTAAAACAACCTGATAAATTAATTTAGGGGCTGCGAAGACCAAAAACCGGTAGAAACCTTACCTCGGAAACCAACCGGCGGACCGAAATCACCGCAAACCGCCTCGCCTTCGGCGGCAGACACCAAACGCGCACCCACGAGGTCCTGAGAGACCTTCCGCATAGCCCTAGAGCAGGCGAAACAAGAAAAAGGAACAAAATCAAAAACTAACCCCAACCTAGGGTTCGGCCAAACCTCACCGGGTGCCGATTAGGTCGAAAAGAAGCCGAAAACAGGGAGGAGAAGGGAGAGAAGGACTCACCATGATGATTCGGAGAGTGAAATGTCCAAAAACCGGGAGAAATCGAGGAAGGAGGCGGCGTTGTGGAGGGGGGGTCGCGCGCGGCTCGCGGGAGACAAGGGAGGGGGGTGCGTCGCATGGGGGTTCTGCCAAGTGAGGGGAGGGAGGTTAGGTTTTTAATTTTAATTTATTTATTTTCTTTTATTTTAATTTTAAACAAAAACTAAAACACACCCAACCCGCACGGTTTTACCCGCACCGCCTGAATAACCGTGTGCAGCCCGCACGCCTGCTACCGGATACCCGGGGTACCCCGCACGGCTAACCCGCAAGGTTAAACCTACCGCGCGCAGTCAGATATCACCGCTTAAAACGGCTCTAGAACTCGGGACCTCATTCCGAAGCTCGGTTTTAAAACTGACCCGCTGATAAAAGAAAAAGTTCAAAAACCTTCGAATTTTATCCGCTCAAAAAAAACAGTTCGTTACAAACCACCCACCAAAAAAAACTTCTCGTCCCCGAGAAGCCTTCGGAAAACAACGAAAACATCACCCAACTCACAAGGGTCATGAAGTTTCATTCAACCGGACGTATTGCATTTCCAACGCCCAAAGCACCTTTAATAATTTTCTAAGAAGACTGCACTTAAGCCTTTACAACTCGAGCCAACGCTCAAGTTGCAACTGAAACATCAAAGCAGAGCTTACATCTGGGGCCATTATAGGGACCTCAACCCAAGAAAACGATCGAATCCAGATCGACCAACTAAAATTGGTCACGCAAGATTTCCTCGAAAGACATCACCGACCCGAAAAACACACTCGCCCTTAAACCGACGACATGCTTTTAAAACTGTTCCGTTATCAACCACGCGTACACCGAAGTCCTTACACGACCTTCGGTGATATTCTCAATTCAATCCATCACAAGACTATTATAAAACTATCATGCCTCAGCATGAAGCGTAACTCCAAGAAACCGTGCATCCCACGCACAACCAGAGAGAGATTACGAAACAAACCAACAACTTTTAAACTTTAGCGCGGCGTATAACTGACACTATCTTAGTGTATCCAAGACGACGTCAAGATGGGGGACATGCTCGTCTAATCCAGCAGAGTACACTAAGATTAAACCAAGGTCGCTGAGAAGATCAATCAGACCAAACTCTGATGCCTATACCACCTGAGGCATTCGTATTCGTCGAAGCTTAACCACTAAAACTCTTCCCGCACTAATGGAGTTTCTAAAGCGTTTCGCACACTGCCAAACTTATCATAGTCGTGCTGCTAAGCAAGCACCGACATGAAAACAGAAACTCATGCGACACTACCCACCTTAGGAGTGTCCATGTCGTCGCAAGAACTAGCCGCTCACCGGCACGCTATTTTTGAAACACTTTAATGAACGGGTTACATTCCTCGAACTACGATCACCACATCATAAGCTCACACCGAAAACAAGGCAACTCAATCTATAAGGGTACTACCTAGCATGGGCTAGTTCCCTACGAAGCACACGCGTTGACCCTAACTCTTGGTCACACAAAATAAGGATTACTAGGCTCAAAAACCCCTTTCCATTTTATCCATTTCATTAATTCATTTCAAACTTTAATCATTTGAAAGAAGATTTTAACAAACACAAAGTACTATTTCACGACAAAGTACTTGGTTTTCAAACAACGCCCCACGGGAAAAACAGGCAAGTTGTAACAAACTTCCTCTTCAACATTTACCATTTAAACTTTAGCAGCCATCTTTTAAAAAGTTTGAAAACACGATTTACCTTTTTCCCAATTATAAGGCGCCCATACACCTTATAATGGAAAATTGGCTCCATCGTAATCGCAACCAACAATTTCAGCCAAAGCAACCAAGCGCTTTCCAGCAAGCTAACAAGCCACTACAAACAGCTAACACAAAGCAACAAGATGAAATCACTAAAACATGCTATAACACAGAGCATGACACACAAGAAAGATAGAAAACATGACATATTATCACCCAAACATGTTAACTATCACCGAAACATGCTTTCTAAAGAGGCGTGCTAAATAAATCCAAACATGACATATTTTCAAGGCACACAATCAAAATCAGCAGGCATCCTACTAATGCAACTACATGGCATGGCACATATGCATGACATGTGAATCTATAAGTGCCTAATATGATGCATGCAATGTAATTTCCTGGCCATATCTGGCCAAGGAAAATTTTCATAACCTCTTCATAAACAAATAAGCAGTGGAAAGTACAACATTCACCCAAGGTGAAATCACATCAACTGTAATAGCAAACAACATGAACATCAATTCCCAGCCCTGGCCACTTGGTCATTTACCGTACGTGGGGTGATCAGTCCCAGACACGGCTATTACCCAAGCGTCGACACATTCCTAATCTCCTGTCTACCAATCCCAAAATAGTAAGACAATGAAAAGAAAGAAACCCCTTTTGATACCATTTTTTCACGAACCAACCCAAGTCGACCCTAAACCGGACACACGGGTCACCTGAGTCGGCCCGCGAAATGGCCTCAAGCGCGTCTCCCCTTACGCCAGAGGTTGCCAACTAGCGGCGAGGGTGTAAGGTAAGTCAGGGGGGAGACTATACCCTCTTATCAAAGTGGAGCAAAGGGACCAAAAAAATACAGCAATGGAAGTAGTGTAAATAATAATAAGAAAGCAGCGGAAAACATTTTTCATTTATAAGGTTTGAATAAAATTGGCGAACAGCAGTTTATATAAGAGATGCATGCATGACATGCTAATGATACAATGGAAGCATTAAATCATGCGACATACTTACACATCAATGCAGAAGTAAATGAACAAAAGTCTCAAGCCCCGAGGGTGATCTCCATGAGCATCCCGAGCCCCAACTCGGTCCTTTGCTCCTAACTCCAAGTACAAGAAACAGCAACAACAAGGTCCTGCAACCAAATGGAATCTACTCAGGTACCCCAGTGCAATGGCGGCCCAAGTAGGGTGTGAGATATATATCTCAATAGGCCGGAACCACCGGGGTCTAGCCCACTCTAGACCATGAAATATAATTAAACAAAGTGCTGGTATTTTCGAACAATAACGACACAATACAAACAATAAACGCCCGTCCAAGTTCTAAAAAGGACGCCTGACGGCAATACCTGCTTCGGCCCATAGTCGGGATAAGAACCTGTTTAAAACAACACAAGTAAATTTGGTTCAAGCATAAAAACACTTTTTATCATTTTGCTCAATTACTCTATTTATTCACTTATCATTTCAACTCAGACTGGAAATCCATTCATTCTTACCTTTCTTTATTTGATCACAATTCACTCAGGTTTTACCCACATATCTCATTCTTTTCATAAATCATTATTATCATTCGTTCGGTGTAGATCGCCATTTCTAACACCCCGTATCACATTTGGTGTAGATCACCATGTTTAACAGCCCGTATCACATTTGGTGTAGATCGCCATGTCTAACACCTAGATAATCATTCGGTGTAGATCGCCATGTCTAACACCTTATATCACAAGCTTGGATAACCATTGGGAAGGAACGCCATGTCCAAAACCCAATGTTTAAATCGGTCTAGAACTCCATGTCTAGGACCCAGAATCTCATTTATTTATTACCATCTTTCAATTAATTAATCAGTCGACACAATTCTCATTTCATGATTAATTCTTCACATTCAGTTATCCAAATCAGATCTCAAATTTTTATAATCAATTCTAATAATTAATTATCCTTGTTCAACATTCTGGAACTTGCACGAGCAATAGAAGGTAAACAAAATCATATGGCATCAACATGCCTCTATGTTAGGTGATTAATGACATTAAATGGTACAAGCTAACAAACTTTCTCAAGCAAGACATTCAATTCAAACTATTACATTAAATTTATAACTTAAAGAACAAGGAAAAAGGGGCATTTAGGCGGGGCACACCCAAAGGGGTGGCCAAGAGGCAAGGCGAGTACCTAGGGTGGACTTTACCATAAACGAAGGCCACAATGGGCATGAGCGAACCACCCAAGCATTTCAATAATAAATAAAGAGGCATTGCCGGAAGGTTGCGACAAGCGACACAAGACGTGGCATGACATAGGCGCCGAAGTAAAGGGAAGAGGGTAAACACCATATCCTAAAAGTTCTAATTGCATGTTAAGCCATGAACTTAGGAGGTGTCATGGCTCGTTTATTATTTCTCAAGAAGCAACGTCATTTGAGGTAACCAGTAAGGTACAAGTACAAGAATGTCATTTATCAAATATAATGTCAAGAATAAAGAGTCATAAGACTTTTAAGCAAGCAATCACAAAAAAGGAAATCTACTACTACACGTTTATTTTAAAGGCAGCTCACCTCCATTGGAGGAGTTTTATTAGAAAACATGTCATTACTTTATCAAACAATTCATTTAGTGATATTTAGCATTTACTTTAAAACTCATTCAACACTTAACAAAGTTAAGAAGCCAAACAATGAGGAAAGGCAATCATGAAATTCTATTGCTACATTTTTAGATTGAAGGCAGTGCACCTCGAAAGAGGGGTTTTATTATTAAATCGTTAGTTTAGTGACCAAACAACCTCTTTTATCTTATTCCTGCAATTCACACGATTTGCACAGAAGCATTTAATCGGAACTAAACTTGCATAATTAAAATGCTAAGTGCAATGTTAAACTCACAATTACTTTACTTAAATTTAAAGGGAAAGGAGAGGGACCCTACCTCCAGGTGGATCCATCCGTCCACTCCGGCTCTTGGCGCTTTCTAACTAAAGCTGTCGCAGCTGCTCTCCCACGAGGCATATATGATTTCACATACGTATAAGGACACCTAGCCTCTATGCACACACTCTGCACGGCCATGAGCATGCGCAAGAGGATCCTTACACATATGCTTACACACATACACCTGTCTCCGCTCACCTGCACAGGCACTTTTTATATATGTAATGGGGACAACTAGCCCCGTACGTGTATATTTGCTGCCATAGACAAATATACGCACGCTGGGGGAACCCACGTACATATAAATACGTACCTATGCCTGCACAGGTGACTCGCCTAAGCTCCGGAAACCCGAAACCATACCGAAACCTCCAACGCACTAAACCAAACCAACCAGGAACCTCTAAAACAACCTGATAAATTAATTTAGGGGCTGCGAAGACCAAAAACCGGTAGAAACCTTACCTCGGAAACCAACCGGTGGACCGAAATCACTGCAAACCACCTCGCCTTCGGCGGCGGACACCAAACGCGCACCCACGAGGTCCCGAGAGACCTTCCGCATAGCCCTAGAGCAGGCGAAACAAGAAAAAGGAACAAAATCAAAAACTAACCCCAACCTAGGGTTCGGCCGAACCGCATCGGGCGCCGATTAGGTCGAAAAGAAGCCGGAAACAGGGAGTAGAAGGGAGAGAAGGACTCACCATGATGATTCGGAGAGTGAAATCGCCAAAAACCGGGAGAAATCGGGGAAGGAGGCGGCGCCGTGGAGGGGGGGTCGCGCGCGGATCGCGGGAGACAAGGGAGGGGGTGCGTCGCATGGGGGTTCTGCCAAGTGAGGGGAGGGAGGTTAGGTTTTTAATTTTTAATTTATTTATTTTCTTTTATTTTAATTTTAAACAAAAACTAAAATACACCCAACCCGCACGGTTTTACCCGCACCGCCTGAAAAACCGTGTGCAGCCCGCGCGTCTGCTACCGGATACCCGGGGTACCCCGCACGGCTGACCCGCATGGTTAAACCTACCTCGCGCAGTCTGATATCACCGCTTAAAACGGCTCCAGAACTCGGGACCTCATTCCGAAGCTCGGTTTTAAAACCGACCCGCTGATAAAAGAAAAAGTTCAAAAACCTTCGAATTTTATCCGCTCAAAAAAAACGGTTTGTTACAATGTTTAAAGTGCACGATGAATTCCATGTATCCCTCTTAAGAATGTATATATCAGATCCTTCATATGTACTGGATTCAGAGGTGGTACGGTTGGAGAATGATCTTTCTTACGGGGAGCAGCCAGTGAAGATCTTGGATCTTAGAGATAAAGTTCTACACAACAAGTCTACTCACCTAATTAAGGTACTATGGTGGAACCATAAGTATGAAGAGGCAACATGGGAACTGGAGGAAGTAATGAAGGAAAAGTACCCGCACATGTTTATGGCTTAGAATGTAAAACAAAATTTTGATGGTGAAATTTTATAAGGGGAAAGAATGTAACGACCCAGTGTTTTATTAATGGAATTCCCTTCTTATAATTATGCCTTATAGCATAATTACATTAGGTAACATAATGACATATCATGATACTAAATACTATGTGACCATTAAACATAATGTTTCCACTTATGAGTCTTGAATTTTGAAAATTTGACATACGTGGTTGCGTTCGTGGTGATTTTTTGTGTCTGGTGGAACAAACTTAATTTTTTGTGAATAGTAACCTACCATTATGAATAGTAACCTACCCTTATGAATAGTAAATCTTCCAAAAGAATATTAACTTCACCCTTAAATGTATAAATAAAATTAAGCATCTTATAAGTGATAATATGACCATGGTAAAAGTATTGATATTTTTGTAAGTCATAAATAATTAATTACAATTAATTAATTAATTTAAAAGAAAATGGATTTTCTTAAAAGGTGTTCATAAATTAAAAAATTTATGTCTTCTGGTTTTAAGATAATTTTATAAGACCTTGTGTAATTTTTGAAAGCATTATAAAATCGGTTATAGTTTTAAAATCTGTATTTTTCAAGTAAATTATGATTTTAAATAAAAATTAAATTAATCATATTTAGAAAATTATTTTTAAAAAATGGATTTTATTTTTGGATTCTACACATTAAAAAATGGTTGGGGTGAATTTTTGAGATTTTTCTGAAATACTTGAATTTTTTATGAATAGTGAAATATGGTAATTTACAAAATAAGCTAAATACATTAATTATTGAGTCATGAGTGATTTTATGCTGATGTAAGCATCATTGGTTCGAACTCACATAAACATATTACTATTTTTGGTCATGTAGTCATCATTATTGCTTGTCTTATGGAAAAATAATAAACTAATGATTTAAAATTTATGAAAACTCTCCTCCCCTCCACTATAAAAACCATCCACACTCCCCTCTTCTCTTCACTCCTCTCAAACCTTGTGTCTTGCCTAAATTCTGCTCAAATATCTCCCCAATATCCTCCCCCACATATAGAAGCCCTTGGTCTCCTCAAAAGGCCAAATCCTCTTCCCTTAAGAGGCTATCAAGGAAGATTAATTCAAGAGGTAAATTCCTCTTTTCAATTCTTTTACTTTCATTTCAAGTTCCTTTGTTTTCTTTTCTATCCTTACCTCTCCTCGTCCAAATGTTATAAAAACTCTAGTACCTTATATGTGCTTAAATTTTGTTATGATAATAGAATAAGTTATTATCGTCTCTCCTTTACCCTTCTTTTATACTAGTAGTAAAAACATCATCTGAGATGTGTTAAATTACCATATTCAAGGACGATGGGTTTTCAATTTTCTTTACCGCCTTCAATTATGGTCATGAAACCATTCTTATGGTTGAACCATAATATAATATATTTATTATGTCATATTTATGGTTCTGGAATATTTTTTTACACGTGGTTTTGATTTATAAAAAAAATGTGTTTGTTGTGATCAAAAAAAGCCAATTAACCCAAAAGGTTATCAGTAAAGTTTTATATAATGAATCATCTTCACTTCAAGTAAACAAATGAAATTTAAAACCATGTAACCTTCTGAATGTTCAATAATATAACTCCAATTCTAGACAACCATCTTCATTTTACATGATTATTCGTTCATGTATATAAGTAAATCGATCATGAAACAAACGGACCCGAACAATGAAATTGAACCTCATAGCCAATCAAAATGGTTATGAATGAACTCAAAAAGGTTATACTAAATAAATTACATGTAAAATAGATTCTAGAATTATTAATTAATGAACCTAATTTTATTATTCAGGTCATTAATATCAAATTGAGAACATTATTGGAATTAAGGTAAGGGATTCTACCCGAACCTCCATTATTCCTTCAAGTTGTTCTTACTCTCTTTTTACCCAAATGAAATCCTATATTCTGTTTATATGCATCTTCTAATTACTGTTTATATGTCCAAACTCATGTATCAAGATCCATTAATCATTCTCTTTTGGAGATATACGTGCTTTTAAGTGATTCACTCCTCAATACTTCCCGATAAGCAGACCCGTTTTGAGGGAACATCCTGAATTTTTACGTCATTTCAAGTGCACTCTACCACCTATTTTAAGCACCCAATTTTTATATAAAATCAGCCATTATATTATAAACAAACATTTTTTTCTGTATTTTAAAATAAATCACTTTATGGCTGAGTGAGAACCTAACAAAAATCACTTTGAGGCTAAGTGAAAACCAAAACAAGACGAACAACAAACAAAGCAGTGTGACCAAGGGGATCACCATTGTAGACACGCGACAGAACCAACCCAAAACACCATAACAGAGGCAAACCAGACTTTTCAAGGATCCCAATCCTAGATCAGACCCGCACCAAAAGAAGGTAAAAGTAGAGGAACGTGTCGGGAACCACCCAGCCCAACACGAGCCCGCGTCACCCATAAACCTGCACGATCAGACATATCATGAACATGTTCCCTTATGTTTATATATGATTGATTATGTATGATTCATCATATAGAAAGCATATTCATGAACATGTTAAGATGGGTGAGCACAGATAGCGCTCCAATGCATTGGGTAAAGTTGAGTCTCATGAAACATTATGTGCAATGGTCTTGTCGGTTAGCCTTGACTTGTGATATCATATGCAACGGTCTTGGCGGTTAGTCTTGAGTTGTGATACCATGTGCAACGGTCTTGGTAGTTAACCTTGACTTGTGCTCCTATAAGTGCAATGAGACTTGACTCGTGCTAAATTCATGTTTTATGTTGCTAGCACATTACTATGATTCCATGTTTATATGATCTTAAGTTATACATGTTATGGTTCCATATGTTCAATTACGTTATGTGTCATTTTATATCATTATGTCATGCTTCCTAACCAATATGCTAAAGCCTTATTCTTATGCTTATTACCTTATTGGGCTTTTTAGCTCACCTCTTTATTCATGTTATCCTCAGGTTATCATATGCCGATGTATGAGAACAATGGAAGTTGGGAGCTCAATATAAAGATTAAATAAAGAAATGTTTTATGTTTTCAGTTTTATGTACCTAGTCTTCAAAGTCATTAGACTTCACGATCCTTGGCTTATATTTCGATGTATAATTATGCATAAAATCATGTATTGATATGTGTAAAAGGCTAGGGTCGCTATACCTTTAGTACAAAATTTCAACATATCCATTTACAAGTCATCGTCACAAGTAATCCCAATCATCATCATAATGCGCATCTTGGATAGTACATTTCGCCATGTAAATGCTCTATAATCAGACAAGTCATGCATGAATCATAAGTTGATCATCCCCTTACACTTACATAGTAACTTTTGGATAATTCCCTAACTATCAAAGAACCACACTTTGTGTACACTATCATCGTATAATACAGAACGAGAGAGAAATATGTATCATATAACATTTGATGTCACGTCGTAGCACTTTAATTGTGCTCAGAGTTTGTGTTAAATTGCATCACAAAATTTACCCCAATGCCCGGTCCTGACTTTATCCGCCGGAGATCCACATTACCAACATAAAGAGAACAAGATATCCCACTCTGAATAATTCACTTCATGTCACATTAACTACTAAATTCTCACACAATCATTCGCGGTCCAAAATAGTGATCAAGGGTTTGTCACCACCCTTCATTGTGAATAACATCATAAAATCCTCATATCTTGTTGAATCACCAATCAATATGAGTCATTGTAAGTATACACTTGATTGTGGGCCCCACTAAAAGCTCGTGTGTTGCAGTCATCATAAAATTCACTAGGTTATTCGCGCAAGCGCTTATGTTCATATTTTCTTTTATCATTTTCATTGTCTTAGGTGATTTAAATAGGTACGTACTTTGGAAATTTTTACAGGTGGTGTCGTCCACAATCTTAGTGTCCAATATTTTAAAATAATAAAAACGTCTCTTAAAATAACTTCATTGACATCCAAAATATTAGTATTGAGATTTATAAAGAAAAACAAATATAAACGGTGGTTCCATTAACAGCACACGCTGCAAGAATAAAACGGCCCGAAAACTCGACACCGTGACCAACGCCCCACACCCCAACTGTGGGGGGCCAAAGAAAAACAAATATAACCAACCATTTAATTATTGTATGTTGACAATGGGGCGTAATGTCATATTTTTGTAGACATTTGGGCATAAAATGTGTCACATACAAACATGTATACAAATACATTATAGAATTAAATAATAAATAATATTAATAATTTTAATTTTAATTTTACATTTACATTTAAATTTGATTTTACATTTACGTTTAATTTTTCTTTTGTATTTACTTTTACTTTGAATTTTACATTTATTTTAATATTTAGCAATCTATTTCACGGAACTTCCCCAACATTTCCGGTATCCTGTAAATGTAATATTTCAATAATATTATATTGGTCAATAAAAGGAGAAACTATTTATTATTACAATATGTTTTTTTATTACCTGAATCAACAGATAGGCATGACACCCTGGCCGTCGCTACATATTGCCTTATTCCACACGCGGCCTTCCCGGTTCTTCCACGCCCCTGTCCCCCTCGTAATTAAACTATCATTTAAAAAAGGCAAAGTTTATGGAAAAAATGGGGTGGGCAGCCCGTCTATCCATATTTATAGTGTTTACATTTTAAATGACACTATAATGTGTTTAATATATAATATTATTTAATATTAAAAGGTTAGTCTTATTTATACAAATGGTACCAGGAAGAGGCCGCGGGGACGAGCCACTGGCGCCCCAAAGGATAATATTATTTGAGATCGATTTAACACCGATTGAAACTGTGAATAATTTCGAAAACTGAAAATGCAAAACTGATCGTTCGAAACACATCGTTGACAAAACATAATGTTGAATATTCCTATGATAATGATGAACAACAGTATTAATGCGAAAAAAAATAGACAAAAGAAGTAAAAGACAATGTATAATGGGGGCAAAAGACATCATTATTTAATTAACACCTTAACTATATATAGATTACCTGAGATTCGATCCAACGGTTAAGATTAATTCCTACAATATCTAATACAAGGGGTGGAATTCCAAATGTTGGAGAATATGGATGATTGAGAATATGGAATCAACGCATTAATATTTCATAACACTCCCTCTTGTATGACATAATTTCATGGAATTTTATATAATCTTAACTTCAACAAAAACTTTGTGATAAAAACAAATGAACCTAAAATGCCCCCCACGCTCGGCTGGGGTGGTACGAGTGGGGTAGGGATTGGGGCGTGGTCGCAGGGTCAAGTCTAAGACCAACGATTTACATGTATTTTCTTCTTTGTGTGTGTGCCGCTTTCGCGGTTGTACCCAATTTTTTAAATGAAACTAAAGTATTTGAATTTCATGTCATGTTACCCCATTAAAAACCTTATTATAAAAACTGTGTGTGGATAAAATCTGATAAAGATAATCAGCTTCCCTGATTACATCACTTAATCACGTCTTCACAACATCAATTAATATTATTATTTATTAATGACTTCAAGACATAGTAAAACCATAAGTAATAATGAATGATCCCATTTAAAATTATGGCTCATAGGAAATGCCGACATTTTCCATTAATTACAAATATCCATAATAATTTTTAACTTCTTTGGATATCTGTTATGATGTGTGATTGACTCATTAAAAACCTCATCAAAGAAAAAGCCTTCACAAGAAAAACCATTGATTAGGGAAAAATGTACAATAACATCAAGTCCTCATAGTGATATCTCGTTAAAAAACCTTATTAATAAAATTCAATGAAAAAATTTTGACAAAGGAAAAATGAGTACAACAATATCTCCCACACATAATAGTTATCACTACATTATTTAACTCATAGAATGTCCATGATCAATTCATAACCTAAATACTTTGTAATGTCTCAGAAATTCCGTGTAATTTTTATTATTATTTATTTATATGGAATTATTCTGAGACCGTGCGCTCTGGCGGCATGTGATTCCGAGGCCCGAAGAGCCCAGAACGGAATTTCAAACATTTTTTTAAAGTACATTCAGTAAACACGCGAGCGAGTTTTTCTAACTTTTGAACCGGTACTTGGATCGAAAATCCGAGAACATCGTTGGATTCAGAACACTGAGATTCGCCTAAAATGGACTTAACTTCGGCCGGTAAATGCTGAACATAAAAGTTTATTTTTGGACTTTTCGAGAAAAATAATAAAATAACTTAACAAAGTTATTTTATATTCTTTCTCATCCGTTGAGCGGCGGACGACGATGCTGCGGTGCGGCGACGAGGCAGCGACGAGACACATTGACGAGTCCCATTAATGGCTCGTATCATGCAGCGTAACGATGCAATAAAGGAAGCATAACAGCGTAACAACGCGACGTCACAACGTAACTGAAACACTGCGACGTTATTTCCTTTTTATTGTCGAACGCGTTGGTGGATGAAGAATTAAACATGGAGAATTCTCCGACGAACCTCTGATGAACTTTCTCCCCAACGAAGAACGACAAACGCCGGCGAGACTTCATCGACTTCGACGAACCTCGAAAAACGGAGCCGTAAGTGACGATGCACACACCTTGAACTCTCAAGGACAGATGTTACGACATCAAACGTCAGCGAAGTAGGGGTTTCATTTTTATTTCAAAGTTCTTCTCCGCTTTTCTTTTTATATAAACAACGAACACAGATCAACCCACAAACAAGTTGATCCGCAATTCGTGCGTTTTATGCGGGAGATTGACTTTTTTTGGGGATTTATTATTCGGGTTTCAAACATTGCATGGAGTGATTGAATTTCAATCCCCGAACCTCCTCCTTGATTTAAACCTCTAACGCGGAGGGCCCGGGCCGACACGAACAAGGCCCGAGCATCTCTGTGCATGCGTTCTTGGTGGCCCTATCCTCGAAGTGATAGCAGGACAAATTCGAGGCCTTCACGATGAAGAGGGCGATCTCTGGGGGCTGTAGGCATAGTCGGCGCGAGGAACGGACCACCGGAGCACGTCCAATGGTCCACTGAACATCCTACTGGCGTGCCGACAGTGGCTATGGGCGGTGGAGGCGGCGCGTCGCAACGGCTGGGTGACACGGTGTCGGACGTTGCGTGGAGGGGGTGGTCCACGTCCGGGCCACCCAGGCGGCGACGTGCCGTGGTCCGTCGACTGCGGCTAGAGGGGCCCCGCGTCCACGAGGCCAGCTGGAGCCGAACGCGGCTCGGCTGCCGCGTCCCGGTTGGGCGGCGCATCGCCGGTCCACCCCCTGGCATACCGAGTTAAGGCTGGCGGGCCGCGCCCCCAGCCCAGCGGGCCGGACACGCACCGACGGGTCGGACCCACAGTCCGACAGACCAGTCCAATGGCCCAGCGGACCGGACCCGCGGCCCAACGGGTCGAGCTGGACTAGACCGGGTTGCCGGACGATCCGACGGGCTGGACCCTCGGCCAAACCGGGGCGAGTCCAGCGAGGTCTATTGGGCATGGCCCACTGGCCAGGCCGGACCAGACCGACCCCGACCCAAACTAGGTCAGGTCTGGTCCGTCTAATTAAACCGGGGTATGTGGGACCCCCCGGGCCGGGTTGGTTGGGTCGGTTCGACCGGGTCGGACCGGGCCCCGTCGCAACCAGCCACTTGTTTATAACACTCGTATCGTGCAAACCACACGTCCGATTGACGAGTCGTTTGCGGCGTTGAGACCCTCTTGATGAGGCGGATCTTTTGGCATACGTTGTGGTGACTTTCATGGATGTCAAGATGCGACAAATGGCTTGAGGAGCGGTTCTCCCAAGCGCGCCACATACAAAACCCTGCGGTTGGCTGAGACCTGAAGACTGCTCGATGACGACCCAGTGGGGAGCAACTCTATGTGACCCGACATGCCCACGGTGGGGATCGACTCTGTGTGACCCGACAGACCCACGGTACTCGACAGGAGGAGTACCTAAGTTCTCCCAAGGTGGGAAGCGACTCTGTGTGACCCGACAGACCCACGGTGGGGAGCGTCTTTGTGTGACCCGACATACCCACGATACTCATCAGGGATGAGTACCACACCAGTCCAAGGTTAGTGGGAAGCGACTTATGTGTGACCCAAAATGCCCATTATACTCGATAGAGGGGGAGTTCTCCAGCAACCGATGAATTCGATGATGTGACTGATGATTCTTCTATCACTACCATAAATGTATACCTGGTGTGAGCTTTCTTGTACTTCATGCTTTAATTTGAGGATTTTTGTATGATATTTCCTTTTGTTTGGGGTCCCTACTAAGTTTCGTGTTACTCAACCCTGCACGGGCCCCACCCATGCGTGTCGTGTCCCGTGCAGACGATCGACACTTCGATAGAGACCTTGGTGGATCGGGACTCGGTTGAGCCCAGTGAGACAGGACCAATCGACTCTTCAACGGTGGACTTGGTGGCCTAGGACCAGGTGGGGCCCAATAGGACTAGGTGGACAAGACATACTACTTTGGCTTCCAGTAGCTTCACTACTCTTACGATCATGTGGGGTTTTCCGCAGATGGCCATCAGAGCTCCTTTTTGTACTTTGTTGTTTCAGTTCTTTTTGTTGGTTTTGTATTCTGGTCCACTTGCTTTCAGCTGTATTTTGTACTCAGTCTTATTTTAGTATACTTGTTTTCCCCTTTCAGTGTGTTGGGACGTGGTTGGACGTGTGTGTGCGTACATGTACTCAAGCAAATGCCTCCTACTTGCAGGTTGATGCCTTCGGCGCTAGTCACCAACCCCTGGCTTTCAGGAGGCAGGCTTGAGGTTGTCATGGCACGGGCCCCGGGGGATGGGTCGTGACAAAGTGGTATCAAAGGGCGGTCGGTTCTACCACAAAGACTGGGAGTCTGTGTTTTGTTTTGGGGCAACAATGTTATGTGTTGTGAGTCTGACTTTCAAATTTGGGGAGTCCAATGTTGGTGCAGCGACCGACGTATCCATACACCAGGACACTGAATTCTACTTTTTGGCTCAATACATGAAAACATTGGTTGCATAAGTGTCTTCTTATGTTATTTTGAATAAAAGTTATCTCACCAGGTATAACCTTCTGACCGTGGTATATCTTGATCTATTTCAGGATGCCTTCATGTGGACGACCAACCAGGATCCCGATACGAAGTTGTGAGGACAAACTTCCTAGCGACAAGGCGTCCGTTTAGGGGCCAGTTCTAGAGATGGCCCCACTGGGTGGTGCACCAGTGCTACCACCACCCGATGGTCAGTATCTACTATCGGCAGTTTCGATAGAGGACGTTCACAAACTCAGTGCATTGCACGAGTTTTAGAGACAAAGACCTCTTAGGTTCAGGGGAGAGATAGATCCTCAGGTCACTGAGGACTGGCTAGAGGCTGTGACACGGGTCTTCTGCTTAGTGAGGACACCGCCTGACCAGATATCGTTCTTGGCAGCGAGCCTTCTGTAGGGCTCAACAGGGAGATAGTGGAGCTTGACCACCCATACACATGATGAGGCAACCCTCACCTGGTCAGACTTCGAGCGGTTTTTTTGGGAGGAGTTTTTCCTCGCGACCTTGTGCTCTGTGCGCATTTAGGAGCTGCTTCACCTTCAGCAGGGCAACACGACGGTAGCTGAGTACTCAACGAGGTTCACCGAGCTATCTCGCTACTCCACAAATATGGTGCAAGACCCTTTCTTCAGGGCTCGAGCCTCTGATCATGGACTCAGGTGGGAGATCAGGGCATTAGTGTTGTCTCTCAGCATCCCTACCCAGGCTGGGGTATTGGAGCAAGCCCTTATTGTGGAGAGCATCTTTGCGGAGTAGGAACCGACAGCTAGAGCTGCTAGCAGACCCCAGGCGGTGGAGTCTTCAGCAGGTAGCAGATATCAGACACGTGGGCCCAAGCAGGACAGGTCTTTTAGAGGCCGACCCCAGGATTCAGGGTTAGTAGTGCGGGTCTCCCAGTCCAGGAGGAGCCAACAGGGAGCCAGGTAGTGCTTTGCGTGTAGCAGGCAGGGACACATGGAACGTGACTGCCCGACCCGCCGTACGGATGACCAGCAGACGGTCAAGGGACTGCCGAGGTAGAGGCAACGGTTCGAGTGAGGAGGTCTGTAGGGCGGAGAATGTGGCATGGGAGATGGCTGAGCGACAGGCGGTGGGCGACGGTTTGAGGTGTTACCGCCACCACCCCCAGGTGGTCCACCCCAACCTTAGGGAGCAGGCAGCCAGGGGCAAGATCAGCTCTAGGAAGTAGAGACTTATGACCACGACACTCCAGTGATGATCTGAGGTACGATCTGTGTCTTATCCACCCTAATTACTGTTCTTATAGACACAGGTGATAGTCACTATTTCCTTACCACAACTCTCGTTTGGAGCTTGGAGATTCCGGTGGAGCCGTTGGCTCGATCCTTACATCTAGAGACTCCTATGAGAGACGATTTGAAGATTACACACTGATGATGACAGTCTGAGCTTACTCTAGGAGGCGATAGATTCTGCTGGGATCTCCTAGTAGCGGCATTGAGGCCTTATGATGTCATTTTGGGTATGGACTGGTTATCCACATTCCATGCTCAGATCGACTATTTTAGGCATACAGTGCGGTGTGTCCGTAGAGATGGGACCAAGTTTTCCTTCACTGGTGAGAAGGAAACCCTTGCAGTGCAGGAAAAAATTTCTCAGAGGAGAGTGCAGTCGATCACTCACCAGTTGGCTAGTCTCACCCTCGGTGTAGTGGATGAGAGAAGTCCGGGCTTTCCTGTAGTAGTGGATGAGTACGAGGATTTTTTTTCTGAAGATGTTCCGAGACTACCTACTCGTAGAGAGGTAGACGTTTTCATCAAACTATACCTCGGGATGACACCGATATCCACACCGACATATCAGATGGATCCTACGAAGCTTCGCGAGCTGAGGGTACAACTAGAGGAATTGCAAGAGAAGGGGTTTGTAAGGCCCAACGTTTCACCATGGGCAGCCCCAATGATTTTTTTCCAAGAAGGAAGATGAGAGTTTGAAGTTGTGTGTGGAATTCCGGCGCCTGAACTAGGTGATTATGAAGAACAAGTATCCACTGCCAAGAATTGACGACCTCTTCGACCAACTGAAAGGAGGTAAGTGGTTCTCAAAGATAGATCTCATATCAGGTTATCGCAAGCTTTGAGTACGGGATGAGGATGTACCGAAGACAACCTTCAGGTGCTGGTACAACCACTATAAGTTCCCAGTGATTCCTTTTGGTGTGACCAATGCCCCAACAGTGTTCATGGGCCTCATGAACAGGATCTTCCAACCATACCTTGGCCGGTTTGTCATGGTCTTCATCGATGACATCCTGGTGTACTCAGCATCATAGGAGGAGCACGCTACACACCTATAGATAATCTTGGATACACTCCAAGAGCACCAGATTTATGGAAATCTCTCGAAGTGTTAGTTTTGGATTCGGGAAGTCCACTTTCTAGGACACGTCATCTCAATGGTTGGAGTTGCAGTGGATCCGATGAAGATAGAGACGATGCTTGCTTGGGAGCCGCCCATAAGATTGAATGAGGTGCAGAGCTTATTGGGGTTGGCTGGTTACTATTAGAGGTTCGTGACCGAATTCTCTAGAGTAGCAACACCCTTATTAGCTTTAACGCGGAAGGGACAACCCTTCGTGTGGATGGAGAAATGTTAGCAGAGTTTCCAGGAGTTGAGATGGAGACTGACTAGTGCCCCCATCTTGAGAATACCAGAGGAGGGTGTTGGGTATGTAGTTTACTACGAAACATCAGGGACTGGATTGGGTTGGGTCCTGATGCAGGAGAAATTATTGATTGCCTACATCTCACGCTAGTTAAGGTAGCATGAGCAGAACTATGCGACCCATGACCTGGAGTTATCAGCTGTGGTCTTTTCCTTAAAGATGTTGCGACACTACTTGATGGGTGAGCGGTTTACAGTTTACTCCGACCACAAGAGTCTCAGGTATATCTTCTCCCAGAAGGAACTGAACCTGAGATAATGGAAATGACTAGAGTTCTTCCAGGACTATGAATTTGAGATAGTTTATACTCTTGGGAAGGGGAACATGGTGGAAAACATGCTTAACAGGAGGACCGATTTGCAGCTACAGAGTGAGGCAACAGAGTAGTTAGCCACGATGCAGATATCCTTCATGGATGATGGTGAAGCCGCTTAACTTCAGTTGATGACTCTTACTACCCCACTCTTACAGTGAGTCAGGGAGGCACAGTTGGTGGATGTTGACTGTGAGGCCCGACATGCTCAGTTATTCTCAGGACGGGCTCCTGATGGATTTTCGATAGGTGGGGCGCATGCCATCCTTTTTAGAGGGTGCACTATAGTACTAGTGATGTTGCAGGAGGAGGTTTTGAGGGAGTTCCATACGTCCTCTTTGGCGGTACATCATGGAGTGACAAAGATGTACAAGGACCTCCGACGTTAGTACTGGTGGCTGGGGATGAAGAAATCGGTGGCTGAGTTTGTTTCACGATGCCTCACTTGTCATCAAGTGAAGGCTCAACATAAGGTTCCAGTAGGCTTGGACCAACTACTCGAGGTACCAAAGTGGAAATGGGATGGTATCTTTATGGATTTCGTGACGGGGTTACCACGTATGTCCAGAGGCCATGATTCTATTTGGGTGATCATTGACCGACTCACCAATTTGTCTCACTTCCTACCCATCCAGGAGTAGGGACCAATAAAGGGATTGAGACGCCTCTATGACCAGGAGATAGTGCAGCTTCACAGGGTGCCTTCGATGATCATCTAAGATCGTGACACCTGCTTTACATCCCGGTTGTGGAAGGGATTATAGGAGGTGTTTGGGATGTAGCTACGTCTGAGCACAATTTTCCATCCCCAAATGGATGGTCAGACAGAGCGGACCATACCGACCCTGGAGGACATGCTTTGTACTTGTGTACTTGACTTTGGTCATAGTTGGGAGGACCACCTACCTTTGTCGGAGTTTGCATACAACAACAACTATCACTCAACCATCGACATGGCACCATTTGGGGCCTTGTATGGGCGGCCCTGCAGATCACCCATATGCTAGACAGACCCAGGGGAGTCAGCACTCATGGGTCCGGAGTTGGTACATGCTACCACCGAGAAGGTGAAAATCATCCAGGAGCAGATGAGAACTGCATAGAGCAGGCAAAAGTCTTATGTCGATAGAATATGAAGATACTTGGAGTTTAAGGAGGGGGACCTTGTGTTGTTTTGAGTATCACTCCGATAAGGGTTATAGAGATTTGGTCGGGGCGACAAGTTATCTATGAGATTCATCAGAACCTTTCAGATCCTGAGCAGAGATGGTGAGGTGGCGTATTGCCTAACTCTTCCCCCACAGATGCACCAAGTGCATGATATTTTTCATATGTCACATCTGAGGAGATACAAGCATGACCCATCACACGTCATCGACTGGGGAGAGCTGGACATTGGCGATGGGGCGTCGTTTGCAGAGTTCCCAGTGGAGATAGAGGACTAACATGAGCGGTTCCTACGTGGATGGTCAATTTCTCTAGTGCGAGTTCGGTGGTAACACGAGAATCTCCAAGAGAGCATATGGGAGTGGGAGGCTCAGATTCTTGCTTAGTATCCCCATCCATTTTATTAGTATTTGTTTTGGATTTCGAGGAAATAAATCCCTAAGGTGGGGAGAATGTAATATCTCAGAAATTCCGTGTATTTTTTTATTTATATGGAATTATTCTAAGACCATGCGCTCTGATGACACGTGATTCCGAGACCTGGAGAGTCCAGAATGGAATTTTGAAATTTTTTTAAGGTACGTTCAGTAAACGTGTGAGCGGATTTTTTTTAACTTTTGACTCAGATCAAAAATCCGAGGAAACCGTTGGATTTAGAACGCTAGGATTCGCCTAGAATAGACTAAACTTCGAATGGAAAGGGCCGAACAGAAAAGTTTATTTTGGGAATTTTCGAGAAAAATAATAAAATAACTTAAAAAAGTTATTTTATATTCTTTCTCATCTGTTGGGCGGCGGACAATGACACTGCGATACAGCGATAGGGTGCATTAATGAGGCTCATTAATGGCCCGTATCACACAGCATAACGATGCAATAAAGGAAGCATAACAATGACACTATTTTATAAATGAAAAAATGTAACGACGCGACGTCACAACGTAACTAAAACACTATTACATGATTTCATTTTTTTTGTCTAATGTGTTGGTGGATGGAGAATTAAACCTAGAGGATTCTCCGATGAACCTCCGACAAAATTTCTCCCCAACGAAGAATGAAAAATGCCAACGAGACTTCAACGACTTCGACGAACCTCGAAGAACGAAGCTGGAAGTGACAATGTCGACACTTTGAACTCTCAAGGAAGAATGCTACGACATCAAACGTCAGTGAGGTAGGGGTTTGATTTTTATTTTAAAGTCCTTCCCCGCTCTTCTTTTTCTAGAAATGACGAACACGAATCAACCCATGAACAAGTTGATCCGTGATTAATGCATTTATGCAGGAGGGTGACTTTTCTTGGGGATTTATTATCCAAGATTCAAACCTTTCATGGAGTGATTGAAATTCAATCCTTGAACCCCCCTTGATTTAAACCTCTAACACAAAGGGCTCGGGTCGACACGAACAAGGCCTGAGCACCTCTGCTCGTGCGTTCTTGGTGGCCGTATCCTCTAAGTGATGATAGGAAAAATTCAAGGCCTCCACAGTGAAGAGGGAAATCTCCGGGGGTCGTAGGTGCAGTCAATGTGAGGAATGGACCATCGGAGTGCATCTGGTGGTCCGCCGAACATCCTTCCGGTGTGCTGGCGGCAACGGTGGAGGCTACAGGCTGGGGAGGTAGCGCGCCCGTTGGCATGCCACAATGGCAGGAAGCCATGACTGGCTGGGTGATGCAATGCCGATTACCATGTGGAGGGGGTGGCCCACGTCCGGGCCACCCAGGTAGCGACATGCTGCGGTTCGTCGACCACGACTGGAGGGGCCCCCCGTCCGCAGGGCCAGCTAGAGCCGGACGCCGCTTGGAAGCTACGTCCCGGCTGGGTAGTGCACTACTGGTCTGCCCCCTGGTGGACCGGGCTATGGCAAGCAGGTAGGACCCGCACCAGCGGGCCGAACCCACACCGGCAGGCCGAACCCACAGCCCGATCCCACGACCCAGCAGGCTAGACTGGTGCAGGTCCGGACCCGCACCCAGTGGGTCAGACCCACACTCAGTGGGATGGACCCGCACTGGCAGCCCGAACCGGCACCCTTCGACCAAATCGGGCCGGATCACTGGGCGACCAGGCGGGCTGGACCCTCGACCAAATCGAGCCGGGTCCAGCGAGGCCTATTGGGCCTGGACCACTGGCCAGGACGGACTAGACCGACCCTGACCCAAACCAGGTTAGGTCGAGTCCATTTAATTAAACCGGGGTATGTGGGACCCCCGGCTCAGGTTGGTCCGACCGGGTCGGACCGAGCCCCATTGCAATCGGTCCCCTGTTTACTAAAACACCAGTATCTTATAAACCATGCGTCCGATTGACGAGCTGTTTGCAGTGTTGGGACCCTCTTGATGAGAAAAATCTTTTGGAATGATTTTTGTTGACTTTAATGGATGTTAAGATGTTACGAATGTCTTGAGGAGCGGTTCTCCCAAGCACACCACATACTGAACCCTACAGTTGGCTGAGACCTGAAGACTGCTCGACAATGACCCAGTGGGAAGCAGCTCTGTGTGACCCAGCAGACCCATGGTGGGGAGCGGCTCTGTGTGACCTAGCAGACCCACAATACTCGATAGGAGGAGTACCCTAGTTCGACCAAGGTGGGAAGCGGCTCTGTGTGACATGACAGACCCATGGTGGGGAGCGACTCTATGTGACCCGACATACCCACGATACTCATTAGGTATGAGTACCACAACAGTCCAAGGTTAGTAGGAAGCGACTTCTGTGTGACCTGAAAAATCCACTATACTCGATAGAGGGGGAGTTCTCCAACAGCTGAGGAATTCGATGATGTGACTGATGATTCTTCTATCACTACCTTAAATTTATACCTGGTGTGAGCTATCTTGTGCTTCATGCTTTAATTTGAGGATTTCTCTAGGGTCTTTCCTTTTATTTAGGGTCCCTATTAAGTTTTGTGTTACTCAGACCTGCACGGGTCCCGCCCATGCATGTCGTGTCCCGTGCAGATGATCGATGCTTCGATAAATACCTTGGTGGACCGAGACTCAGTGGAGCCCAGTGAGACAGGACCGATCGACGCTTAGACGGTGGACTTGGTGTCCTAGGACCAGGTGGGGCCCAATAGGCCCAGGTAGACAAGACATACTACTTTGGCTTCCAGCAGATTCACTACTCTTACGATCAGGTGGGGTTTTCTACAGATGGCAATCAGATCTCCTTTTTGTACTTTGCTGTTTCAGTTCTTTTTATTGGGTTTGTATTTTGGACCACTTGCTTTCAACTATAATTTGTACTCAGTCTTGTTTTAGTATACTTGTTTTTCCCCTTTCAGTGTGTTGAGACGTGGTTGGGCGTGTGAGCGTATAAGTACTTAGGCAAATTCCTCCCACTTTCAGGTTTACACCTTCGGAACTAGTCGCTAACCCCTAGCCTTCGGGAGGCGGGCTTGGGGTAGTCATGGCACGGGCCCCGGGGGACAGGTCATGACATACTTCGTTTTGAATTTCGGAATAATAATAATGTTACCCTTTAGATTTCAATGAATAGGGAAGAACATTACCTTGCATCGTAATATGATTTCTTGTTATTTGCAAAGTACATACGCACATGTACATGCATATTCTTCAAAGATAAATAAAATGTTCATTTATATTTAGTCCTTCTAGGATAAGTAAATTCTTCATCAACCCCTCATGTATGAAATATATCACACTTGGAAGCAAAAGATTCAATAATTAAGGGTATTTTCATGAATATGTAAAATCATCCCAAAATTTATGAGTTCATGTTCTGGATTATTAATTCAAAAAACATGGATATTCTTCGTAATTATATCATCAGACATGCCAATGATTTTGTAAACTCTTCAGGAGTTTTTATGTCATTTAAAACATATAGATTAATTAAAAACATAAATTTATCCAAACCATGTGATGATAGGATCAATTGTACATTCTTACTTATACAAATATATCTTAAGATTGATACATGAAATATGCTTCAGGAATTTTTAACCCTTTAGGGATTCATATTTATCATATAGATAAACAATGACAACATCAGTTGTACATAATCAAAATATATAAAGAAGAATATTTGTTATAATAATCTCATCAGTATTTTATTTTATTTTTAGATTGGATAATAAACCCAAAAACATTATACATTGAACATATCATAAAATCCTTTAATAATTTTGTCCAATTATAGTGATGTTGATGTCTATAAAAATCCATTTTCATTAGTGTGTTTTGAAAGCATTTAAAATTTCAAATATATTATCAACCACATTGAATGATATCTCATAATTTTTATGGTACCGTGTCACTCTAGGGACAATATCTAAAAAGATATAAGTTTGTCAATATATTTATCTTACTCTTCTAGGGAAAATGTATTTATTTTTTTCTACTCATGATCAACAATATTTTATATAATCTATTAAACTACACTTCTGATGTGTATAATCAGACTATTGATTTTTAACACTTTACATTCATGTAATTGTTGTGAGAATCTTGTCAATGGTTCTACAAATCCATTTTATATACAGTATATGATGCTCGATATTTATTTTAATCAACATGCATAACATGAAATGTATATTCATCAGTATCTAATAACACACATGACCATTTAGTAGATTCATCTTTCATATAGTATTTAAATGAATAACATGGTAGGTGGGTCCACCCATATATACTTCATAATTTCTTCTTCATAAATATATGAGAAATTTATTTCCAAAATAGTTGCTAATGATATACATAATTTTACTCAATAATATGTACCTTAATAATCAGTAACCCGTGGTAAATTACTATTCTAGAGGAATTCATAATAACCTAATGAAAATTAATTCTTTGATAATTTAGTAGACATACATCCATTAAATAAATTGACCATCTCCCCCTGATGGATGTCTACTATGTTATCATCCAATTGATAATAATGTATACTTGAATCAATATATTTCATTATAAAAGATCCAAGATTACCTAAACCATCATGTCATATATTTAAAGTGTCATGATCAATAAACTTTTGGTCTACCATTATTGATTCGATCGTACATAACAAAATCTTTATAATCACTTTTTATGAATGCTTGTTACATATCTAGGTACATCTTTTATCCAATATCTTTATATGATATTCATTTTCAAGAATATCATTCATATATCCCATTGAGACTTAATATATAAAAAATCATTAAGAATTTATAGTAACATATAGGAATATATTTGCTCTTTTGAAGGTGTTAATTAATTTTATCTACCGACAAATGTACCCACATTAGCATATTCTAACTCATATATGAGTTTTTCGAAGCATTTAATAAAAATAATATTTATAATGATTTTTATTCAAGGTATATATGTAATATTTTCAATATCTTTCATTGTGCATACTCATATTTGTCATTATAATTTCCACTTTTGGAAGTTGATCAATTCATAATATATTCATAACAAGTTAGGCCTCTCACCAAGAAAATATTTGTAAATTTTAGAAATTTTGTCCCAAATATTATTTTACAATACATTTACTTGGGAGAAGAGCCCCTTAGAAGCAGATCCCCCATGTGTTTTGAAGGTGGTGAATGCGATAGTGAGAACCAATGTGAAAGAATCTTTTAGATTCACAAACCAATGTTGAAGAATCTTCTGGATTCACAATACTCACCTAATTTCCATCAAAAATTATAATTCATTTACAATATTCACTTTTCCAAATGAAGGATAAACCATTTGATCAAAATTCATCAAATTTTAAATATTCTGGATAAAATTCTAAGTATGATTAGCACAAATCATATCAAAATTTTCATGAATGATTTCATTATTTTTTAGGAATAAAATAATCTAATTATATTCACATCAGGAAAAAAATTAATTACTAATTTTATTTATTATGTTAATCATTGTTTAACCACATCAAGTGGTAAAATCATTTTCATAAAATATGTTGGATTATTATAGTTATGTAATTATGTTATCTCATCTATTAACAATAAAATGAATAATATCTGCTTCAAGGCATAATATCAAAGGAATTACATGAGATGAGGTCTATTTATAGTCTTTGACACCACACTCTACTCCAAATGTTTTCTTTCTAATTAGCACAGGGAGGATGAAAAACATCTTTTCTTAAGATTTTCTACTACTTCAACTCTATAGAATTCCATCTTTGATCTTTTTGATGTCCCTCACTATAATGCGAACTCTATTTCTTGCCTGCTTCTTGAATGTACCAGATTGCACATGTCTACCAGCTTTACAACATTTTTTAGGTAGCTGTGGTAGAAACTGTACACATCATTTGGAGAATCTGAAATTCTATTATCCACCACCAGTACGATTTCAATTTTTAGGCCTCGTTGTCAGGTCTTATAGCTGCTATCATGGATTCCAAATCCATTAAAAGGGGATGTTTTCATAACTCCATTCCTGATCTTATTATTTCAAGGTTCCTTAAAATCATTTGCAACTTCAATCCCCCTACTGGTACATTTGAAGTTGTTTAGAAGCCTCATTTCTTGGTTTGGATTAAAGTCAATATGGATGGGGATTCTAAGGGTAATCTTAGGCCCTCAGGATGTGGTGTTGTCTTCAGAGATCACAATGGAATCATCATTTATTTCTTTTACAGTGTCTTTGGCATCAATTTTTCCCTTGAAGTTGAGATTCTTGGAGTAATCAATGTGGTGAATATTTCTAGAAAAAGAGGATGGTCAAAACTATGTTTGGAATCTGACTCCAAGACCATAGTGCATGCAATTAGAAAAAACAATGCATATCTATCATGAAGTTTGATGGTTCAATGGATGGATTTCCTTGAGTTACTTGACTCTATTGATTATATTATCACTCATTCATGTTGGGAAACAAAAACACCAGGGGATTGACTGACCAATAGAGGTGTGAGTAGTAGTGTCCTCATTTGGAAGAATAATCTCCCCTTCGAATTGCTACATCTCTCTAAAATAGACTATTGTAAAATTCCCCATTTCAAACTCATGTAATCTTTTATTTTTCAATATATGATACTTGGAAATGGTTAAGTTACCACCTTTATAAAAAATAAATAAATGATAATGTATTTATTTAATATTACTGCTACAAGAGAAATAATTGATAAAAAAAGATATATTTTAAAACAATTTTGAAGGACACTATTTTCATATTTTTTTTTGAGGAAAATAGAATCAATTATATAGAATGATAATAATTCAATACAAGGTATACAATAAAATTAGGAAAATTTGATGTCCAAATTTGCAAACCCCCCAAAACAACCTGAGTAGCCAAATGGTGTGCCACATAGTTTCCTTCATGCAAGGTGAAATAAAAGGAGTAGGTAGAGAAATGATAGAGCATGGATATAATATTTACTACCAGTGGTATAAAATATTTCTAACCATCTTTAGAAGAAAATAAAGTGTCAATAATGAATTGATAGTCTGATTCTAGAATGATAGAACTCCACCTCCTCTAAAAAGAGAATTCTAACATAAAAAGAATAGAATGAGCTTCGACCATTATAGGACCCCACTTACCAAAAAAAGATTGTTGACATGCCACCATAATGGATCCAAAGGAGTCTCAGACAATCAGGATACAACCCAAAACCCCAAATTCATTAAGGGAGGCATCCACATTGATTTTCAAAATATATATAGGGGGAACACATTTAAAAAATCCTCAGATACATCCAATGGTAGCCCCACTGTCATAAAAAAAAATTCCAAGTGCCCAACCAAAAGTTGGCATGATCGACCCAAGAATAGTTGGGTTTAACTACTTGGTTAAACACAATGTCATTTCTTTACATCCAAATTTTCTAGTCCATTATGAACAGACTGCATACCATCTCTGTAAAAAGTGATGACATCCACTATTTTCATATCATCTTTCAGGGATACATTATTTTATATATATTATTAAAATTCATTATTCTCTTTAAATGTTTATTGGCATCAAACCAATTTTAGTGGTTGTATTATTATTATTTTTTATAAAAAAATACAACACAATAATCATTCAAAAAAAATCATATTCACCTTGAACTTGATTAAAAATAAAATATTATATATTTTCATTCACTTTATGGAATGAAATAAATTTTTTCAATAAATATTCTCATTCACTTCTGGGGACAGAGTAAAATTATTTGTTCAGGTTTAATAGTGTCTTCAAGAAAATAACATGAATATTCAATTCAACATTTTCATCATACTTAATTTAATGTGTATTAATAAAATAAATATCATCTATACAATGATTATTTAAGCATCATAATCATTATTTACACCTTTAAGGTGTTCAAAGAGATATGAGATACAAAATTTTATTATGTCGCCATCATTTTCATGAGATGATTAGAAAAATTTAATTCAACACTTCGGCGTATGAAAAGTATGGGATGTTTACCATTATACTACTTTAGGTGGAATTGTTTCATTATTTTATTTGATGAATGATATTTTTTTCAACATTAAATACGCCTCTTACTAACTAATCACATTCACTTTAAGGAATGAACTGAAATTTTA